>JAQPPZ010017038.1:0-1200000 GCA_028583015.1 Wollemia nobilis
AAAATTGTTGTATTGGTAACGATCATTGCAACCAGGCATTATTACTTCATGGGATCAGTTGGAAAAATTATTGATAAAAAAATTTCATGAACAAGCTATATCCATACTCTTTGTTGCACCAGTTCACAACGATTCAAAGACATTCGCAAGAGGAGATCATGGATTTTAATGTTCACTTTGCACATAGCTGGCAAAGAGTTCCTAATGATTTATGACCCACATATGAGAAAGTCATATTTTACTATCTTAGGATGTTTAACACCAAAATTTGTATGGCTATGCAACTGGCCAATGTGACTACGTTTCTAGAACTGTATACATAGGCTCAAAAGGATGAATCTAATTTTATTATCGTAGGAAGGCTTCCTTCGAAAGTGACTATGCCTATCCTCCCTGACATTCTATAGTATCTGTATTCAAGATAATTTTCATAGCCCATTCCATCCATGTACCTAGTCCATTTATGGAACTCGGGTCCTCCTCAGATCATCCCTATCCTTGCACCACAATAGTCGACTCCAATTTTTCCATGGTTACCTACTCCATATGTACCCCAAAAACCTTCATATGTTCCTTTTATAACATTAACAGCACCTCTGACTCCATTACTGTTGCCTACATCACCAACACATTTGCCTTTACCAAAACCCACTACATCATCTCAACCCGATCCTATTATGATGTTACTACAAGAAGTAAAGTACAATAATGCAACCTTGAGGACAATATCCAATGAGCTTACGATGGTAAGGAAGAAGTAAGCTGAGGCCAAATTTTGATCACAAAGATTCCAAACTCCACCTATCACCCAAGAACAAGCTTCTACCAGAAGAGGACCAGAAAAGAACACAACCGTGTTAGAAAATGAGGAGGCTAATATAATAGAAAAGGTATATTGGTGCTCGATGTGCAATGATCCTCATGGAGAAGATACTTGTATGGTGCATATGAATTATTTCCAAATGTTGGCAGAAAGTTTTGCGGGTGGACAAGTCAATATGATTTGAGAAGTTAATCACAATTGCATGATGCCATCCTTGGAGCAAATTTTAGTACTTACAAGGTCTAGAAAAAAACTGGTTACTATCGATACAGTGGAACTCAAATCATTGAAGGTGCCTGTGGAACCAAAGATACAATATGAAAAACAATTGCCTCCAATAAAAGTGCTTGGTATAAAATCTAAGGAACAATATTCTGTCAAGTTAAAAGATCTATTGTCTAGGCAAGCTCAAGATAATGCACAAACTAAGCCATCAACTTTGCAACCTACAACAACTTCTCAAACTTCCAATGAAACAAAATAGCAAACTAAGGAGTGACTTAAGTACCCATCATTGAAAAAAAGACAAAGAGTAGAAGCTACTCAATAGTATCTAGAAAATTACGAATGGTCTCCAGAAGAAAATATTTCAGATGTCCCATGCTATAACATCATAGAGGAGATGAATAAGATCCCAACAAAGGTTAGTTTATATGATGCACTACAGCTGCCAAGACAAATTTATTTGTTGCAAGAATCATTGAAGACTACCAAAGACCAAAATAAATAACATTCTCAAATAGTCTTAGCACAAGCACTCCCAACTTCTGCTATAGGGAAAAATAGACCTCCCCCATTTTATATGTCACTCTAGATGAAGGGGTGGATTTTACATAATTGTATGATTGACTCTAGTGCTACCACTACTATCATGCCAAAGGTAGTATGTGAGGTTATGGGGATGGAGTATACAAGAAATAGCCCAGGAGTGTTGCAATTGGATGGTACTCTGGTCAAAACAATGGGAGTGATCAAAGATATTCCCATTGTTCTCCATAGTATGCCACAAGTCACTATTATCCACGAACTAGTAATAGTCAACCTGGAGCCATACTTTAGCATGTGCCTCTCAAGGGAGTTTACAACTAAACTGGGAGGATACCTTTCTTTGGACTATTCACATTTGGAAATACCATTTAAAGGGAAAATAATTTGTATCCATAATGAAAAGCCTTCACCTTTTCATATTGAAAGGTTGGAAGAGGAAGAGCAGTCTCCAAGCGTAGTAAATATGATGACTAAGGAACTGGAAGAAGTTGATTTGATAGAGGAAGCATTAAGTGAACTTCACCTGGAGGATCAGTTTTTGCTCATATATTTCAATGCAATGATAGGAACTGATCTCAATTTTTATACAATAACTAAACTTGAATAGACTGAAGAAAAGGCCCTTGGTTCTCAAGATTTCAATGCTGAATAGTTATGGAAACTATATTTTGATGGTTCCAGATGTAAGAATGGAATAGGGGCTAGTGTTGTATTGATTTATACTAAGGGAACACAAAAGAACTATTATTATAGGTTAACTTGGAGTTGTACAAATAATTTGGCTGAGTACGAAGCATTGTGCCTTGGCTTGAAAAAAACTAAAAATTTGGGGATTAAGCAGTTGTGAATCTCTGGTGACTCTAAGCTTATTGTTAACCAGACCACTAATAAGTTTGTGTTAAAGCAACACTACTTGAAAGCTTATTGTAATAGGGTCTAGGATTTGTTTGAATCTTTCATAGCTTTGAAAATTCAAGTGATTCCTCAGGATCATAACAAACATACTGATATTTTAGCTTCCATTGGTGCAAACTACTCCCCTGTGGAGGAAGTATTATGAAATCCCAAGATCGTTAGGATGATATACAAACCCTTAGTTCTAGACAAGAATATATATTGGCAAATATTTAACAGTGATGAACAAATACTCAACTTTTTGCTTAGAGAAGCTGTTAGCACGGATGACAGAATACTTATTAAAGAAGAAAAATAAGGGATGATTCAGTTAAAAAATAATCACATTCCTAGAGGTTTGATCTTGTTGGAAATTTTGTTTGATCAAAATGATAGATCTAACAAGCACAAGATTAAGGTAGATGCCAAGGAATTCAAGAAATTGTAGTTGGAATTAGAAAATATTATCAATATTGGGACTGATTGTGTGCTAGATTATCTTAAAGGCATTAAATACCTATGTTATGAATACCCAAATATTGTAGCATGGAGTTACCAAGACTTAAAAGGATATGAAAAGAATGTAATCCAACATACCATAGAGCTACAGGAGGGAGTTAAGCCTTTTTGGTAGAAGCAACATCCTATCAATCCCAAGATCGAAGTCCTCATGAAGGTAGAATTGTTGAAAATGTTAGAGGCCAAGATTATATACCCAATCAAGCACTCAACATGGGTAGCAAACCTGGTCCCAATACGGAAGAAAAATGGAGATATACGATTATGTGTTGATTTTAGTAACCTAAACTAGATATCACTTAAGGACCACTAACCTCTACCCTAGATCGATCATATTATTCATGTGGTTGCTGGCACCCATAGATTCTCATTGTTAGATGGTTTCTCCAGATATAATCAAATCTGACTGCTATCTTAGGGATGTTTACAAGGAAAAATATTTGCTATTTCATATGACTAACTTGGAAAATATTCTCACATTATGTGGTATTCTTCCATTGTTGCAAGAAATGAATTCTTTGATTAAACTCACATAGGAATGAGAAATTTATATTGTCAATTTCATCAGGATGAGAAAACAAATATGTATAATTATTGACAAGATTTACTTATCTAAAAGATATTTTAAAGATCCCAAGTTTGATAGTTGGAATATGTTAGTTGATGTCAATGATCCTAACAACTTTTTAAAGTTCATCAATGATAATATTTATATTGCTATCCATGGAAATATGATTCCTTTATATCATTATAAAAAGTGGTTAGATACACTAACAGATGATGTTGAATAAATGCCCATAACACATTTTGAATTCGATGAGGTTTTGGATAACACTAAAAATAAATTGAAAAGAATTGCAAATACATTAACAAATGAAATAAGAGATCGTTTTAAGATATATGAGACACTTGAGGCCATGACTATTGTTAATACCATCTTTTGGAATCCTAGTGTTGACCATAGTAGTAGAAGTGAGTTGTTTGTAAAATATATGGGAAATCTTATGACACATTTCTCTAAAAGTGTGGAAGTAAATGGTATTGAAATCAATGGTATTATAAATAAATATATTTTGAGATAACAATAAACCAAATTTGTAATAACAATGGATAATCAAATTGCACTTTTCAAAAATCCACATGTGATCAGTTCAATCATGTTTTTTTGGCAAAAATTGTATCGAAGTAATGTCTTACAAGAAACTATAAGTGAATACTATAATTTATATGAATTATGTTAGACAATGATTTTGGGATCTATTGAATATGAAAGGGTATTCAATGCATTATCTTTTGTTAAATCAAAAGTTCATAATAGGTTGGACAAAAATTTAGAAAATTGTTTGAGAATGTATGTGTCATCATATGAGGTGGGTAGGTTTCCCTATGATAGAGCATTAACATATTGGAATTCCCTAGTGGAAAGGAGGGATGTCACTAATATTGTTGATAATGATAAAAATGATTCAACTTGGAGTGATGATGAGATTATGGAAACGTAGAATTCACAAATGATTCTTGATTATTTTGGAGAAGTCAATAAAGCTTTGTATCAACTTCCAAAAATGTAAATATTTCAATGATTATATGACAAATTCATATAATCAATGTTTTACAGATTTGAAATCATTTGTAAAATTTTAGTGATTTGAATAAATTCATATTATCAATGATTTTTCGTATTTGATATCATTTGTAAATATCTATGATTTGAAAAAAATTATATTATCAAAGATTTTCTGTATTTGATTAGTTGTAAAATTTCAATGATTTAAAAAAAATCATATAATCTTTCTATTTTCAATGATTATAGATATTTGCTTTTTAATATTATGGACTGTCTATGTTCTAAAATTTATGATTTATGCTTTAGCTTTCAGTAAGCTAAAATTTGAAAACCATGCGTATGTAATGATGCTATATTATTGATTTAATTGTCTATGTTGACAAAATATAGTGATTTTTTCTTTGAATTTGACTGTATGTATGTATATATCATTAGTATCATTAGTATGTATGCTATGACTCTATAAGTGTTATTGAATTTCTATGTTGACAAAATTTTATGATTTATGCTTTATCATTGAGTAAACCATGCATGCATACATAAATAGTAAATATTTATTTGTATTATTAGTATGTATGATTTGACTCTAGAAGGAAAAATGCATGTAGTATATTACTCTAGATATGGAAAATGAAAATTTAAATCCATTCACAGATATATCCATCATAAACTCACTTTGAAATATAAAAAAATATAGCATAATACAAAAGACCATACTCATTTTTATACAACAATAATGATTATGAATAAAATGAAAATTTAAACCCATGCATAGATATATCCTTCATAAACTCACTTCAAAATATAAAGACAATATAGCATAATACAAAATACCATACTCATTTTTATACAACAACAAGAATTATTATTAATAAAATAAAAATTTAAACCCATGCATAGATGTATCCTTCATAAACTCACCTGAAAATTGAAATATAAAAACAAAATAGCATAATACATGGAAATTGAAAATTTAAACCCATTCATAGATATATCCATTGTAAACTCACTTTGAAATATAAAAACAATATAGCATAATACAAATGACAATACTCATTTTTATACAACAACACGAATGACTATGAATAGACTAAAAATTTAAATCCATGCATAGACATATAATTCATAAAATCATAAAATTGAAATTTAAAAACATCATCACATAATACACAACACAATACTCATTTTTATATCAAAATAAGAATAACATTGAAACTTATGCATACATATATTCTTTGTAAAATCAAGCATATTTGAAACACCATAATACTCAAGAGATGAAAATAACACACAATTATAAATGTAAATAGTAATAATAAGATAATAAAAGCAAGTATCTTGTTTTCAAATGAAAACATATGAAATGTCATAAAATAGTCTTTTTGAAATATCAAATTTCAAAAATCAATTTTATTTTTCAAAATATTTTACCCGTTCCACCACTACTTTTTCATGTTCCACATCTTCCACATTCTACATAGTAATGGCTCCTCCATCATCTTTCCCATGTTCAACTCCTTTTTCCTCATCCACTACTTCCATGATTTCCACATTATGCATTCCAATGGCTTCTCCCTTAGGCTGGGTAACAATACTCTGAATTGCTCTAGTACTAACAAGGATATTCTCAATACTTTCCAATCCATCAAGAAGGGTGTTTTATTCTTTACCAACATCTTCAGATGTTGGTCCTTGAACTTATTTATCCTTATCCTTTAGAAGAACATCAAGATCCAATCCATTGTGGATAATGATTTTATGTAAAATATTGTTTTGTCAAAATGCTTCCTGAGCTCTTTTTCATTGCCTTGGAAGCATTTAAAAACTCCATTGTCCTCTTGAGATAGTATTGCAAGTTTTGAACTTGCTTCTTGAGATTATCATACTTTACCTGCAAAAAGGAAAAATAGTTAGCCAATAGATAATTATATTAGAAAAAAGAAAACAACAAATTTTTGAACACATAAGTGACTAAGTCAAACCTCAGCAATATTCTTTGTAGCTACAACAACATCAATATTTTTCTCATAACTTGCCCATTCATTGTAATAAGCTTGGGCATTACCATTTATGTTCTCTAATCTATTCAACATAAACTTTAAAATTTCATCTGTGTGAGATGTATTAACCTTCACAATGCCAAATTTTAATTTTTTTAGTAGAGCCTCCATATTTTAGGTTTATTTTTAACAACAAAAAATTTGTTTTCTCTTTTTGAAAAATTATTGTATCGGACATTAATTTCCTTTATCAACACTTTTGCCTTATACTTCCATTTTTTCATTTTTGTTATATCTCAAAGTAGTAAATCCTTAATGGTTGATTCAAATTTATCAAAAACCAAATATTTTTCATAAATATTTAATCTTTCATCCTCTTGTTAAGAAGGAGCATGAGGAATTTTGGTTTCCTTTGGAGGAGATTTGCTTAAGCATTATACTCCATTATATTTATCTTGGAGCAGTTCTAAAACTTGGAAAGTAGTGGGTGTATTGCATTGGAAAAAGAAATATTGATCAAGTGGAAATTCATCCAACCCAACACCAGAAGCTTTTGATACACCATTAAAATTAAAATTAGCAAGAGAAATACGTTCGAATCCTAAAAAATGTCTTTGATGCTTCTTTCTTTGAAATTTGCTGTGTTGCTTCTCTTTGTGGCCTAGATGGAAGAATATGTTTTCCAACTAGGAAGCATTGACCTTGCATTTGATTTTGGTGTGGTGGAGGAGGGGGCAGCATTGATTGTTAATTTTGTTGATAGAATTATTGTATAGGAACTAAAAACATCATAATATAAATTAGTTACAAAATTTGTGAAGGTAGATTATGAAAATCGATTACAAAATTTGTTATAAAAATCATTGATAGAAGAAGAGACATATTGTGTAGCTACATATGAAAATGGAATGTTGACATGCCGTACATCTAAAAAAACAAAATAAAATTTAATAAAAAATAGTAAATTTTTTGTTTTGGTAGTCATTAAAACTTACTCCCCAAATATGAAACCTCTTGCGCAACTACACCCGATGGTAGTGGATGTGTAGCCATAAGTGGATGTTGTCAAGGATTAGGAGAACTAGATCTTATATGTTTTCTTATTGATATTCTCTTTAGTGTTGGCATTATTTTCTCTAGAGGTGTTTCAAAATATCCCGATTCCTCTAGATTATAACATCTAAAAGAAGCATCCTGTTTTGAAGAGGAAGAGGATGCCTTTTTTGTTTTTTGTATAAAATTTAAAAATTACTAAAAGACAAACATATGAAAAATAATTTTTTTTACTTCAATATTAACTAAAAATTACCTAAACCTATTGTTCTATCATGGATGCATTGTCTAGGGTTGAGTGCCAAGATGTCAGTACTTGAGTGTTCTGCAAATGATAAAATATTCATAAAAAAGTCAATAATATAGTTCCATGTTCTAACTATCTATGAGGGTGAAGTGTGGGTTATCACATTCTATATTTCCAATATGATTTGATGTGAGACATAGTTGGACTGGTCAATTTTTTGGTATGCAATACAACGAACCAAATATGCTAAGGCCCACATCAGAATTTATGTCGGTATTCCTTGTAGAACGAGTTTGGTAAGGAAGAATTCACAACATACCCAAATAAATTTATTTTCTATAGATGGTACAGTCAAACCCCTTCTAGAATTGGTGGTCGTAACTACAAAAAAAAACAAAATTAGTAATTGTACACTAGTGACTAGAATTTAAATTCAATTAAATAAAAAAATAGTTATACCTTGAAAATATTTTTGCTACACATTGAAGTTGGTCTCCAAGTAGAGTTTGTCTTCATAAGTTAATGTGTATTTGGATGTGATAGGATCACAACCATTGTGGGGCAATGTTATCAATATATCGATGCCAGAGGCTATAAAGAAAGAACAACATTTTTTTTGTCAATGACAATAGTTACCTTTCCTGAATCAATATTGTAATTTACAATTATTTTCTCGAGCACTCTAGAGTCTGTGTCGAACTATGGTATTGAAACTAGACCCCAAAGACTAGAGTCCATGACCCATGACATGTCGTAACCTGGTGTTGATAAAATTTCAAAAATTATGGGGTAATCCAAGTTTTTAAAGTTAATTTTAGATGTTCAAGGGGTGATAGGGGATGCCATAGGGTTATTTCGTTGTGCACAAGAATATGGATCAGAAGATACAGTGGATGGTATTTGAAAATTAATAGAAAAGGATTAAAATAGAAGGAAATGGGTTAAAACTACCTAAAAACCTAAGGTAAATGGTAAAAACTAAGATAAATAGGAGGAAGAGGGTTCAAACTATGTTAAAAATGGAGGAAAAGGGTAAAAACTATGATAAAAAAGGCAAAACAATGACTGTTTATCCCTTTATATAGACTTATTTGCATGCAATAAACTCATGGATGGATGACACATGGCATCCACATGCAATCATTTCATATATGGTTGAAACATGGCACAAATGCACCACATCGGTAATTCAAACAATTAGGTGTGCTATAATCGACCGAGTACTCTATAATCGATCATCTTTCATGCAATCGTTTGAATTTACTACAATCAATATATATTGTTACAACCAATCAGCATTCCTACAACCAATCAATATTCCTACAACTGATCATCATGGTTACAACCGATTAGTATTCCTAAAATCGATCGGTATTCCTACAATCGACCATCATTCCTGTAATAGATTTATATTCCTACAACTAATTGTCATGATTGCAACCAATCAATATTTTTGCAATCGGTCATAATTCTTGCAATCGACCAATATTTTTGCAATTGATCAGTATTTCTAAAACCAATCATCATTCCTAAAATTGATCATCATTCACATAACCTATCAACATTCTTGCAACAAATCATCATATCTATAGCCAATCGTCATAGTTACAATCGATCATCATAGCTGCAACATATTGGTATAGATGCAACACATCAAAATTTCTACAATTGATCATCATATCTTCACCTAATAATTATACCTGCAATTGACTAGTATTCCTATAGCTGATCATCATGGTTGCAACCCATCATCATTCCTACAACCGATCATCATAGTTACAACCAATCAGTATGGCTGCAACACATCGACATAGCTGCAACTGATCATAATATCTACAACCAATCATCATACCTACTATCGATCATCATGTATGCAACCAATCATCATACCTGCAATTGATCATCATGGATGTAATCGATTGGCATTGTTGCGATTGATCAGTATGATGCACCCGATTGAAATTGTTGCAACACATTGGTATATTTTATTGTGATCATTTTTCTTGATTGACATGTCTATAACCAATCAAAATTTCCTAACCACCATGTATATAGATAATCATATTAGATCGATCATCATAAAACATAGAGACTTAAAGCATTTTATATCGACCGTACATTCCTAGAATTTCCAAAAATGATATTCATATCCCCCAATACAAAAAATTCACCATGGTTTGAAATTTGTGGAGAAAAATGAATGCAATTTGCCATGTATCCTTTGACATAATTTGTCGAGATTCCAAGAAAATTTACCTTGATTTTATAAATAGATTTTGAGGCTAACCCCTTATACATAAACCTGGATAGGAGTTCATTTGGCATGTTCATGGAGTACCCTAAGCCAAATTTATCTATTGGGAGCTAGTACTATGGTTGAAAGGGTGTGCAAAGACCTTTCTCATATTAGCCTAAACCATTGACATGCCAATGGCAATGATAGAATGCAAGGTGAAATTCAAATTTGATATATACCCTACATTTCTTGAGAAGGATTCATCATCATGTCTCCTTATGGGAAACTGGTCTATAGGATCATCAAATCCCCCATAAATGAAATTCATTTGGTCTAAGGAAACCCCAAGGGTACAATGATACCAATGGGTAAATATGGAATATGAGGTCTATCAATGTCTTGAGAAGTCTTGATGAGTTGTATAAATGTAACATTTTGTACCAAGTACTCACTAAGACTAGGATTAGCCAAGTGGATTGTGACTTGCGATGAAGGTTATGGAGCAGATGAAGGTGAAATAAGTGTGGTGTGAAGCGGTTTATATATCATAGTAGATAATTTATCCTCCTCCATGGGGATTGGAATCTCTACTACAGAGATAGTGGGGATGAATGGTTGAGTTTCCTCAATTGGTGCTTCAACTTCCTTCTCACTCTGTGGACCTGATGATGAGGGAGGGATATTAGATGAGGCTAATGGTGAGGGTTGATATGGTGGTGATTATGTGTATGGATCAAGGGATGGAGGTGATTATTTTGATGAAGGTCCTATATTTTTGATAGGACCATTAAGTTGAATATCTAGGTGTGTGGAAGGCAAGACTAAATATTGCAAATTACTAACCAGGTTGACATATTTAATGTTATATTTTGAAGCCTTAAAAATAAAGGATGCATTTACAAGTATAGAAATAACCATGCATGATACAACTATGATAATATAAAAAAACCATGCATGAAAATATTATAGAAAAATTGATACAATTCTATAGAAATGCTCATATAGAAAGCTCACAAAAATTACAATGCTTCTCTCATGGAGTTTGCAACTCCTCCATGATGAAAAAATGGAGATACATTGTGCTTACTACTACTCACACTTTGCACTACTTCCACACTCACACAATCACTCTTAATGAGGCCTTTATATAGAAATATAGGTTACTTGCATTTCAATCAACCCTAAGACTCATGTACATGTGGACTACATGCACATTTACATCATTTAATATTCTAACACTTGTGCATTTATCTTCTGCACTCACTTTTTATTTTTTATTAGTCTACAATGATATCACACCTGACATTAGTGAGGTGCGATTTCGCTTGCCCTAATTAGGGTAAATTAGTTTACAGAAGTAAAATTGTGCCATGTCCAGCAAGAGCATGATTTTATTGCTACGTTATCATTCCCACTCTATGTGAGGCATGATTTTGACCTAGAGCACACCAGGGTCCATTTCCAGATTCTATTTTCACTATTGCATTCCATTTTGCTTCTAGATCATACTGCTATATTTTATTTTATATTCTTTATTACCATATTTCTATTTTATGATTAATTATCCAAAGGTCAACTTATGCTTTTGTATTAAAAGATCATCTAAAAGTACCTAGAGGGTTTGACTACTGCACCTCCAAGATCTATTACACAGTGGCCTAAGCAGTCTCCCTAATGCTAATTCTATTTTTTAGTGTTTCATGAATGATCTTGTAGAAACAGGTATTCTTGATATCATTGGACAAGAGGTAGAAAAAACTAAATCAACCATTGATCTAGATAAGTGTTATAATTATTTAATTTATTGAATATTTGATTATTGACTCCTAGGAATATGAAATTAAAAGGCATTTAGTTTGCATCTAGGGATAATTTATATGCATCTATTTTGCATATTTCTATTTTAAAGTTTTTCTAAAATAAAACCCTAGGCTAGTGAGAATTCAAAATAAAGAATCATTCTAGGATAGCTCTTGTATACCTGCATCCTATTTTTAGCTATCCTATTCTATTTTTTGCATTGTACTTTATCTTTTCTAGCTTAGATCTAGAAAGACCAAACTTAGGTGTTTGTATTGAAACTAAATACATCAAACTATCCTAAATATACTGAGGACTTGGAGTGAGTCCTTAAACCATTCCTGGTGAACCCTTTCCCCTAGCACTAAGTGTAGAGCACAACATACCCTCGTGGTTCACCCCATAAAAGGTTCCCTCCTTGTGGATCTAGCTTTTTGTTTGGGAATTATATGTGGTAGGGTAGTTTCCCCCTCTACACTCACCAATTTTTGAAGTACACCTATGAAGGGTAAGTACATGTCATCTCGGTAGACCTTGAGCCCTTTAAATATTACAACTTTGTGCAACAAATCCCTGAGTCAACCTTGTCATCCACCCATATGGATTTCCAATTGAATACATCTATTCAAGGTACAAATCCTTCATCGTCACCTTCAATTAATCCATCTCCATATTCTACCATACTATCCTCGTAATTGACACTCCTAGATACACCTTCATCATCGTTGAATCCTCCATAGAGGAATATAGGGAAAAAGCCTATTGATGAGATCCATCAAACCATATACACCATCTCTATAGAAGAGATTCCTAGTCTAGTGGATGAGGAACCACATTGTGAGGTAAACATTGAATCAAATCATGCCTCATTCCTATCTCCCCTTTATTCATTGCCATAATTCAAAGTTCATATAGCTACCACTAGTTTAGGAGAATACCTGGTTAGGATTATCACAACAACTCCTTCCATTGAGATGATGCAAGACATGGGTCAACCTCATCTTCCCATAAGTACTATTGTGCCCTTAGAATTACCTCATCAAAAAAATTTCATATATGAGGGCCTCGACTATGGCAAAGAACCCTATCAGTAGTAGGAAGAAGATGAAGAGCCATTTTCTGAGGGTATTAACTACATGTCCAATATTGACTTCACCATGAGATATATTCATCTCTACAACTAGTATGGCTATGGTTTGGGCTTGTATGAGCAAGGTACTCAGATTCCTTACCAGCCACAATATCAAATACCATACGATAAGTCTGGTTTGGGATATAACAAGCCTATGCCCCTCAAGGTCCTCACTGATAGTTTAGAGCACATGAGCCTAAACTAGAGGTATGAGCTTGTGTGTGATCCCTACACCAACCCTAATCGAGCCTATTCACTGGGGGACTATTTCCTTACACCCATGAGAGATCAAGATATATATCATGATGTCACCCAATCCTATGAAAGAGGTGAAAGTTTACATTCCCTTCCACATGACAGTGAGGAAGAAGATTAGGGATACCCTTATGAATGGACATCTAATGATGAGTTAGATTATGAAGTGAAATCTATTGACTCTTCTAGTACATACATAAAATATGTGCAAATAATCCCATTAGATGTGAACATGAGGTATATCTACATATGTTACCATTACACCACCCTATTTGGTGATATTTTTTTCCCAAAGAGGAATAAGTTCACCCACAACCACATCAACAACCTTTGGTACTTCTTCTTCAACCACAATCTGTAGACACCTAAAACATGTCATGTTTAGGAGAAATACTCATATGGAAATCCATAGACCATGTGACTAAACCTTGGGACTTTATAAGTGCCAAAAGTGGTTTTCACCACTCATCTGGGGTAGTCTTAGCCCATTGAAGCCTAGTCGTTGTGAACCAGAGCAGCTGAATCTTAGCTGTCGAAGCTTAGAGTGGCTAATCCCTAGACATTGTAGATGATAGTGGTTAAGCTTTAAAATTCAATTTGCCACAAAAATAGCCTAATCATGGGTGGAAGTGGTAGTTTACATGCAATAAGATCGAGCGAGGATAAATTTGCATTCCTCCTCACAACCAGTTTACATGAGAGACTCAAGTCCAGGTTTAGACATCAGTTTAACTAGCCTTCAAACATAGAAAAGATAAAGCTTCTCATGCTAACCTCTAGTGTGCATGAAGAATTCAGTCCTAGGGTTGGACATTGACATAGGGTTTTAAATATATCATAATGTGCAAACCTAAGAGCACCAAGGGGATGAATAAAGAGAATTCAGAGACTTTTTATAGAGATACAATAGAGGAGAGCCTTTTGAGACTTGAAGAGATTTTCTTACGATGAAGCCTTGTCGAGTAGGAGAGCAAATTGAAGCATATTTTAGGAGCAATGAAGTGCTAGCCGACTGAGGGGTTAACACCTACAGGTTATTCAATACATTGGATACAAAATAAAAATCATCTCAATAGTGGCAACAAGCCTAGATCCATAGCTTTGGAGAAATAGAGATAGATTTTCATCTTAGCGACCACTATCTCAGACAGTGGCTCGTAGGCCTAGTCTAGGGTTCTTAGCATTAGTTTCTCTCATTTAGCTTATTACATAATTTCATGCCATTAGCATAAATCTGATTTTTCATATTTACTTGCATTCATAGAATTAGTTTCTATTGTTATTAAGCATAATTCTATTATCATTAGGGTTATTGATAACAACATCATCCAGGGATATAGCTGAGCATTTGCTATTGTTTTCATTCTTGCAGGACTACAGGTTCACTAGACAGGTCATCAACATACGAAAGTAAAAGGATCCCTCTAGGAATCAAACCTGGAGAAGGAGGCATATGTAAGCCCTCATATAGTTCCTGTGCATCACCAGGAAGCCTACGAGAGTGCATCACCCCTTGCGAGGGGATATCATACATATGCTACCCTATATTGTAAAATCTATATCAAATGAAGGGAATCCCTCAAAGGGATCTATATGTAACCTAACTTGATAAAAAGAAATAAAAATCATTGTCTATTAATTTCTTTGTATTTTTGTTGTATCTTTCATTTTGATGCATGATTAAGTAAAACATCATTAGTTATACATCCATGAAACTCATATTAGTTATGCATATTTATTAGAAGTAAAACATCATTTATATTAAGCATATAGAAATAAGTCATTTATCTAGGTATGATATGCTCCAGGCTCCACCCTTTTTGAAATCATGTAGGAGCCTATCCAATTTATCGTAAATTTGTCTCGTAGGTGAAAAATTTGAGTTTTGTTGATTTTATTTGAGCACAAGATCTCCAAATTTAAATTCTCTTAAGTGGACTTAACATCAAGAATCATTAATTGATCCAGGTGGCCTTGTCATGTAGTGTCATCATCTATGAAGTCCTTCAATGCTACGTGCAGGGTTGGAATTTATAACTCTAGGGGCATGATGGCCTCAGTGCCATATACAAGTGAAAATGGTATTTCCCCAGTGGGCATCTGCACACTAGTCCTATATACCCATAATGCAAGAGGCAACTACAAATTCCAGTCTTTATGATTATATTTCACCATCTTCCTCAAGATGGAAACTATTTTTTTTTTGAGGCTTCCTCTTGCCCATTTGATTGTGGATAATAGGGTGTTGAAAAATTAAGCTAAATATGGTATTTGTTCATCAAAGAAAGCACATTTTTTTTCTTGAAAGATGGCCCATTATCCAATATTATTTTTGAAGGGACCCCAAAATGACTTATGATATTGTGTAGTATAAACTCCACAATCCTTGGTCCAGTTGTCAATATCAAGGGGATCACTTTGAACCATTTGGTGAAATACTCAGTGGTCATTATGATGAATGTGTGTCAACATAAGTATGGGGGTGAGATCTTCCCTACTAAGCCTAGTCCCCACTACAATAAGGGCCATGCTACCTGGATGGGTTGTAGGGCTTGATATGGCAAATGTGTGAGGTTCATGTGATGTTGGAACTTAATGCATTCTCACAATAGTATTTTTCCATAGTGGGCTAATAGTAACCAATTCTCAAGATGTGCTTAATGATGGCCATGCCACTGAAGTGACCACCACACATACCGTCGTGCACCTATAAAATTACCCAAGATGATTCCTACAGCTCAAGACAATGAATGAGCATTCCATTGTACCCCCATCTATAAAGGATCTCTCCCAATAAGATGTACCTTATTGCCTTCTATTTAAAATTTCACCTTTCAACATGTGATATGCCTTGTGGTACCATTCCAAGATTTAGGAAATCTCGTAACTAGGAAATCTAATCCTGATAAGCCACAACTTATATAGAAAAGACAATTGTTCCTCCTGCTTCCTAGAAATTGAGAATATAGATTGAGAAATAACCCTACTGCAAATGGTTGTACCACACTCCATAGGATCTTGAGAGATCAAATACCCCCAAGGTGTCATTCACAAGAAATATCTAGCTTCGAAGGACCAATCCATATTTAGTTGAATATTGATCATGTTTACTGAATCTTGATTATCAATAACCTCACGTTACATCATTGAGTGCGAGAGTACTTTAACTTGAATGGTTGTGAAATACGTAGATAGATTCTAAGGGATTAGGGATCCCAAATATGCCATAGTGTCTACAAATATATTTTATGTATGAGGGATTGCCTTGATGTCATACCATTCCAGTCAGACTAGGTAAGTGTCAAAAATCTCCTTGTAAGCTTTTAGGAGTGGGAACCTACATTGGAGCAATCCTTTGAATTTATTTACTATGAGAAAGGAGTCACAAAATATGTTCAATCTTATAATGCCAATTGCAATGGCTATTTGGAGTCCCAAGATCAGGGCCTCATAATCTATATTATTGTTTATACAAGGGAAGTCTAGTTTGAATGACAAGGGTATGGGATGCCCTACTATGTGATAAAGAAAATCCCTACTCTGCCCCATTGTTTGCACTTCGAAACATCAAAGAAAAATGACATGCATATTTATCTTTCAATTTATTCGAGCTCTGGTGGATCTGATAATGCAAAAACTACATCATTGGGAAATTCTATGGTGAGAGGCTTGCTATCCTAAAGAGGTGATTATGCTAATTAATCAGCTATAACTTGTCCCTTGATTGAATTTTGGCTTATGAATTCCAGGTCAAATTCTATCAATAACATGATCCACTTTACAGTATGTGTATTATGATAGATCTTGTTCATCATGTATTGCAAAGGATTTTATTTTGACATAACATAGGTCGTATGGCTCAACATGTAGTGTCACAACTTTTTGGTTGTAAATACCACTACTAAACACAAATTTTCTACATATGCATACCCTAGCTCATAACTCACAAAGGTGTGACTGGTATAATATATGACTTGCTCTTTATCTTGTGCATTCTTTTGGGCCAACATGGTGCCCAAAGCAAAATTAGTAGCTAATATGTATAGTAAAAATGGTACGTCTAGCCTTGGTGGAGCTAATACTGGTGGTGTTTCTAGGTAAGTTTTTATCTCTGCAAAGGCTTGTTAGCACTCTTTGTCCCAATGAAAAAGGACTCCTTTTTGTAGCAGTCGATTCATGGATCAACACTTGTCTGATAATTGAGCAATGAATCATTTTATGGATGTTATATTGCCTTGTAGGATTCTCAATTCCCTAATGTTGGTAGGGGTGGCCATTTCTAATATAGCCTTTACCTTTGTAGGATTGAACTCAATGCCTATTTTAGAAATGATGAACCCCAAGAGTTTACTAGAATTCACACCAAATATGCACTTCTTAGGATTCAATATGATGTTGTGCTCAATGAGGCGATTGAAGACTTTTGTAAGGATCTCAGCTTGCTTTTATCGCAATAAAGACTTAGCCAGTAAGTCATCCATGTAGTCCTCTAGTATTTTATGCATATAGTCATGAAAGATGTATGTCATGGCCCGCTGATATGTGGCACCAAAATTTTTAAGGCTGAATGGCATCACCTTGTAATAAAAAGTTCTCCATGGAGTGATAAAAGTGGTTTTGTGCTGGTCTTCAGGTTTAATTCTAATTTGATTATACCTAGAAAAACCATCCATTAGGGAGAGCATATCATGACCTATAGTGGCATCAACAAGGGCATCTATGTTTGGAAATGACAACTAATCCTTCAGCGTAACCCTATTCAAGTCTTGAAAGTTTGTGCAAATGCAGACTCTTCCAACAGGTTTTACTACGGGTACCATGTTCGAGACCCATTCAGGATAGTCAATAAGAACTATGAAAAACACATCCAAAAAATTTTGTAACTCATTATTCACCATCAAAGCAATGGTTGGATGCATTTTCCTCAGCTTTTGCTTGACTAGCTTCTTCATGGGATCCAATGAAAGGTTGTGAATAGCTAACTTTGGATCAAGCCCTGGCATGTCTTTGTAAGTCCAAGTGAAAAGGTTTAGAATCTCCATAAGGAGAGGAATTATGATGGCTTGTTCATCTAGAGATAGACTTTCTCCAAACTTGAATTTCTTTGGTTGAGGAGGATCATATCTAATGTCCACCTCAAAAGTCACTTCTATAGCCATATGTGACCCATCCTCTAGATGATGAGGCATGGGTATCAAATGAATGTCATTGGTGGGATTTATAGGACCTACCGACTCAAGATACAAACAAGCATGGAATATGTCATATGCACATCTTGATGCAAAATGAAATGATTGTAACACCTCTTTGTTAAGGAAAATATCCTCAATATCTACAAGAGAATCAGCGTGATCCCAACAAATAACATCTATATAAAGATACAATGGTTTGGTAGGATCTACTGGGTTGTGAAGTGGAGTGGTCAAATCAATGGATATTGTATTGATGGATGGAATGAAATCTCCAAGAACACATGGGTGAAATCTTATCTCATAGATTTTCCCCATGCTCATGATGAGGCTCTTGGGGAAAGGAATCTTTGGATATGGCTCGTGAGTAGGCCAAATGATAGGATTTTTGGGTTCCAAGAGTTCCCTGAATGTAGGCAAAGGGGGATTGACTACATGGTAAATGAAATCTAAGTCGATAGGTCTTCCCAAGAACTGCAAGCCAGGGTCTATGGCCTAAAATACCACTTCTCTTTCTACCAGCATGTTGACTTGTGTATCGCTCCAATTTTTTTGCATCCTTACCCTCAGGCTATAGGATCCACGCCCGGAAGGGGGATGCGAGAAGGATAGGACAATACCTCAGATTGAGAGGCCCTTTGAAGGTCCGGCCTCTCGAGGGAGGAGTATAAAGGTGAATTTTCGATGGATGGTGGGTTCACCAAGAAAATTTTGAGTGGCAGTTTCCATGCCTAGGTTGGGATTGGGTTTTGATGTGTTCATTTTATACTCAATCATTCAGCTCCTAGGTTTGGCCAAAATGAATCGAAACTATTCTATATGCAAATAACAATATAAATGGATACATAAAATAGAAATGGTGCTAAACACAGAGAATATGCAGATTAGGACATATCATACCTGATTTCAGATGTCTGATGAAGGTTCTAAGTTTTGTAGCACTCCAGATTGCCTCAGTTCATACGTAATCATCTGAGATCAGACAGGATCATCTGATATCTGATGAATTCATCAAAAACCTACAATCACAAAAATAGATACAAAATACCAAAATACGAGTACCAAAACATAGGGGAAATGATAGAAGTAATGGTAAATTTACCTAAATGATAAATCCAAATAGAAATCAAAGAAGAAATGCATCAAATTAACAATGTATTTTGATTTTATTATGCATTTGTACTAGATGAGGTGAAATCCAAGATGCATAAATGTAATAACCTAAGATAATATAGAATTATAATGAAAAAAATGCAGGAAAGTTAAGAAGATGCCAACTCTGGACTCAGATTACCCCCAATCTAGACTACAGTCAGGATCGCCTCCAATCATACGAGATCGTCTGCGCTCCTCGAAAAAATAATTCGTAATCGTCCGAGATCGTTTGCGATGATTTGAGCAATCTTAAACTAAAAAATAGTAGAGTTCCTACAAGAAAATGCGAAATGCAACATACAGACAGTAGTATGAGGATGCTCTAGTGAATAAGGATCTAAATTAGTCAGCTAAGGGATTCAGGGGAATCAGAATCAGGGGGAGTCAGGGGGATAAACTAGAAAAATCTTAGTTTATATAGGAATAGGGGGAGGCTAGGAGGTTGGGGATCCTCCCAATCTGGGAGATCTCCAATAGGGAAATCTCCAACTGCGCAGACGCACTTCTGCCCAAGTTGGAGAGGTTGTTGAAACATAAGCTAATTATGAAAATTTAGTTTTGGGACGAAATCGTCTAGACATTCTGTTCTAGATGAATTCATCAGATCGGGGATGATTTCATTAGATCAACGACGATATCATCCAACGGTCAAAACAAATCCTAAAAATGGCATAGAAAATGAGGAAACAAGTAACAGGCGATTTTGGAGCGATTTTGGGGTTAAAATTCAAATTTTTATCTTTTATCTTTTACTAAGGTTTTAACCGTGCTAATTTTAGGGTGCTACATTTTGCCCCCTCTTTAGCGAATTTTCCAAAGAAAATGCGTTAAAGATGAGTTTTTCTTGTTTTACGAGAAAGCAAAAATATACTCAATTTTTTAGACGACGATTCTTGGTCGAATCGTACAATTGTTGACTATGGTGCCCCCTCCGTGTTTTTACCCAAATCGAACGTTTGAGGTAAAAACACGGAAAGGCAAAAATTAAAATGTTGATTTTTTAAATAAAATAAAGAAAATAGGGTAAAACCCTAATTCATTTTTACTGTTCATCTTTACTGTTCCAGAGCTCTGCAGAGAGAAAGAAAATGGTGGAGAAAGTGCACAGAGCCACAGAGGTCCGGTGCGGGCTACGGGTAAGGATCTAATCCTAGTAGATTAGGTTTGATTTAACTTTGTGCAAGTTTTTGGATTTAAATTTTATTGTTTGGGGCATCGCGGCCATTTTTAGGCCGTCAACATCGTTGAGATAAAATAGTCTCAATTTCGTTGAAATCATCTCTAAATCGTTGATTTCGTCTGAGGGCAAAATCGGTGAATTAGGGGCAATCTCATCCAACAAGGGGTGATCCCCAAGTTGCAAAATCAAAGATGATTTCATCCTCACAGAGTATTTTTCCCAATTTGGGATGATATCATCTTTAACTTGATTTTAAAATGTGTTTAATTTGATTTGAATGATTGAGTTATTAATGATTTTGTTGTTTTATTGTTTGTTTTGCATAAAGAATTACTAAAAATATGAGAATGGAAATATGGTGGACTAAGAGATGACATAGCCGCGCTTGACTAGGCAGAGCATGACCGACTAGGACAGGTCGGGCTACAGTATGTGGCAGAGATACCACAAGTATCGACTAACATGGGGCTACTAATAGCCATAGCAGAGATATGGTATCCGAGGTCATCCTATTTTTGGCTATCGACATGGGAGATGGCTCCCACACTAGAGGACACATGGAGGATCATGAGGATCCCCATATAGGGATGACTCATGACACCTACGGCCATCAGGGCCAGGCGATGATGAGACTGACTGGAGACCCAAGATTTGCCCTAGAGAAGGGCAGGGTGAACATCGAGTCTCTACGATAGATGCCTGGGGCATCTAGGCTGACTTGGGCTTTGGTAGGGGTGGTAAGTGGCTTACTATGTTTCTAGTAGAGTGGGTGCAGGCTACCATGGCTCCTCTTAGATGTAGTTTGTGATATGAGAGACCACAGATATAGGTTTCATGGGATAGCTTTGTACTCTATCACTTGTATAGGATCCTACATGGGGTCGTATACAAGGGAGGTCAATGTCTGGTCTTGACATCGTTGCTACATGTTTGGTTCTGGGAGCACATTATGGTGTGGAGGTCGATAGGGTTCCCACTAATAGGGGTTGAATGGGAGAGGCCCTAGGTTTTCTACTAGTGGATACAGAGGGGGTCACAACAACAGATAGATCTATCGATGTCACAAAGGTTGCTAGATGACCTCATCCCAAACTAGATCACCTAGAGGCCATGGAGAGAGCACCCTGGGTGGGCAGAGGATGGGCAGGAGCTGGATCACATTAGGCGAGTCTATTGGCTAAGGATGGAGTGGGGAGAAGTAGAGCTCCACCACTACAAATAGGTGTTGTGACAGTTCAGTCTATAATAGGGGATCCCTTCTCTCAGGGATTACGAGTACTCTCAGACTATTTGGGATAGTACTACGCTGAGTGGAGTTCCAGACATGCAATGATTATGGAGTTAGGATGCAGAAAATGCCCCCATCCAGCTAGTGGATGGTGATGATGTGGGGGTTACAAATGGCTATGATGCCTGGTATGCAGGCATCCGCCCTCCTCGGATGATGAGGGCATAGGGTTCGATGCATGTAGTTGTGTGATGGATGGGGAGGTGGTACCAGGCTACCATGGAGGCAGCACGAGGTCATGGTAGGAGAGAACAATGACAGTCCCCATAGGAGAGACACCAACGGATGGGTTAGGCTCCATAGAGGCCATAGGAGACAGGGCAAAGGGAGGAGAGATTCCATTCGTAGCAAGGGGAGAGACCACCATCACCCGATAAGGGCAAGGGTGTTGAGGTAGGGGAGAGCAGTGAGATGGTGGCTCTCCGGGCTGAGGTTTCTCACCTTTGAGATCAGGTGCAAACACTGCAGGATGAGGCTACATGGCTTAGAGCTTGAGCCAGAGGAGTGAGCACTCAGGATCTAGTGCGGTCTATTGCTCAGACTGCATTCTACCAAGGGTTGTACTATCAGGCGGTCCCATAGGGATAGAGGATACCATTGCCAGCCCCTATTACAGAGTCGATTATGATGGGATTGTCGAGAACATCCTCATGATCGATGATGAGGACCCGAGATACGGCCTGAACCTCTATGGGACCACCTCCTCCATGTTAGGGTGGGGGAGGAGATGACACTAAGAGCTCGAGGGCTTCTCGAGGCTAGCTACTACAAAGTGCAGATTAGATTATTATTACTTTTGAGGGGATTGAGTATGCCAGAGTATGGATTGTGGCATACCAATCCAGATGATGTATATAATTCATTGATATATATATATATTATTTTTGATGATATGACTTGTGTATATGTTGTATTATGATGCTTGAATTGTTGATTCATGTAATTATGTTGTTGGAAGAAAATTATAATGTTATGTCATGCCATAAAATTTGTAAATGAAATAATCTGATGTGCATAAATTGGTTGTTTTGTTGTGATGTGATGAAAAATAAAAGAGATTTCTAACAATAATTTCAAAGGACATTGTCACTGTTATAGACCATTTCATGGAGTCGCTGCTCGCTAGGTTGTCAAGCTAGTCCTAGTATAGAAATATTGCTAAAAGTAAATGAGTGCTTAAGAGACTGTCTTAAGACTTTGTGTTGTGATGATGAAAATGATGATGGTGATAATTTTTTTTCAGATTTTTCACAAAATTCTGCATGAAATATGTTTAAAAGTGATTTTTTCTAGGCATAAATTCCTAAGTGTGATAAATTTTTGAATAATTCCTTAGAAATTATACCATGGTTGCAAGATGGAATGTTTGACATAATGACATGAAATAGAATAAGTGTTCATTCGTTTTGAAGCACAATTGTGTAACATAATGATGTAAGCCATATGTGTTTTAAAATGGATGAGAAAATAAAATTAGAACAATGGTTTGTGCTAGGCATAGAATTTATAGGTATAGACTTATACCATCATCATGAAATCCAAAGATAAAATAGATATTTTAGTTTTATTGCATGATTGATTTTTTGATTTTTGATTTTTTTGATAAACAAAAAATAATAATATGATGAACATGTTGTTTGAAATTGTTTTGCAATTTTGTGACACAATGTATATAATTGTTTTTATTCAAAACAAAATTCTGAAAATAAGAGGATAAAATTGTTCTGAAAAAAAATTACAGAAATATTTTAAATTATCTTAAAAACAAATGTAGGTTTATAAGGGATCCGCATGTGCAAATGTGAGTTCATTACTGATCTTGATTTATCATAATGACACAAAATATCTCAAATACAAATGTGTGTGCAATTGTATTGTTCATTCACCAATTTTGATCAAGATAATTTGATACAAGCAATTTACCTTAACCAAATGAATGTTCGTTAACCATGATTTATATGCATATAACCGTACCAGACTAATGTGCAAGTTAGGTTATCAAGAGATAGCTAATCCATAAGCTGACATAGGTCTGTAAAAAATAAGGTCACTAATGTGACAGACATATCACCACGCTAGGAATTACCCAAGGCCAAGCGGGTTGGGCACAAACCACCTGTTATGGGGCTTACCTCACAGTTTTTGAATAATTGAGAATTCCAGGGATTCAAGATCATTCACCCTTATTTTATTTTCAAGGGGTAGGGAAAGGATTTTATTGCATTTTGCTTTTGCTTTTCTCTTTTGCTCTTTTTATTTTTTTATTTTTTTGTAATTTTTCTTGATATTTGAGATAATGCTGAAACATTGCTGTGATGATACAAAATAACTTTTTTCTTTTTCTCTTTTTTTTGAACTTTTATTTTTATTCCTATGCTAGGGATACTTGCTCGGATTAGCTGTAGAGCAAAGGATTTTTATTCTAGGTAGGGGAGAGCTTGTCCTTTTGTCAATTCTCAAAGATTCTAGACCATGTGCATGATAGGATAGCAGGGGAAACTTTTTGCTCAAGAAACCACGTCTACTATGTAGCATCATATTGAATTTGCAATGAAATCATTTTAATGTGAAAAAATATACTTGGTTCAAGTAAATAACAAGATCAGTTCTCTATGCTCAAAACTTTATTTAATGCCAATGTGGAATTTGATATAAGAGAGATTAATAATCATACAGAATAAAATCAAGATATTTATTCATGTGAGTGTGAAAGTGTGGGATTCCAAATAAATGCTCAATTATCCAAAATAATTAAAAATATAACTGCAAACTCCAAGAATTGACAAGTATGAATAAAAGATGTTTTTGAAGATTTTTATGATTTTGATGTTTTTGTATTTGATTTTAATTGATGAATTGAAAAACTAAATACTATTACCGTTCTTTGAAAAAAATTTCGATAGAAATGGCTAAAAATGAAACAATATGCAAAATACAATATATACAAAATGATGGAATGACCCAATGTTTTATGCATAGTAGCATTTGAGATGCATAATGTTCATAGGTTCTTTAAGTTCTTTACCATCTAAGGTAGATAATTTGTATGCTCCCGATCCAAATTTAGCAGTAATAATATATGGTCCAAGCCAGTTGGGCTCGAATTTACCTTTAAAGTCTTTAGTAGCATTAGTATTTTTTTGATTTTATTTTAAGACAAGGTCGCCGATCTCAAAGGATCAAGGATGAACTTTCTTGAGATATGCTCTCTTAAGCTTGTTTTGGTAGGCACGAAGATGCTCCAAAGGATTGATGCACTTTTCATCTAAAAGCTCCAGTTGACTAAATCTGCCAGCATGATATTCATCCCCTACTTTAGTATCTTGAAGTAGTAGAGCCAAAGAAGGAACTTCTAATTCGAAGGGAAAAATAGCTTCGGCGCCATAGAACAAAACAAAAGGTGAAGTGCCTGTGGGGGTGCGAACACTAGTTCGATAGGCCCAAAAAGCAGGATATAATTGGATGTGCCAATCTCGACCAGATTTATTGACCAGTATTTTGAGAATTTTGATTAAAGTTTTATTAGATGCTTCTGCTTGGCCATTACCCTAAGGATAATAGGGAGTGGACCAACAATGTTGAATTTTATATTTTTGACATAATTTTTTAACATATTTATTTTTGAAACAAGTTCCATTATCTAAAATGAGATTGGCAAGAATTCCGAACCTACAAATAGTTTGATTAAAAATAAATTTGGAAACTTGTGTTCCAGTACAATAAGCTAAAGGCATAGCTTCAACCCATTTTGTGAAATAATCCATAGCAGTTATGATAAATTTATGTCCATCGGATGATAGAGGGTTGATTTTCCCAATGATATCTAAGCCGCATTTTGAAAAGGGCCAAGGAGATGAAATAGCCTGTAGCTCTTGTGCAGGCGCATGGACAAGGTTAGCATGTTTTTGGCACTTGTCACAATGGTGCACATAATAATGTGCATCATTCTCCATGGTAGGCCAAAAATATCCTATTCGAAGGAGCTTCTTAGTGATGGCATTACCACTGAAGTGTCCTCCACAAGATCCATCATGGACTTCACTCAAAGCTGATCTAGATTCTTCTAGATTCAAACATCTTAATAATATGCCTTCAAAATATCTCCTATACAAGGTATTACCAATAATTATGAAGCGACTTGCTTGTATATGTAATAATCAGTGCTGGTTGCTAGTATGATCATCAGGGAAGGTTCCATTTTGCAAAAAATTAAATATATCAGTGTACCATGGTTCAGGAGTAGTTTCGTTGATTAGAAACACATCCAAGGGTTCTAAGCATGATTTGCTTGAAGTGGGTTCCTAGAGTAAATGAATAATTATGGTAGCATATTCATCGTCTAACTCCAAGGGTAAAAGAGATGCAACTGCAGCCATAGCGTTAGTCGCACGATTGCTAGTTTGAGGAATAGCTTCCAAAGTGACTTGATAAGGATAGTAATTTCAAAACATATGTTTTATATGGGCATAATTTATCATCTCTGGTCTGATAAACATCATTAATTTGGTTTATGATGAGTTGGGAATCACCAAAAACTAACAAATTTTTAATTTTCATTGCCAAGGCAGCTCGTAATCCAAGGATAAGAGCTTCATATTCAACAGTGTTATTGGTGCAAGAAAATGTTAATTTAAAGGACAGAGGTATAATATGTTTTTGCAAAGATATTAAGATAATACCCACACCAACCCCACTCATGCATCGGGCTTTGTCAAAGTATAGGGACCAATGCTTTAAATGGTTAGCCTCTAGTTTAAGGCATTCATCAGGAAACTCAATGATGAGGGGATGAGTAGACTCTAAGGGTGTAGCAGCTAATTGATCTACTATGATTTGACCTTTAACAGACTTCTATCCTATAAATGTGAGTTCAAACTCGCTTAGCACAAGAACCCACTTGGCTGTGTGACCAGATAAATACGGTCGACTCATAAGATATCACAAAGGGTCAAATTTGGCAATAACATATGTTTTCTGACTAAGCATATAATATCATAGTTTCTGTGTAGAAAATATGACTACAAGACATAACTTCTCGAATATGGTATAGCGATTTTCATAACTAATTAAGGTTCTGCTAATGTAATAATTAGCACGCTCTTTCTTCTCATCATCAAGCTAAGCTAACATAGCTCCTAAGGCAAAATTGGAAGCAAAAATGTACAAAATAATTGGACGATCAGATCTAGTTGGGGAAAGCATCAATGGTTGGAGGAGATATTGCTTGAGGAGTTCAAATGCTTCCTGACATTTTTCGTCCCAATGAAAAGAGACATCTTTCTTAAGAAGTTTAAGAAAGGGTCCGGTTTTATCTACCAACTTATCAATAAAGCGGCGAATAGCTTGAAGCTTACCTTGTAAACTTTGTAATTCTGATATATTGGTGGGTGTGGGCATATCAGTGATAGCCACGATCTTGAGAGGGTCAATTTCAATGCCATGTAAAGAAACAATAACCCCCAATAATTTACTAGACTTAACTATGAATATACATTTGGCTGGATTCAATCAGATAAGATACTCCCTTTACCGATCAAATACTTTTCTCAAGTCATTTAAATGATCATCTTCTTTGATGGAACGGGCTATAATATCATCTACATAATCATGTAGAATATCATGCATCATATCATGAAATATATAAGTCATGGCTTGTTGATAGGTTGTGTCTGCATTCTTTAAACCAAATGGCATCACTTTCCAACAAAAGGTTCCCCAAGGGGTAATAAAGGTTGTATTAGCCTGATCTTCAGGAGCTATCCTGATCTGATTATAACTAGAAAATCCATCCATTAGGGATATCATTCCACTTCCAACAGTAAAATCAATGATTTGATCCATGTTAGGAAGAGGAAAATCATCTTTAGGGCAGGCAACATTAATATCTTTGAAATCTGTACAAACCTTAACTTTAGTGGCTTCTTTCTTAGTTACTGGAACTACATTTGAGATCCATTCTGCATAATCAATGGCTTGTATAAAAATGACCTTCAAAAATTTTTCTAGTTCTGCTTTGACTAGTAAGGCCACTTTAGGATGCATTTTTCTAAGTTTTTGTTTAACAGGTTTAGCATCTGGATGGACTACTAGATGATGCAGGACTATAGAAGGGTCCAGACCTGACATGTCTTCATATGTCCAAGAAAAGACATCTTCATAGTCTTTAAGAAATGAAATGTATTTATCTTGTTTTTCTTGACTTAATTCTGATCCAATATTGATTATGTGAGGGTGATCTTCGGTTCCAATGTTAATTTTTATACCGTTTTCAACTTCCATATGTAAATCTCTCTCAAAATTAAGTGGGGTAGGTGAAACACCCAATTCTTGTAATTCTTCCAAGGTTAGCTTGGATAATTCATCTTAAGGAGTCGAGGCCTCAAGCTAGGCTTTACTAGGTATAAAGCCATCAAAATAAAATTTGTTATGTAATAAATCATCAACGGAGACATCATGGAAGATATCCCCTTCCAAATCATCATCGGATTCGACAATCATCTTAGGGTAGGTGAGAGATAGCATATGACAGGTAAAGGGATTATTTTTTGAAAGCAAAGAATCTTGTTTATCGAGATATGTAAGATGGTCATCCTCCTTAAATGGGAAGGGTTGAATTTTACTAGGAAATAGGCCCACATCGCATTGGGCAGGCCATGGTTCTACCTCAATAGGTTCCTTCATACCATTTTGGAAAGGTCCCAAACCTTTCCCTTTATAGCCCAATTTAAGCATTATGGGTTTGGATTTAATATATTCATTAGCAAAATAGCATCGAGCATATCCATCATAATGTGTCTTGATGTTTCTAGGTATTCTTCACCAATCATATCCCTTATAAACAAAAGCACAACTTCTGACTTGGTAGATACTTCCCATAGGTTGTGGGAGGCCCAAGGTATGAGGAGAAGGTGGGAGTTTATTTAAAACAAGGGAAGCTTGCATGGCAGTGTTGATCTCTTCTGATATAAGAATTTTAGATAAATCGGGTAGGAGTTCATCAGTAAGAGCATAAGGGGTAGAAGGAACATTTCCTACATCATCTGATGTGGAAAGAATGCCTGTAGTGGATGTATATTTTATAGGGATATTGATGGATGAGTCGATCGGTTTGGAAGTTATAGGGGTAAAACAAGGAACATTGGTTGTAGTTCTGGGATCTTTTTGAGGTCCCAATATGGTTTGTTCAGAAGGTGGTTGAGCTATATGTAGAGGTGTATTTGATGGGGAAAAAGTAGGTGATGTTATGGGTGAGTGTTTCACCTATTTATACGGTTGACGGGAATTAGGATGTGTCGATGACAAAGCAGGGCAAAATTGAACTCCAACCGGTTCTGCCAAAGCACACATATCAAAGGGTCTAGGGTCACCATGAATGGTAACCAACTAGTTTTTAAATTCGAATTTAACACACTAATGTAAAGTGGATGGAACCACTTGCATCACGTTGATCCAAGGGTGACACAAAAGTATATTGTATGATGTAGGGCAATGTACAATAAACACGGTCGTATCTAGGGTTCTAGGACCAACTTGCAAGGGTATAGTAATGACTCCACATGTTTCTTGTGTCTCGTCATTGAAGGCCTTTATGATCATATCCATTCTTTTCATTTCATCACTCCTAAAGCCAAATCTTTGGTAGAAGTCAAAAGTGCATATGTTTAAAGATGAACCATTATCAATCAAGATGCGTTTAACGACTACGTCCCCAATTAGGGCAGTAATATATAAAGGGTTATCCTTATGTAAACTATGTTGTGGTATATCTCTATCTCAAAAGTCAATACAATCAACTTCTTGAGTTATGATAGTATTGGACATGGCTTCAGGTTGAATATTTTGTGGTACCATCATTTGGCTTAATGTGAACATTAATTCATCCCTATGGGTAGGAGAAGATCTTAAAAGTTCCAAAAGGGAAATTCTAGTTGTAGTATTAGATAATTGTTCATTAATATTATACGGAGGCGTAGGTTGAACATTAGGCATATGAGTCCCTTTATTGGGATTTTTCAAAACAAATGGAGCTAATCCATCATTCTAAGTTTGATCTTATTGAGAGTTTTGAGCATGTTGTCGGGTAACAACTCTGATGGTACCTATAATATTATTTTGAGGATGATGGATTGGTATCTGTCTAGTTTTTATGGATTGTTCATTAGAAAGGAACTGATGAGAAGAGGGTCGAGTAGTAACTCTTCTAGGAAATGGTTCTTTCGAAACCATAAAATTTGTGATGGGTTGAATAGGATCTAATTCATTTTCAGAACTATTCGATTGATTAGAGGTGATTTCCATGTCACTTTCAGTATCAAATTCTACATCACTAAGATCAGGTGTTCGAGTATTATATAGGGTCTGGACGTAACCATGGATAAAGTTGTGTCAAATATTTCTAGATCGTGAATAGGTAAATGCCCACTAATGGCTCCTACATATCGGGTAGGAGGAGGAACATTATGATGTTCAATTTGATTAGCCACCTCTTTGCCATACTTTGGTAGAGGATGTTGAAATATGTCCAATGATTGATTGGCATTCTAATTCTGACTTTGAGGGGTGTTCTTTTGAACATTATTAGCAGGATTTTGTATAGGTTGAAAAGCTTGTACCTCCATATCATTGTTATCAATTAAATCTTGTATTTTATGTTTTAATCATTTACAAGAGTTGGTAGCATGTCCAGGTCCTCTATGGAAATCACAATGTAAATCAACTCTGTATCCGGGTATGGTTGAATCAGGTTCCCGGATAGTTGGTAATTGGATCAATCCTCAGGCTAATAGTTGCAGGAGAATGGTTGATAAAGGTTGATTTAATCTAGTAAATTCTTGAGGTGATTTATCAGGGGGTTTCAATATGAACTTCTCTGTTGGTTTCACAGTATTAACATTGGCAATGTTTTTGCTATCAGTGACTCCATCACCCACAACTTGTTTATTTTTGTATTGATTTCTAGATGTTTTCTCATCATATTTCTTTTTGAACTGACCTCTTCTAATGAGAGCATCTTCCAATCTTTGGGCTAAGTCTATATCTTGATCGAAGGTGGTCAAGGTAGCAGTTGAAAATTCATAGGATAGTTGTTCTTGTAAATTATTGATAAAAATATCCAACATTTCTTTATAAGGTAACACAAAGTGTAATTTTCCTATCAACTACCTCCATCGAGCTAAGAAGTTAGCAAAACACTCATCTTTGTATTGTTTTAGGTTGTACAAATATTTAATGGTTACATGCCTTTCAATATAGGCACTAAATTGATGCATAAAAGACTCAACGGTCTCTTCGAAATTTCTCAAATAATGAGTGGGCAATTGATAATACCACTCCAAGGCCATGCCTCCTAAACTTTTTGGGAACATTTTTAGTAATAACAAGTCATCATGTGATATATCATGACATGCTATCCTAAACATACGAAGATGCTCTATGGGATATTCGGTTCCTTTATATATAGGTAGGACAGGCAAGGGAAAGTGTTTGGGATATGGTCGTGCTACAACTATAGGATCTAGAGGTTGACTACACATCTCTCGATAATTGTACGAGGGACGATAGGGATCTATTTGGTCCATACGGGAGGTTAACTTTTTCACCATGGCTTCCAGATTACCTATTGGTTTGGTGGTACATGAGCATGGGATTTATGAGCGTAGGAAGACAAGACATAAGGATTAGATGCTATATTACTGTTATGCAAATGATTGGTAGGAAGAGTATTATGAAGAAGATTTGTGGTAGCATTATGTTGTATCCCAGATTGTTGGAAATTAACATTTGGTTTTGTTTTAGGCTTTTTTTGATTTGAGGTATATTGATCAATATCTTGGTGAAATAGAGCAATGAATGCAAGTTTCTTTTGTGTAGGAATAACTCTTGGCTTAGCAACAGGAACTCTAGGTAGTTGGGTAACCTGTTGTTGTCACGTGTTTTGGATTATAGTAGCCATGTCCAAATTGGATGGTCCAGCTTGATCACTCTCTTGATCAACGAAGGAAAAAGGATTAGTGCATGTGTGATATATGTCTTCTAGGGTTGCTTGAGTGTCACTAATTTGATCTTTGTCCATATGAACTGCTCTATTAAGGGTGCCCATATTATCATGGAGGAATTTCCAAAAATGTTCCATGTTCTCAAAAGTAACAACTCCTTCTGGAGATATTTTAGGAGATGAGGATTTTTCCTCCCTAACATTTTCTCTTTGTTCATTTGCATCAACATAGTCTTCTTCTTGTTGGTCTATAGTTCCTTCTTCCTGAATTGGGTCTTCAGGAAGGACATCTGGGTTGTTTTATGTTTTCCTTAACCAATATTCTTCTACCTCAATTTGTTTTCCATTCCTGAGTCTAGTCATTATGTCTAAATCTTAGATTTTAGCAAATATATATTGATATATTGGCAACAGATTTGGGAGGTATATATTTTAATTATATACCTACTATAATGCTTAAAAATAAAATGTTTTGATTTTTTTGTCATGATTTTGTTTTGTTTTTATTTTTATTTTTATTTTTTTGTTTATATATATATATATATATATATATAGATTTGTTTTTATGTTTACAAAGACAACAAACAACACACTAAATGCAAGAAAATAAAATTAATGGCTTAGTTTTCTATAAATAGTTTATAGATGTCATTGATAGGATCAAGTTCATCAGGAGTCATGAAATGCTCTTCTTCGAATTGGAAATGACTTTTCAGGAACTTGATAAAATGTGCTATAGTGATGTTATATGTTTCATACCCTGACTGGTAGAAATAAATTTCATGGCAATACTCTCGATATAACACAACTCTAGGAACTCTATACCATATTTTTCTATCCGTAAGAATGACCTCTTGATCCTCTATATGAGATAGAAATTTATGTACTACAACTGCATTCTCAAGGTATTCCTCAAAGGTGTATAGCTTTGAAGATACATGGGCTATTTTATATATTAACCACCTATGGCAAGCTCTCTGAAGTTCATGATATAAGGTCACTTAATCAAGATCCAGGATTCAATCTAGTACAAACCTATTAATTTGCCTAAGTTCTTTTGTCCTAGATCCAATGATACCCAATCTCCTATCAAGTTTGTCCCACAAAGGTTGAACCCTATTTGTTTGAGGTACTCTAAGCACAAAAGTAACCTCTATAGATGCTAATTGATTCTCAACATTAATAGTGACAACTCATCTTTTATTATAATCTACCATCTAAATATGACATGCAATATTTGATTCTAAATGCATTTATTTTTTTTTTTTTTGGATTGTTTTCAAAAGGTTTTTAGTTTTCACGTCGGGTTCACCAAAATGTATCACTCCAAATTTTTTGTATCCTTACCCTTAGGCTATAGGATCCACGCCTAGAAGGGGGATGCGAGAAGGATGGGACAATACCTCGGACTGAGAGGCCCTTTGAAGGTCCCACATCTTGGGGGAGGAGTATAAAGGTGAATTTTCGACGGATGGTGGGTTCACCAGGAAACTTTTGAGTGGCAGTTTCCACACCTAGGTTGGGAATGGGTTTTGATGTGTTCATTTTATACTCAATCATTCAGCTCCTAGGTTTGGCCAAAATGAATCTAAACTATTCTATATGCCAATAACGATTTAAATGGATACAAAAAATAGAAATGGTGCTAAACATAGAGAATATGTAGATTAGGATAGATCATACATGATTTCAGATGTCTGATGAAGGTTCTGAGTTTTGTAGCAGTCCAGATTGCCTCAATTCATACGTAATCATCTGATATCAGACAAGATTTTCTGATATCTAACGAATTCATCAGAAACCTGCAATCACAGAAATAGATACAAAATACCAAAATACGAGTACCAAAACACAAGGGAAATGATAGAAGTAATGGTAAATTTACCTAAATGATAAATCCAAATAGAAATCAAAGAAGAAATACATCAACTTAACAATGTATTTTGATTTTATCATGCATTTGTACTAGATTATGTGAACTCCAAGATGCATAAATGTAATAACCTAAGATAATACAGAATTATAATGAAAAAAATGCAAGAAAGTTAAGAAGATGCCAACTCTGGACTTGGATTTCCTCCAATCTAGACTACAGTCAGGATCACCTCCAATCATACAAGATCGTCTGCACTCGACAAAATTGTCTGTAATCGTTCGAGATCGTTTGCGACGATCTGAGCAATCTTCGACTAAAAAATAGTTGAGTTCCTATAAGAAAATGCAAAATGCAACATACAGACAGTAGTACGAGGATGCTCTAGTGAATAAGGATCTGAATTAGTCAGCTAAGGCGTTCAGGGGAATCAAAATCAGGGGGAGTCAGGGGGATAAACTAGTAAAATCCTAGTTTATATAGGAATAGGGGGAGGCTAGGAGGTTGGGGATCATCCCAATCTAGGAGATCTCCAACAGGGAAATATCCAACTGCACAGACGCGCTTCTACCCAAGTTGGAGAGGATGTTGAAACAAAAGCTAATTATGAAAATTTGGTTTTGGGATGAAATCATCTGGACATTCTGTTCCAAACGAATTCGTCAGATCGAGGACGATTTCGTCAGATCGACGATGATATCGTCCAACGGTCAAAACAAATCCTAAAAATGGCACGAAAAATGAGGAAATGGGTAACAGGCGGTTTTGGAGCGGTTTTGGGGTTAAAATTCAAATTTTTATCTTTTATATTTTACTAAGGTTTTAACCGTGCCAATTTTAGGGTGCTACAACTTGCTACAAATGGTGAGGCCCAATATAAGCCATATTAGTCTCATATTCACAGTTATCATCACTTATCGAAAAACTGTTAGCATTGGTATGTAGTCCCAATACAAGGAGCTGATGTCTTGGTCCCAAGTAGGCCATATCTATTTCATTCTCATATTATTAGTCACTTATGAAGATGCCATTTGCATTATTTTATTACCCCAATATATGGGTCCACTACCTTGGCCCTAGGTAGTTTCTTTCCATTGAGTCCTTTGACTCATAGCCACTTTCATCTAATATGTACCCACTCTCATTATAGCTAGACTAGGAAAGGATTTGTAAATAGCGAGGCCCATGATAGGCTAATCTTACATGTACTTCATAATTGCTTGCCCCATATCTATTTTCATATTGATCTTCATACCACAAGGTTCAACCTATAGGGGTGGCATCAATTGAGAAGTTTGGATGATAAATATCTGGTGATGGTATGTTTACCACGACCACTTGTCTATTGATTAGATGTCTTGTACTTGGTGGGTGATAAGGAATAAAATCAATGTATTCTCATCATCCCAAGCTTAATCTATCCAAGGCTATTACTAGAGAGTCATCTTGACCTCTGATATGGTAGCCTAACCCAAACTTGTTAGTGGGAAGCTGGTATTGTGGCTCGCATAGACGCCTACGCCCTTGCTCATATATACCAAGACCGTAGCCATGCTAATGGCAATGTTAAAAGTAGCTTAGAGAAATTTTGGGAGTAGAGAGGTAATAAAAATTAATAGTGAATAGTTCATCATTATCCTCTTCTACATCTTAAGACTTATGGGCATAGTCCAGACCAACATAGATAAAGTTGATCTGGTTAGGAGGGATTTCGAGCGAAACCACTATCCCCACTGGTGGTCTTAGGAATTTTGGTCATCCCATATATTGTTCCAAATCAATTATTGGTGTGAATGTTATGTTCTACACAAGGTACTATCCTATCCCTGTACTTGCCAAGTGTATTGTCACATGTGATGTGGATGACCCTATAGATGACACTAGCGAAATGGGTTCTAGTATTTCCTCAAATTGATTCTAGAAATATTCTTCTTCCATGTGACTTGGGATTTCCACAATGGCGATAGTTGGAAATTACTTGGGATTTTATTCCTCAATTAAGGGCATCTTTTTCTTCTGATTATCTTTATATTTTTACATAGACAGTCTCTTAGAAGTGTTAGTTGTTTTGGGTGCAAGAGGAGGTGCTGATATAGATGGGTATTTTTGTACCACTTTGTTTATGTCATATAGTTGTGTAGTTGGATATGAAGGTCTTACATATAGGTGGATGGAAGGAATCACAAAATATCCTAGCAAATCCACCTTATGGACATATTTAAATGGCTCTTCATCAGCCAAAACTACATAGACTTTATCATCATGCACATACTTGACACATTGGTGTAAAATCAAAGGAAACACATTTCATATCTCTTATCCAAGGGTTCCCTAGGAGGATGTTGTATTGCACGGTCCCTTACAAGACATGACACATTATAGGGATGATCTTATGCCCCACCTTAATGGGTAGGACTATCGTTCCCATGGTAGAGCATAAAGCATAATTGAAAGATCTTAACGTGTAGGCTCCTGGAATGATATTGTATTTGGGGATATTAAGGTGCCCTATTGCTATTGCTATGATGATATATCTATCAAGACCCACTTAAAAGGTAAATAATTGACTGAAGCAACAATGTGTAGTAGAGGGTTTGGTATGGCAGTAGGTACCGTCTTAATATCATGATCATAAAATTGAATTTCAGGTTCCTGGCATTGCTATACTTGTCCCACAACATGCATGAATGCATTGGGGTCTTGTGGTTGGAGCTCAATTGATCTCAGAATCTCTATCAAAGTCTCCTTGTGCTTTGGGGACTATTGTATGAGATCATATATAGATAACTTGGCTAGAGTCATTTGTAAGTTTTTTTCTAGTCTACTACAAATAGTCACCATAGGTCAGGTTGGTGGACCTGGAAGGTTATTTTGCTTCTGTCTCTACCTAGGTGGAGCTGGGACATTAATGGGAGTTGTAGCAGGCTATGGTTAACCATATCATCTAGTCCTAGTTGCCATATTAATAATTTCAACTATATCAATGCATCCATGGGTAGTTGTATTGATTCAAACATGATTAAATTGGGAACATTTCCCTTTAGGGACCTCATGGTTTGGTAGTGGGTTTTTTTATATGCACATATCTATGTTATCAGGAGACAATTGGTTGTCAACTTTAAGTTCTCCCATATCAATAATATTTTACACATGGTTCTTGAAACCCATGCATACTTCAATGTCATGCCTCGATATTCTATGATAAGGACAAAAATGATCTTCCCTATATCATTTTGGCTTAGGAAAATTAGGATCTAAAAGAGGTACATCAAGAAATTTGATTTTACTAGCCTCACTCAACTGGTTGAAAACTGATTGCATGGATTCTGATAGAGGTGTAAAATAGTGAGGTGGCTTACGTTCTCTATTTCACCCTTGATTGTTCTTTTGATCATAATTGGCTGGTAGGGGCTATGCTTGATAATTTTGGGGTTTTTGCACAACTCTATCCTTAAGTGCAACCAATACAACTTGATTAATTAGAGTAGGGTTGCATTTCTTCCACTTGTATTTGTCATTCTTGCCATTCTTATTCCACTCTTTCTTGTTTTGGAGCTTAATGGTTACCTCATCTAATTTTATGTCTTCAATGAGTTTGGCCTATGCCAAGGCTTCCTCAAATGAAGGATATTATTGAAGTTGTAATAGGAGCGAGATGTTTTTAGAAAAAATATTGGTAAACATATGGAAAATATCTTTTGTGGGGATGGAGAATGATAAATTTACCATGAATTTTCTCCATCTATCCCCATACTCCATTACTGGCTCATCATCATAATGTTTTAAGTTGGCCAGGTTTGAAAGGTTTACCTTATTTGTAGCACCAAAGGAGAAATATTTTAGGAAAGCGTTTACTAGTTGTTCAAAAGTGGATATGTTGTGCTTAGTAAGTTGGTTGAACCATTGAGTGGCAGCACCCAAAAATTTCATAATGAAAGTTATTAGCATAAGAGCATCGTTGTCTTCAAGATGAAAACATGCATTGATAAAATTGGTAACATGCTCTTGTGCATCCTCCTCACCCTTGAATTTTTCTAACCTAGGCATCTCGAAGTGCTTAGAATATGCAGGGCTAGGAACTATTGGGAACAATGGTTGGTTGTGTATTTTACTCAATGTTGGTTGGTTCCTAGTCGTATCTTATTTCTAAAAGAATTTCATATTTTTAGAAAGTTCTTGGAAAAATTTGAGGTGAGGAGTTCCTCTTCTTGTAGGCCCACTCATGGTGGTAATGGAGGTAACCCTATATCCACTTGACTTGTTGTATTCTCTTTCCTCCTATGAGGGGATTCAGAACACGTCTGATCCTGATTTATCATGTTTACCCTTTCCTAACCAGTTTGATTTTGTTCATTATTTGAGTGGTGGTTTTATTATGGGCTGTATTCTTGCCTAACGTGTCCTTATTGTTATGATTTAGCATGTTCATTTATTGGGTGATCACTACCATTTGCTTGTAGTTTTATACGAACTAGCTGCTCAGCTTGTTCCCTTAAGTTTTGCTTATGCTGACACAAAAGCCTTTATCTTTGTTTATTGTGCTTGAGAGATTCTACTAGCTCTCACTCTTTGCACAACATATTTTATAACCATCGCATGTGGTCATATTATGCTATCAAAGAAGATTCATGTTTATCAGATTCTACTCTTGTGGTTCTAACTCACAGATTCCTCTAAGGGGTTTCCACTGTTTCTTTGTTCTTGCTAGTTAATGTAACTCATTCAGTGTGTTGGTGTCTCTATGATCAAATCTTGTATGTGTACTATGGGGTTTCTTTGAATCATCCCTAGGTTGAGTGGTGCATTTAGAAGTTACGATTTGTGAACTTCCAGATGTAAAATTTTCTATGGCTATGGTTCTAGGAGCTGGCCTTGAATGAAAATGATCCAACTCGTCCAACTATATTGTTTTCCATGGCTAATACCATGGGGTACCATTTACTCCAATGATGTCATGATCTATCAGAATCCTTCCTCTTGTATGAAGGGTATCTTCTATTTGATATCTATGACTAGATGTAGCTCTAGTTTCTTGCTCTTCAGTGGGTAGGCCTATTCTCACCGTCTCATGTGAAGTTTGAGATGTTGTACCTCTTGTGTGTATTTTTGGTGATGAGGGCTTTGTGGCCCCATATTTTATCCATGATAATGGAGGTGGGGAAACCTCATCATCCCTATGTGAAGCATTTTTTATAGAACACCTTTTATGTCTATGTGGGGAGGAAGCTCTTGAAGCCTCCTCATGTCTTTGAGAAGTTTTTGTGTGTTGAGAGGAGGGCCTTGAGGCCTCCCCATGTCTTCTTGATGATGATGTTCATGAATACTCTTTGTGTTTTTATGACTTAGTTCCATGATGTGACTCCCTAGGTGGGTTTTCTCAAGGATAACCCCCAAGGGTTGAGTTATCACCCCTTAGGCTTGTGAAACTACGTCCCACAGTCTTATGAGTAGGTGTTTCAATGTTACTATGACTTCACCTATGGGTATGTGTTGCTTTAAATTCTTCCTTTATGTTGAAATGAGGATGTTTAATTTTGGTTTTGACCATTGTGGTTATGAATTAATATTGAGTGTTGTTGCAATTAACAATAGCCAAACAATATCAAGCAAGTGTTTATCTTGATTACCAATTTATGTGTGCCCTATGCTATTTGCTATGTTTTGATGTGTTGTTACTATTATTTTCTTTGATCTTGTATTGTATTTAGAATGAGGAGACTCATCCATATTGGGAATCAAGAACATGCATGCCAAACATAATTTTCTCAAAAGAAACTAGGGTACACTGCTAAAGTCCCAGTGGGGGGGTTTGCCTAGTTCTTCGACTCTAAACCAATGATTGTCACAATAGTGGGAGATAGTTTGAACATGAGTAACTTAGTACCACTATAAATAAGTTCCTTATTCCATTCTATAAAGATCTAGGGGGCAAGCTGGTGGAAGGAGATGAATGCCAACATCACCAGACTGAATTAAGGGTCGATGATGAAATTCAACTCTCCAATGTTTAAAAAATGTGTGCGTGTGTAGGGTTCGCATATCACCTCATATAATTATATGGTTTTGAAGATCTTGAGCTTCTCAATATCATCAATTTGAAGGAATTCTATACATAAAACACAAAAATAGTCAAATATACATAAAATACAAAAAACATTCAAATATACATAAAATACAAAAACATCCAAATATGTCATAAAATTACAAATAAATCATAAAAAAATAAAATATTTAAAAGTAAAAATGCTCCAAGGGTATCTACACACTGCTTAGTCACATCAAACACAAATGCTCCAAGGGTATCTTGACGTTGCTTGGTCAAATTCAATCAAAATTCTCCAAGGGTATTTTCATGCCGCTTGGTCAAATTCAATCAAAATGCTCCAAGGTTATCTTCATACCACTTCGTCAAACTCTAATAAAAATGCTCCAAAGGTATCTTCAATTTGCTTGGTCAAATTCAATCAAAATGCTCCAAGGGTATCTTCATACCACTTGGTCACCTCAATCAAAAATGCTCCAAGGGTATCTTCACGTTGCTTGGTCAAATTCAATCAAAATGCTCCAAGGGTATCTTCATGCCACTTGGTCAAAATAAATTAAAATACTCCAAGGGTATCCGCATACCATTTGGTCAACCCCTAAAATCCCCAAAGGTACAATAAATCCCTTTGGTAAAAATAAATCAAAAGAACAAAAACAAAACAATAAATCAAAAGCACAAAAACAATACAATAAATCAAAAGCACAAAAACAATACAAAATAATCAAAAATACAAAAACATTTTCATCCTAAATTTGCATCCATGTAGCTGCATTACATTCATATTCATTATATTTGTACATGTTATGATCACAATATTGCAAATTATGCCATAGTTTGTATCACAACCACATATACTCAAATCCATCTTCATCAATTCATCCATGTGTGTAACTGTGTTTTTCAATACAACCATTCTTGTTGCTATAAATAATAGGATAAAGGTTTTCTGATCATTCAACCATATATAATGGTCTTATCAAATTTTTTGGAAAGCCATATTTATTAGTAGAGGGTAAGGTCTAGTCATGATAATGCCTCAGATATTCAGAATCCTGCTACTAATTAAAAACACAAAAATCCTAGTTGGTACAAGGGAAAGATAAAAGCTGCAAAAGTGGTCTAGGTCACCTTAAGAAAAAATGGTCTTCCTTGTTTATCTCATTGTGCGACCAGTTCAAAGGTGCTGAGAATTGGCAAAAGGAGAAGTTCCACCCTACCCAGTTAAATCCCTTACTTTTATCAAAACAAGCAAAATCCCAGAATCAAGCAAGAGTCAAAAGCAAAACAAACAAGTGATTATCATCACTACATAAATCCCTTACTTTTATCAAAATAAGCAAAGTCCCAAAATCAAGCAAAAGTCAAAATAAAAAAAACAATCATCATCTCTACATAAATACCTTGCTCAAGAGAAAAGTCAAAAAAAAAATAGTGATTTTCATCACTAATTATGAGCAAGTATCCCAAATGAAATGAAGAAAAAAAGGGAATAGAGCTTAAATCCCTGGCATTCTTAGCATTGTACAAAATCAAAAGGCGATCCCCATTACAGGTTTTGTGAACATCCATGCCTGGAAATGGTGATACCCTTACGCATGATGATATGTCTACCATAATTACATCTTGCATTTGTGTGGACCAATGTTTGCATGTGGATAAGCTAGCTTTGGGTAACCCAATAATTCCTAGTGGTATAGTCCAACTAAGTCCAACACATGATCAAATGAACACTTGAGGATCCCCAATATTATAAATGGGCTGAAAGAATCCCACCTAATATCGGAGGAAATATGTGAGTTCTATCTAAATATATTTATTTGCATACACAAGGATAATGAGTATCTAGGTCCATGATGAAATCCTTGCTTTTCAAAAGTCTTGTATGGTCAATACACAATTGTTGATAGGGTAACTAGAGTGTTTGAGTCTCAAGAAAAACCTTAAAACTTTTTGTATAGCAAAAAATCATATCATCAATCACATCATCAATTTTATTTATGAGATGTTGTGAATTAAAAGGTATTAACAAAGTAGGCTAGATACTGGATGGATGTCAAAGATGATATTTAGATGACCACTAACTATTTTGTATCTTTTAAATTAAAAAATATTATCAAGAAACTACACACATTCCATGCCATTACATTGCACATATGGATGTTTAAACAATTAGTTCTTAAGGATTATTGACATTCATAACTAATATAATTTCTATGGTGTCGCCCATTAGATCGTTAATATCATATCATATGTATTCCTTATGTTTTAAGTGATTAAAGCATATAGGTTCATTTACATTAGATCAAAAACCATGTAGATAATGCATTTCACACATTGCATTTGCCACATCATAACATAAATTGAATGCACACAAATAAAAGCAAAATTAAACATGCATTTGACAATAGCATTGCATGCATGAATACATAGATCATAAATCAGCCACCTACACCTAAAAACCATATCATTTCATCCACATACATTACATCATATAACCATAATCAAAGCACTTAAATCCATGTAAGTATCCATATATATGCATACATCATAAATCCATAATTAAATCAACTCATGATACATCACATCATAAATAGATCATATAAGCATTTATATTACATCCATCTAAAACATCCACATCATCATAAATATCACCTATCATATAACACATACATCAAATCATCACAATACCATCATCACCTCGCATAGAAAAAACAAAAACATAAATTATAAAAAATAAAAATACACATAATGAGTCATAATGTAAAGATATCATATAAATATGTGTACCAAGTATCGAGATGTACAAAAATACCCATGGGCTATAGTCATATAGGTTAGCTAACCTCAAAAATAGAAACCAAGTGCATCATCAATCAAAAATAGGGCCTGCACCCCCTATAAAACCTCCCCATATGGTGGGATATCGAGGAGAGTGGTGTGAGCTAGATCCTATTGGTATCTATGTATGAGTCCAGGTCCTCTGCCTAGGCCGTATGGAAGACTACCCTAATGTGGAGTTCTCACTAACCTATGATCCACCAACACCTACCCTCTACCTAGGAATGGCTTCTAGCCTCCTAATATGCATAGAGAGAGTGGCAATGTAGGTTGCATCATCAACAATATTTACCTCATACTCATCTAGCAAGGCCATTCGCCTAGTATTTGCCCTTGGGTCTACCTCTGTAGGAACTTATGATGTAGGAGGATCAACAAAAATCTGCATCCTCATAGCACCTCCCTTGATAGTAGCCTATAATACCTGTATCTGAGCTATGAGATGTTCTATAGTAGCATCTCACTATATTATGGTGGCATTTCACTGCACTATAGTAGTGTCACACTACTATACCTAGATCTTGGCTGACTAGAGCTCGACCTCTACCTCATGCAACTACACCCTAAGAGGAGACTATCTCTCCTTGGAATCCAACTCTTCCTCCTTAGGAGCCTCCTGCTCCTCCACTACTACCTGCTCTACCAATTGGCCCCATCCCTCAGTCCTAGCTCAGAATCTACACCCTATTGGGTTTGTGCCTCCATCACCTCCATCATCCTTGTAGTCCAAACTATCATCACCATGCCATATATGATCACCCCACTACTATGCAAATGCATCTGTGACTCCCCTAGTGACTCATGGGTCAACTGCTAGGGCATCCTCCTCATAATTTAGCTCTATGATCCATGGTTGAGGGAGGTCTCTTTCTACTCCAATGTGCCTATACAAGGAGACAAGTGGAACATCCTACTCCAACCTGTACTAACAAAGAACTCAAGAGTAGAAGAAATACTGCTTGATGTCGATCTTGCAGCCAATGAGCCACCGCTCACACTGCATCCTAGCTATAAAATTGGTTGAATCATCCCAAGTCAGACACTTGTGATATGGGCACCATATGACATATATGACCTGCAACCTAGTAAAAGTAGCAATGTAATGGGGAAGCTCCCCTATGGAAGGGTGGCTCTTAGGCTCCTCATTCTCTCAAGTCCATTTGGAAGCATAACACTACATCTGACCATTAATAGTGGTAATCCTAGCAGGAATCCCTCTGGGATGATCTACACTGATATGCTCCCATCCCCATATCTGAAGGAGCAAGCTGTAAGCAATTTCGACATGATCCCATCAATGGATGTTGTACAACTCATCATAGCACTATGCTATTAAGGACCTCCCCCATGCATAGATGATAGGCTTCAAACTATCCATCAAGTCCCGAACCATTGTAAGGAGGTTCCATGGGAACCTTAAGCCTAAGAAGTCTAGGATAAGAATGTTGTTGATGACCATCAATAACACCACATGCCTCTCTGAGAAGATCCTCTCCTTGTACCATCATATGATAGATAAACCTCCAAAATTGGTGTTCTTGAAGTAATTCATAGCATGCCTCTCAAACACCTGAACAAATACTGCATCATGATCATTAGTGGCCAAAGAGACAATGGCCACTCTATCAAAAGGGATCCAAAAAATCTTGTACACATCCTTCGATGTGATAGTCATCTCAATGGTAGGAACGTGGAAGGTGTTCATCCTAGGGTCCCATCGGTGAACCAATACTGTGAGGTAGGCCTAATCCGACATAATATGTGGTAGTGTAGACACCTAAATCACGTAAATCGGATAAGACTATTAGTGCATTACATATGCCCTCTTATCGACAACATATGGCCTTATTAGGCACCCCTCTAGGCTAGAAAAAGGCTTCCAAAACCCTCCAAAACTTATTTTGGAGGGTTCCTAGTAGTCTGGGGCAGTTTTGGGGCCCCTACTAGTGACCATACCACCCAGGGATGACCATCAACAACCATCCCTGGGTGGGACGGCCCCTAACTGGACCCTTGAAAAAGTCAAAGGACGTGCTAAATGGCAATCCAAGACTACCATTAGCACATCCAATCACCCTATATTTATTGGGGACCTACTAATGGACTGCAAGGTAGTATATTGGGAGCCCCAAAGGGGCAACCTTCCCCTCCCCAATCAATGACGCAATTAGGACAAGTGGCATCACTTGCCTCGCATGGCAAAGATGCCATTTGGCCCTAGATGCCCTTTTGGGCTATAAAATGAGGCCTAAAACCTCCATTCCAAAGGAGGAGAGAAGTAGAATTTGAGCAATGAAGTGCTGCCCAAATCTATCCCTACTTGCTACCAACCCATTTGCAAACCAAAACTCACCCTTTCCCTACCTTGAAATCCTCTTCACTTTGAAGGCACTTTTAGGGGCAATAGGACCCAATTTACCAATCCAAAACCAGCCAAATTGAAGGAAAACTTGGCCCCATATGTCAAAAACACCCTCACCCTATTTTGGACCAATTCCCAAGGCCATAGGTGACAAAACTAAGCTAGTTTTGTAACCATCCCACCTGGGGATGACTAGCAGTCATCCCATGGCACTCATAGGGATGGTCCCAAAAAAGTAGATAATTTTAGAGAAATTCCTCCATAGACCTCCTTAGGATGTCTAGATGAACCTCTGGTCCAAATTTGAGGTCATTTGGAGGAGTTTTGGTTCAGGATTTGGAGTCCCCAATGTTGTAGGTCTACATGGCTCACCCCGGAGTGGCCAGCAGTTTAGCATAGTTTCACCTTATAAATTGCTTTCAAATCCATTTATTTGTACTTATATCATATTAGAATATATATATGCTCAGTGTAGATCAGTTTTTATGCATGTAGATCATCTCGTTTGGTTGTAGCATTCACACCTTTTACTATGTTTTCTATGTTATCTTTCATTCTATGAAACAGGTGCTACTAACCCCATTTTAAGCCCTTGTGTGTAGGTGCAGGTATTCTACATAGGAGGAAGGAGCTAATAAGACCAGAAGAATAGGTTTAAGGATAGCTCTCAATCGTGGGATGTGATATTTACAAAGACAAACCATAGTTTACACCATTTTGAGGCCCCTTTCAAGGGACTAGATCCCTTGAACATTGTAATGGAATTTGTATCAATTTGTAAAAGCCCTCAAGGGGATATTTGTAATATTATATTTGAAGTTATACATTGATTAAATAGAAGGATAAATCCACCATTTGGTCATACATTTTCTTCACTTTCATAGATTACAATATTATGTGTTATTTCCCTTTGAATGCTTCTATATTGTTATACATTGCAATGAATGCCCTTAAGGTGGTGTAGTAAATTTCATATCTTCAGTGGTGATCATGGTATTTGATGTTTTTCAATATCCCCTTTCAATGGTGCTAATTTGGACCTCCTTTTTTGGTTTTCTCTGTTGCAGGTGCTGACCGTTCTGAGAAGAAACGACCTGTTTACTGCTCCATGGCACTGGGTGAGATGGCCAGCTCCATGGCACTGGGTGGGATGGCCCCCAATATATGACCATCCCTACCTGGGATGGCCATAAAACTAGAGGGTTTCTACAAAAAATTGTAGAAATAGCAAGTCTAAGGTCCTAATTTACACCCCTTTTCACTGTCAATTTGCACATTTACTGTCCAAAATAGTCATATTTTACATTTTCTTGTTTTCTCTATGCATAGAAAGGTTAGATATCCTCTTTCCCAATTTGTGCATTAATTAGATCACAATAAATAAGGAAAATAATAGTAGAATTTCTACTTTTTGTCTGGTTTGACTGCTTGCCACTTACCCAAAAGGGGTTAAGTTCATATAGGTGTGCATTTTTTGTTTCCTTTTATGCTACTGACAATTCTGAAAGTAAAACACACATTCATGCATTTAGTCAAAAATCATTGAGTGCTACTTTGTTTTCTTTCAATATTTTAAAAGGAACCCCACACACCAAGTTTTTATTTTAACATCAATGGTGAGTTGGACTTCATTCCCAACCATTGATAGAGTTCAATGATGGTGGGTTTCATCTCCATCCATTGGCTCAAATCCTACGAACCTGTTTTATTGGCCAATACCAACTCCAAGATCTATCCTAACCATGCAAAATAGCATGCATTCCTCTTTGGAGGGGTGTATCACTATGCATGAGGTGTTGGGTGAGGATCGGTAGGACCTATGCTCCTTGATTGGGTATGGATTTCATCTCCATACTTTGGTTGGTTCATGTGAAATTTCACTCTCGGTTGTCGAGCTACGAGTATATAGGTGAAAACCACTTAAACTTTGAGAATATCATTCAACTATATCAAACATGAGAAAAGTATTTTCTTTACAAATCAACACATATTGAAACACAACAAACAATTTAGGATTCACATCTAAAAAATTTAAAATGAGATAATCACTTTTATGCTTGTGTGTCTCTATTGTTTGTTTGTTTCAAATTCATATAAATTGTAAAGAAGATAAACACATAGTAGTTAGCGTATAGATCTATGGTACGTACCCATAGCCAAGCCCATTTAGGGGCAGAAGCTATGGGCAATAGAGAAGAGGATATAGAACATCCTCGTGTTGAGTCTAGGGATAGGATCATTCCTCCCTAGAAATCAGCTACTCTTCCCAGTCGTAGACCGACTGATGAGTGGATGGTTACTCCTAGAGAGTCAACTAGAGGATCTAGCTTATAGGGGACCCCTTCGTAGGGTACTCCTATAGGTCATAGTCCTAGTTTGGGAAAGTATCTCCCTAATTCATATGCTACAAACACCTTCTTTCGAGAAGAGTCACCACGCAATGAGGCGCCTCCACATAGAGCAATACCACGCATTCGTGTGCCTACTCGATCCTCTACTCCTGATCATATACAGGAGCAAGAGCTCACACCTCGAGTAGGGTTGAATGATCATCTCAAGATTTCAAGTCACCCTACTCCAAGGTATCAAAATCACAATGAGTATGATACTCATCAAATTAGGTGACCTTATTCCACCTTACCTTACCTTGTTTATGAGGGAAGACCTGAGGAACATCCAGATTATCCTCATGAAAATGTGTCAATGAAAGCACGTTGTGCCTCTGCACCTATAGTCTTTCAAAAATATTTGTCTAGGAGAGAACCTCAAGTCAATGTGACTGCCCTCAATCGAGGGAAGCACGTAATTGATCTCACAGAGCCTCCTGAATAGGATAGACAATGAGGCAATCATGCTAAGTTACATAGACCTAATACAATTGATCAAATTAATAATTTGGTCCAGAGATATGCTGACCACCAAGCTGAGTTTAATCGACTTAGGTCAGATAAACATCACTTAGATATCTTAGAGCAATGACAACAAATAGAGAAATAAAAGCTTGAATGAAAAATTCAAGAAACTTTGCATCATGGAGCTGTCACTCCAAGTACATGTAGACAAGAGGCTCATCCAAGGCAACCAAATTTCCAACAAGATAGGTCTCCTAGACCTAATCCTATGTTGCCTCCTAGACCTCATAGGCCTGAACATAATACATATGATAGGCCAAACATAGATCGCCTTCAACAAGTGTTAGTTCCTCCTTGTAGGCCCATACCTAAAACACCTTATGGGGCTTACGATGATTTGGAACAAGATGAGGATTATGTAGAAGCACCTTATGGAGGCATGGCTAATGTCAATCAACCACCCCAACCTAGGCTTAATATTCCTCATCCACCTCTATGAGTTCAAAACAAGGAAGAGGAGATTAAATCCTCGGATGCGTATCAAGATTTGCTTGCACGCTTAGAAACTATAGAAGGTAGGACAACTGGCAATGGGCTTCAAAAGCCTACTTTGTGTCAGCTAAAGAACCAACCATTACACCCATCCATTCCTTCCCTAGTCTATCCTGAGCATTTCAAAATACCCAAATTTGATAGATTCAAGGGTGAAGAAGATGCTCAAGAGCACGTTACTAGATTTCTAAATCTGTGCTTCAACATACAAGAAAATGATGCATTGCTCCTAAGAAATTTCTTGAGTACCCTCATTGGTCCTACCATTGAGTGGTTCAACCAACTTCCAAAACATAGCATCTACACATTTGAACAATTTGCTGATGCATTTTTGGAATGTTTCACCTTTAACACCAAAATAAAGGCGACATTAACCGACCTCATAGGAATGAAACAAATCGAGGATGAGACGATCACTAACTATGGAAACAGGTGGTGAACACTTTTGGCTAAGCTACCCTATCTATTTCCAGTGACTGAATTAACTCATTTGTTCTCAAAGAGTTGCTTGAAACCCATCTCTTTGACATTGCAATTACAGCAATACCCTACCTTGGAAGAAGCTCTAGCATAGGCTAGAAACATAGAAGAAATCAAAATCCAAGAGGGAGAAATAACAAAACCTCACAAGAAGGAGTGGACAAAGAATCCTAAGAATAGCTCAACACCTACAAAGCTAGCTACGATCAATCAAGTGGCCATAAATGTCCCTACGCCTCCTCAAGTTACACCTCCCCAAAAGGTGAACTATCAGGCTCAACCTCCTCCTACGAATTATAACAATAATGGTACAGTGAACCAGGGACAAAAACAGCGTCACCCTCAATGATAATTTACTCCCATCATTGAATCCATGGATTCTCTTTTTGATCGATTATGGGCTACAAATATGGTTAATTTACCAGATATCAAACCCAACGATCCAGAAATAGGTAAACCCAAGCTTATGGGATGCCAAGAGGATCAGTATTGTAAGTTTCATCGACAAGGTGGCCATGATTTAAAATCATGCTATGGTTTTAAACATGTAGTACAAGACATGATTGAGAGGAATGAGCTTACAGTAGATGCTCCAATAGCTCCTACCAATCAAAAAATGGGTATTTTCAAAGACCCTTTACCAACTCACGAGGTACAGGCAGCGCCTACTAAACCGATGAATGAGGTGAATCAAAAACACCTTGTTCAAGGGTATGTTGGAATGGTGAGTATTTACGAAGAGATATCCAAGTCAAATAGTACAACCTGTGACTTCAAATGATGTTCCAACTACGTCGCAAACTACACCACATATAGTATAGGGCCTTCCTTCTAGGCCAACAATGACAATTAAGAGCAAGCTTGCACAAAGCTTGAGGACCACATCAACACGATTGTCCATCTATGAGTTGATCCAAAAATCACCTCCACATCGGGATGCCTTGATGGATATTTTAAAATCCATAGAGTTGCAACCATAGGAGTCCAACTCTTTCATATATTTTGTGGGACATGTGCAATAGTGCAAAGAACCAGTCATACAATTTCATGAGCATGAGCTAAAAGAAATAGCCAGCGATGTGGTAGACCCTCATTTACACATCATTGCATGTATAAATGAGATACCATACAAGAGAGTGCTTATAGACACTAGGTCCTCAAGTAACATCATAACAACTAAAGCACTAAAGCATCTTAAATTCCAATATCTCATGTTGTGGCATCAACTTACACTCTTCGCACTTTCAATGACACAATATGCTCTACTATCGGTACCATAGTTTTACCCATTCAGGTGGGACAAAATATTATACCGACATTGTGCCATGTGCTAGAGGGTGAGATGGCCTACAAAATTTTTCTCGGAAGACCTTGGATACGGGATATGAAGTGTGTCCCCTCCATCGTGCATCAATGTCTTAAATACACTCATGAAGGGCAAGTACATGTAGTATCTATCGATCTAGAGCCCTTCAAATATTGCAACATGTTGCAATAGATGCCAGAGTCGACATTACCTTCGACTCATGTAGACTTTTGATTAAATACACCTGATCAGAGTCTACCCATTCCACCACCTTCATCATCATCTACTCCATCCTCATCATCGCCACCTTCAGATAAGGCTTCGACATTGTCAAACCCTCCATCGAGGAACACGTCGAAGAGGCCTATTGATGAGAGCCCACCATTAGTTTCCACCATATCCATGGAGGAGGTTCCTTGTGTCATTAATGAGGAATTACCTCCAGAGGTGAACATTGAATCACCTCAAACCTCCATTCCATCTCATCCAGCTTTGCCATCCTAGGTCACAGTCTAGATGTCTAGCACAGGGTTAGGAGAATACTTGGTGAGAAATATCATGACAGTTCCATTAGTGGAGACAGTGCAAGACATGGGAAGACCTCATCTTCCCATAGGTAGCATTGTACCTCTTGGTATACCTCCTAATAAAATGAATTTCATATATGGAGGTATAGAGTATGGAGCTCTGCCCATTCCTCAGATAGAAGATGATGATGAACCCTTTTCTAAGGATGTAAATTATTTGTCAAATCCAGAATATGCATTGAAATATCTAAATCATTGTAATTGGCATGGGTTTGGTCTTGGCCTGTATGAGCAGGGTAACCATGTTCCATGTCAACCCCAATATCAAATTTTGTATGATAGATCCAGGTTGGGAAACAATAAACTGATACCATTGGATGTCCTCATCGAGAGTCTTGAGCACCTATGCCTAAGTCATCAGGCTAAACTCACCCATGATCCATATACTAATCTGAATCACATTCATTCCTTGGGAGATCATTTCCCCATAGACATGATAGATTAGGGTCTTTCCAATGATGTCGCCCAACCCCATGAAGTGGGGGAGAGCTCACACACCTTGCAATATGATAATGAGGAACAAGACCAAGGTCCTCCTCATGAATGGATGAGTGATGATGAAGATGATTATGACATCACACCCATTAACTACCATAGCTCATATGATGAATACGAGTGCATGTTCCCTTTGGATGATGAGGATGAATATTTTCTTCGTATGTTATTCCCCATACAAGAACCCATATGATGTGATCTATTTCCTCGTGAAGAGCAAGATCGCCCTCTTCCACAAAGGCCACTGCTAGTTATTCCATTTCCACCCAAAAAAAATTAAGGTCAATATTCATGTGTGTGCACTGATATCATCATCTCAGTAGATTATCCACCATGGGTTTCAAACATGGTTCCCATAAAAAATCTTGATGGGAGGATTCACATTTGCACTGACTTTCGAGATCTTAACAAAGTGAGTCCTAAGGATGAATTTCCATTACCTAACATCGATGCGTTGGTAGATGCAATAACAGGACATGAAATGCTATCCCTAATGGATGGATTTTTTAGATATAATTAGATTTATATTAATCCAGAAGACCAAATAAAAATGGTATTCACAATGCCTTGGGGGACATTATATTACAAGGTCATGCCTTTTGGCCTTAAGAATGCTGGTGCTACCTACCAACGAGCCATGACATATATCTTCCATGACTACATGCACAAGATTTTGGAAGATTACATGGATGATTTATTGGAAAAATATTTATTATGCCATGAACATCTCGATGTACTGTGTAAGATCCTAGATCACCTCATAGAGCACAATGTTAGACTTAATCCCAAAAAGTGTGTCTTCGGTGTCACATCTGGTAAAATTTTGGGATTCATAGTCTCCAAGAGAGGCATAGAGGTAGATCCCAACAAGGTCAAGGTAATATTAGAAATGCCTCCCCCAACAACTATTAAGCAACTACATAGTTTGCAAGGAAAGGTCGCATCCATAAAATGCTTCATAGCGTAGTTATCGGATAAGTGTCGACCCATGAATAAGTTGCTACACAAGGGGGTCTCATTTCATTGGGATGAAGAATGTCAAAATGCCTTTGACGAGATAAAACAATACTTGGCTTCGCCACCTGTATTAGCTCCACCATGACCAGGAGTGTCATTCTATTTATATATCTCAGCTATTGAGTTAGCTTTGGGCACCATGTTGTCCCAAAAGAATGAATTTCACAAAGAATAGGCTACCTATTACATCAGCCGCACACTGGTCAGCTATGAAGTTAGATACGCATATGTTGAGAAGCTATGCTTAGCAGTGGTCTTTGCCACCAAAAATCTATGCCATTATATGTTAAATCACACCACATATGTTGTATCTAAAGAAAATCCATTGCACTACATGATGAGCAGAACATATCATAATAGTCGCACGACGAAGTGGATAATGTTGTTGATGGAATTTGACCTAGAGTTCATTGGACAGAAATCTATCAAAGGATAGGTCATAGCCGATCAACTAGCAGAGGCTCCTCTATAGGATGATCAACCTCTAAATATAGAACTTCTCGATGATGGAGTATTTCAAATTTTAGAATCACCTGATTCTATCAAGCCTGAGTCATAGGCGGACATAACTCTATTCTTCGATGGTTCCAAGTGCGAGCGAGGTGGTGGTGCAGGTATCATGTTTTTCACACCACAAGGGGCTCCCATACCTCTTTCGTTTAAACTCGATTTTCCTTGTACCAACAACAATGCCGAGTATGAAGCTCTCATCATAGGACTTCAGATGACAATCACCATGAAAATAACAAAGCTAAACATTTTTGGTGATTCCTTGCTCATAGTTAATCAGGTAAAAGGGATTTTCCAATGTCGATGTCCCATCTTGCAAGCCTACAAAGCCCTAGTGGACAAACTCCTGGTCAAATTTGAATGGTATGATATAGAGGCACTCCCTCGTTCATCTAATCATTTTGTAGATACAATGGCTTCCTTAGGGTCGCTAATCCCGCATGACCCTTCAGATGATATCACAACTATCCAAGTAAAAATGCTAGTGCAAGCTATGACTGAGCGTGAAGAGCATAAGGCTATACCAATTGTTCACATGATTCAGATTGAGCCTTCTCATGAAAGGTTCTCTCAACTACACCAATATTTGAATAATGTTAACTGGGGGACTTTGTTCCCTCATAATCCTTTTGATACTAGCACAACGCTATATCTCCAAGTTCACTCTCAATCAAGCATTCACACGAGACAAACATCAAAGGGATAGCATGATTCATAATATTGAGGCTTCTTCAAAGCAATATTGGGCCATCCAGATTAAATATTATCTTAAACTGGGTAATATTCCACCTGGATTGTCGCACGTCGCAAAGTGAGCATTCAAAAAAAAGGTGGCAAAATATGTCTTAATAGGAGACATAATGTATCATCGAAGTTATGAAGGTATTCTCCTTCACTGCTTAGACTCACAAGAGTCAGCTTGGGCCATCACCCAAGCACACGATGGTACATGCGGTGGCCACTTTAGTGGCATGGCCATCACCAAGCGCATTCTTTGCATGGGCTATTATTGGCCAACTTTAGAGCAAGATTGTTGTGCTTATGTTAAGAAGTGCATGAAGTGTCAACACCATGCAAATTTAACACATGTACCTTCATAGGCCTTACAACCGATTCAATCGGTCTAGCCATTTGCACAATGGGGGTTTGATTTAATTGGGAAAATCTCACCTACCTCATCGGGCCGTCACACATTTATCATAACGGCAACCGAATATTTCACAAAATGGGTGGAAGCAATTCCCCTTACCACAATGACTGGACCTCGCATTGCGGAGTTCATACTACATAACATTATATGTCATTTTGGTATTCCATCCAAAATAGTATCGGATAATGGAACACCCTTTAAAAATAAGGATGTGCATGCATTAACAACAAAGTATAACATAAAGCATAGCTTTTCCATGCCCTATTATCCATAGGCCAATGGGCAAGCAGAGGCATCAAATAAAATAGTAGTAGCCATCTTGAAGAAAACCATTCAAGAAAATCATAAAGATTGGCATAATCAATTACCTCTTGCCCTTTGGGCCTATCGCACTAGTATTCGGATGCCCACTGGGGCAACTCCATTTTCACTAGTGTATGGTGCTGAAGCCATCATGCCTCTGGAGTTAGAGATTCTATCACTGTGCATTTCCATGCAAGAATTCATCGATGATGATACAACTAGGCAAGCTCGGTTAGATCAGTTAACGTTGCTTGATGAACGACGTGTGAATGCCCTCGAGCATCTACGTGTTTATCAAGAGCATCTTAAGAGAGCTTACAACTTGAAAGTACATCAGAGAGACTTTCAAGTAGGTGATTTAGTTCTAAAGGAAAACCAGCAAAACTCAAATTTGCCCTCCAATTTGTGAGACAAATTTGTAGCAAACTAGCTAGGTCCATTCATCATTACACATCATATTGGACCTAGAACTTATCACCTAGCATCCATAAAAGGAAATGAAGAGCCTGAACCCATGAATATAAGTCATTTGTGACCATTTCATGCTTAGAGCACCAATAAAATACCCCTAGGCAGTCGTAGACACTTTCTAAGTGTCATTGCCCGCCTAGGTCACCCTAAAGGCTCCTAGCAGTTTTTGATCATCTAGGTCAAATAAAAAAAATAACACTTTCTAAGTGTATCCCTAGGTCACCCTAAAGGCTCCCCTAGGTCACTATAAAATCCTCCTAGACTATCTACGATCATCTAGGTCAACCTTATAATCTCTAAAGTCATCCATAAGCCCTTTGGTCACCCAAATGCCCCTAGGTATCGTAGACACTTTCTAAGTGTCGTTGCCCACCTAGGTCACCCTAAAGGCTCCTAGCGGTTTTTGATCGGCTAGGTCACATAAAAAATCCCCTAGACTATCTACGATCATCTAGGTCAACCTTAAATGCTCCAAAGGCATCCATAAGCCCTTTGGTCACAACCAAATACCCCTAGGTAGTCATAGACACTTTCTAAGTGTCGTTACCCGCCTAGGTCACCCTAAAGGCTCCTAGCGGTTTTTGACCAGCTAGGTCACATAAAAATCCCCTAGACTATCTACGATCATCTAGGTCAACCTTAAATGCTCCAAAGGCATCCATAAGCCCTTTTGTCACAACCAAATACCCCTAGGTAGTCGTAGACACTTTCTAAGTGTCATTGCCCACCTAGGTCACCCTAAAGGCTCCTAGCGATTTTTGACCATCTAGGTCACATAAAAACCCCTAGACTATCTACGATCATCTAGGTCAACCTTAAATGCTCCAAAGGCATCCATAAGCCCTTTGGTCACAACCAAATACCCCTAGGTAGTCGTAGACACTTTCTAAGTGTCATTTCCCACCTAGGTCACCCTAAAGGCTCCTAGTAGTTTTTGATCAGCTAGGTCACATAAAAATCTCCTAGACTATCTACAATCATCTAGGTCAATCCAAAAATCTCCAAAGGCATCTATAAGCCCTTTTGTCACCTTAAAATGCTCCTAGGCAGTCCATGATTATTTAGGTCAACCCAAAACACCCCTAGAGGGTCTATCACCATCTAGGTCAAGCTAAAATGCTCCTAGGTAGTTTACAACTATCTAGGTCAAACCTAAATTCTCCAAAGGCATCTATAAGCCCTTTGGTCACCCAAAAATCTCCAATGGCATTCATTAAGCCCATTGGTCAACTTGTACATATATACACATATCTCAAAAATAACAAAAAAATCATGAAAATCATCAAAATACAAAAATATTGCATTGTATTGCATTTCTCATCACTTGCATTATAATCATAGTTGCATTAGGCATACTCATCATTGCATTATGCATCATTCCAAATTGATCATATATTTCTAGCACCAGGTCTGTACATTAGGCATCTAGTAAAAATTCATTGTTATCATATGACAAGTTATACCACCTATTTATATTACATATACCATTTACATTATATGTTTATTTTCCATCACTTAGCCATTGTTAGTAAAACATAGTTAAAGTTTTTGGTCACTCAGCCATATCTAGTTGTCTTCTCAAATTTTGTAGAAAGCTAGCATGATATTTAGAAGGTAGAATCCTACTTAGATAATGCTTGGTATACATCAAAATACCAACACAATTTTCACATTAATAAATCCAAGTCTAGCACAAGGAAAGATGAAAACTATGAAGTAGTCTAGGTTACTTTCAAGAGAAAAGGTTATCTTGCTCATCCCCCTATGTGAATGGTTCAAAGATGTTGAGAATTGACAAAAGGACAAGTTCCTCCTTACCCAAAATCCCTTACCCTACACTAGGGTAAGTATCCCAAAGAAAGAAAATCAGTAATGATTATTATCCCCCCAGTATTGAAAACATACATTGCCCTACACTAGGGCAAGTATCTCAAAGAAATATTCCAAAGAAAATAGTGATTATTATCACTCCCAAATATGCATAAAGAAATAGTGATTATTATCACTAGGAAAAGCAAAGAAAGAAATAGTGGTTCTCACCACTATTAAAATCCCTTGCTCAACAAATCAAAATGAGCAAATTCCCTTGAGAAAGTCAAAGAAAGGTAGGGACTCCAGAACTTGAATCCCTGAAATTCTCAGCATCAGAGAACCATAAGGTGATCCTCATTATAGGTTTGGTGGATAGCCTACTTGTCAATGGTGGTAGCCTCCCGCATGATGATATGTCTATCACTTAAGCAACTTGTTTAGGTATAGACCAATGTTTGAATGTGGATGAGCTAGCTTGTTGTAACCTAGGTTATATAGTGGTCTAATCCAACTAAGTACGAAACTCAGGATAATGAGACTCACAGAATGATCTCTAATGTCGATGGGCTGAATGAATCCCATTTGCACTAGGGTAATCTTATGTGTTATCATGGTAATGAACTCACGTGCACACACAGGGATATTGATTATCTTGGTTATCTTAGTAGGTGCATACTTTGTCAAAATATCTTGTATAGTTAGTATATGAATTTTGATTAGGTAACTAGAGTGTTTGAGTCTCTTAAAAACTATCAAATAAAATCATATCACATCACATTATCCATTCCATTTTACATCATGTTGTCACATGTTTGTCAAAATTACAATGTCCATCAAATAAAGTGTTATAATAACATGAAAATAATCAAGATACATTTTGTATAGTCTATGGTGCTAGCATATAATGCATCAAATAGTCATTATAAATCCATCATACAAAAATTAAATCTAATCAAATCATTACTTTCAATCATACACATTTAAAACTTTTGTTTATTAAGTGATATTCATGATCTAGGATAGATACCGGTTAAATATTAGCAATAATATTTAAATGGCCACTGACTATTTTATGCATACCTTTTAATTTACAAAAGCATATAAAATGAAGCATCCACATCTACATATCATCAAATCACATCATCGGATAAATACATGCATCCATGTTAGACATCCATCATAACATCATATAGCAAATATAAAAATTGCATTCATATCATAAAGTAGTAAAATGACATAATGATCAAAAGCTAAGTCATATATATATGTCCATATATATAAAATCTAAAAGCAACATCATAGTCCATAAACTGCCCATAGGCTACAATAAAAGTGAGTCATCCGACTTCGCAATCCAAAAAACCAAAAAGAACCATCAGAGTCCGTTGACCATGGTCACGTAGGACCGGTACCTCGACTCTCTCCTCTACTCTTAGTATGAGTCCATCGTGAGCTCCTCGACCTACTCCCCCTGATCTGCTACCTCTAGATACATCCATCCTCCAAGAAGTACTTAGAGCCCTCATCCGAGTAGATGAGTGTCCCATCCCGCTCCCCTAGCTATGCTGTGATCCAATAGCTAATGCCCGATCTGGTATGCACCCCTTACAATGCACTATCTCATCCTCCATCATATCCATGTAGGCACGCTCCTCTCGACACCTAGTCTGATAGGTCACTACCAAACCCTGGAGATGTGCTATCTCCTCCTACATCCTGGCTAGCTCACCACTACTGGACTCCCCATGGCTAGGGCCCTATCTACCGACCTATGCCTAAAATGTAGCTATCACTACTGCCTACCTCTCCATATCCTCCTATGCACTCTACACCTATGCCTATAGTAAAGCCTGATCACTCTATAGCTCTATGATCCTAGCATCTCATGCTACTAACTCTACCTATAGACCCTGATCTCCCAAGTCTCCCTCATCAAAGCCAACTAGATCCTGTACATCTATCAGCTCCACCCTATCCACTGACACATACTGATGCACAACTCACTCACCTGTGTCCACCTCCTCATCATCTAGAGACTCACCAAAACCCTCCTCATCTAGAGCACCCCTAGCAGCATCCACTATCCTCATAGCTGCATCCCCTCCTAGTGGTCCCTCCCCTCACCACTGCCACATGACCCACCATGCATCATACTCCTCTGTAGTGCCCGCATCATCTGAGTCTGAGACTATCACCTCAAAATCTGACTCATCTCCCAACTCCTCTACCATAGGCCATGCTAGAGTCCTCTCATCCCCATGATGATGATAGACCATCGGCTCACCGAGAAATCCTTAGTATAGCCCAAACTATCATAGCACATGATCATAAGAGAAGTACTCTCACTCTATGCCATGTCACCCTATCAACCACCTACCTCACCAAACTCGGCATAGATGTGTCGAAGCCTCATCCTAGGTAGGACAATCCCTGTAGGGTCTCCACTCGATATCCACTACCCTGAGCCATGCAAAATCCTCTGCATAGTGCTCTACCTCCCCAGCATAGCATCAGCTATACCCTGACTCATGCGACCTCATCCATAGCTCTCCATAGCCAATCTCCCTATCCGGTAGCTCTGCTCGAGTGGTCCATGGTAGTCCCCATGGTCTCTCCACTACAATATGCTACCAAGCCCAAGACTGTAGTAGAAATCTATAGCCCAAACCCTTCTACCCATGAGAGTGGATCTCATATAGCTCACCATATAACTATGCCAATAAAGTAGGACCCCAAGCCATCACTATCGGCTCCTCCTCTATGCAGTCAACTAGAGTAAAGACTAGCTCTATTAGGTTCCATGGGAACCTAGCTCCTGAAGAGTTGGGTAGTAGCATGTTGCTGATCAAGGTCATCAAAAAAGTGTGCCTAATGCCAAGTGCACCCTCCTGGTACCATCTAGACACTAGAATCCCTCCACTAATCATATCAATCAGGACATCCTCCCAACACGCGTCGAAGTACCTCCACACTATGACCTCCCATCGCTCCATCAAAGAAGATACTATCTAGAACCCCTCTATCAGAATACATAGTATCTGATAGATATCCTCTAGTGTCACTATCATCTCCCCCATAGCTAAATGGAAAGTATTAGTGTGAGGGTCCCATAGGTCTATCAAAGCAGTCAGATAGGCGCGGTCTCCCACCATGGGATCTAACCGTGTAACTTGCTTCAGACCGATGGCATCGAGCCAATGCTAGTATATAGTAGTCAAATGGTCTCTAGTGACCTGAAAGAGACTTGATACCCTGTACCAACTCCTAACTATCTGCTCATGCAAATCAGGGTGTCAAACAGGCCCTAAAAATGCAAATTTTTGCTATAAAAACACTAAAAAAACACATAAAAAGGGCATTTTTTGGCCGTCCCACCCAGGGACGGCCCCTAATTTGGTAGCCATCCCACCAAGGTATGGCCACTAGTAACCATCCCTCACAGGGACGGTCCCCAAATAGGGGTAAAATAGGGTCAATTTGACCCTTAAAAATGCCCTAAAAACCCTAAAAACACAAAAAAAATGATTTTTAACCCTAATTTTTTGCAAATAAAGCATTCCTAAGGTTCAATTTTATGTATTTCAGTACTCCTAAGTTTCTTAAATCATGGGTGTGGCTGTAGTCATGAAATTAGAGCAGAAATTGCAAAAATTCAATAAAATAGGGTAGAGAAAAGCATGTAATCCATACCCGTTTCGCATTGGCTCCACCACCCGATGCGTCTGTTGGTTGGATCATGTTGTGGGTTGATATTTTAGCAGTTCTCCACTTCATAAAACTCTCTCCTACCTCCTCTCCTCTCCAACTTCTCCAAGCAAGTTGCACAAATGAGCTAAAATGGCCCTTTTTGGCCTTTTATAGCTCCAAAAGAAGCCGACCACTCCTGGGTGGGATGAGCACACTTTTGGCTGGCTGTCCCACCATGGGACATTCAAAAATACTTCCCTCATCCCCCCCTAGGATGGTCATAAGAAAATTGCACTTAAAAACATCAAAAATATCAAAAAATGGGCCAAAAACCCACCAAAAACAAGGCAGATTGGGCAAGAAAATGAGAGGGATCTAGACTGAACCTATAATAATTTTGGATGCATTAAAAGACTCTATTTTAGTCCCCAATAAGGCCTCCATGGATGGACTACCCCACGGGAATGAGATATTGGGCCTTTTGCCTCCAAAACTATTCATCAAAATAGTCAAAAATCACCTCCGAACAGGTATAGAGTACCATGGGCAAAATAGAGAGTTGCCCCAATTAAGTCATATGTTTCAAGTGACTCATCACTTTAGAATTTTTCATGCCCTCATAGACTCATCACTTGAGGGGGTAGTCATCATAATGAAGTCAAAAATTGAATCAACATTTAAACACTCAGAAGTGTAAAATTCCATGCATTCAAAAGAATCTTGGCTAAAGATAAATTTTCAAGCCCATGTTGGGGCAAAGAATCAGCATAAGAAGCAAATTAAATAGGCTTGACCTCCTTGAAACCTTAGTAATTGACCCATGTGAAGGTTTACAAGAATACAAGGCACCAAGACCTAGTATGCCCTAAGCCCCATAAGACTGTTACTACAACACGACTGAAAGGTATACATGCAATCGATCCTTCGACTATGTCAATAGAAAGGATTCCAAGAATGTATGCTTTTCCACAATGAAGGCATCCAGAGTTGATTAGGTTAATGAAAAACCTTGATCATTCGATGATTTAGTGATCTATTTTTTCTCAACGCTTTGTTTCACATCGTGCATCCCAAAAATGGGGCATCTGTAGACACCTAAATCATGTAAATCAGATAAGACTATCAGTGCATTACATATGCCCTCTTATCGACAACATATGGCCTTATTAGGCACCCCTCTAGGCTAGAAAAAGGCTTCCAAAACCCTCCAAAACTTAGTTTGGAGGGTTCCTAGCAGTCTGGGGCAGTTTTGGGGCCCCTACTGGTGACCGTCCCACCCAGGGACGGCCATAGTTGGTGACCGTCCCACCTAGGGATGGCCATCAACAACCATCCCTGGGTGGGATGGCCCCTAACTGGACCCTTGAAAAATTCAAAGGATGTGCTAAATGGTAATCCAAGACTACCATTAGTGCATCCAATCACCCCAGATTGATTGGGGACCTACTAATGGACTACAGGGCAGTATATTGGGAGCCCCAAAGGGGTAACCTTCCCCTCCCCAATCAATGATGCAATTAGGACAAGTGGCATCACTTGCCTCGCATGGCAAAGATGCCATTTGGCCCTAGATGCCCTTTTGGGCTATAAAAGGAGGCCTAAAACCTCCATTTCAAAGGAGGAGAGAAGTAGCATTTGAGCAACGAAGTGCTGCCCAAATCTATCCCTACTTGCTACCAACCCATTTGCAAACCAAAACTCGCCCTTTCCCTACCTTGAAACCCTCTTCACTTCGAAGGCACTTTTAGGGGCAATAGGACCCGATTTACCAATCCAAAACTAGCCAAATTGAAGGACAACTTGGCCCCATCTATCGACAACACCCTCACCCTATTTTGGACCAATTCCCAAGGCCATAGGTGACAAAACTAAGCCAGTTTTGTAACCGTCCCACCTGGGGATGGCTAGTAGTTAGCCCATGGCACTCATAGGGATGGTCCCAAAATAGTAGATAATTTTGGATAAATTCCTCCATAGACCTCCTTAGGATGTCTAGATGAACCTCTGGTCCAAATTTGAGGTCATTTGGAGGAGTTTTGGTTCGGGATTTGGAGTCCCCAATGTTGCAGGTCTACATGGCTCACCCCGGAGCGGCCAACAGTTTAGCATAGTTTCACCTTATAACTTGCTTTCAAATCCATTTATTTCTACTTATATCATCTTATAATATATATATGCTCATTGTAGATCAGTTTTTACATATGTAGATCACTTTGTTTGGTTGTAGCATTCACACCTTTTACTATGTTTTCTATGCTATCTTCATTTTATGAAACAGGTGCTACTAACCCCATTTTAAGCCCTTGTGTGTAGGTCCAGGTAGTTCTACATAGGAGGAAGGAGCTAAGAAGACCAGAAGAATAGGTTGAAGGATAGCTCTCAATCATGGGATGCGATATTTACAAAGACAAACCATAGTTTACACCATTTTGAGGCCCCTTTCAAGGGACTAGATCCCTTGAACATTGTAATGGAATTTGTATCAATTTGTAAAAGCCCTCAAGGGGATATTTGTAATATCATATTTGAAGTTATACATTGATTAAATAGAAGGATAAATCCACCATTTGGTCATACATTTGCTTCACTTTCATAGATTACAAGTTTATGTGTTATTTCCCTTTGAATGCTTCTATATTGTTATACATTGCAATGAATGCCCTTAAGGCGGTGTAGTAAATTTCATATCTTCGGTAGCCTGGTCACATACTATATTCCATAGGCCTTAAACCAGGCCTAGTATGTATCATCCATGAGTGGAAGGAGGTCATTTAGGAGCTTTGGGTCCTAAGCCCGAGTAGTGAGAATCTAAGGGCAAAAATCAAAGACATAACTACAGTGCATCTAAGGCATAAATCACAATAAAACATGAAAAACGGTGCAAATAATGATAAAATATCCTAAGTCTAAGTGAAAGAGTAGTAAATGCACCTAATCATGTAGAAAAAATTTCAATTAAACAACTCAAAAATCCAAAAAAATAAATTAACTATCACAAAATGCAAAAAAAAATAAAAATTTCGCCTAAGGTTCTTAGTTGCTTTCACCTACAGTGAAGAAAAATTGGCCGCAGAGGCTAGCAGCAGCCAAGCCCAAATGGTCATATTTTTTTGACCATTGGGATTTGAATCGATCACTACTATCGACAATAGCAGGGACAAGGGCCAAAATGGTTGCTTTGAGCGGTAGCGGCCGATGAGCGATGCGACAGATAAGTACGCCCTAGGACAAAAACACCAATTTTTTTTTTAAATGGTATAAAATGGGGACAAGCCCACAAAATTAAAACCTAAACTAAACCTATCTATGGGTTCAGTTCACTGTCGATGATTTTAATGAGATTCATTTACCAATTACTTAGTGCAGTTCATTTTTACCAAAAAGACAAGTAGGGTTAAGGTTTGAGAGCATACCCGAGAAGCTTTGGCTCCTCCACTTGCAGATGCCTTACCTTGTGTAGCCATGATCCTCGATGCGAAACACTTCAAGTTGCAAAATATCACTTTCTATCTAAAGCTCTAAAAAGTGAATCATATCTAGAAGAATGAAAAGTCAAAACCCTAGGCTACCTTTTATAATTCCCAAGTTATGCCTCAGCTGCCGCTATCATCAGTGGCCAAAAATTATTGGTTGATTAGGTCGAGAGTGTCCAAAATCAGGCATTTAGGGATTGCTAGACCTGACAACGACCAAAAGCACAAAAAAAAAAGAAAATTCCTCCCATGAGGAACAAAAAAAAATGAAATAAACACATTTTGATGATCCATAAACACCATAATGCTCAAAATAACAAAAAAATCACATAAAACCAAAATCTCGAGTAAGCCTCACATCCAGTTACTTACTCTATCAACTCAACGGTTGTAGCGATTCACAATCCATGCAATTCGATGAGGTTAGTGAGTTACCATAGGGCTACTTGGGGTAAATTAATCATTTTGGAATCATGATGTGCCCCCTCAATCTTGAAGAAGACCAAGATGGTCATACTGCTCCATGGGTACGGTGGAATCATACTAATTCCTTTATGACATAACAACACTAAGCCAAGCGATTCAAAAAAGCCTAAATAGAATCACTCATCCTAACTACCTAAGAAGGCTATGTATGGCATGACCTCTCCCTGGGATAGGGATGAATGATCATCATAAATAGTTGGAATCACATCTGGATGGGGGTTTACCCATTAAAATAACAAGCACTAGAAAGGAACCAAATTAGTCATTGATGAGCATAAAAAATGCTCATATTTTGTATACATTTTCTTGATTATTATGTGGCTGTATAATAAGGATTGTATATTTTTATGAATGATTATATAATTATTTTATGAAATTATGCATGTTATCTAATTCGTATGTTTTCAGCGTGTTTTTGTAGAATTGTAGTTGATTTAGTTAGATTTGGATCAGTCGAGGTCTTTTCATGGACCTGGCACTTTGTTTATTTTGGAATAAATGCAGAGAAGGTAGGCACCTTCCTCTTCTAGGAAGGTGCCAAGCATAAAGAGGTGCCTTCCTATTTTAGGAAGGCACCAAGGAAAGACAAGTGCCTTCCTCTCCCAGGAAGGAACCAATAGAAGGCCAGCACCTTCCTCTTCTAGGAAGGCATCAAAGGAAAAGAAGCACCTTCTTCTTACAGGAAGGTGCCGACAGGAAGGCACCACTAGAAGGCAAGTGCCTTCCTCTCATAAGGAAGGCACCACTAGAAGGCAAGAACCTTCCTCTCATAAGGAAGGCAGCGATAGGAAGACTAGAAGGCAAGTGCCTTCCTCTCACAGGAAGGTGCCAAAAAAAGATAAGCGCCTTCCTCTCATAGGAAGGTGCCAATAGAATATAAGCGCCTTAGTCTCATAGGAAGGTGCCAACAGAATATAAGTGCCTTCATCTCATAGGAAGGTGCCAATGATAGTAAGGCACCTTTCGCATAGAGAAGGTGCCTGACATAATTAGGCACATTTCTCATAGGGAAGGTGCCCCTGTTCTTCACCCATTGACAAGACAAGAACGACATGGACAATAGCGACTGGTGCAGTTCCAACTCTACATCATGTAGAGTTAAATTGAGGATCACAATGATGTATGAGAACATCCTACCAATTCCAGGTGAAGCACAAACAAATCAATGAATATGCCATCGTTAGAAATGAATGCCAGTTTTAGCAGACGTCGATCACATTTACCAGACTATCTTAGTTTAGTCTAGAATGAATCGACTGTTATAACTTCTTTGTAACATAAGATCTGTGGTTGTGCTATATAAACACATGCAGACCTCTCTAAAAGATATATAGAATATTTTGATAGTAATTATAGAGAGATATATAGAGAAGCATTGTAATACTTTGATAATTATAATATAGTTCTAAGAGTTTCTAAGTGCGTGTTCAACTGGGAGGAAGCTACTGGAGCCTAGGCCCACTCCAAGCCAGTATTTCTTCTCCTATTTTTCTTATGTTTTCTAGATTAGTTTACCGCTTTTATAAGATTTTTTATCACATTGTTATTTCCAGTATTGCAATAGGTTTATTTCCTGGAATGCATGAATATTTCCTTTTTGTAGATTTAATTGTTTTTACGTAAATTATTGAGGAGTGTATGAATGATTGGCCTGCAACATTTTGGTGTTGTTTTTGGGGAAACGTCTCAACTAGATTATTTACAATACCTAGAAACCTTCCATCTAACCTTGTATGAGTTCTTCAAGAAGAAGAGGACCTGCCAGTCAATTTATAAAAACCAATCCACTAGAACCTGAGTCAACCAAACATTCTAAATTTGAATTAGACTCGCCTAATCCACCACTAGGAATCCATTGGAGTGAGGATCCACACTTTGTGCAAAGTGCCTCCTCATCCCATCAACTCGGGGAAGAATGAATCATCATAAATACCCTGTTTAATAGGACATCCTTAGAGGAAGCCCTATTGTGGAAAGCTGTAGAAGATCAGATGATAATACCAGACAACCTTAGAGCCTTGACTCAAAAAGTCTTAAATGACCATAAGGTCATAAATACTGCATTAGAGATCGCAGTTCATGAAAAAATGGTTGACAAGAATTCTCATCTGGCTTTAGTTTCTCGATTTATGGAGTAGGAGATACCAAAATGAAAAACATATCCCCTGCTCACCTTCCGACCTTTAGAGGATACCCAAATGAGGACCTTGACCTATTTTTATTTAAGTTTGATGTCTTATGTAGGTCTATGGACTAAAAATATGATATGCAAAAGCTAAAACTATTTCCTTCCACGTTGGACGATGCAACTCTACGGTGGTTCATCGATATGGGAGACAAACACATTACCACTTGGGATCAAATGAAGAATCTATTTTTATAGCAATACCAAGATTTTGGGAGAGCAAGAGACTCCAGAGAAGAGGTGCTGAGCATGACACAGAAAGAAGATGAGTCTCTCAAGAAATACTGGGAGAGATTCAACTTCAATCTTCAACAATCTCCTCTCACAAAACTATCTGATAAGTCCCTCAAAAGCATATTTTTGAGAGGACTTACCAATGAATCACTGGAGGCTCTTAACATGATCTCTGGAGGTGATGTCTACCAGCACGCTATGGAAGACATCCAACAACTATGCAAGAACTACTCAAGAACGAGAGGCAAGACCACTTCTAGAACCATAAAAGTGAATTCTTCAATCATGAAGATAGAAATAGGTAACATTCTGGAAGATTTAAAGAGTGAAATGCTCTCATATCTAGCATTGCAGATGGATACACTGCTATTAGAGAAAAATAAGTAAGAAAATGAAGCATAATTGGCTTATTTCTTTCCAAAATGCAGAGGAAAGCATGAAAATAATGCATGCCCAAAGAACAAAGTTAGAGTATGTGTAGTTTGTAGGATGAACCATAAAACTTGATTGTACCCACAATTGCCCAGTAATCAGGAGGATGTTGAAAGTGTAGATGCCTATTTCATAGGCAATCGAAAGAGTTGGCCACAAACCCCTATAGGGAATATGCCAATCAGAATGCCGTCATATGGGTGAGGAACATACATGCACTAAGGCCCACCTCAACTACCTAACATGGGGTGGTGGGGGCCATCACCCTAGTCCAACACACCCCCAAAAACATTCTCAAACCAACAGCCATGGATGCCATATCCATATCCTGGGAAGCACTAGAGAGGCCACACTACATGGAATAAGGATCCATAGAATGTAGCACCAGCTCACTCCCAATAGAATTTACTGATATTTCTAATAGTGAGACTTGTGTAGCTACCTGTAAAACTAATGACAAATCCTAATAATAGGGTGAACCAGCCAGCATACAACATGGAGGGTGAGATGTATTCAATGTACCATATTCATCTTAGGTTTGGTAAACAACTAGGAGTAGGAACACCTCCACTGATAGAAGAGGAGGAAGAGGTATAAACACATCTTATAGAAGAGGTGATAGAAGAAATTATTGAGAGAGCGAAGGCTCCATTTCCCAATCAGCTACAAGAATAGAGGAAAGTAACGCAACCAGAGTTCGATAGCTTATCTAGCTTGAAGAACCTCACCATGACAATTCCATTATTTCAATCCATCTGAGATGTTCCAATATATACCAAGGTGATAAGAGAGATGTGTCTAAGGAAGCCAGGATGAAGAGCAACCTAGACTATCAATGTCATGGGTAAACTAGCAAATTTGATGATGGGCAAAACGTGCCATCCTAAGTATGCAGACCCGGGAAGCCCAGTGTTGACTGTAAAAATTGAGGGACATTCCTTATCCAATATGTTGGTTGATCTCAGATCAGCCATCAATGTAATGCCTCAGGAGACCATGCAGAAGCTATAACTCATGAACCTAAAACCTACTACGACAGTGTTGTAGCTGGCCGATCGATCGACCATGGCACTAGAAGGAATGTTGGAAGACGTAATAGTGACAATCAGTGCATGGGAATACCTAGCCAACTTTTTAGTCTTGCAATCTAAAACTAGGTTGGGCGGTTACCCGCTCATCTTGGGAAGGCCATGGATGGAAATAGTTGATGCTTACATTAGCTACCGATATGGGATAATGACCATATCCGATGGACAAAATGTTAAAAGGTTGACTATTTCACCCCCAACACAGTCTGTCAACTTAGTAGGAGAACCCATGTTGATCGAGCATGAAAATCCTAAGCTATCCATGATCCAACCGATGATGACGTTGGATGAGTTGGCAGAAGAAGACAAAGATGGTGCTATTGTGGAGTTCCTCCATGGGGAGACCTCCATCTCCATACCTATATCACCGTTGGCTGGAACCCAAGATCACCACGTTCAGTAGATATACGTCGGGCCAGGAAGAAAATTGAATGTCAGTAGTGGGTTGACTCCCACACAATTGATGAAAGTAGAAGAGCTCCTGGTTAGACACCAATAGACATTTTCATTGTATTACTCAGATATGAAGGGTTTTAGCCCAGAAATCTATACCCATCGTATATACCTCGATGATCAAGCAACTCTAAGCAGGAAACCACAAAGAAGAATGAATTCGGCAATGAAAGACATTTTCAAGGAAGAATTGCAAAAAATCTTGACTTATAGATTCATCTATCTAATTTTTGATAGTGAGTGGGTATAACCATTAGTGGTAGTCCCTAAAAAGAATGAGAAATTGTGAATCTGTGTGGACTACAGAGCGTTAAACAAAGAAACCAAGAAGGACCACTTCCCGCTCCCATTCATTGATCAAGTCTTGGATACATTCTTAGGGAGGACGTATTTCTCCTTCATGGATATATTTAGTGTATACAACCAGATCTGGATAGGAGAAGAGGATTAGGATAAGACAACATTCACCTACCCATGGGGAACATTTTCCTATAGGGTATTACCTTTCAGATTATGCAACGCACCTGCCACCTTTCAAAGGGTGGTGCTTAGCATATTTTTAGACATGATGGGAGATGCGATCGAAGTATACATGGATGACTTCATCATCTATGGAGAAACCTTTGATGAAGCAATGATGAACTTGGAAAGAGTGCTCTAAAGAAGAAATGAAAACAATTTGTCCCTGAGCAACGAGAAATTCTTTATGATGATGCAAGAAGGCATCGTATTGGGACATCACCTCTCTACAGAATGAATAAAGGTTTATAAAAGAAAAATTGAGGCCATCAGAGACCTACCTAGCCCCAGAATGAAGAGAGATGTGAGGAGTTTTTTGGGATTAGTCGGGTACTACCGATGATTTATCATCGAATTTAGCAAAATTACAAAACTACTGCACACTCTATTATCTAAAGATGTGGAGTTCAATTTGATGAAAGACTGCAAAGAAGCATTTCAGTTGCTTAAAGAGAAACTGATATCCGCACTAGTTTTAAGAGGACCAAATTGGGCCATAAAATTCCATATCTATTGTGATGCATCCAATTATACGATTGGAGCAGTCCTCAAACAGAAGGATGGGGAAGAATTTTACACCATCTACTATGTCAGCAAAAACTTGGTAGGAGCCGAGATCAACTACACAATGACGGAGAAGGAGTTCCTTGCAGTTGTGCATGCCATAAACAAATTCTACCATTATATCATTGGGTATAAGGTAATTGTCCACACAGACCACATGGCTATCAAATACTTGATGAGCAAGTCGGCCATTGGTGGAAGAATTATCAGGTGGCTCTTGTTACTATAGGAATTTGACATCACAATAGTCGACAAACTAGGCAAAGACAATGTCATAGCAGATTTTATATCCAGATTGATACCGGTAGACCATACAATAGTGGAAGACTACTTTTTGGATGAACATTTATTCACTATTAGTGAGAAAATCCTATGGTATGCAGATATAGCCAATTACTTGGTCATCAGAAGAACCTCACCTGCTCTCTCTTTTTGAGAAAAGCAAGCAATCATAGAGAAAAGTGCATGATTCCTATGGATTGATGGCCTCCTATTCAAAATAGGATGTGACCATGTTATAAGGAGATGCATAGTAGAACAAGATTTCTTAGAAGTACTCAAAGCATGTCACGATGAACCATGCAGAGGACACTTTGTAGGGAAATGAACTGCCTACAAAATCCTATAGGCTGGGTACTTTTGGCCCACTCTATTCAAGGATGCGGCTGTGTATGCCAGTAAGTGCGATGAATGCTAAAGAATGGGCAGACCAACCCATCGAGACAAAATTCTCCTCCAACCTCAGGTACACCTGGAACCTTTTGATAAGTGGGGCATGGACTTCATGGGACCAATTAATCCATCTTCAATAGGGAGGAGGTTTATTTTTGTCTGTACAGATTACATCACCAAATGGGTTGAAGTTCAAGTGTTGAGAGATTCAAAAGAAAGAACAGTCATCGATCTCTTATTTTCCCACATTTTTACATGATTTTGGGTCCCTATAGAGATAACAATATACCAGGGGCCTCAATTTACCTCTAGGTTGATCAAGGAGCTGATGGAGCAATACAGAGTTTGACATAATAAAACTACATCCTACCATCTGTAGGCAAATGGGAAAGTGGAAGTGAAAAATTGAGAAATAGAGAACATCCTGACAAAGATCGTGTAGCAACATAGAAAATATTGGGCTACATAGTTTCCAGAGGCAGTATGGGCATATAATACCATGTGGAAATCCACCATAGGCTTCACACCCTTCCAACTAGTATATGGGAAGAGTGCAATGATGCCCATTGAATTTGAAATCAAGACATTGAGGACAGATTCAGAATTGAACTTGAGCTTGGATGATGCTCAAGAAGAAAGGATTTGATAGCTAGATCAGCTAGATGAAATCCGAATGGATGCTTTGTAGAGAACAAAAATCATAAAAAAGCAAAGAAAGTGGTGGCATGATCATCACATTAAACTTAAGCATTTCCAAGAAGGAGAATGGGTTTTGTTGTACAATTCTCGATTCTAGGAAAGAAAAGGTAAATTAATGCAAAGATGGATGGGACCGTATGAGGTGGTAGAGCTCATCAAGAATGGGGCAGTGCATGTTAGAATAGTTGATGATAGCAACACCGTGTTAACGATCAATGGCCATAGACTGCACTCCTATAACACATCCAAAACCATATAGGTGGAATCTAGAATAGTCATGGGGGAGACCCCATCTTGTTAGATCTGGACCAAACTCTTAATAGGTGAAACGATGGGCATAGAGGTTCTCACCAAAATTAGTTAATTTAGTTTTCTCTTGCGATGTGTTTTGCAGGGATGACGCCCACATGCAAGCTGTAGGTATCCTATTCCAGGGCCTAACAGGCATGGAATGCATATAACTGCATTTATTTTTCTTTCTTTTCATTTTATTTTTGTATGTGGAAGACCTGATAGCATGAGGAATAGGTATCTGGGAAATAAGGCCTAATTTGGCTTACTATTTTGACATCGACACTCATAGGTAGAAGCTAAGGTAGCATGAAGTGAGACTGAGAAGGCTTGATCACCCTTTCCCAGTAAATTGCAACATGATTGCCAAAAAGAAGATGCCTTCCTTATAAATAAGGTGCCCAGCTAGAAGAAGGTGCCCCACTAGACTAAGGTGTCTTCCTTATAAAGAAGGCACCCAAAAAGAAGAAGGTGCCTTCCTTATGAAGAAGGCACCCAGCCAGAAGAAGGCGCATTTCGTATGAAGAAGGTGCCCCACCAGAATAATGTGCCTTCCTTATGAAGAAGGCACCTAGCCAGAAGAAGGTGCCTTCCTTATAAAGAAGGCGCCTAGCTAGAGGAAGGTGCCTTCCGTATGAAGAAGGTGCCCCGCTAGAATAAGGCACCTTCCTTATAAAGAAGGCACCTAGCCAGAAGAAGGCGCCTTCCTTATAAATAAGGTGCCCCACTAGAAGAAGGCACATTCCTTATAAAGAAGGCACACACAAAAAAAAAATAGGCACCTTTCGTGGCTGGAAGGCACCACACAAAAAAAAATCCCAAGGTGCCTTGCACATCAGGAAGGTGCATACAGACCGAGGCACCTTCCACATTAGGAAGGAATAGGTATTCAGCAGTTCCTTCCACATCAGGAAGGTGTACCCATTCAAAAGCACCTTTCATAGCAAGAAGGTGCCATCATAAAAAAGGTGCATTCCACCACTGAAAGATGCATCTAGTCAAAGATGCCTTCCACAATCGAAAGGTGTATCCAATCAGAGATGCATTCCACCACCGAAAGGCACATCCATTCAAAGAGCATCGACAACATTGGGAAGGCACCATATAAGCAACTTCCACATTGAGAAGGCACTGATGCACCTTCCACCACTAGAAGGCACATCCAATCAAAGAACACCGACAACATCAAGAAGGAAACCTCGAGGATGTAGGGGGACTCTGGTATATGCATCAATCTAGTAGAGGACAATAAGTTTTGGGAGATTTATGGGTCATCCCGAGGATGACCCTCCATGATAAAAAGTATTTTGAATGATGGGGGATATATGGCCCCAAATTGGAAGCCGCTACCATTGCAAAGGAGAACATAGGGCTTACTTCTAAAGTAGCCCGACTGTTCAAATCTCAAGTAGTTCATCTCAAGAGGGATAATTTAGATATCCCTCTTACAGCAGTCAGACCTCTGGATGTTGAACTATGGCAAGTTGTAGAAGCTGCATTTCAAGAAACAGAGATGATGCTAGTTCAATCACCTCCGATAGCATCTAGGATGAGGAAAGCACAGTTGACAGCAGCACCTTTAGCTTCACATAGAAAAATAGGAGCCACACCTCCAGATGCCAACACACATAAGAAGCAGATACAGGCCGTAGGTACAACCGGATGCACCAAGAAATGACAATGATGAGGGATCAATAGGGCTACCTATAGTTTTGATGCCATGAGGGTGTGGCATATGTTAGGCATGGGGGGATGATGAGCATTAGAAATGCTCATATTTTGTATACATTTTCTTGATTATTATGCGACTGTATAATAAGGATTGCATATGTTTATGAATGATTATATAATTATTTGATGAAATTATGCGTGTTATCTAATTTGTGTGTTTTTGTGGAATTGTAGTTGATTTAGTTAGATTTGAATCATTCGAGGTCTTTTCATGGACCTGGAACTTTGTTTCTTTTAGAATCAACACAGAGAAGGTAGGCGCATTCCTCTTCCAGGAAGGCACCAAGAATAAAGAGGTGCCTTCCTCTTCCAGGAAGGCGCCAAGGAAATACAAGGACCTTCCTCTTCCAGGAAGGTGCCAATAGAAGGCTAGTTCCTTCCTCTTCCAAGAAGGCGCCAAAGGAAAAGAAGCCCCTTCCTCTTATTGGAAGGCACCACTAGAAGGAAAGCACCTTCCTATCATAAGGAAGGTGCCACTAGAAGACAAGCACCTTCCTCTCATAAGGAAGGCGCCGACAGGAAGGCGCCACTAGAAGGCAAGTGCCTTCCTCTCACAGGAAGGTGCCAATAGAAGATAAGTGCCTTCATCTTCCAGGAAGGTTCCAAAAGTAGTAAGGAACCTTCTACATAGAGAAGGTGCCCAACATACTTAGGCACCTTCCTCATAGGGAATGCGCCCCTATTCTTCACCCGTTGACCAGACAAGCACAATGTGGACAATAGTGACTAGTGCAGTTCCAACTCTATGTCATGTAGAGTTAAATTGGGGATCATGTCAATGTATGAGAATGTCCTACCAATGCCAAGGAAAGCACAAACCAATCAATGAACATGCCACTATTAGAAACAAATGCCGGTTTTAGTAGACGTCAATCACATTTACCAGACTATCTTACTTTAGTCTGGAATGAATCGACTGTTATAACTTCTTTGTAATAGAAGATTTGTGGGTGTGCTATATAAACACATGGAGACTTCTCTAAAATATATATAGAATATTTTGATAGTAATTATAGAGAGATATATAGAGAAGCATTGTAATACTTTGATAATTATAATACAGTTCTAAGAGTTTCTAAGTGCGTGTTCAGCTAGGAGGAATCTGCTAGAGCCTGGGCCCACTCCAAGCCAGTAACTCTTCCCCTATTTTTACTATGTTTTCTAGATTATTTTACCACTTTTATATGATTGTTTATCACATTGTTATTTCTAGTATCGCAGTAGGTTTATTTCTAGAAATGCGTGAATATTTCATTTCAATAGATTTAATTATTTTTATGTAAATTATTGAGGAGTGTATGAATGATTGATGACCATTTGAAACACCCCCCAATAGTAGAACTGGCAGACTCATATCAAGTGGTATTGTAAGCAATCTTGTTCAAAGACCCTTCGCAAGTTTACAAAGCTCCCTCGGTTGATAAATTAAATGCATGGGCATGTGACAAAAGTAGGAAAGAAATTAACCTTGTTTGTCCCGTAACAATCATATTGGTCAAGTGACTTATCACTTCATTCATTACCCTTATCTCATCAATTCATTGTGTGAGGGGGTAGCTTGCTCTTCAAATAATCATAATAAAAGTCAACAAAATATCACTCAATCATATCAAGGTCACATTCGTCCTATGAATAATTTATAGATAACTATTATAAAATCTTCCTCTCGCTTGTTGGGTTCATAAGAAAGATATGACATCTTTAGTTTGTAGCTCTCCTTTGGTCAGATCTCATTGTAGTGACATAAGCTACCCAATTGTGTTTGAGGAATGAGTGCAAGTGAATATGTGCAAGCCCTGTGCTAAGTTAAGCCTTCCATCATGTTGAAGAAATTATTTAAGGATATGTGCCATCTTTCATGAATGGGCCATCCAACATTGATCAGATCAATGATAATCATACACCCTACAAACATAGAAATCTACATTTTTGCTCAGCATAGTGTTTCCCACACAACACATCCCAAAAAGAGGTATCTGTAGACATCTAAAACATGTCATTTTTAGGAGAACTACTCATATGGACATCCATATACCATGTAACTAAACATTTGGACCTTCCAAGTGCCAAAAGTGGTTTTCACCACTCATTTGGGGTAGTATTAGCCCATCCAAGCCTAGCCACTATGAACCAGAGTGACTGAATCTTAGCTGCTAAATCTCAGAGTGGCCAATCCCTAGCCAGTGTAGATGATAGTGGCTAAGATTTAAAATGCAATTTACTACTAAAATAACCTAATAATGGGAATAAGTGGTAGTTTTCATGCAATAAGTCTGAGTAGGGATAACTTTACATTCCTCCTCACAACCAGTTTACATGAGAGACTGAAGTCCAGGTTTATACATCAATATAACTAGCCTTCAAACATAGAAAATACAAAGCTTCTCATGCTAACCTCTAGTGTGCATGAAGAATTTAGTCCTAGGGTTGGAAATTGACCTAGGGTTTCAAAGATATTATAAGGTACAAACCTATGAGCACCAAGGGGATGAATGAAGAGAATTTAGAGACTTTTTGTAGAGATACAATGGAGAAGATCCTTTTGAGACTTGAAGAGATTTTCTTGCGATGAAGCCCTATCATATCAGAGAGAAAATTGGAGCATATTTTAGGAGCAAAAAAGTGCTAGCTAATTAAGGGGATAGCACCTATAGGACATTCAATATATTGGACATAAAACAACAATCATATCAATAGCAGCAACAAGCCTAGATCCATAGCTTTGGAGCAATAGAGACAGGTTTTCATCTTAGCTGCCATTGTCTTGAACAGTGGCCTGTAGGCCTAGTCTAGGGTTCTTAGCATTAGTTTCTCTCATTTAGCTTATTACATGTTTTCAAACCATTAGAATAGATCTATTTTTTTGCATTTACTTGCATTCATAGCATAAGTTTCTGTTGTCATTAAGAATATTTCTATTATTAGTAGGGTTATTTCTAATAACCTCATCTAGGGATGCAGCCTCAGATAGCTAAGTGTATCGCTCCAAATTTTTTGCATCCTTACCTTCAGGCTATAGGATCCATGATCGAAAGGGGTATGTGAGAAGGATGGGTCAATACCTTGGACTGAGAGGCCCTTTGAAGGTCCCGCCTCTCGGGGGAGGGGTATAAGGATGAATTTTTGATGGATGGTGGGTTCACCAGGAAACCTTTGAGTGGCATTTTCCATGCCTAGGTTGATAGTAGGTTTGATGTGTTCATTTTGCACTTTAATCATTCAATTCCTAGGTTTGGCCAAGATGAATCTAAACTATTCTATATGCCAATGCTGATTCTATGAATACAAAAAACAAGAATGAATGCTAAACACAGAGAATATGCTAACTAGAACAGTACATACCTGATTCCGGATGTCTGATGAAGATTATGAGTTTTGTAGCAGTCTAGATCATCTCAAATCATACACAATCATTTAGAATTGCATATAATCATATCAGATCTCAGTCAGTCATCTGAGATTAGATAGGATCATCGGTGATCTGACGAATTCATCAGCCGAATCCGTCAGAGACCTGCAATCATAGAAACAGATATAGAATACCAAAAATGCAACTTCAAAAGTAAATGAGAATGATAGAAATAACAAAAAAAAAGCCTAAATAATAGATTCAAATAAAAAATAATAAGAATATAGTAGATTTAATGATTGATTTTAACTTTATCATAGAATTATACTAAATGAGGTCCAAAAATGCAACTTCAAAAGTAAATGAGAATGATAGAAATAACAACAAACAAGCCTAAATAATAGATTCAAATAACAAATAAGAAGAATACAGTAGATTTAATGATTTATTTTAACTTTATCATAGAATTATACTAAATGAGGTGAACTCTAAGATGCATAAATATAATAACTAAAATAATGTATAAAGAAATGCAAAAAATAATAAAGAGATGCAAACTATGGACTTTGATTGCCCCCAATATAGACTACAGTTGAGATTGCCTCCAATTGTATGATATCATCTGTTATTCTTGATAGGATCATTTGAAATCGCCTAGAATCGCTTGCGATGATCCGAGCTAGCTTCAACTGAAAAACAGTAAAGTTCCTGCAAGAAAACATGAAATATAGAACACAAATAATAGTGTGAGAATGCTTTGAGGTGAATGAAAGTTTGGGGGGTTTAAGCAGAGTTTTAGGCAGAGATTCAGGGGGATAAACTGAGAAAATCCTAGTTTATATATGATTAGAGAGAAGTTAGGAGATTGGAGATCATCCCAATTTGGGAGATCTCCAACGGGGGAGACTCTAACTACACAGACACACTTTTTGCCTAGGTTAGAGAAGCTGTTGAAACATAAGCTAATTATGAAAATTTGGTTTTGGGATGAAATCGTCTGGATGTTTTGTTCCAGATGAATTCATCATATCTGGATGATTTCATCTAATCTACGACGATATTGTCCAACGGTAAAAAAAATCCTAAAAATGGTTCAAAAAATGAGGAAAGCAGGTAACAGGCGGTTTAATGAGTAGTTCGGGTTAAAAAATCAAATTTTAATCTTTTACTAAGGTTTAAATGCGCCAATTTTAGGGTGCTACATTTTTCCCCCTTTTTAGTGAATTTTTCGAAGAAAATGCATTAAAGACGAGTTTTTCCTGTTTGACGAGAAAGCAAAAATTTACTCATTTTTTTAGACGATGATTCTTGGTCGAATCGTACGACTGCTGACTATGGTGCCCCATCCATGTTTTTACCCAAATCAAACATTTGAGGTAAAAGAAAAAAAAAAGCAAAATTGAAAAAAATTTGTTGGTTTTGAATAAAATTAAGAAAAATAGGGTAAAACCCTAATTCATTTTTACTATTCATTTTTACTGTTCCAGAGCTCTGTAGAGAGAAAAATGGTGGAGACAGCACACAGAGCGACAGAGGTCCAGTGCGGGCTACGGGTAAGGATCTAATCCTAGTAAATTAGGTTTGAATTTAAGTTGTGCAATTTTTTGTTTGAAATTTAGACTGTTTTGGGGCATCACGGTCGTTTTTAGGCCATCGACTCAATTGGGATGAAATTGTCTCGATTTCATCAGAATCGTCCTTAGATCATCGATTTCGTCGGAGGGTGAAATCGATGAACTAGGGGCGATTCCATTCAACAAGGGGCAATCCCCTAGTTGTGAAATCGAAGATGATTTCATCCTAAAAAGGATGATTTTTCCCAATTTGGGATGATATCATCCAATGGTGGACGATATCATCACTTGATGAAATGAAGCTTGTTTAAAATGTGTTTAATTTTATTTTAATGATTGGTTTATTAATGAATTTTATTGTTTTATTGTTTATTTTACAGAAGGGATTACTAAAGAGTCGAGAATGGAAATATGGCGGGCTGCAAGATGACATAGCCATGCTTGATCAGGCAGAGCGTGAAAGATTGGTTTAGGTTGGTTTACAGCATGTGGCAGAGATGCCATAAGTATCGACAGACATGGGGCTACTGACATACTTAGTAGAGAGATGGTATCCGAGGTCATCTTGCTTCTAGTTAAAGATAGGGGAGATGACTCCCACACTAGAGGACATATGGAGGATCATGAGGATCCCCATACAGGGATAGTTGATGATGCCTACAGCTAATCAGGGCTAGGCAATGATGAGATTGATCGGAGACTCGAGCTTCACCCTGGAGAAGGGTGGGGTGAACATCGAGTCTCTAAGGCAGATGCTCGGGGCATCTAGGCTAACTCAATTTTTGGCAGGGGTGGTAGGTGGCTTACTACTGTGCCACCAGAGCGGGTGCAGACTACCATGGATCCTCTTAGATGTGGTCTATGACATGAGAGACCATGGTTATAGGTTTTATTGGGGTAGTTTTGTGCTATGCCACTTGTATAGGATCCTTGATGGGGTCATATACAAGGGAGGCTGATGTCTGGTCTTGACATCGCGACTGCAGGTTTGATGCTAGGAGCACATCATGATGCAGAGGCCAATAGGGCTCCCACTGATAGGGGCTGACTGGGAGAGGCCCCAAATTTTTTACTGGTGGCTACAGAGGGGGTCATAGCGGTAGATAGATATGTCGATGTCACGAAGGTTGCTGGATGACCTCATCTTAGACAAAATCACCTGGAGGCCATGGCGAGAGCACCTCGGGTGGGTAGAGGATGGGCAGGAGCTGGCTCACATCAGGCAAGTCTGCTATCTAAGGATGTAGTAGGGAGAGGTAGAGCTCCACCGCTATAACCAGGTTTTGCGATAGTTCGAGCTACAATAGGGGATCCCTTCTCATAGGGATTACGAGTACTCCCAGACTATTCGGGATAGTACTATGTTGAGTGGGGCTCCAGACATGCAGCAATTCTAGAGTCAAGACGTGGATGATGCCCCCATCCAGCTAGTGGATGGTGACAATGTTGGGGTCATAGATGGATATGATGCCTGGTATGTAGGCATCTGCCCTCCTCGAATGACGAGGGTGCAGGGTCCAGTGCACGTCATGGTGTAACGGATGGGGAGGCGGTGCCAGGATGCTATTGAGGTAGCTTGAGGTCATGGTGGGAGAGAGCAACGATGGTCTCCATAGGAGAGACACCAGAGGATGGCTTGGGCACCACAAAGACATCAGGAGATAGGGAGGAGAGAGGGGAGTACCTTCTCAGCAGGGGGAGAGACCACCATTGCCCGATAAGGGCAAGGGAGTCAAGGTAGGGGACAACAACGAGATGATGGCTCTCCGGGTTGAGGTTGCCCACCTCTAGGATTAGGTGCAAACACTATAGGATGAGGCTACATGACTCAGAGCTTGAGGTAAAGATGTGAGCATGCAGGAGTTGGCACGGTCTATGGCTCAGATTGTGTTCTACTAGGGATCATACTACCAAATGGTTCTAGAGAGCCAGAGATTATAGCTACCAGTTGACATTGCGGGGTCGATTAGGATGGGGTCATCGAGGACATCCTCACGATCGATGTCGAGGATCCACAACATAGGACAAACTCTGATGGGGCCTCCTCCTCACCTTAGGGTGGGGGAGGAGACGAGGCTGAGAGCTCAAGGACTCCTTGAGGGTAAACGCTCACTACACAGAGATTGTATTATATATTATATATTTTTGTGAGAGGATGGAGTATGCCAGGCTATTGATTGTGGCATACCAGTCTAGTTTTGATATGATGTACATAATTTGTTGATATATATATGATTTTTTTTGATGATATGATTTGTGTATATGTTGTTTTATGCTTTAATATTTGGATTTTTTGATTGATGATTCATGTAATTATGTCGTTTGTAAATACATAATAATTTTTTTATGTCATGGCATAAAATTGTAAATGAAATAATCTGATATGAATAAATTGGTTATTTTGTGGTGTGTTTTGATGAAAAATAAAAGAGAATTCTAACAATAATTTCAAAGGACATTGTCGTTGTTATAGACCATTTCATGGAGTTGCCGCTCGCTAGGTCGTCAAGCTAATCCTAGGATAGAAATATTGTTAAAAGCAAAAGAGTGCTTAAGAGACTGTATTAAGACTTTTGTGTTGTGATGATGGGGTGATGATGATGATGATTTGTTTTCAGATTTTCATAAAAAAATATTATGCATGGCATATTAAAGAAATATGATTTTGCTAGGCATAAATTCCTAAGTGTGATAAATTTTTTGGAATAAGTCCCTAGGAACTATACCATCATGGCAAAATTGAATGTTGACATAATGACATAAAACAGAATAAGTGTTCATTCATTTTTAAAGCTCAATTGTGTAACATAATGATGTAAGTCATATGTTTTTATGATTTTTTTTTTTTAAATAAATGGAAAATAAAATTAGAACAATGGCTTGCGCTAGGCATAGAATTATAGGTATAGACTTATACCATCATCATGAAATCCAAAGAAGAAATTGATATTTTAGTTTTATTGCAGGATTGATTTTTGACTTTTGATAAACAGAAAATAATAATATGGACATGACTTTATTGATTATATTTGTGTCATATGTTGTTTGAAAACATTTTGTGATTTTTGAAAACAATGTATATAGTTGTTTTTATACTAAACAGATGTGCTGAAATAAGAAGATAAAATTATTCCAAAAGGAGTTGCAGAAATATTTTACATTATCTCAAAGACAAATATAGATTTATATGGAACCCTCATATGCAAATGTGAGTTCATTACCGATCTTGCTTTATCATAATGATACATGATATCTCAAATACAAATGTGTGCACAATTGTATTATTTGTTCACCAATTTTGAGCAAGAAAATTTGATACAAGTAATTTGAATTAACCAAATAAGTATTCCTTGACCATGATTTATATGCATGTAACCGTACGAGACTACTATGTAAGTCGGGTTATCAAGAGCTAGCTAATCCATAAGCTGACATAGGTCTGTACAAAATAAGGTTGCTAATGTGATAGAAATATCACCATGCTAGGGATTACCCAAGTCCAAGCGGGTTGGGTACAAACCACCTATTATAGGGCTTACCTCAAAGTTTTCAAATAATTGCGAATTCCAAGGATTAATGCTCATTCACCCTTCTTTTATTTTCAAGGGGTAGGGAAAGGGATTTATTGCATTTTGATTTTGCCTTTTATTTTGTCTCTTCTCTTTTTTTTTTTTTTGTATTTTGCTTGGAACTTGAGGTAATGCTGAAATATTGCTGCAATGGTACAAAATGATATTTTTCTTGTTCTCATTTTTTTTTTGTGACTTTTATTTTTCTTCCTATGCTAGGGATACTTGCTTGAATTAGCTGTAGAGAAAGGGATTTTTATTTTGGATAGGGTTGAGCTTGTCCTTTTTTCAATTCTCAAAGATTCTAGACCATGTGCATGATAGGATAGCAGGGGAAACTTTTCGCTCAAGAAACCACTTCTACTATGTAGCATCATTTTGAATTTTGCAATGAAATCATTTTAATGTGAGAAGATATGCTTGGTTCAAGTAAATAAAAAGATCAATTCTCTATGATCAAAAATTTATTTAATTCAAATGTGGACTTTGATATAAGAGAGATTAATAATCACACCAAATAGAAGCAAGATATTTATGTATGTGAGTGTGAAAGTGCAAGATTCCAAATAAATGTTAATTTATCCAAAATAATTGCAAATATAATGAAAATACTTCAAGAATTGATATGTATGAAAATAAAATATGTTTTTTGAAGATTTTGACGATTTTGATGTTTTTATATTTTAATTTTAATTGATAAATGGAAAGGAGAAATATGATTACTATTTTTTTTTTGAAAGTTGATATAAATAACTAAAAGGAAACAATATGCAAAATACATAATATATATAAATTATGAAAAAAAAGACCAAATTTTATGCATAATAATGCTTAAGATGCATAATGTTCATAGGTCCTTTAAGATCTTTACCATCTAAGGTAGATAGTCTATATGCGCCCGATCCAAATTTAGCAGTGATGACATATGGTCCAAGCCAGTTGGGCTCAAATTTACCTTTAAGGTCTTTAGTTGCATTAGTATTTTTTTTATTTTCTTTTAAGACAAGGTCACCGATATCGAAGGATCGATGATGAAATTTCTTGAGGTATGCTCGTTTAAGCTTGTTTTGGTAGGCACGGAGATGCTCCAAAGCATTGATGCATTTTTCATCTAGGAGTTCTAGCTGAATAAATCTACCAACACGATATTCATCTCCTACTTTAGTATCTTGAAGTATCAGAGCCAAATAAGGAACTTCTAATTCAAAGGGAAAAACTACTTTAGTGCCATAGACCAAAACAAAAGGTGAAGTGCCTGTGGGGGTGCGAACACTAGTTCGATAAGCCCACAAAGCAAGATATAATTGGATGTGCAAATCTCGGCCAGATTTGTTGACTAGTCTTTTAAGTATTTTGATTAATGTTTTATTAGATTCTTCTGCTTGGCCATTACCTTGAGGATAATAGGGAGTGGACCAACGATGTTGAATTTTATACTTTTGACATAATTTCTTAACATATTTATTTTTTAAACAAGTGCCATTGTTCGAGATGAGATTTGCAGGAATTCCAAACCTACAAATAATTTGATTAAAAATAAACTTGGAAACTTGGGTTCCACTGCAAGAAGATAATGTCATAGCTTCAACTCACTTCATAAATACTCAGTGGCGGTTATGATGAATTTGTGTCCATTAGATGACACAGGGTTGATTTTCCCAATGATGTCTAAGCCCCATTTTGAAAAGGGCCAAGGAGATGAAATAGCCTACAGTTCTTATGTAGGTGCATGGACAAGGTCAACATGTTTCTGGAACTTGCCACAATGGCACACATAATCATGTGCATCGTTCTCCATGGTAGGCCAAAAATATCCTATCCTAAGGAGCTTCTTAGCAATGGCGCTACCACTAAAATGCCCCCCACAAGATCCATTGTGGGCTTCACTTAAAGTTGATTTAGATTTTGCTAGATTCAAACATCTCAATAATATGCCTTCAAAATCTCCTATACAAGGTATTACCAATAATTACGAAGCGACTTGCTCGTCTACGTAACAACCGACACTGGTTGCTATTACAACCTTCAGGGAAGGTCCCATTTTGCAAAAAATTAAATAAATCAGTGTACCATGGTTCAGGAGTAGTTTTGTTAATTAGAAACACATCCAAAGGTTCTAAGCATGATTTGCTTGAAGCGGGTTCCTAGAGTTGATGAATAATGATGGTAGCATATTTGTCATCTAAATCCAAGGGTAAGAGAGATGCAACTGTAGCCATAGCGTTAGCCGCATGGTTGCTAGTTTGAGGAATAGCTTCCAAGGTAACTTGTTCAAATAACGATAATAATTGTAAGACATATGCTTTGTATGGACGTAATTTATCATCTCAGGTTTGATAAACATCATTAATTTTATTTATGACAAGTTGAGAGTCACCAAAAACCAATAGATTTTCAATTTATAGTGCTAAAGCAGCTCATAATCCAAGGATAAGAGCTTCATATTCAACACTATTATTAGTACAAGCAAATGTTAGTTTGAAGGATAGAGGGATAAGATGTTTCTGTGGAGATATTAAAATAATACCTGCACCAGCCCCACTCATGCATCGGGCTCCATCAAAGTATAGGGACCATTGCTCAGGATGGTCTTCCTCTAATTTAAGGCATTCATCAGGAAACTCAATGCTGAGGGGATGGGTAGACTCTAAGGGTGTAGAAACTAATTGATCTGCTATGATTTGACCTTTAACAGACTTTTGTCCTATAAATGTGAGTTAAAACTTGCTTAGTGGAAGAACCCACTTTGTTTGTGACTAGATAAGTATAGTCGACTCATGAGATATCGCAAAGGGTTGAATTTAGCAATAACATATGTTGTATGACTGAGTAAATAATGACATAGTTTCTATGTAGAAAATATGACTGCTAGACATAACTTCTCTAATTTTGTATAACGAGTTTCATAACTGATTAAGGTTCTACTGATGTAATAATTAGCACATTCTTTCTTCTCATTATCAAGTTGAGATAACATAGCTCCTAAGGCACAATATCAAGCAAAAATGTACAAAATAAATGGACGATCAGATCTAGATGGTGAAAGCACCGATGGTTTAAGGAGATATTTTTTGAGGAGTTCGAATGCTTCTTGACATTCATCGTCCTAATGAAAAGAGACATATTTCTTAAGAAGCTTAAGAAAAGGTCCGATCTTGTCTCCCAACTTATCAATAAAGTGACGAATGGCTTGAAGCTTACCTTGTAGACTTCATAATTTTGATATACTTGTGGGTGTGGGCATATCGATGATAGCCGCGATCTTGAGAGGGTCAATTTCAATGCCATGTAAAGAAACTATAACCCCTAATAATTTATCGGACTTAACTCTGAATATACATTTAGCTGGATTTAATCGGATAAGATATTCCCTTAACCGGTCCAAAACTTTTCTTAGGTCATCTAAATGATCATTTTATTTGATGGAATGAGCTATAATATTGTCTACATAATCATGTAGAATATCATGCATCATATCATGAAAGATATAAGTCATAGTGCGTTTATAAGTTGCACCTACATTCTTTAAACCAAATGGCATCACTTTCCAACAAAAGGTTCCCCAAGGGGTAATAAAGGTTGTTTTAGCCTGATATTCAAGGGCTATCCTAATATGATTATAACCAGAGAATCCATCCATTAGGGATATTATTCCACTCCTAGTAGTAAAATCAATGATCTGATCCATGTTGGGAAGAGGAAAATCATATTTAGTGCATGCAACATTAATATCTCTAAAATCTGTGCAAACCCTAACTTTGGTAGCTTCTTTCTTAGTCATCGGAACTACGTTCGAGATCCATTTAGCATAATCAATGGCTTATATAAAAATAACATTTAAGAGTTTTTCTAATTCCCCTTTGACTAGTAAGGCCACTTTAGGATGCATTTTTCTAAGTTTCTGTTTAACAGGTTTAGCATCGGGATGGACTACTAGGTGATGCATAACTACATAAGGGTCTAATCCTGGCATATCTTCATATGTCCAAGCAAAAATGTTTTCATATTTTTTAAGGAATGCAATGTATTGATCTTGTTTTTCTTGACTCAATTATGATCCAATGTTGATTATGTGAGGGTTATCTTTGGTTCCAATATTAATTTTTATGATGTTTTCCACTACCATGTGTAGATCTCTCTCAAAATTAGGTGGGGCGGGTGAAACGCCTAATTCTTGTAATTCTTCCAAGGTTAGCTTGGATAATTCTTCTTGAGGAGTCGTGGCCTCAAGATAGGCTATAATAGGTATAAAGCCATCGAAATAAAATTTGTTATGTAACAATTCCTCAATGGAGACATCATGAAAGATATCCCCCACCAACTCATCGTCGGATTCAAAAATCATCTCAGGGTAAGCTATGGATAACATATTACATGTAAGAGGCTTAAAATGCAAGACATCCTATTTATCCAGATAATCTTGGTAACATATGAGGTGGTCATCATCCTCGAATGGGAAGGGCTGACCTTTACTAGGAAATAGGCTCACACCATATCGGGTAGGCCACGGTTCTACCTCAAAAGGTTCTTTCATACCATTCTGGAAAGGTCCAAAACCTTTCCCTTTATATCCCAATTTAAGCATTATAGGCTTAGCTTTAATATACTCATTAGCAAAATAGCATCTAGCATATCCATCACAATGTGTCTTAATGTTTCTAGGTATTCTTCCCCAATCATATCCCTTATAAATAAAAGCACAACTCCCGACTTGGTAAATAATTCCCATAGGCTATGGGAGGCCCAAGGTACGAGGAGAGGGTGGGAGTTTATTAAAAATAAGGGAATCTTGCATGGCAGTGTTTGTTTTTTTTTATATAAGAATTTTAGATAAATCGGGTAAGAGCTCATTAGTAAGAGCATAAGAGGTAGAAGGAAAATTTCCTACATTGTCGGATGTGGAAAGTATGCCTGTAGTGGATGTAGATGTTATAGAGATATCGATGGATGAGTCTATAGGTATGGAATTTATAGGAGTAAAACAAGAAGCATTGGTTGTGGGTTTAGGATCCTTTTGGGGTCCTAATGTGGTTTGTTTGGAAGATGGTTGAGCTATGTGTAGAGATGTAGTTGGTGGGGAAAAGGTAGATGATGTTATGGGTGTGTGTTTCACACATTTATATGGATGATTAGAATTAGGATGTGTGGATGATAGAGCAGGGTAAAATTGAACTCCAATAGGTTCTACCAAAGGACACATACCAAAGGGTCTAGGATCACCGTGAATGGTAACCGACCGATTTTTATATTCGAATTTAACACACTGATGTAAAGTTGAGGGAAAAACTTGCATCACGTTGATCCAAGGGTGACCCAAAAGTATATTGTAAGATGCAGGGCAATGTATAATAAACACGGTCGTGTCTAAGGTTTGAGGACCAACTTGCAATGGGATAGTGATAACTCCACATGTTTCTTGTGTTTCGTCATTGAAGGCTTTTATAATCATATCAGTTATTTTCATTTCATCACTTCTAAACCCAAATATTTGGTAGAAGTCAAAAGTGCATATATTTAAAGATGAACCATTATCAATCAAGACTCATTTAACTGCTACATCTCCAATTAGGGCAGTAATATATAAGGGGTTGTCCTTATGTAAACTATGTTGTGGTATATCTCTATCCCGAAAGTCAATACAATCGACTTCTCGAGTTATGATAGTATTGGACATGGCTTCAAGTTGAATATTTTGTGGTACCATAATTTGGCTTAATGTGAGCATTAATTCATCCCTATGGGTAGGAGAAGATCTTAAAATGTCCAAAAGGGAAATTATAGCTGTAGTATTTGATAATTGTTCATTAATATTATAAGGAGGCTTAAGTTGAACATGAGATGCATGATTCTCTTTATTGGTATTTTTCAAAACAAATGGAACTGATCCATCGTTCAGAGCTTGATCTTGTTGAGAGTTTTGATCCTGTTGTCTGGTAAGGGCTCCGATGGTACCTACAATATTATTTTGTGGATGATGAATGGGCCTTGGTCTAGCATTTATGGCTTGTTCATTAGAAAGTAATTGGTGAGAATATGGTCTAGTAGTGACTCTTCTAGGAAATGGTTCTTCTAGAACCATAGACCTTGTGATAGGTTGAATAGGATCTAATTCGTCTTTAGAACTATTCGATTGATTTGAGGTGATTTCCATGTCACTTTCAGTCTCATATTCGGTATCACTAAGATCACGTGTTCGAATATTACATAGAGGTTTGGTCATAACCATGGATAAAGTTGTTTCAAATACTTCCTCATAATGAGTAGGTGAATGTCCACTAATAGTTCCTACATATCGGGTAGGAGGGGGAAAATTATGATGCTCAATTTGATTAGCCACCTCTTTACCATTATTTGGTAAAGGATTTTGAAATATGTCTAGTGAATGATTGACATTCTGATTTTGGTTTTGAGGAATGTTATTTTGAGCATTATTGGAAAGATTTTGTTTAGGTTGAAAGGCTTTTACCTCCATCTCATTGTTATCAATCAGGTCTTGTATTTTATGTTTTAATATTTTACAAGAGTTGGTAGCGTGTCTAGGTCCTCTATGGAAATCATAGTGTAAATCAACTCTATATCCGGGTATAGTTGGATCAGGTTCCTAGATATTTGGTAATTGGATCATTCCTCATGCTAGTAATTGCTGGAGAATGGCTGATAAGGGTTGATTTAACCTAGTAAATTCTCAAGGTGGTTTATCAGGAGGTTTTAGTGTAAATTTCTCTATTGTTTTTGCAACATTAATAGTAGCGATATGTCTACTATCAGTGACTCCATCGCCCACAACTTGTTTATTTTTATATTGATTTCTGGATGTTTTCTCATCATCTTTCTTTTTAAGTTGACCTCTCCTAACAAGAGCATCTTCCACTCTTTGGGCTAAGTCTATAGCTTGATCGAAGGTGGTCAAGGTAGCAGTTGATAATTCATAGGATAGTTGTTCTTGTAAATTATTAGTAAATATATCCAACATTTCTCGATAAGGTAACACAAAGTGTAATTTTCCTATCAACTGCCTCCATCGAGCTAAGAAGTTAGCAAAACACTCATATTTGTCTTGCTTTAGGTTGTACAAATATTTAATGGTTACATATATTTCAATATAGGCACTAAATTGATGCACAAAATATTCAACGGTCTCTTCAAAATTTCTCAAAGAATGAGTGGGTAATTGATAATACCACTCCAATGCCATCCCTCCTAAAATTTTTGGTAACATTTTTAGTAGTAACAAATCATCATGGGATATATCATGGCACGCTATCCTAAACATACAAATATGCTCTATGGGATCTTCAGTTCCTTTATATATAGGTAGGAAAGGCATAGGAAAGTGTTTAGGATATGGTTGTGCTACAACTATAGGATCTAGAGGCTGACTACACATCTCGCAATAATTGTATGAGGGATGGTAGGGATCTATCTGGTCCATGTGGGAGACTAATTGTTTCACCATGGATTCTAGATTACCAGTTTGCCCACCATATTGGTTTGGTGGCACATGAGTATGGTATTTGTGAGCGTAGGAAGGCGTGACATAAGGATTAGATGCTATATTGCTATTATGCAAATGGTTGGTAGGAAGAGTATTATGAAGAAGATTTGTTGTGGCATTATGTTGTATCCCAAATTGTTGGAAATTAGTATTTGGTTTTGTTTTAGGCTTTTGTTGATTTGAGGTATATTGATCAATAGCTTAGCGAAATAGAGCAGTGTGTAGCACCCTAAAATTGGTGCAGTAAAATTACAATAATTACATTCACCATAGTAAATAATTTAAAATTTAAATTTAACCTCCCAAACTGCCCGTTAACCGTTGGGTAATCCATTTCGCTCTTTTCCACACCAATTTTAGAGGTTGTTTTGACCGTTTGACATATCGTCATCGATCAGACGATATCGCCCCAGATTTGACGATTTCGTCTGGACTAGGACGTCCAGACGATCTTGTCACAAAACTAATTTTGCAAAGTTAGCTTCTGTTCCAACGGGTCTCCAATCCAGGAAGAAGCATGTCTACGCCATTAGGGACCCTCCCCGTTGGAGATCTCCCAAATTGGGATGATCTCCAACCTCCTAACTACTCCCCTAAGCCTATTTAATCCTAAGCTATTCCCTTAGCACCCCCCTAGCTGAAATTCTCTGCAATTCAACTCCATATACGTTAAATCATCCCTATTTTGCATTTGCATTGTCCCATACCAATTTTGTTGTAGGTGCATCACTATTTTTTAGTCGAAGCTAGCACACATCGTCGCCAACGAACCTGTTCAGATCGAAGGCGAACCTGTCGAATTCAAGGTGATTTCATACTGATGCGAGACGATCTCAACTGCAGCCCAGATTAAGGCAATCAGTGCCTGAAGTTTGCATTTCTCAAACATTTATCTGCTATTTTATTCTACAAATTAGATAATTTATTCAGTTTTTATGTTATTTTGCATTTGGAGTTCACCCATTTAGCTTAGATTGCATGCTAAGATCATGATTTGTCATTAGAATATCATAATTTTCTTGAATTTCTTTTCATAACTATTATTCAATATTCATACATTCATTTGGTGTTGTTTCCCTCTATTAGCACAGTAGTATTCGTTGTATTTTGTATCTGTTTTTCTCGCTTGCAGGTCTCTGAAAAATTCGTCTGATGAATTCGTTTGACGAATTCATTAGATCTCAGACAATTCTATCAGATCTCAGATGATTCTATCAAATCTTAGATGAACCTGTTGAATTTCAGACGATCCTGACTGCTTCAAACATCGGAATCATCAGCAGACATCCGAATCAGGTATTCCTCATTTGCATTCTGTAAATTCTCTATTTTATGTCTTTAAATCTATTTTTTGTACTCATTGAATTTGCATTTTCATGTAGATTAATCTAGATTCATTTGGCCAAACCTAGGATATGAATGCTTAAAGTTAAAAATGAACACATTAAAACACATTCCAAACCTAGGCGTGGAAACTGCCATCAAATGTTTCCTAGTGAACCCACCATCCATCAAAAAATCATCAAAATACACCTCCCTTGAGAGGCGGGACCTTCGCAAAGTCCTTTCAGTCCGAGGTACCACACCATCATTTTACCATCCTCCTTCCGGGCACGGATCCTATAGCCTGAAGGTAAGGATGCGAAAAATTTGGAGCGATACATTTTGGTGAACCCGACGTGAATGCATCATAACCTTTTGAAAACAAAAACAAAAACAAAAACAAAAAAAAAATATAGAACAACTAAAACTTAGATGCATTTTAAAACATTTAAAGTTTAAAATCATGTTTAGATGGTAGCTCCTAAGAAAAGGTTAGCAGTTACTATAAACGTAGAAAATCAATTGGCAGCCATAGAAGTCAATTCTCGTCCTTAGTGTGCTTGAAACAAGTAGGAATCAATTCCTATGGAACGAACTTGGTAGAAGACTTAGTCTCATCTCATCTAGGTCCACACAAATTAAGCAAATCAAGAGGCTAGTCCTAGATAGAATCTCGGATCCTCATCAACTAGTTTTTTATCATGAACTTCGGAGAGCCTCGCCATAGATGGTTAGCCTATAGGAGAGCTTTAGTATCTTCGGAATTATTCACCTTCGAGGAATACCTCGAGAATGCAGCCATTGTGCACCAGCTCCCTAGGTTGTGTAGAAGACCAAGAGGTTGTTCTTACGGATAGGGAAATATGGAATAGAGTTCCGTGAGCTGTGCTATATCGAGAGTATTGCCATGATCTTTACTTTTATCAACCAGCATCTGAAACAGACAACATCACTATAGCTCTTTTCATCAAAATTTTAAAAGAAAACTTTCAATTTGAAGAACACTTTATGACTCCGGAACAACTCGAGCCTATTAATGATATTTATAAATTGTTTATAGAAAACTAGATTATTACTTTCAGTCTTATTTATTGCATTTTATTGTGTTGATTGTCTTTACAATATTATTTGAAAAACAAAGAAAAACTAAAAAAACCAAAAAAAAAAAAAATAGCAAAAAAACTTAAACATTTCATTTCAAATATTGCAGTAGGTATATAGTAAATATATACCTCTTAATTTGTTGCATATATATATATAAATAAATAAATAAATATATATATATATATATATATATATATATATATATATATATATATATATATATATATATATATATATATATATATATATATATTTGCTGAAATCAAATTAAAGCACCATGCCTAAACTTAGGAATGGTAAAGAAACTTTAGGAGAAGAAGAAGATTGGTTACAAGATACAACTAAAGACCCAAATGTCCTTCTTGGAGATTCAAATCCGGAAGGAGAAACTCTAGGTCAATCAGACGAGGACCTAGGCGAAGATAAGGAACAAGAAGGAAGTGTTAAAGAGGATGGATCCTCATCCCCTAGAGTAGCTCCAAATGGAACTATTGCCTTTGACAATGCAGAGCATTTTTGGAAATTTCTCATTGATAACATTGATGACCTTAATGTGGCAATTCGTGTTGATAAAGGGCAAATTAGTAACACTCAAGCAGCCATGGAATATATGTGTAATATGCGCACTAATCCCTTATCTTTCATTGATCAAGAAAGTGACAAGGCTGGGCCATCCAATACGGATATGGTCACTATGGCTCAAAACATGTCAAAAAAATAGGTTACCCAACCTCCTAAGGAACCTGTTATTCAACCTAAAATCACTCCCACACAAAATAAACCTTCCTTCACTACTTTATTCCGCCAAACTATTGAGAAATATGCTTCAAGTAAATAGAAACCTAAAACAAAGCCAAATACAAACTTTCAACAATCTGCAATACAACATAATACAACTTCAAAGTTGCTTCATAATACTTTTCCCACTAATAATTTACACAATAGTAACATGGCATCTAATCTGCATGTTCCTCCATCATATGCCCACAAAACCCATGTTAATGCCCTACCAAACCAATATGGGGGGCAAAATAGTAATCTAGAAGCCATGGTGAAACAATTAGATTCACGTATGGACCAGATAGATCCCTACCGTCCCTCGTATAATTATCGAGAAATCTGTAGTCAACCTTTGGACCCCATAGTTGTAGCTCAACCATACCCTAAGCATTTTCCCATGACCATCCTACCTATATATAAAGGAACCGAAGATCCCATAGAGCATCTTTGCATGTTTAGGATAGCATGTAATGACATATCGCATGATGACTTGCTATTATTAAAAATGTTCCCAAAAAGTTTAGGTGGAATGGCATTAGAGTGGTACTATCAATTGCCCACTCATTCTTTGAGAAACTTTGAAGAAACAGCTGAATCATTTGTCCATCAATTTAGCGCCTACATCGAGAGGCATGTAACTATTAAAGATTTATACAATTTAAAACAAGACAAGGATGAATGTTTTGTCGATTTCTTAGCTAGATGGAGGCAATTGACGGAAAACTGCACTTTGTGCTACCTTATAGGGAAATGTTGGACATTTTCATCAACAATTTACAAGAACAAATATCTTATGAGCTATCGACTGCTACCTTAACTACCTTCGATGAAGCTATAGACTTAGCTCAAAGAGTAGAAGATGCCCTCATTAGGAGAGGCCAACTTAGGAAGAAGGATGATGAGAAAACATCTAGAAATCAATATAAAAACAAACAAGTTGTTGGTGACGGAGTCACTGACAGCAGAAATGTTGCCAATGTCAATGAAACGAAGACAACAAAAAAATTTATATTGAAACCTCCTGACAAGCCTCCTCGAGAATTCACTAGATTAAACCAATCCTTATCAACTATTTTACCTCAATTAATCGAAAGAGGTTTGATCCAATTACCAACTATCCGGGAACCTGACCCAACTATACCCAGATATAGAGCTGACTTGCACTGTGATTTCCATAGAGGACCTGGACATTCTACCAACGCTTGTAAAAGGTTGAAACATAAAATACAAGATTTGATTGACAATAATGAAATGGAAGTGCAAGCCTTCCAACCTAAAAAAAACCCTCCCAATAATACTCAAAAGACCATTCCCTAAAATCAAAATCAAAATGCCAATCAAACTCTAGAAATATTTCAACACCCTTTACCACGACATGGTAAAGAGGTAGCCAATCAAATTGAACATCATAATGTTCCCCCTCCTACCCGATATGTAGGAACCATTAGCGAACAATTACCTGTTCAGGATCCTCAAATATTTGACACGACCTTATCCCTGGTTACGACCAGGCCCTTACATAATTTTCAAACTTTTGATTCTAGTGATATAGAATCAGATAGTGAAAGTGAACTAGACATTACTTCAAACCAATCGAATAGTTCTAAAAATGAATTAGATCCTATTCAACCCATCATAGATGCTATGGTTCCAGAAGAACCATTTCCTAGAAGAGTCACTACTCGACCTTCTTCTAATATATTCCTTTCTAATGAACAAGCCATTAATGCTCAACCGAGACCAGTTTAGCGTCTTCACTATAACATTGTAGGTACCATTGGAGTCGTTACTCGACAACAGGCTCAAAATTCTCAACAAGAACAAAACTAGAACGATGGATCAGCTCCATTCATTTTGAAAAACCCCAATAAAGGGAATCATGCTCCTACTGTTCAACCTAAACCCCCTTACAATGTTAATGAGCAATTGTCCAATACTACGGCCAGAATTTTCCTCTTAGATTTATTAAGATCCTCTCCCACCCATAGGGATGAGTTGATGCTTATATTGAGCCAAATGATGGTACCTCAAAACATTCAACCTGAAGCTATGGCCAATACTATCATCACTCGAGAGATTGATTGTATTGACTTTCGGGATAAAGATATCCCGCAACATAGTTTACATAAGGACAATCCCTTATACATTACTGCTCTAATTGGAGATGTAGCTGTCAAAAGAGTTTTTATTGATAATGGCTCATCTCTAAACATTTGCACTTTTGACTTCTACCAAAGATTTGGTTTTAGAAGTGATGAAATGAAGAAAACTGATATGATTATCAAAGCTTTTAATGACGAAACACAAGAAACATGTGGAGTTATTACCCTCCCATGCAAGTTGGCCCTAGAACCCTAGAAACAACCATGTTTATTGTACATTGCCCAACATTGTACAATATACTTTTGGGTCGCCCTTGGATCAATGCCATGCGAGCGGTCCCATCAACCTTACACCAATGTGTTAAATTCGAGTTTAAAAATCAGTTGGTCACTATCCATGGTGACCCTAGACCTTTTGATGTGTGCTTTGGCAGAACCAGTTGGAGTGCAATTTTGCCCTGCTCTGTCATTTACACATCCTAGTTCTTATTTTTCATCTAAAACTGTGAAACATAAACCCATAACTTCACCTATTTCCCCTCCATTAATTTCATCCTCCTATATGGATCAACAACCCTCTAAACAAATCACTCTAGAACCTCAAAAAGATCTTAAATCTACAACCAATCCTTCAAGTTCTACCCCTATAAATTCAAATCTTCTAGAAACAACTATCATACCTTCCACATCTAAAGACATAGGTAATAATCCTTCTACATCTTATGCCCTTTCTGATGAACTTTTACCAGATTTATCTACAACCTTAATATCAGAAAAAACAAATGCTTTCATGTAAGATTCAAACCTTTTAAATAACTTGTTGCCATCTCCTCGTACTTTGGGCCTCCCACAACCTATGGGAAGTACTTACCAAGTCGGGAGTTATGCCTTCATTTATAAAGGATATTACTGGGGAAGAATCCCTCGGAATATCAAAACTCATCATGAAGGATACGCTCGGTGCTATTTTACCAAAGATTATATTAAAGCTAAACCCATGATGCTTAAAATGGGATATAAAGGGAAAGGCTTGGGACCTTCCCAAAATGGCATGAAAGAACCTTTCGAGGTAGAACCGTGGCCCGCCCTCTGTGGTGTGGGCCTATTTCCTAGTAAGGGTCAACCCTTTCCTTTTGAGGATGATGATCATCTCATATGCTATCAAGATTATTTGGATAGGCATGTTGATTTGCCTCTTAAAAATCATTCGTTTTCATGCAACATGCTATCCATAGCATACCCTGAAATGATTGCTGACCCCGATGAAGAGTTGGAAGGAGATATCTTCCATGATGTCTCTATTTAAGAGATGTTACACAATGGATTTTATTTTTATGGTTCTATACCAACTATAGCCCAACTTGAGGCTACTAATCCTCAGAATGAATTATCTAAATTAACCTTACAAGAATTACAAGAATTGGGCGTTTCACCCGCCCCACCTAACTTTGAAAGAGATCTACACATGGAGGTAGAAAACGTCATTAAAATTAATATTGGAACTGAGGACAATCCTCACATAATCAATATTGGATCAGAACTAAGTCAAGAAAAACAAGAACAATACATTGCATTTCTTAAAGAGTATGAAGATGTCTTCGCTTGGACATACGAAGATATGCCAGGTCTAGACCCTTCCGTAGTCATGCATCATCTAGTGGTCCATCCGGATGCTAAACCTGTTAAACAAAAACTTAGAAAAATGCATCCCAAAGTGGCTCTGCTAGTCAAATGGGAGTTAGAAAAACTCCTAAATGTTATCTTTATACAAGCTATTGATTATGCTGAATGGATCTCAAATGTAGTTCCAGTCACCAAGAAAGAAGCTACCAAAGTTAGGGTTTGCACAGATTTTAGAGATATTAATGTTGCATGCCCTAAAGATGACTTTCCTCTTCCAAACATGGATCAAATCATCGACTTTACTACCGAAAGTGGGATGATGTCCTTAATGGATGGATTCTCCGGTTATAATCAAATTTGGATAGCTCCTGAAGACCAGGCTAAAATAGCCTTTATTACCCCTTGGGGTACCTTTTGTTGGAAAGTGATGCCATTTGGCTTAAAGAATGCAGGCGCAACTTATCAACGAGCTATGACCTACATTTTTCATGATATGATGCATGATATCCTACATGATTATGTGGATGATATTATAGCTCGCTCTATTATTGAAAATAATCATTTAGATGATTTGAGAAAAGTTTTTAATCGATTATGAGAATATCTCATTTGATTAAATCCAGCAAAATGTATATTCGGAGTTAAATCCGGCAAACTATTAGGGGTTTTAGTTTCTTTACGTGGTATTGAAATCGACCCTCTCAAGATTGCATCCATCACTGATATGCCCTCACCTACTAATATATCTGAGTTACGAAGTTTACAAGGTAAACTTCAAGCCATCCATCGCTTCATCGATAAGTTGGCGGATAAAACTAGTCCCTTTCTTAAACTCCTTAAGAAGGATGTCCATTTTAATTGGGACACAGAATGTAGAGAAGCTTTTGAACTTCTCAAACAATACCTCCTTAATCCACCTGTGCTTTCATCGCCTAAATCTGATCACCCATTTCTCCTATATATTTTCGCTTCAGATTCTACCTTAGGGGCTATGTTAGCTCAACTTGATGATGAAAAGAGAGAACGTGCTAATTATTATACTAGCCAAACTTTCATCAGTTATGAAACCTACTATATAGTGTTGGAAAAACTATGTCTAGCAGTCATGTTTGCTATGCAAAAATTACGACATTATATGCTTAGTCAAAAAACTTATGTCATTGCTAAATATGATCCCTTAAGGTATCTCATGAGTCGACCTTATTTATCGGGTCGCACAGCCAAGTGGGTTCTTGCTCTAAGTGAGTTTGATCTCACATTCATAGGACAGAAGTCTGTTAAGGGTCAAATCATAGCAGATCAATTAGCTGCTGCACCCTTAGAGTCTACCCATCCCCTCGTCATTGAGTTTCCTGACGAATGCCTTCAATTAGAGGCAGACCATACTGAACAATGGTCCTTATACTTTGATGGAGCTCGCTACATGAGTGGGGCTGGTGCAGGTATTATTTTAATATCCCCATAAAAACATCTTATTCCTCTGTCCTTCAAATTGACATTTGCTTGCACCAACAATACTGCTGAGTATGAAGCTCTAATTCTTGGATTACGAGCTGCCCTAGCACTAAAAATTAAACACATTTTAGTTTTTGGTGATTCCCAACTGGTTATAAACCAAATTAATGAATTTTATCAAACCAGAGATGATAAATTGTGCCCATATAAGGCCTATGTTTTACAATTAATGTATTTATTTGATCAAGTTACCTTGGAAGCTATTCCTCGAACTAGCAACCATGCAGCTGATGCTATGGCTGCAGCTGCATCTCTCCTGCCATTGGAGTTAGATGAAGAATATGCCACTATCATTATTCGTCGACTCCAGGAATCCACTTCAAATAAGTCATGCTTAGAGCCTTTGGATGTGTTTCTAATCAATGAAACTACTCCTGAACCTTGGTATACGGACATATTTGATTTTCTCCAAAATGGGACTTTCCCCACCAATTCTAATAGAAACCAGCATCGGTTATTATGTCGACGAGCAAGTTGATTTGTAATAATTGGCAATACTTTATATAGGAGATCTTTTGAAGGTATCCTATTATGATGTTTAAACTTAGAAGAGTCTAAATCTGCCTTGAGTGAAGCCCACGATGGATCTTGTGCAGGAAACTTTAGTGGTAGTGTCATTGCTAAAAAGCTCCTTCGAATAGGATACTTTTGGCCTACCATGGAAACGGATGCACATGAGTATGTGCGCCATTGCGACAAGTGCCAGAAACATGCTGAACTTGTCCATGCGCCTGCACAAGAGCTACAGGCTATTTCATCTCCTTGGCCCTTTTCTAAATGGGGCTTGGATATTATTGGCAAAATCAATCCTATGTCATCTGATGGACACAAGTTCATCATAACCGCCACTGAGTATTTCACGAAGTGGGTTGAAGCTATGCCTTTAGCTTCCTGCACTGGAACACAAGTCTCTAAATTTATTTTTAATCAAATCATTTGCAGGTTCGAAATTCCTGCAAATCTCATCTCTGACAATGGAACTTCTTTCAAAAATAAAGAGGTTAAAAAATTATGCCAAAAATATAAGATTCAACATCGCTGGTCCACTCCCTATTATCCTCAGGGTAATGGTCAAGCAGAAGCATCTAACAAAACCTTAATCAAAATTCTCAAAATATTAGTCAATAAAACTGGTCATGACTGGCACATTCAATTATATCCAGCCTTGTGGGCCTATCGAACTAGTGTTCGAACCCCCACAAGAACTTCACCATTTGTTTTGGTTTACGATGCTGAAGCAGTTTTTCCATTTGAATTGGAAGTTCCTTCTTTGGCTCTACTACTTCAAGATACCAAATTAGGAGATGAATATCGAGCTGGCAGACTCAATCAGCTGGAACTCCTAGATGAAAAATGCATCAATGATTTGGAACATCTCCGTGCTTACCAAAACAAGCTTAAAAGATCATATGCTAAGAAATTTCGTCATCGATCCTTTGAGATTGACGACCTTGTTTTAAAAGAAAATAAAAAAAATACAAATGCCACTAAGGACCTTAAAGGTAAATTTGAGCCCAACTAGCTTGGACCATATATTATTACTACTAAATTTGAATCCGGAGCATACAAATTGTCTACCTTAGAAGGTAAAGAACTTAAAGAACCCATGAATATTTTGCATCTTAAACGTTACTATGCATAAATTTGGTCACTTCATCCATGTATATATTTGTTTAAAATCTTTATCTTGTATGTCTTTCAATTTATAAATCCAAAAACATCAAAAACATTCATAATCATCAAAAATCTTCAAAACTATTTGTTGCATTTACTTATGGCACTTGTTTTTATTCAAAAACAAAACTAAAACCAAGAATAAAAATAATGATAAAAATATAATAACAGCTATATGCTTGACTCTTTCGAAACCAAAATAAAATAAAGAAGAAAGAGAGAGTCAACAGTCTCAAAACTTCTCAAAAGTGTCTATATATATTTTCTTACAATTATTGTAGTTATATGTTTCAAATTATTTTGGATAAATTAGCATTTATTTGGAATCCCTCACTTGCACACTCACAACAATAAACATCTTGATTTTATCTGGCGTGATTACTAATATCTCTTATATCAAAGTCCACAAAATTCAATTAAATAAAGTTTGAGCATAGAGAATTGATCTTGTTATTTACTTAAACCAAGCACATCTTTTCACAATAAAATGATTATATTTGTAATTTCCATGTTTTGCTACATAGTAGAAGTGATTTCTTGAGCGAAAAGTTTCCCCTGCTATCCTATCATGCACATGGTCTAGAATCTTTGAGAATTGGCAAAAGGACAAGCTCACCCCTACCCAGAATAAAAATCCCTTGCTCTACAGCTAATCCGAGCAAGTATCCCTAGCAAAGAAAAAAAAAAAGTTCAAGAAAGAAAAAAGAGAAAAGCAAAATGTTCTTTTATATCATTACAACAATATTTCAAGCATTATCTCAAAAATAAAGCAAAAATACACAAGTTCAAAAGAAAAGCAAAAGAAAGTAGACAGTAAGAAAGCAATAAAATCCCTTTCCCTACCCTTTGAAAAGAAAAGAAGGGTTGATGAGCTTGAATCCCTGGAATTCTCAAATATTCGAAAACTGTGAGGTAAGCCCCATAACAGGGGTTTGTGCCCAACCTGCTTGGCCTTGGGTAACTCCTAGCGTGGTGATATGTCTGTCACATTAGCGACCTTATTTTGTATAGACCTATGTCTCGCTTATGGATTAGCTAGCTCTTGATAATCTGACCTACATAGTAGTCTAATATGGTTATATGCATCTACATCATGGTTAATGAACACTTATTTGGTTTCTTCAAATCACTTGTATCATAGTATCTTGCTCAAAACTGGTAAATGAACAATGCAATTGCACACACATTTGTATTTGAGAGATTTTGTGTATCACTATGATAAATCAAGATTGGAAATGAATTCACATATGCACATGGGATTCCTTATAAATCTAACTTTTGTCTTCAATATACTTTAAAATATTATTTTTTGCAACTTGTTGGAATAAATCAAGTACAGTTGTTTACCATAAAGACAACTATATAATAGAAAAATCAAAATTTTCTTTCAAAAAAAATATACAAATCAAAACATATATATCTGGTTGACTTTCACGATGATGGTATAGTTTCAAAACCAAAATTAGAATTTTATGACTAGCGCAAGTCCTCATTTTCATATTTTCTGTTCATCAAAAATCAACCATGCAATAAAACTATCTTTTTTGGATTTTCACGATGATGGTATAAGTCTATACATACATATTCTATGCCTAGCGCAAACCATTGTAACAATTTTTATTCCCCATTTATTTAAAAATCATGAAAACCATATGACTTAAATCATTTTATTACACAAATTATGCTTTTAAAAAGAATGCACATTATCATTATTTCATGTCATTATGTCAACTTTCAATTTTGCAATCTTTGGTTTAATTCCTAAGGAATTATCCAAAAATTTTATCACACTTAGGAATTTATGCCTAGCAAAAATCATTTTTACATTATTTCATGCATACTATTTTCATGAAAACTCTGAAAACAAACCATCATCATCATCATCATTTGCACCATTGCACCAAAGTCTTAAGACAGTCTCTTAAGCACGCTTTTACTTTTAACAATATTTCTATCCTGGGATTAGCTTGACGATCGAGTGAGCAGCGACTCCATGAAATGGTTTATAATAGCAACAATGTCAATTTGTTACATCAGATTATTTCATTTCAAACATTATAGCATGACATCAAAGTTATAAATTTCAAAACAACATAATTACATCCAATTATCAACTTAATCAATCAAACATAAAAGCATCATAAGCACCACATAATACAAGTCATATGATCAAAAATATCTCATACATATATCAACAGTATATACATCAAATCTAGATTGGTATGCCATAATCTGTACCTCGGCATACTTAATCCTCTATCAAAAAATAATCATATAATACAATGTCAGTCCAGCTCTCTAGCCTCGAGAGCCCCTCGAGCTCTCTGCCTCATCTCCTCCCCCGCCATGAGGTGGACGAGGTGGCCCCATTGTAGTCTGCGTAGTCCTCGTCCTTGACTAGGATGTGGTCCTCGATGACCCGATCCTGATTGGATCTGCAATGTTGGCTGGCAGGGGTAGTCTATCTGCCTCTGGAACCAGCTGGAAGTATAGTGTCTGATAAAATGTTAGCTGGGCAATAGCCCATGTCAACTCCCCTGAGCTCGCCCCTCTGCCCCATGCCCTGAGGCATGCAATCTCATCATGCAGCTATGACACCTCAGCTCGGTGTTGTGCAGCCTCATCCTATAGCGTCTACACTTGGGCCTAGAGATGATCTCTCTCTGCTCAGAGAGTAGCCATCTCGCTACTCTCTCCTGTGTCGACACCCTTGCACTTATCGAGCGATGGTGGCCTCTGTGGAGATGGGGGTCTCACCTCCCTCCTCTCTCTCTACCATGGCCTCTCCTATGCCTGTGGCCTCCTCAACTCTCTCCCACCGTGACCCTAGGCTGCCTCCATCGCTGCCTGGAACCGCCTCCCTATCCGATGCACAACCGCATGAATCAGACCCTGTGCCCTCGTCATTCGAGGAGGGCGGATGCCTGCGTACCAGGCATCATAGCCATCGGCTACCCCTAAGTCGTCCCCATCCACTGGCTAGATGGGGGCATCATCCACGTCTTGGCTCTAGAACCGCTGCATGTCGAGAGCCCCGCTAACCATGGTGTTATCCCAGAAAGTCTAGGAAAACTCATAATCCCTTAGAGATGGGATCCCCTACTATAGACTAAATTACCTCAAAACTCGGTCATAGCGGTGGAGCTCCACATATCCCCTCTCCATCCATAGCCAGTAGACTTGCCTGATGTGAGCCAACTCCTGTCCATCCTTAGCCCACCCTGGATGCTCCCTCCATGGTCTCCAGGTGATCTGGTCCAGGACTAGGTCATCTAGTAGTCTCTGGGACATTAGAAGGTCGATCTGCCACTGTGCCCCTCTTCGGAGCCACCAGTAGAAAACTCAGGGCCTCTCCCCGTCAACCCCTGTTAGAGGAAGCCCTATCGGCCTCCGCATTGCAATGTGCTCCCAACACCAAACCTGTAAGAGCGATGTCATGACCAGACATTGACCGCCCTTGTACACGACCCCATATAGGATCCTGTACAGCCGGTATAGTACAAAACTACCCCAAGAGAATCTATAGCCGTGATCCCGCATATCATAGATCACATCTACAAGCATCCATGGCACCTTGCATCTGCTCTGGTGGCACAACAGAAGTCCACCAACTACTCCAGCTAGAACCCATGTGAGTGTAGATGCCCCAAGCATTTGGCGCAGTGCCTCGATATTAACTTTGCCATTCTCCAGGGCGAAGCTCGAGTCACCACACAGTCGTCCCATAGCACGACCCTAATTGGCCGCAGGAGTAATCAATTGTCCTTGTATGGGGATTCTCAGAATCCTCCATACATCCTCCAAAGTGGGAGTCATCTCCCCTGTAGGTAGCTAAAAAAATGAGGACCCTAGATACCACCTCTCTACTAGGGCTGTTAGCAGCCCCATGTCCGTGGATACTTGTGGCATCTCTGCCACATGCTGCATGCCGACCTGTGCCATCTGATCCTGCTCTGCCTATGTGAGAGCGGCCAAGTCATCTCTCAACCCATCGTATTTCCATTCTCTGCTCTTTAGTAAACCTCTCTACAAACATAAACAACAAAACAACAAACAATCATTAATAACAATTCAAGTACTTAATAATGCAAGTTAAAAATTCAATTTTATGTAATTGATGATATTGCCCACTATTGGACTATATCATCCCAAATTTGAGTAGGATCGTCTCTGATTTCGCAAAGCCGAAATCATCTCTAATTTGATGAAATTGTCCCCCTTTCGACGATTTTTCCCTCGGGCAAAATTGCCGAAATCGGGACGATTTCGTCTCGACGACGTCGACGGCCCAAAAATGGCCGTGATGCTCAAAAATCACCTAAAAATTACCTACAAAGCATGTAAATTCAAATTAAAGCATCCTAGTTAAGTCTAGACTCTTACCCGTAGACCGCATCGGACCTCTGTCGATCTGTGCGTCGTCTCCACCATTTTTGCTTCAGAGCTCTAAAAATCAGAAAATGAACAAGAAAATGAATTAGGGTTTTACCCTTTTTTTTTTAATTTTATTCAAAAATAATTTTTTGCTTTTTTGTGTTTTTACCTCAAACGTTTGATTTGGGTAATAACACGGAGGGGGCACCATAGTAAGCTGTCGTATGATTCGACGAAGAATTGTCACCTAAAATTGGGAATAATTTTTTGCTTTCTCGTAGATCGAGAAGAACTCATCTTTAACGCATTTTCTTCGAAAAATTTTCTAAAGAGGGGGCAAAATGTAGCACCCTAAAATTGACGTAGTAAAATTACAATAATTACATTCACCTTAGTAAATAATTTAAAATTCAAATTTAACCTCCCAAACCGCTCGTTAACCACCGGGTAATCTGTTTCCTCCTTTTTCGTGCCAATTTTAGAGGTTGTTTTGACCGTTTGACGATATCGCCCGCATTTGACGATTTCGTCTGGACTAGGACGTCCAGACGATCTTGTCACAAAACTGATTTTGCAAAGTTAGCTTCTATTCCAACGGGTCTCCAATCCGGGTAGAAGCGTGTCTGCACCGTTAGGGACCCTCCCTCATTGGAGATCTCCCAAATTGGGATGATCTCCAACCTCCTAACTACTCCCCTAAGCCTATTTAATCCTAAGCTATTCCCTTAGAACCCCCCTGGCTGAAATTCTCTGCAATTCAACTCCATCTACGTTAAATCATCCCTATTTTGCATTTGCACTGGTCCCATACCAATTTTGTTGCAAGTACATCATTGTTTTTTAGCCAGAGCTAGCACACATCGTCGCCGACAAACCTGTTTAGATCGGAGGTGAACCTGTCGAATTCGAGGCGATTTCATACTGATATGAGACGATCTCAACTGCAGCCCAGATTAAGGCAATCAGTGCCTGAAGTTTGCATTTCTCAAACATTTCTCTGCTATTTTATTATGCAAATTAGATAATTTATTTAGTGTTTATGTTATTTTGCATTTGGAGTTCACCCATTTAGCTTAGATTGCATGCTAAGATCATGATTTGTCATTAGAATATCGTAATTTGCTTGAATTTATTTTCATAACTATTATTCAATATTCATACATTCATTTGGTGTTGTTTCCCTCTATTAGCATAGTAGTATTCATTGTATTTTGTATCTGTTTTTCTGCTTGCAAGTCTCTGACGAATTTGTCTGACGAATTCGTCAGATCTCAGACAATTCTATCAGATCTCAGATGATTTTGTCAGATCTCAGATAAACCTGTCGAATTTTAGACGATCCTAACTGGTTCAAACATCAAAATCATCAGCAGACATCCGGATCAGGTATTCCTCATTTGCATTCTGTAAATTCTCTATTTTATGTCTTTAAATCTGTTTTTTGTACTCATTGAATTTGTATTTTTATGTAGATTAATATAGATTCACTTGGCCAAACCTAGGAAATGAATGCTTAAAGTTAAAAACAAACACATTAAAACACATTCCAAACCTAGGCGTGGAAACTGCCATCAAATGTTTCCTAGTGAACCCACCATCCATCGAAAAATCATCAAAATACACCTCCCTTGAGAGGTGGGACCTTCGCAAAGTCCTCTCAGTCTGAGGTACCGCACCATCCTTTTCCCATCCTCCTTTCGGGCACGGATCCTATAGCCTGAAGGTAAGGATGCAAAAAATTTGGAGCGATACACAGTGAATGAAGGTTTCTTTTGTGTGGGAATAACCCTAGGCTTGATAACAGGCACTCTAGGTGGTTGGGTAACCTGTTGTTGTTGCGTGTTCTGGATTATAGTGGCCATATCCAAATTGGATGGTTCAGCTTGATCAATTTCTTGATCAACGAAGGACAAGGGATTAGTACGTGTGTGATATATGTCTTCTAGGGTTGCTTGAGTGTCACTAATTTGATCTTTGTCCATATGGACTGCTCTATTAAGAGTGCCAATATTATTATTGAGGAACTTCTAGAAATGTTCCATGTTCTCAAAAGTAACAGCTCCTTCTAGAGATATTTTAGGGGATGAGGATCCTTCCTCTCTATCATTTTCTTTTTGTTCATTTCCTACAATAAATTCTTCTTCTTGTTGGTCAAAGGTTCCTTCTTCTTGAATTGGGTCTTCAGGAAGGACATCTGGGTTATTTCCTAGTTTTCTTAACCAATCTTCTTCTAATTCAGTCTGTTTCCCATTCCTGAGTCTAGTCATTATGTCTAAATTTAGATTTTAGCAAATATATATTAATATATTTGCAACAAATTTGGGAGGTATATATATTTTAATTATATACCTACTATAATACTTTAAAAGAAAATGTTTTAATTTTTATTATGATTTTGTTTTGTTTTTATTTTTTTATGATTATAAAGACAACAAACAACACACTGAATGCAAGAAACATCAATAATAAAAGAATAGCTTAGTTTTCTATAAATAGTTTATAGATTTCATTGATAGGATCAAGTTCATCGGGAGTCATGAAGTGCTCCTCTTCAAATTGGAAATTCTTTTTTAGGAACTTAACAAAGTGTGCTATAGTGATATTATCTATTTCAAACTCTGACTAGTAGAAATAAAGTTCATGGTAATACTCTCGATATAACACAGCTCTAGGAACTCTATTCCATATTTTTCTATCCGTGAGAACGAGTTATTGATCCTCTATACGAGCTAGAAACTGATATACTATAGCTGCATTCTCAAGGTATTCCTCAAAGGTGTACAATTATGAAGACACAAGGGCTCTTTTATCTGCTAACCATCTATGGCAAGCTCTCTGAAGTTCATGATACAAGGTCACTTGATCAGGATCCAAGATTCTATCTAGTACAAACCTCTTAATTTGCCTAAGTTCTGTTGCCCTAAATCCAATGATACCCAATCTCCTATCAAGTTCGTCCCACAAAGGTTGAACCCTATTTGTTTGAGGTACTCTAAGTACAGAAGTAATCTCTATAGCTACTAATTGATTCTCAAAATTAATGGTGATAGCTCGTATTTTATTATAATCTACCATCTAAATGTGATATGCAATCTTTGGTTCTAAATGCATTTATGTTTTGTTGTTTTTTGGTTTGTTTTCAAAAGGTTTTAGTTTTCACGTCGAGTTCACTAAAATGTATCGCTCCAAATTTTTCGCATCCTTACCTTCAAGCTATAGGATTTGTGCCCGAAAGGGGGATGCGAGAAGGATGGGTCAATACCTCGAAATGAGAGGCCCTTTGAAGGTCCCGCTTCTCAGGGAAGGGGTATAAGGGTGAATTTTTGATGGATGGTGGGTTCACCAGGAAAATTTTGAGTGGTAGTTTCCACACCTGGGTTGATAGTAGGTTTGATGTGTTCATTTTGCACTTTAATCATTCAATTCCTAGGTTTGGCCAAGATGAAACTAAACTATCATATATGCCAATGCTGATTCTATGAATACAAAAAACAAGAAATGAATGCTAAACATAGAGAATATGCTAACTAGAACATTACATACCTGATTCTGGATGTCTGATGAATATTATGAGTTTTATAGTAGTCTAGATCGTCTCAAATTGTATGCAATCATTTGAAATTGCATAGAATTGTCTTAGATCTTAGTCGGTCGTATGAGATCAGATAGGATCATCGACGATCTGACGAATTCATCAATTGAATTTGTCAGAGACCTACAATCACAAAAACAGATACAGAATACCAAAAATGCAACTTCAAAAGTAAATGAGAATGATAGAAATAACAACAAACAGGCCTAAATAATAGATTCAAATAAAAAATAAGAAGAATGTAGTAGATTTAATGATTGATTTTAACTTTATCATGTGATTATACTAAATAAGGTGAACTCCAAGATGCATAAATATAATAACTAAAATATTGTATAAAGAAATGCAGAAAACAATAAAGAGATGCAAACTCTGGAATCTGATTACCCCCAATCTGGACTACATTCAAGATCACCTCCAATCGTATGAGATCGTCTGTGCTTCTTGATAGGACCGTTCGAAATTGCTTGGAATTGCTTGTGACGATCCAAGCTAGCTTCGACTGAAAAACAGTAAAGTTCCTGCAAGAAAACATGAAATATAGAATGCAACTAATAGTGTGAGAATGCTCTGAGGTGCATGAAAGTTTAGGGGGTTTAAGCAGAGTTTCAGGTAGAGATTCAGGGGGATAAACTAAGAAAATCCCAATTTATATAGGATTAGGGAGAAGTTAGGAGGTTGGAGATCATCCCAATTTGGGAGATCTCCAATGGGGGAGACTCTAACTATGTAGACACGCTTTCTACCCAGGTTAGAGAAGTTGTTGAAATAGAAGCTAATTATGAAAATTTGGTTTTGGGACAAAATCGTCTGGACATTTTGTTCTAGATGAATTCGTCAGATCTGGGACGATTTCGTCTAATCTGCGACGATATTGTCCAACAATCAAAACAAATCCTAAAAATGGCATGGAAAATGAGGAAAGCGGGTAATAGGTAGTTTAACAAGTGGTTCGGGTTAAAAAATCAAATTTTAATCTTTTACTAAGGTTTAAATGTGCCAATTTTAGGGTGCTACACTAAGAATTTACTATTGTTTTCATGCTTGTAGGACTATAGGTTCACTGGACAGGTCATCAAAATATGAAAGCAAGAGGATCCCTCTAAGAATCATACCTGGAGAAGGAGGCATCTGTAAGCTCTCATACAAATCTATGTGCATCACCAGGAAGCCTACAAGAGTGCATCCCCCCTTCCAAGGGGATATCATACATATTATGCCCTATATTGTAAAATATGTATTAAATTAAGGGAATCCATCAGAGGGATCTATATGAAATCAAACTTGAGAAAAAATAATAAAACACATTTTCTATTCATTTCTTCCTATTTTGGTTTATCTTTCATTTTAATGCATGATTAAGTAAATAATATTCGTAAATAGAGTAAGTGGATAGTGCGTCGCTTCCCCGGGGTCACTACACAACCACCTCCACAAGTCTTGTGACAACCTGATGTCAATAGACCCCCTCAACCACCTAGAGGAAATCATCCATCCATCAACATGATTTCCATAGACATTTTTGCACCCCTGCGAGATTTGAATAACCCATAAAAGCCACTGCACCTTGACTTGGGGGCAATCGACTTTGATTGAGGATATTCTTTCCTATTGACCTTCAAGTATTGGCCTTGTGATGAGATGTTGCAACCATTCCATTTCTCTCCAAGGCCTACTCAATATGTCTTTCTAATTGAGGTTGAACCAAAATTTCCAATGGATGACATAAACCCAGATGATGACATTCATCTGATCCCTACTCCCCACCAGTTGGAAGAGGGGTCGCATATGTCAATTGAGCCAATAATTGACAAAGATATCAACTCAGATCTTGAGAATCCTCAATGTATCAAGTTAGGGGAAAGCTTATCCCCCTATGAGCAAGCTAATTACATAGCTCTTCTCATAGAGAAGAAGGAAGCTTTTGCATGGTCGTACAAAGATATGCCAGGACTGGATCCAAATCTAGTCACGCATAATCTGACGCTTGACCCAAATGCCAAGCCAGTTAAGCAAAAGCTGCAAAAAATGCATCCGATAGTAGCCTTAATGGTGAAATATGAGCTACAAAAGTTGTTGGATGCCAAGTTCATCATATCAGTGGATTATCTACCATGGTTGTCCAACATGGTTCCCATCAAAAGAGCCTGATGGGAGGATTCATATTTGCACCAAATTTCAGGATCTGAACAAAGTGAGTCCTAAGGATGAGTTCCCATTGTTGAACATCGATGCCCTGGTAGATGCCACAGTAGGCCATGAAATGTTATCCCTCATGGATGGTTTCTCTAGATACAACCAAATTCGTATCAATCTAGAAGACCAACTCAAAATGGCATTCACAATGCCTTGGGGGACATTTTGCTATAAGGTCATGCCTTTTGGCCTCAAAAATGCTGGTGCTACCTACCAATGGGCCATGACATACATCTTCCATGACTACATGCATAAAATTTTGGAATATTACATGGATGACTTATTGGCCAAATATTTATTATGCCATGAGCATCTCGATGTCTTGTGCAAAGTTCTCGATCGCCTCATAGAACACAATGTGAGACTGAACCCCAAGAAGTGCGTCTTCGGTGTCACATCTGGAAAACTCTTGGGATTCATAGTCTCTAAAAGAGGCATCAAAGTGGACCCCAACAAATTCAAGGTAATCCTTGAGATGCCTCTCCCAACTACCATCAAGTAGTTGCGAAGTCTGTAGGGTAAGGTCGCATCTATCAAGCGCTTCATAGCACAGTTATCTGATAAGTGCCAACCCATGAACAAACTATTACACAAGGGGGTCACATTCCATTGGGATGATGAGTGTCAGGCTACCTTTGATGAGATCAAACAATATCTAGCTTTACCACTAGTATTGGCTCCACCCAGACCAGGAGTGTCATTCTACTTATACATCTTAGCCACTAAGATTGCATTGGATATCATGCTAGCCCAAAAGAATGAATTGCATAAAGAGCAGGCTACTTACTACCTTAGCCACACCTTGGTTAGTTATGAAATCAAATACGCATACATTGAGAAGCTATGCTTAGCGGTGGTTTTCACCACCAAAAATCTATGCCATTACATGCTCAATCATACAATGTATGTAGTATCTAAAGAGAATCCATTGTGATACATGATGAGTCGTACTTATCATAATAGTCGCATGGTGAAATGGATCATGTTGTTGATGGAATTTGACCTCGAATTCATCAGACAAAAATCAATTAAAGGTTAGGTCATTATCGATCAACTCGTAGAGGCCCCTCTCTAGGATGATCAACCTCTTAACGTAGAGCTTCCCGATGATGGAGTCTTTCAAATATCAGAATCACCTGATTCTGAAGAGCCTGAATCATAGGCTGATATGACTCTATTTTTTGATGGCTCCAAGTGTGAGCAAGGGGGTGGCATGGGAATCATGTTTTTCACACCTCAAGGGGCTCCAATACCCCTATCATTCAAACTTGATTTCCCATGCACCAACAACAATGTTGAGTATGAAGCCTTGCTCATAGGCCTTCAAATGATAGTCACCATGAAAATAACCAAGCTCAACATTTTTAGTGATTCCTTGCTCATCGTGAACCAGGTCAAAGGGATATACCAATGCAAGTGTCTAGTCTTGCAAGCCTACAAAGCCCTTGTGGATAAAATTCTAGGTAAAATTTGAATGGTACGACATCGAGGCACTCCCTCGATCATCTAACCATTTTGTAGATACAATGGCCTCCTTGGGGTCTTTAATCCCATAGAACCCTACTGATGATATGACAACCATTCAAGTCAAAATGCTGTCATAATCCATGATTGAGCATGAGAACATTCAATCCACATGCCAGAAGTCCACATGATTCAAATTGAACCTTCACATGAATGGTTCTCACAAATTCACAATCACTTGAATCATGCCACTTGGGGGACTTTATTCCCTCAAACTCCTTTTGATAGTAGCACAATGCTATATTTACAAGTTCTCTCCCAATCAACATTTACTTGAGAAGAACTTCAAAAGGATTAGGCAATTCATGCGATTGAGGCTTCCTCAAATCAAGATTGGTCTACTCAAATCAAAGATTACTTAAATCTTGGTAGTATCCCTTCTAGATTATCGCATGTTGCCAAATAAAATTTCAAACAAAAAGTGGTAAAGTATGTCTTACTAGGAGATATTTTGTATCATCAAAGCTATGAGGGTATCCTCCTTCATTGCTTAGAGCATCAAGAGTCAGTTTGGGTGATCGCCCAAGCACACGATGGTACATGTGGTGGCCATTTTAGTGGCATGGCCATCGTAAAGTGCATTCTCTGCATGGGCTATTATTGGCCAACCTTAGAGCGAGATTGTTGCACTTATGTTAAGAAGTGCACCAAGTGTCAACACCATGCTAACTTGACACATGCACCTTCTCAAGCCTTACAACCGATTCAATCGATTTGGTCATTTTTGCAATGGGGGTTTGATTTAATTGGGAAAATCTCACCCTCTTCCTCAAGCTATCACATGTTCATCATTATGACCATCAAGTATTTCAAAAAATGGGTGGAAGCAATTCCCCTTACCACTATGATGGGACCCCGCATCGTGGAGTTCATATTGCATAATATCATTTGTCATTTTGGTATTCCATCCAAGATCATTTTAGATAATGGGCCACCTTTCAAGAACAAATATGTGTGCACTTTAACAACAAAGTATAACATTCAACACAACTTTTCTATGCCCTATTATCCACAAGAAAATGGGCAAGCTGAGGCATCAAACAAAATAGTGATTGCCATTCTAAAGAAAACTATCAAAGAGAATCACAAATATTGGCACATGCAATTACCCCTTGCTCTATGGGCCTACCACACTAGTATTCGGACACCCACTAGGGCAACTCTATTTTCACTAGTGTATGGTGCTGAGGTAGTCATACCTCTAGAGCTGGAAATCCCATCACTATGCATATCCATGCAAGAGTTCATCGATGATGACACTGCATGGTAGGCTCACCTAGATCAACTAACATTTCTTGATGAACGATGTGTCAATGCTCTTGAGCACCTACACATTTATCAAGAGTGGCTTAAGAGAGCCTATAATATGAAAGTCCATCCTAGAGACTTTTAGGTTGGTGACCTTGTTCTAAAAGAGAACCAACAAAATTCTAACTTGCCACCCCATCTATGGGATAAGTTTACGGTAAACTGGTTAGGTCCATTCATCATCACTAGTCATATTGGACCTAAAACTTACCGCCTAGCCTCCCTTGAAGGAATCAAGGAACCTAAACCCTTGAATATCCTTCATCTATGGCCTTTCCATGCTTAAAGTATCGTGCCCCCCAAAATTCTCCAAAGGTGTCTACAAACCCTTTGGTCAACCCAAAATACTCCAAAGGTGTCTACGAACCCTTTGGTCAACCCAAAATGCTCCAAAGGTATCTATGAACCCTTTGGTCAACCCAAAATGCTCCAAAGGTATCTACAAACCCTTTGGTCAACCCAAAATGCTCCAAAGGTGTCTAAAAACCCTTTGGTCAACCCAAAATACTCCAAGTTCTATGAATTAAAAAATAAAAATCTCCAAAGGATCTACAAACCCTTTTAAACCAAAATGCTCCAAAGGTATCTACAAACCCTTTGGTCAACCCAAAATACTCCAAAGGTATCTACAAACCCTTTTTCAACCCAAAATGCTCCAAAGGCATCTATAAACCCTTTGGTCAACCCAAAATTCTCCAAAGGTGTCTACAAACCCTTTGGTCATCCAAAATACTCCAAAGGTATCTACAAACCCTTTGGTCAACCCAAAATGCTCCAAGAGAATCTACAAACCCTTTTATCACCCCAAAATACTCCAAGGAAATCTACAAACCCTTTGGTCAACCTAAAATGCTCCAAAGACATCTATGAACCCTTTGGTCAACCCAAAATTATCTAAAGGTGTCTACAAACCCTTTAGTCACCCCAAAACACTCCAAGAGTGTATATGAACCCTTTGGTCAACCCAAAATGCTCCAAAGGTATTCTCTACAACCCTTTGTCAACCCAAAATCTCCAATCTACACCCTTTGTCAACCCAAATTCCAAGTATCAAACCCTTTACAAAACTCATACAAACCCCCCACTAAAACCCTTTGGTAAATCCAAAATTCTTCAAAGGTGTCTAGAAACCCTTTGGTCAACCCAAAAATCCCCAAAGGTATCCATAAACCCTTTGGTCACCCAAAATGCCCTAATGGCATTCAATAAGCCCATTGGTCAAATGTATATACATATATTAATAAAAATCCAAAAACATCATCAAAAATATCAAAAATACAAAAATATTGCATTGCATCACATTGCATATCATTACATTATACAATCACTTGCATTAGGTATACTCATCATTGCACTTTGTATTTTAGAGTTGCTCATACATGTCTAGCACCAAGACTGTACATTAGTCATCATTCAAAATCAAATTTTATCCAAGTCATCATTCACATCATTCCATATTACACTTATCATTTCCATCTACATTTCCAACCTTTCATATTTGTGTCTGTTTCCCTTCACCTAGTCATTTGTTAGAAGGTGTCTTTAGGGTTTTTGATCACTCAACCATCTCTAGTTTTCTTTTTAGATTTTGTAGAAAGCTATCCTAATTTTTAGAAGGTAGAGTCTTGCTTTGATTGTACCTTGTATACGTCAAAATCCCAACACATTTTCACACTAATAAATCCAAGTTTTGCACAAGGAAATATGAAACCTACAAAGTGGTCTAGGTTACCTTAAGTGAAAATTTTACCTTGCTCATCCCCCTATGCGAATGGTTCAAAAATGCTGAGAATTGACAAAAGGACAAGCTCCTCCCTACCCAATTCCCCAAAATAAATAGTGGTTTTCACCACTATCAATAAGAAAAATCCCAAAAAGCAAAAAATCAAAAGCAAAATAAATAGTGGTTATCATCACTAAACAAATCCCTTGCTCAAAGAAAACAAAATACAAAATAAATAGTGATTTTCATCACTAAGTATGAGCAAGTATCCCAAATCAAATAAAATAAAAGAAGGGAGTACTGAACTTGAATCCCTGGAATTCTCAGCATTTGACAAACCATAAGGTGATCCTCATTACAGGTTAGGTGGCATCAAGCCTGCCTGGCAATGGTGGTATCCTTACACATGATGATATATCTATCACATTAGCATCTTGCTTTTGTATAGACCAATGTTTGCATGTGGATGAGCTAGATTTTGGTAGCCTGTACTACCTAGTGGTCTAATCCAACTACGTACAAAACCTAGGATCATGATACTCATAGGGTGATCTTCAATACATATGGGTTGCATCAATCCTGTTTGGCATTGGGGTAACTTTATGCGTATCATAACAATGAACTCACTTGCACACATAGGGATATTGAGTATCTTGGTCATCCTAGCAGATTCATACCTTGTCAAAAAGTCTTGCATGGTTAGTATATAATTTTTGACCAATCAACTAGAGTGTTTGAGTCTCATGAAAACCTCAAAGACATCCTATAACATCCTATTATTCATACCATTTTATCACATTTTATCAGTTTACATTTCCACAAATCCATCACATAGTCACATTACACAATAAATTGATGAATTCTATACAGTCTATGGTGCTAACATAATGTGTCAACTAGTATCCACATTTCATCATATAGATCAACAAATCATCCATTTCATTATGCATCTACACATATCCATATCATCAAACACATCATATTACACTAAGTGCATCCATCAAAGCATTAGTAAAAGCAAACATAAGCATTGCATACATCCAATAAAGCAATAAGGTAACACATGATGACAATAATAACAACTCATATATATGTATATGTATGGAGCAAATAGATACATCATCATCCAAAATTACCCATAGGCTACAATAAAGTGGGTCCTCAGACCTCACACCCCAAAATCCAAAAAGAGCCATAGAGTCCCAAAGGCCATGGTCATGCAAGACCAGCACCATGACTCTCACCCCCACCCTCAAACATCATCCATCGAGAACTCCTAGATCTGCTACCCCCTACCCTATCTACCCTTCATGTAGAGTTGGGAGCCCCCATCCTCATAGATGACTACCCTGTACCACTCCTCCTACTCTATTGGGACCCACTAGTAGAAGGATGGGCTGGTAAGTACCCCCTAAGGTGCACTACCTCATCCTCCAAATCCTAGGTGTATGATAGCTCCTCTCGATGATGAGCCTAGAAGTCCCCCAATAAATCCTAGAGTTGTGTCACCTCCTCCCATATCCTAGCCATCTCATCACCACTATATTCCACCTAGCTTGAGCTCCCTGCTCTAACCTACAACCGAAGCATGGCTATCTCTACCACCTACTCTACAATCTTGGTCTCAAGTTAATCAATATCTACCTATGTGGTCTATACCTATGCCTGTAGGAGAGCCCTCTCCTCTATGTACTCCCTCCACTCATGCCTCCCCCTGATCAACTCACCCTACAACTCAACAATGGTGGCATCTCATGCTACCAACTATACCTACAATCCTTGCTCCTCCCAATCATCCTCATCATAGTCCCCCTACTAGCCCTCCACATCCATGTGGTCCATCCACTCATCATCTATCTAATGATGCACATGTCACTCCCCTAAGTCTACCTCCTCATCAAGTCACTCTCCCAAGCCTAGCTCCTCCTCAACTAGAGCCTCTCCATGAGCCTCCTCTACCCCTATAGCCATGTCACCCCCTAGTGGTCCATCCCCACACCATCGATGCATCACCCACCAAGCATCATACTCTACTATGGTCCCAACATCATCCCCCTCAATAGTAGCCTCCATAGGATCTACCTCCTCCCCAACTAGCCTCCACTACAAGCCAAGCCAATGTCCTCTCATCACCATAACATCGATAGATAACTAGCTCACTAGGTAACCCCTAGTGTAGCCCAAACTACCATAGTACCCAAGCATATGGGAAGTACTCTCACTCGATCCCATGTCGACCAACTAGCCACCTCCCTCACCATACCCATCGAAGTTGTGCCTCAGCCTCACACCATACTAGATAGTCTCTATAGAGTCTCTAGATAATGGCATCTACCCTGAGTCATGCAAATAAATCTACATAGTGCTCAATCAAACCTACCTCAAGATGGCTCTAACCCCTCTCCTGATCCCACTACCATAGGATCCCATATCCTATCTCCCTATCCATAAGTTATGCTCACATCATCCAAGGTAGCCCTCATGGTCGATCCATGATAATATGTTACCATCCCCATACCTATAGTAGAAAGCTATAGCCTAGCCCCTTCTACCTATGATAGTGGATCTCATACAGCTCATCATAGATCTATGCCAATAAGGTAGTACCCCATGCCATCACCAATGGTCTCTAGGTGGTGCACTCCACCAATGAAAACACTAACTCTAATAGGTTCCATGGGAACCTAGCTCCTGATGAATCTGGTAGTAGCATGTTAGAGATCAGTGTCATCAACAAGGTATGTCTCACCTACAAGACCTCTACATCATACCATAAGTCCACTAGGATGCCTCCACTAGGCAAATCTCGCAATACCTCAAGCCAGTCACGTCCAAAGTATCTCTCCAAAATTATATCTCTAAGATCTCGATGAGTGGATACAATCGGCCACCCCTCTATCAAAACATACAAAATCTGGTAGATATCCTCTAGGGTCACTATCATCTCCCTAGTAGGCAAGTGGAAGGTGTTAGTGCACGAGTCCCATAGATCTATCAGTGCAGTCAGATAGGCCCTATCACCCATCACTAGCTCTAGTCGTGTCACTTGCTTGAGCCCAATGGCATCAAGCCATTCCTAGTACTCCTCTATTAGTAGGCCATGAGTGGTCCTAAAGAGGGTTAAAAATTGATACCGACTATTAACCACCTGGTAGGGGCAAGCAAGTTTAAAAATAAAACCAAAACAAAGCAAAAAATAAGCAAAAAATCACCCAAAAACATCAAAAAGGGCCCTTTTTTAGGCCAAATCATGGTCATCCCACCCAGGTATGGCCCCAAAATTTGTGGCCATCACACCCAGGGATGGCCCCAAAATAGCTCAGGCTGGCCATCCCTCCCAGGGATGGCCCCCAAAATGGGCCAAAATTGGCCTTCTAGGCCACCAAAAATAGTCAAAAATTGCCCTAAAAAAGCAAAATAAAGCAACAAAAATGCACAAAATTCAAAAATAAAGCACAAATTATTGCAAACTACCACTACTAAGGTTCATTTTCTAAAATTTAGGGTGTTTTGTGAGAAAAAGCAAAAATAATTACAATTTCTAGTTCAATAAGGTATAGGAGCAAATGTAGTCCTTACCCATCTCGCACCGGCTCCACCGCTTGTCGAGTCCACAACCTAGCTCATGGTGACCATGGGATGATGTTTATAGTGCTTCACTTTGAAAAATCACTCTCCTACTCCTCACCTCTCAAACTGCAAAATCAAAAATGCACAAATGAGCCCAAATTCCAAATTTTGAGCTTAAATAGCCCTCCAAGAGGCATGGCTGCTCCTGGGTGGGATGGTTGTCCAATTGGCCAACCATCCCACCCTAGGATGGCCACCAAAAAACCACCTCAAAATAGCCCAAAAAGGCAACAAAAAGGGTCCAAAACCCACCAAAAATAGGTCAAATTTGGTCAAAATTCACTCTGGATCAAGATGAACTCAAATTGCTCATGGATGAATGGAAATGTCTCTACTTAAATCCCTAATAAGGCCATTGTGGCTGGACCACCCCATGGGAATGAGGTATTCAATTCCTTTCTTCCATGAAACATCAACAAAATCATCAAAATCTTCTAAAAAATGCTCCATTTTACAATGGGTAAAACTGAAGGAAACCCCAACCAAGTCATATGGGTCAAGTGACTCATCTCTTTTATCATTGGTCATTCCCTCATTGACTCATCACTTGAGGGGGTAGTCATACTTAACAAATTCATAATCAAAATCAATAATCAAACACTCAATCATGCAAATTGCGTTCATCCAACGAATCATTGACAAAGACAATCATGCCCCTGCTTGGGGCAGCAAACAAGCAAAAATTTCAATTAAACAAATGCTTGGCATTATAGAACCATGAAGGAACATAGAACTTCCTCATGACTGAACAATGTCCAAGATCAAGTAAGCCTTACTAGAGAGGTTGTACTTGAATCAAGTTCCTTAGCTTGTCAGAAGCAAGGATTCAAGAACGCATGCTCTTTCCATGATTGGGGCATCTAAAGTTGGTTAGGTTACTGAATAACCTTAATAATTTGATATTTTAGTTATCTATTTTTTCTCAGCACTTGTGCTGCACACAATGCATCCCAAAAAGGGGCATCTATAGACACTAAAATCATGTCAATCCGATTAGACGACCAAGGCATTATCTAATTTGACACCATATGGCCCCCTTGGGCAACCCTCAAAGGTTACATAGTGGTCCTAACCACTTTTGGGAGGTTCTACCCCACTTTTGGGAAGTTTTGGACCATGTAGGCATGGCCATCCCACCCTGGGATGACCACAGTTCATGGTCATCACACCCAGGGATGACCACCAATAGCCATCCCTAGGTGGGATGGCCATGGTCTTTGACCCTCAAAAAGTCAAAATTAGGCCAAATGGCACCCAAAAACTACCATTTAACCCACCTATTCAAGCATGCTAGTGAGAGGGCGCATAACTCTCATGACACATTGCATATTGGAGGCCAAAAAGGGAGATTCCTTCCCCCTCCAATGCATGGCGACCTTTGGGACAAATGGTGACCCTTGCCTCGCATGGCCTCGCATGCCCATTTGCCCATATGCCCTCTTGGGCTATAAAGTGGATCAATTCCACCCAAATTTAGAGAGGAGTCTTTGCATATTTCACCATGGAGTGCTGCCAAGATTTTCCCCCACCTTATTGTGCATTTTCCCTTGAGATATCTACCTAGCGAAGGAGGTTTTCAAGTGACTACAAAACATGCAATCTATTTACAAAACCTATCCATTTGAGTGAATCCTATCCCCAAATTTGTTGACAATACCCCTGAGAGTGTTTTGGACCAATTCCTAGAGGAATTGGTGGCAGAAAACTAGTATATTTGGTGGTCATCCCACCCTAGGGTGACCCCCAAATTGTGACAGTCCTAACCATCACACCCTATGATGGCCACAAATTGGAACATTATTTTGTTACTATTTTTGCATAGGTCTATTCTAGATTAGATTATATGCTTGTTGTTCAAATTTGGCCCAATTTGGAGTTGTTTTGAATTAGATATCATGATTTTGGTGTTTTGTAGTCCTAAATGCCTCACCCTATGATGACCACAAATTGGAGTGCAATTTCTTTACTATTTTTGCATAGATAGTTTCTAGACCATATTATATGCTCTCTGTTCAAATTTGGTGCAATTTGGAGTTGTATTGCTCCTGTTATCATGTTTTTGTGAGTTGTAGGTCTAAATGCCACACCCTAGGATGACCACAAATCTAGGCATAATTTCCTTACTATTTTTTATTAGATCAGTCATAGAGCACATAATATGCCTAGATCTCACTTTTGGTAGCATTTGGAGCAATTTTGAATAGTCTATTGCACTTTTCCTCTTTCAAGCTTATTGATGCATGCACCTTCATGATTTCATCTTAATTCGCACATGCTTTTAATCAATTGTAGTTTCTTGTGTGTAGATCTCAGGTATCATAGTGCATGAGGAAGGACCAACAAGCTATAACAATGATAGAACACCTTGTGGTGGCATCGAGAGCCCACTCACCTCAATTGTGAGTGCGAGGAAGACATTGGAAGTGCACCTTGGATTCTTGGAAGGATTTGATCCTTTGATTTTTGTATTGAGTGTATCAATTGAGAGCCCTCAAGGGGACACTTTGTAACTACTTATTTGAAATTTATATCAATATAAGGAGAACCACCCATTTATTTCATATATGTGTCATTTTATGCTTGTTTGAAGTGTCGCTTTCGTAGTGCTTAGATCAAGTAGAACAATAGATGCATCTCATTTTCCCTTGCTAGGTGCACCATTTTTTCACTCTACACCAACTATCATAGTCGATGGTCATGACCACATCATCCTCCTCTGGTGTCCATACAACCTCATTGGGTTCTAAGGCTAATGGTTCCATTGGAGGAGGTATCACTAATTTTCACCCCTTCCTTGTATAGATTCTGGGTGAATCTGGTATTTGTTGCCTAATACCAAATTATCGTAATACTCAAGTATATTGAAAATATTTGTATTACATACTCATGAGTTTGATAAACCATATTTCTCATCACACATGAGCAATTTGTACTTTATATTCTACCCAAGTTGGGTTCTCTCTCTGAGACCTCTAGTTTACATATCAAGATTACAAATTGTCCCAAATAGAGTGAAACCACTCTCTATCACCTTCAAGTGGCCTGTTACTGGTCCACTCTTTCCCCACTGCCATATTAATGCATTATAGGGTAGTCCTTGGGGTCTTTCTATGGCTATGTGTTCCCATGCCTAGATTTTTAGTAAGAAAATACAACTCAATCTAGTTTTCTTTGTTGCTCTTATCTTGAACAACTCTCTATAGGTCTAGGCTAACAATGCTAGATCCCATGCATATACAATAGAATTTTCTATTAGTTCCTAAACTATCCCCAAAAAATTCTAGGGAAACCGTGCACTCCTTGATGTAGGTAAAATGACACTTGATATGAGTTCCATTAATACAACATGTCTATGTGTCAATTTTCCCTTCACATAGTGTAGTTCAAATGCTATACTACCCTTATCTATGTTCACACTTCTCCAATCAGCCTCGAACACCCTTTCCAAAAGGTGCCCCATTTTGGCTTCATTGGTAGCAATAATAATTCATCCTTCTATCAATATTTAGTAAATTCAATACACATATTCCAAAGTGATGGTTATTTTTCCAGTGTGTAACTGAAATGCCCCTCTACTAGAATCCCATATTTCAACTAAGGTAGACAAATAACACCTATCTACTCGTATTGGTTCTAGATACGTTACTCCTTCAAAAGCAATATTTCTCAGCCATTTCTAGTCCTCTACATCTAGTCTATTTCTTGCATTCTAAAATATTGCCTTTAATGGTGGTTATGCTTGAATAATATTTAATCATATAGTCTTTACTAGCTCTGTATTGCTACCATGGTTTGTTTTCATACTATCAAAAGCCATTTCTCAGAGCGTATGTACCAATAGATCAGCTACCAAAAGTAAGAGGATCAGAAGACACACTATGGTGTTTGTTCCCACTATCACCAATACTAATAGGGTGAACCCTAATAAGAGCAAAATTGTATTTACTACCATGTGTAATTTTCAAGTTAATTCTCCTACCAAAACTGAGATAAAATTTCCTAGTTATGATTTTGTATCCTTTTATCGATATTGCGATGTTAGAGTTATTACCTCGGTTTTGTTTATTCATTCCCATTTCAAGGTCCAATCACTTTCATAGATCATGAATCAATCATCTTGGATTGTCTGATTTTCTCCAATTCTCGAGGAGATAGCATCTTTCAATGTGCCTTATAATTCAATATCATGGCACATGTGTCCCTCCATTATCATTTTCTAGCTTTGCACGATGTCCCATCATCGACCCTTTGATGACCCAATGGACGGTTTTGTATACACTTATTTTGGTATCTTATCCTCAAGTACTATTTCTAAATTTGGCCATAAGTACTTGTCGACACTGAGCATGTTAGCAGAAAGAAAAAAATATTCTCATAATTTCTTTTGATAGATAGCCGATTTAGAAAGTAGCCAACATGTTTCACTATGAAGAGGATCAACATGAGTTTTATGACTCTTTTGTCTAGATTCCTTGAAATATTCTTTGACAAAAAGAAGAGTTGTAGAATTCCCTACAAGGTCAGGCTATCGAAGCTCGTAATGCTCTCATATCCATGGATCAGATCTATTGTGAAACCTCTATTCAAGATTCACACTGTAATGTTTGGCTAAGAAATAATTCACAAAATTATTTTTCTAATGAAAGTCCTTTAAGTCATTTTGAATGGTTTGACAGATTCTTCAGTTGGCCAAATTGGACCTTTCATGTCCGATTTGGAGATTCTTGGTTATCTCCTATAAGAGATCCTTTAAATATTTCATTTGAGTTTCTACCTCAGTGTTATCTAGATGTTATCAAGAAATATGTTCCCATGGGAAAAGCAACTTTTAATAGCGAGCTTTATTAGAGTCTTCTTTATTAGAGATATGTGTAGACTCACTTATCTTGGGAAATTTAAAATAGATTTTCTCAGACTCGGTGTCTGATGGAAATGGATCTTCTCATATATGGACATCATGGCACTCCTTGGCCATATTATGTATTTGATAGATACATTAAAATTTGCTACAATGTTCCACCTCCATTTATCTATTTAGAGCATGACTTTTCTCCAGTTGAGGATTCTGATGACTCAGATTCTAGCTAAGATCATGGTGATGCCATCTATTGTAGGTTTATATGCCAGTTTTCTTGTAGTAATAATAATACCACATGCATGGTATGGTGGTTAGTTTCTGATTTAAATAGCGTAGCACACTTTAATACATTCAACCATCACCCAATGGTTGGGTGGCTTATTACTCTACGAAATTGGGACACTTGGGATATCATAGTTGTTTGATGGAGTTATGATATAGTTTTCACCAAAATTTCATGTCAAGAAAATTATGAAGTTTCTCCATTCTAATATTGTGATAGCTTTCGTACCTAGAGTGTATTGTAACATTATCCAAAATTATAAATAAAGAAAACATTCTTTTGTTGATAGCTATCATGTAATGTCTAGGTGTGATTATAGCCATTTAACCTAGAATTTTAACAATTAACATGTTGTTAATATAAGTTTTACAATCATAGCTCAAGTGAGAAATCAATACATTTGAACCAACCTAAGGTTCTTTTTACCCATAACTTTTGCTAACCTAGATCTAACTAGAATCTATTAGTTGTTGTTTATCCACACTTGAAAATAAGGAGTAAGTAAGTCAAAAGACACAGATGTCAAGTAATTTCCCAAAAGAGTCTAAGGTACACCACTTAAAACCCATAAAAGGTGGAGGGTTCACTTAGCTCTTCCACTTTCAAATGACTATGGATCTATTCATGGGAGAAAGAAACTTGAACATCGGTAATCTTGAGTACTGACCTTGTCCTTACCAAGTATGTATCATTTTAGAGTTATGGAATTTAGGCTTTTGAGTTTTCTCCTCACGAAAGTAGTTATCCCTATGAACTATGCTCTTTGATACCAATTATAACAACCCCAATTGTTACTACTCATCCACTTTAATTTTATTTTTTTATTTATTTATCTTCCAAGAGAAAAGGACATAATCATGATCTAAGACAAAATTATTCCAACTGGATTGTAAGTTTCCAAGGCAATCATCATCAAGAGATATTAAGACTTGGTTAGAGTCACTCTTGAGTAGAAGTGACCAACTTCTACAAAACCCTCATACCACTCGGGTATGAGAACTCTCACCAAAGCGTTAGGTTTTTATCCCTCACCAAAGGGAATCACCCTTCACCATACTATCCACCAAGACTAGTATGTAGGTGAATGCCTTGAAGATGGAGAACCACACCAATGGTTAACCATCATCTTAGTTGCAATCCCTCATCTCAATGATGGGGCCACTAAATATATATATATATATATATATATCACTAAATGTGATTAACTTACACAATCCTTGGAATAGACATCTTAAGCACGATTATATTCCCTTATTTCTCTTAGGATTTATTTGATCACATTTCTTATTTTAAGGCATCCCTTTTGTTATATACTAAACAATTAATTTCATTACCAAAAGGTATTATTTATCACCATCATGGGAGCACCTACTCCACATCTACATTCGAGCACCAACTCAGAATGTAAGGCTTTACTTGAGCTACAACTCAAGCCCAAATTTCCATCTATGGGCTCCAACCCACTTCAAGCTCCAACTCGATTTAAATCATATTAGTTATCCATTTACATATCATTACTTTAGTCTATACATATTTTAATATCTATACATGTTTTGCATAGTTCTTATCACCACACTACTTCATTCACATTATTAAATATCCATATACAACCATTTAAGCAAAGTAAGGAACATTAACATCTACTAGAGCAAAGCATATGAACCAATGCATCATATTCTTTAAGACTACATATCAATTATTCATTAAAACAACTTCTCATTGAAAAGTAAATAACTTATGATAACCATTGAAGCCAAGCATATAATTCCATAGCATTATACAATAAATTAACTTCGTATTGGAAAGTAAACAACATTTAATAAGCATTATCACATTCATCTAAAAGTCTATTTTATCTATCTTTGCATGCTCATTACATCATAAAAAAATAACATCTTATATACCATCTCAAATATTCTAATTACTACATTCATTTTATCTACAGCATGTTAAAAAGTATATGCAACATTCATATGAATAATAAAGCAAACCAAAAATGATAGTGACACAGTGTTTATCCTGGGAACCCTCATGGGGAATAAACCCAACCTCCAAAATATGTCTTTTTCCTCTCATTCATAAACAAAGGATGTAATAATTACAATCTAGAAAGGCATCTCATGGATCCTTTTCTATATCATTTATACAAATTCAAGAGATCCATTTTATCTCTTGGCAAGTCAAGATGCAAATAAGGAAACACCGATTTCCTTTCTCTAAGCCATCTATAGAATTACATAAGAATCTCATAAATTCTTATCTAGATACATGTCTATGAATGATCATCGGACGCATATTAAGGAGAAATATTCTTCGATTATCAAAGAGGGAACCCCATAAATTCCCTCAAGAATGAATTCCAAATCCATTCTCCAAGATTGATACACAATCAATCCTTCATTCAATGAATTAAAGTCCCATACCTTTAATTCATGAAAACAATAAGTCCTATTTATTTAATAGTGCAAAGTCACTTCTTCTACTTAGTGCAACTATGTTTTCTTGTAATATACCTCCTTATTAAATACCTACTATATATTTATTTATTTTTAACTAATCTCATAGCCACAATATTTTTTCCTGTTATTAAATTTACCTAAACTCCCTTTCATGGGAGTCCCAAAATGTCTTATATATATTTAATAATCCTAATTTATTTCTTTGGAATAGGTTCACTTATCAGAGTACTTACTTCTGAATAGTCCTTAGCTTTCATAAAAACCTAACAAAAACTTTTACCTAGTTCAAATTTGATGGTCCTAAATACTTATTTTAAATTTAATGAGATTTTTTTTCTCAAGGATAAACATCTTTAAGAAAATTAAGGGAAAATATTTTGATAGAAAGGAGTGAGGGGATAACTATTTTAAGACAAACTTAGCCCAAACCATACGACTAATATAAACCACCACGGTCAACTTCAATTCCTGACCTTCACAACTAGGACTAGCCTTCATGGTTAAAAATACCACCGTAGTGCGATCACTATCATAGATGTGAAATTCTAACAATAATAAACATTCAAATTTCCATATGCATGATATGGGACAATTTGTTCCATAAAAAAATGTTAGGTAATGTGTAGTCCTCACTTGTATTAGATGGAATCATGTAGAGTCAAAACTGCAACTATATTTAGTTCAGACATGTATCATATTTCGACACTAACAATCCCTACATGTGGCTCAAATTTCAAAATACCATCTAGTAGTCATTAAATATAGGGAGATAAGCTCCCTATAAAGCATACAATAGTTTGAGCATGTCCTCTTTGGGACAATGCTTATAGGGATTCCTCTAAGCCTTCTTCCTGAGCATAATTGGATGCTAGTTAGAGTTCACAAATTGCTTAGAGACAGTAATGCAAATCTTCCAAAACTCTATCGAACACATTCCCTAGGTGTAATGAGCTCAAGTAGAGACTTAGATGACATATTATCCTCCAATAAAATTAGGGATTTATATTAAGCTGACACCATATCCTAAAGCCTAGTTGATGTTGCAATGGGTGTTCCATAAGAAAACCGATAAAAAATAACCCTAGGATATCCCTCCCAAATAAAAATAATTCACAATAAAACTACTTAATTATAAGATGTAGATATGGATGAATGTCATGGCTCTGAATACCAAAGGTGTAAATTATCGATTGGTTCTGCATGTCTCTCAAAACATATGATTTGGGGAATTACTCATTGGAGTCTAGGTTGTAGAGACTAATACAAGGGTACAATGCATTCATCCAACTTAATTTGGCATTATTCCAGTGTTGAGGTAAGGGCATCATACAATGGCTATTGGTGGCTTGATGTTCCAATATAGCTAAAGAAAGCATAGTTTTGTATTGACCTTTATTACTAGAGAAGGGAGGAACCTACATACAAATGCCAGGCAGTCTTGTGAAGGTACAACAATTAGCTCAATTAGCCTTGGAAATTAACGGACTGCCATACGTTTGAGTACACAATATGAAAAGAGCTTTAATAAATCAAATTTTATTCAAATTTTTGGAGAGAGTCTATTATTCCTGATTTATCCTATGAACATAGGTAAATGTTGTAACATATGATAATAATCCTCTGCCTCAACACAATTTGCAATCCCCCTATATAGAGTTAAGTTTGTAAGACCACTACATGTCAAAAATATGTAATCGTAATTTAGTATTGAAATGATTCATATACTCAATTGGAATGAGTATAATTTGGTTTTAAATGATGAGTGCATTGACTATTGAATTACACACAAAGAGCTTTGGATTGAATATATCTATAGACATAGAACAGAAGAATAGGGTGTTATTATTGTAATTTGAACTTGTAAAATTTAGGATCATAAAATGAACATGGTAAACCACCAATGCTTATGCATACCTAAGTGTATCGTTCCAAATTTTTCACACCCTTACCTTCAGGCTATAGGATCCGCGCCCGAAAGGGGGATGTGAAAAGGATGGGACAATACCTCGGACTGAGAGGCCTTGCGAAGGTCCCGCCTCTCGGGGGAGGTGTATTATGGTGATTTTTCGACGGATGGTGGGGTTCACCAGGAAACGTTTAGTGGCAGTTTCCACGCCTAGGTTGGGAATGTGTTTTATGTGTTCAATTTTATCTTTAAACATTCAAATCCTAGGTTTGGCCAAATGAATCTAAGTTGTTCTATATGAAATGCAGTTTTAAATACAGAAAACAGAATTAATAGAAAACACAGAGAATAAATTAAATGAAGAAATCCATACCTAGTTCCGGATGTCTGATGGAGGTTCTGATTTTTGAAGCAGTCCAGATCGTCTGGAATTTGACAGGATCGTCTCCTATCTGCAGGATCATCTGAGATCAGACGAATTCGTCAGAGACCTGCAAACAGAGAAATAGATACAAAATACCAAAATTGCAACTATTCTGATAAAGGAAAATGATGTAAAATAATGATAAGGATGTTAATAAGATAATCCTGAATGGAAATGCAAGTGAATTGCAACACTTTAATAGCTAATCATGATTTTATTATGCAATTAAACTACATGGGTGAACTCCAAGATGCAGGATAACAGGAAATAATAATAAAACTGACTAAATGCAGAATAAAATAGCAGCAAAATATAGGAAAAGCACAAACTCTGGGCACTGATTGCCCCCAATGCAGATTGTAGTCGAAATCATCTCGGATTTGATACGAAATCGTCTCCGAATTGGACAGGATCGTCTGCGACGATCTGAGCTTGCTCCGACTGAAGAATGACAAGGTTCCTGCAACAAAATTTGGAAAGCACAAGTGCAGATGGTAATCCAGGGTATTCTAATGCATGTAAAAGTCAAGTTACAGGAAAATTCAGCCAACCAGGGGGAATGTCAAGGGGGGTCCTAAGGTTTAAATAGGCTTAGGAGGGAAGTTGGGAGGTTGGAGATCATCCTAATTTGGAAGATCTCCAATGGGGGAGGTCTCTAACGGCGCAGACACGCTTCTGCCCAACTTAGAGACGTCGTTGAAACAGAAGCTAATTATGAAAAATTAGTTTTGGGACAAGATCGTCTGGACGTCCTAGCCCAGACGAAATCGTCCGATCTGAGGCGATATCGTCTGATCGGCGACGATATCGTCAAACGGTCACAACAAACTCTAAAAATGGCATGGGAAATGAGGAAACGGGTTAAACGACGGTTTTGGAGCGGTTTTGGGGTTGAATTTTTGAATTTGAATTATTACTAAGGTAATTTTAATTATTGCTAAGTTTTACTGCGCCAATTTTAGGGTGCTACATTTTGCCCCCTCTTTAGCGAATTTTTTGAAGAAAATGCGTTAAAGATGAGTTCTTCTCGATCTACGAGAAAGCAAAAATTATTCCCATTTTTAGGCGACGATTCTTGGTCGAATCGTACGACGACTTACTATGGTGCCCCCTCCGTGTTTTTACCCAAATCGAACGTTTGAGGTAAAAACGTGGAAAAGCAAAATTTTAAAAATGTTGTTAAGTGTTTTTGAATAAAATTAAGAAAAATAGGGTAAAACCCTAATTCATTGTTACTGTTCATTTTTACTGGTTTTTAGAGCTCTGGAGACAAGATGGTTGAGACAGCGCACAGATCGACAGAGGTCCGATGCGGGCTACGGGTAAGGGTCTAAACTTAGTTTAGAATGCTTTAATTTAGAATTTCATGCTTTTTAGATTAGATTTGATTGATTTTTGAGCATCGCGGCCATTTTTGGGCCGTCGACGTCATCGAGATGAAATCGTCTCGATATCGTCGATTTCGTCCAAGGGCGAAATCGGCGATAGGGGGACGATTTCATCCAATAAGGGACGATTCCCTCATGCAAAATCGGAGATGAATTTGCTCAAATTTGGGATGATATCGTCCAATTGTGGGTGATATCATCATTTGTATGAAATTGAACTTATTTTACTTGCATTTTTAATTATTAATGATTTTTATTATATTTTTATTGTTTTGTTGTTTATGTTGCAGAGAGGATTACTAAAGAGCCGAGAATGGAAATACGATGGACTAAGGGATGACTTGGCCACCCTGTCTTCGGAGAGCGAGATCAGTTGGCTCAGGTCGGCTTGCAGCACGTGGCAGATATGCCACAAGTGTCTACAGACATGGGGCTATTGACAGCCCTAGCAGAGAGGTGGTATCCGGGTTCTTCTTGTTTTCGGTTACCGATAGGGGAGATGACTCCCACACTAGAGGATGTATGGAGGATTTTGAGGATCCCCATACAAGGATGGCTAATCACTCCCATGGCCAATCAGGGCCACGCGATGATGAGACTATGCGGAGATCCGAGCTTCACCCTGGAGAAGGGCAGAGTGAACATCGAGTCTCTACGCCAGATGCCTGGGGCATCTAGGCTGACACAAGTTTTGGCTGGGGTGGTAGGTGGTCTGCTGCTATGCCATCAGAGTGGATGCAGACTACCATGGCTACTGATAGATGTGGTCTATGACATGAGAGACCATGGATACAGGTTTGCTTGGGGGAGCTTTGTACTATGTCGGTTGTATAGGATCCTTCATGGGGTCGTATACAAGGGCGGTCGATGTCTAGTCATGACATCACTACTACAGGTTTGGTGCTGGGAGCACATCATGATGCGGAGGCCGGTAGGGCTCCCACTGATAGGGATTGATGGGGAGAGACCCCGAGTTTTCTACTGGTGGCTCCGGAGAGGGTCACAATGGCGGATAGATTTGCCAGTGTCCCGAAGACTACTTGATGACCTTGTCTCCGACCAGATCACCTGGAGGCCTTGGAGAGATCATCCAGGGTGGGCCGAGGATGGACAAGAGCTGGCTCACATCAGGCGAGTCTGCTGGCTGAGGATGGAGAGGGGAGAGGTGGAGCTCCACCGGTACGACCGAGTTTTGAGGCAGTTCGGTCTACAGCAGGGATCCCATCTCTCAGAGACTACGAGTTTTCTCGGACTATCCGGGATAACACTACAGTTAGCGGGGCTCCAGATATGCAATGATTCTAGAGTCAAGACGCAGATGATGCCCCCATCCAGCCAGTGGATGGGGACGATGCTAGGGTAGCCGATGGCTATGATGCCTGGTACATAGGCATCCGCCCTCCTCGGATGATGAGGGCTCAGGGTCCGATTCATGTAGTTGTGCATCGGATGGGGAGGCGATGCCAGGCCATTGAGGTAGCACAGGGTCATGGCAGGAGAGAGCAGAGGAGGCCATAGGCTCAGCAGAGGCCATGATAGTGGGAGAGGAGGGAGGAGAGGCCCCCTTCTCCATAGAGAGAGACCACCATCGCTCGATAAGGGCAAGGGTGTGGACACAAGAGAGAGTAGTGAGATGGCTACTCTTCGGGTGAAGACTATTCATCTCTAGGCATAGGTGCAGACTTTACAGGATGAGGCTGCACGACACCGAGCAGAGGCTACACAGCTCAGAGATGAGGTTGCATGCCTCAGAGCATGGAGCGGAGGAGCGAGCACTCAGGAGCTAGCATGGTCTATTGCTCAGATCACATTCTATCAAGGTATCTATACTACCAACTGGTGCCAGAGGGCCAGAGGTTACCATTACCGACCCCCATTGCGGAGCTCGATCATGATTGGGTCATCGAGGACATCATCACGATCGATGTCTAGGACTCATAGCACCACACATACTACGATGGGGCCACCTCGTCCACCTCAGGGCGGGGGAGGAGATGAGGCTGAGAGCTCGAGGGGTTCTCGAGGCTAGGCTACTACACTACATAGACTGGATATATGATTGAGAGGATTGAGTATGCCAAGATGTAGATTGTGGCATACCAATCTAGTTTTGATATGATGTACATATATTGTTGAGATATATATATATATATATATGATATTTTTGATCATATGACTTGTCTTATGTGTTTGTATGATGCTTTAATGTTTTTGATTGTGATTGATTTGATGATTCATGTAATTATGTTGTTTGAAAATATTATGGTTTGAATGTCATGCTTTTAAAATTTAAATGAAATAATCTGATGTAAACAAATTGGTTGTTTGTGATGATAATTTGATAAAAAAATAAAAGGGACTTTTAACAATAATTTCAAAGGATATTGTCGCTATTATAGACCATTTCATGGAGTCGTTGCTCACTCGGTCGTCAAGCTAATCCCAGTATAGAAATATTGTTAAAAGTAAAAGAGTGCTTAAGAGACTGTCTTAAGACTTTGTTGTGATGATGCAAATGATGATGATGATGATGATTTGTTTTCAGATTTTCATAAAAATATTATGCTATGCATAAAATGATTTTTGCTAGGCATAAATTCCTAAGTGTGATAAAATTTTGAATAATTCCTTAGAAATTATACCATGGTTGCAATATTGAATTTGAACATAATGTCATGAAATAGAATAAGTGTGCATTTGTTTGTAAAGCATAATTGTGTAACATAATGATTTAAGTCATATGTTTTTGATGATTTGAAATAAATGGGAAAATAAAATTAAAACAATGGTTTGCGCTAGGCATAGAATATTTAGGTATAGACTTATACCATCATCGCGAAATCCGAAGAAGAAAATAAATAGTTTTATTGCATGATTGATTTTTAATTTTTGAAAATAAACAGAAAATATGAAGATGAGGACTTGTGCTAGGCATAAAATTCCACTTTTGGTTTTGGAACTATACCATCGTCGCAAAAGTCAAAAGTTATATGTAACTTTATTGCATGTTTTTGAAAATGATTTTGATTTTTTTGGTAATGCATGTGGTTGTCTTTATACTAAACAATTGTTCTCAGAGAAGAAAATGAAATTATTCCAGACAATTTGCAAAAATATTTCAAAGTATCTTAAAGACAAAAGTTAGATTTATAAGGAATCCCATGTGCGTATGTGAGTTCATTTCCAATCTTGATTTATCATAATGATACACAAAATCTCTCAAATACAAATGTGTGTGCGATTGTATTGTTCATTTACCTAGTTTGAGCAAGATACTATGATACAAGTGATTTGAATTAACCAAATAAGTGTTCATTAACCATGATTTAGATGCATATAACCATACCAGACTACTATGTAAGTCGGGTTATCAAGAGCTAGCTAATCCATAAGCAGACATAGGTCTGTACAAAAGAAGGTCGCTAATGTGACAGACATATCACCACGCTAGGAGTTACCCAAGGCCAAGCGGGTTGGGCACAAACCACCTGTTATGGGGCTTACCTCACAGTTTTTGAATAATTGAGAATTCCAGGGATTCAAGCTCATCAACCCTTCTTTTCTTTTCAAGGGGTAGGGAAAGGGATTTTATTGCTTTTGCTTTTGCTCATTTTGCTTTCTTTTCTTTCTCTTTTTTTTTTTTTTGTATCTTTTGCTTTGATATTTGAGATAATGCTGAAATAGTGCTAAATGATTTTGCTTGATTTTTCTTTTTCTTTTGCTTCCTATTCTAGGGATACTTGCTCGGATTAGCTGTAGAGCAAGGGATTTTTATTTCGGGTAGGGGTGAGCTTGTCCTTTTGCCAATTCTCAAAGATTCTAGACCATGTGCATGATAGGATAGCAGGGGAAACTTTTCGCTCAAGAAACCACTTCTACTATGTAGGATAGCATGGACATTACAAATATAATCATTTTATTGTGAAAGGATATGCTTGGTTTAAGTAAATAACAAGATCAATTCTCTATGCTCAAACTTTATTTAATTGAATTTTGTGGACTTTGATATAAGAGAGATTAGTAATCATGCCAGATAAAATCAAGATATTTATTCATGTGAATGTGAAAGTGCGGGATTCCAAATAAATGCTAATTTATCCAAAATAATTTGAAAATATAACTGCAAATATGTCACAATTTGAGAAGTACAAAAAATAAAAGATGGTTTTGAAGATTTTGAATGTTTTTGGTATTTTTTTGATTTTTAAGTTTATAAATTGAAAGAAATACAAGATAGTGGTTTTTTGAAATATTTTAAACAAATATATACAATGATGAAATGACCAATTTTTTATGCATAGTAACGTTTAAGATGCATAATATTCATAGGTTCTTTAAGTTCTTTACCATCTAAGGTAGATAATTTGTATGCTCCCGATTCAAATTTAGCAGTGATAATATATGGTCCAAGCCGGTTGGGCTCAAATTTACCTTTAAGGTCTTTAGTTGCATTAGTATTCTTTTGATTTTCTTTTAAAACAAGATCGTCGACCTCAAAGGATCGATGACGAACTTTCTTAGCATATGATCTTTTAAGCTTGTTTTGGTAAGCACGAAGATGCTCCAAAGCATTGATGCGCTTTTCATCTAGGAGTTCCAGCTGATTGAGTCTGCCAGCTCGATATTCATCTCCTACTTCGGTATCTTGAAGTAGTAGAGCCAAAGAAGGAACTTCTAATTCAAAGGGAAAAATGGCTTCAGCGCCATAAACCAAAACAAAAGGTGAAGTTCCAGTGGGGGTTCGAACACTAGTTCGATAAGCCCACAAAGCTGGATATAATTGAATGTGCCGATCGCGACCAGATTTATTGACCAATATTTTGAGAATTTTGATTAAGGTTTTGTTTGAAGCTTCTGCTTGGCCATTACCCTGAGGATAATAGGGAGTGGACCAACGATGTTGAATCTTATATTTTTGGCATAATTTCTTAACATCTTTATTTTTGAAACAAGTTCCATTGTCTGAGATGAGATTTGCAAGAATTCTGAACCTACAAATGATTTGATTAAAAATAAATTTAGAGACTTGTGTTCCAGTGCAGGAAGCTAAAGGCATAGCTTCAACCCACTTCGTGAAATACTCAGTGGCGGTTATGATGAATTTGTGTCCATCAGATGACACAGGATTAATTTTGCCAATAATGTCTAAGCCCCATTTTGAAAAGGGCCAAGGAGATGAAATAGCCTGCAGTTCTTGTGCAGGGGCATGGACAAGGTCAGCATGTTTTTGGCACTTGTCGCAATGGCGCACATAATCATGTGCATCATTCTCCATGGTAGGCCAAAAGTATCCTATCCTAAGGAGCTTTTTAGCAATGACACTACCACTGAAGTGTCCTCCACAAGATCCATCGTGGGCTTCACTCAAAGCTGATCTGGATTCTTCTAAATTCAAACATCTCAATAGGATACCTTCAAAAGATCTCCTATATAAAGTATTGCCAATTATTACAAATCGACTTGCTCGTCTACGTAATAACCGACATTGGTTTCTATTAGAATTGGCAGGGAAAGTCCCATTTTGAAGAAAATCAAATATATCCGTATACCAAGGTTCAGGAGTAGTTTCATTGATTAGAAACACATCCAAAGGTTCTAAGCATGACTTATTTGAAGCGGGTTCCTGGAGTCGATGAATAATGATGGTGGCATATTCGTCATCTAACTCCAAGGGCAGAAGAGATGCAGTTGCGGCCATAGCGTCAACCGCACGGTTGCTAGTTCGAGGAATAGCTTCCAAGGTAACTTGATCAAATAGAGATATTAATTGTAAAACATAGGCTTTATATGGGCGTAGTTTATCATCTCTGGTCTGATAAACTTCATTAATTTGGTTTATAACAAGTTGAGAATCACCAAAAACTAACAGATGTTTAATTTTTAGAGCCAAGGCGGCTCGTAATCCAAGGATTAGAGCTTCATACTCAGCAGTATTATTAGTGCAAGCAAATGTTAATTTAAAGGACAAAGGTATAATGTGCTTTTGTGGAGATATTAAAATAATACCTGTGCCAGCCCCACTCATGCATCGGGCTCCATCAAAGTATAAGGACCATTGTTCAACATGGTCTGCCTCTAATTGAAGGCATTCATCAGGAAACTCAATGATGAGGGGATGGGTAGACTCTAAGGGTGCAACAGCTAATTGATCTGCTATGATTTGACCCTTAACAAGACTTTTGTCCTATAAACGTGAGTTCAAACTCGCTTAGAGCAAGAACCCACTTGGTTGTGCGACCCGATAAATAAGGTCGACTCATGAGATACCGCAAGGGATCATATTTAGCAATGACATACGTTTTTTGGCTAAGCATATAATGGCATAATTTTTGCGTAGAAAATATGACCGCTAGACATAGTTTTTCTAATGATGTGTAGCGGGTTTCATAACTAATTAAAGTTTGGCTAATATAATAATTAGCACGTTCTCTTTTCTCATCATCAAGTTGAGCTAACATAGCTCCTAAAGCAAAATCTGAAGCTGAAATATACAGGATAAATGGACGATCAGGTCTAGGCGGTGAAAGCACAGGTGGGTTAAGGAGGTATTGTTTAAGAAGTTCAAAAGCTTCCTTACATTCGTCATCCCAATTAAAAGGGACATCCTTCTTAAGGAGCTTAAGAAAGGGACCGGTTTTGTCCGCCAACTTATCGATGAAGCGACGGATAGCTTGAAGTTTACCTTGTAAACTTCGTAATTCAGATATATTGGTAGGTGCGGGCATATCAGTGATAGCCGCAATCTTAAGAGGGTCAATTTTGATGCCACGTAAAGAAACTATAACCCCTAATAGTTTATCGGACTTAACTCCAAATATGCATTTGGCTGGATTTAATCGAATAAGATATTCTCTTAACCGATTAAAAACTTTTCTCAAATCATCTAAATGATCATCTTCATTAATAGAGCGAGCTATAATATCATCTACATAATCATGTAGGATATCATGCATCATATCATGAAAAATATAAGTCATAGCTCGTTGATAGGTTGCACCTGCGTTCTTTAGGCCGAATGGCATCACTTTCCAACAAAAGGTACCCCAGGGGGTAATAAAGGCTGTTTTAGCCTGATCTTCAGGAGCTATCCTGATCTGATTATAGCCGGAGAATCCATCCATTAGGGACATCATCCCACTCCCAGCAGTAAAATCAATGATTTGATCCATGTTTGGAAGAGGAAAATCATCTTTAGGGCATGCAGCGTTAATATCTCTAAAATCTGTGCAAACCCTAACTTTGGTAGCTTCTTTCTTGGTGACTTGGAACTACATTCGAAATCCATTCAGCATAATCAATAGCTTGTATAAAAACAACATTCAAGAGTTTTTCTAACTCCCCTTTGACTAGTAAAGCCACTTTGGGATGCATTTTTCTAAGTTTTTGTTTAACAGGTTTAGCATCCGGATGGACTACTAGGTGATGCATGACTACAGAAGGGTCTAAACCTGGCATATCTTCATATGTCCAAGCGAAGACATCTTCATATTCTTTAAGGAATGCAATGTATTGCTCTTGTTTTTCTTGACTTAATTCTGATCCAATATTGATTATGTGGGGACTATCCTCAGTTCCAATGTTGATTTTAATGACGTTTTCTACTTCCATGTGTAGATCTCTTTCAAAATTAGGTGGGGCGGGTGAGACACCCAATTCTTGTAATTCTTTTAAGGTTAACTTAGATAATTCATCTTGAGGAGTAGTGGCCTCAAGTTGGGCTATAGTAGGTATAGAACCATCAAAATAAAAACCATTGTGTAACATCTCTTCAACGGAGACATCATGGAAAATATCTCCTTCCAACTCATCATCGGATTCAAGCAATCATTTCAGGATAAGCTATGGATAGCATATTGCATGTAAATGGCTGATTTTTTAGAGGCAAATCATCACGCCCATCCAAATAATCTTGATAACATATGAGTTGATCATCATCTTCAAAAGGGAAGGGTTGACCCTTACTAGGAAATAGGCCCACACCACAGTGGGCAGGCCACGGTTCTACCTCGAAAGGTTCTTTCATACCATTTTGGAAAGGTCCCAAGCCTTTCCCTTTATATCCCATTTTAAGCATTATAGGTTTAGCTTTAATATACTCATTAGTAAAATAACATCGAGCATATCCATCATGATGAGTTTTGATATTCCGAGGTATTCTTCCCCAGTCATATCCTTTATAAATGAAGGCACAACTCCCGACTTGGTAAGTACTTCCCATAGGTTGTGGGAGGCCCAAAGTACGAGGAGATGGTGGCAAATTACTTAAGATAATGGAATTTTGCATAGAAGCATTTGTTTTTTTTGATATAAGAATTTTAGATAAATCGGGTAAGAGTTCATCAGAAAGAGCATAAGATGTAGAAGGATCATTCCCTATATCTTTAGATGTGGAAGGTATGATAGATGTAGATAATGTGGAGGTGTTAATAGATGGGTCTATAGGTTTTGAAATTATAGGGATGGAACATGAAGGATTGGTTGTGGATTGAAGATCTTTTTGAGGTTCTAGAGTAATTTGTTTAGAAGATTGTTGATCTATATATGAGGGTGAAATTAATGGAGGAGAAATAGATGAAGTTATGGGTGTGTGTTTCAGAGTTTTAGATGAAAAATAAGAATTAGGATGTGTGGATGACAGAGCAGGGCAAAATTGAACTCCAACAGGTTCTGCCAAAGCACACATATCAAAGGGTCTAGGATCACCATGGATAGTGACCAACTGATTTTTAAATTCGAATTTAACACATTGGTGTAAAGTTGATGGGACAACCCGCATTGCATTGATCCAAGGATGACCCAAGAGTATATTGTATGATGCGGGGCAATGTACAATAAACACGGTCGTATCTAAGGTTCTCGGACCAACTTGCAATGGGATGGTAATAACTCCACACGTTTCTTGTGTTTCGTCATTGAAAGCTTTTATGATCATGTCAGTTTTCTTCATTTCATCACTTCTAAACCCAAATCTCTGGTAGAAGTCAAAAGTGCAAATATTTAGAGATGAACCATTATCAATCAAGACCCTTTTGACTGCTACATCTCCTATTAGGGCAGTAATATATAAGGGGTTATCCTTATGTAAACTATGTTGTGGTATATCTTTATCTCGAAAGTCAATACAATCAACTTCTCTAGTGATGATAGTATTGGCCATGGCTTCGAGGTTGAATGTTTTGTGGTACCATCATTTGGCTTAATGTAAGCATTAATTCATCTCTATGTGTAGGAGAAGATCTTAATAAATCCAAAAGGGAAATTCTGGCTGTAGTATTGGATAATTGCTCATTAATATTGTAAGGGGGTTTAGGTTGAACATTAGGAGCATGATTCCCTTTATTGGGATTTTTCAAAACAAATGGAGTTGATCCATCGTTTTGATTTGGTTCTTGTTGAGAATTTTGAGCTTGTTGTCTGGTAATGGCTCCAATGGTACCTACAATGTTATATTGAGGATGCTTGAATAGGTCTTGGTCTAGCATTTATAGCTTGTTCATTAGAAAGGAACTGATTAGAAGAGGGTCGAGTAGTAACTCTTCTAGGAAATGGTTCTTCTGGAACCATAGCATCTGTGATAGGTTGAATAGGATCTGATTCATTTTTAGAACTATTCGATTGGTTTGAGGTGATGTCTATTTCACTTTCAATATCTGATTCTACATCACTGAGATCCGGTATTTGAATATTATGTAGGGGCCTGGTCGTGACCATGGATAAAGTTGTGTCAAATTTTTGTAAATCATGATTAGGTAAATGTCCGCTAATAGTTCCTACATATCGGGTAGGAGGAGGGACATTATGATGCTCAATTTGATTGGCCACCTCTTTACCATGTCTTGGTAAAGGATGTTGAAATATGTCTAATGATTGATTAGCATTTTGATTTTGATTTTGGGGAATGTTCTTTTGAGCATTATTAGGAGCATTTTGTTTAGGTTGGAAGGCTTGCACCTCCATCTCATTATTATCAATCAGATCTTGTATTTTATGTTTTAACCTTTTACAAGAGTTGGTAGAGTGTCCAGGCCCTCTATGGAAATCACAGTGTAAATCTGCTCTGTATCCGGGTATGGTTGGATCAGGTTCCCGGATAGCTGGTAATTGAATCAAACCTCTTTCGAGTAATTGAGGTAAAATAGTTGATAATGGTTGATTCAATCTAGTAAACTCTCGAGGAGGTTTATCGGGGAGGTTTCAATATAAATTTTTCTGTTGTCTTCGTTGCATTGATATTAGCAACATTTCTATTGTCAGTGACTCCGTCACCTACGACTTGTTTGTTTTTATATTGATTTCTGGATGTTTTCTCATCATCTTTCTTCCTAAGTTGGCCTCTCCTAATGAGGGCATCTTCTACTCTTCGAGCTAAATCTATAGCCTGATCGAAGGTAGTTAAGGTAGCGATTGATAACTCATAAGATATTTGTTCTTGCAAATTATTAATAAAAATGTCCAACATTTCCCTATAAGGTAGCACAAAGTGCAGTTTTCCTGTCAACTGCCTCCATCTAGCTAAGAAATCCGCAAAACATTCATCTTTGTCTTGTTTTAAGTTGTACAAATCTTTAATGGTTACATGCCTCTCGATATAGGCACTAAATTGATGCACAAAAGATTCAGCGGTTTCTTCAAAATTTCTCAAAGAATGAGTGGGCAATTGATAGTACCACTCTAATGCCATTCCTCCTAAACTTTTTGGGAACATTTTTAGTAATAACAAGTCATCATGTGATATATCATGACATGCTATCCTAAACATGCGAAGATGCTCTATGGGATCTTCGGTTCCTTTATATATAGGCAGGACGGGCATGGGAAAATGTTTAGGGTATGGTTGTGCTACAACCATAGGATCTAGAGGTTGACTACACATCTCTCGATAATTGTACGAGGGACGGTAGGGATCTATCTCGGTCCATGCGGGAAGCTAACTGTTTCACCATGGCTTCCAGATTATCTGGTTTGCCCACCATATTGGTTCGGTAGGGCATTAATATGAGATTGGTGAGCATATGATGGAGGGACATGCATATTAGATGCTATATTACTATTGTGTAAATTGTTGGTAGGAAGGGTGTTATGAAGAAGTTTTGAAGTTGTATTATGTTGTATCCCAGATTGTTGGAAATTGGTGTTTGGCTTCATTTTAGGTTTTTGTCGATTTGAAGCATATTGATTAATAGTTTGGCGAAATAAAGCAGTGAATGAAGGTCTCTTTTGTGTGGGCATGATTTTAGGCTCAATAACGGGTTCCTTAGGAGGTTGGGTAACCTGTTGTTTTTGCATATTCTGAATTATAGCGGCCATATCCATATTGGATGGCCCAGCTTTATCACTTTCTTGATCAATGAAAGACAAGGGATTAGTGTGTATGTCAAACATATGTTCCATGGCTGCTTGAGTGTCACTAATTTGTCCCCTATCAATACGAACTGCCATATTAAGAGCACCAATATTATTATTGAAGAATTTCCAGAAATGATCTAAGTTATCAAAAGCAATAGTTCCATCTGAAGCCATTCTAGGGGATGAGGATCCTTCCTCTCTAACATTTTCTTGTTGTTCATTTTCTTCAGCCAAGTCATCTTCTGGCTGTTCTAGAGTTTCTTCTTCTGGAATTGGATCCTCAGGAAGGGTATTTAATTTTTTATTTTTCTTGCCTAACCAATCTTCTTCTTCTTCTTCTAGTTTGTTTACCATTCCTAAGTTTAGTCATTGTGCTTAAACTTAGATTTCAGCAAATATATATATATAATATATATATATATATATATATATATATATATGCAACAAGCTTAAGAGGTATATATTTTAATTATATACCTACTATAATATTTAAAATGAAATGTTTTGGTTTTTGTTATGTTTTTTAGTTTTTCTTGTTTTTTGGTTTTTATAACAATATTATAAAGATAACAAACAACACACAAAATGCAAGAAATAATAATAATGAAAGCAATGATCTAGTTTTCTATAAACAATTTATAAATATCATTAATGGGCTCAAGTTCTTCAGGAGTCATGAAATGTTCTTCTTCAAATTGAAAATTTTCTTTCAAAAATTTGATGAAAAGTGCTATAGTGATATTATCTATTTCAGATTCTGGTTGATAATAATAATTCTCATGGCAATATTCACGATATAACATAGCTCTAGGAACTCTATTCCATATTTTTCTAATCATAAGAACGACCTCTTGGTCTTCTACATGACCTAGGAATTGGTGTATAATAGCTGCGTTCTCGAGGTATTCCTCGAAGGTGAACAATTCTGAAGACACAAGAGCTCTCCTATAAGCTAACCACCTATGGCAAGCTCTCTGAAGTTCATGATAAAAAATGAGTTGATGAGGATCCAGGATTCTATCTAGGACAAGCCTCTTGATTTGTTTAAGTTCTGTTGACCTAGATGAAATGACACCTAGTCTTCTATCAAGTTCGTCCCACAAAAGTTGGTTTCTATCTGTTTCAGGCACACTAAGCACATAATTGATTTCTATGGCTGCTAATTGGTTTTCAACATTTATAATAACTGCTAGTCTTTTCTTAGGAGCTACCATCTAAACATGATATGCAACTTAGTAGTTTTCTAATGATTTTAAATGCATCTATTTTTTTTTTTTTTTTTTTTTTCAAAAGGTTTTAAATGCATTCACGTCGGGTTCACCAAAATGTATCGTTCCAAATTTTTCACACCCTTACCTTCAGGCTATAGGATCCGTGCCCGAAAGGGGGATGTGAAAAGGATGGGACAATACCTCGGACTGAGAGGCCTTGCGAAGGTCCCGCCTCTCGAGGGAGGTGTATTATGGTGATTTTTCGACGGATGGTGGGGTTCACCAGGAAACGTTTGAGTGGCGGTTTCCACGCCTAGGTTGGGAATGTGTTTTATGTGTTCAATTTTATCTTTAAACATTCAAATCCTAGGTTTGGCCAAATGAATCTAAGTTGTTCTATATGAAATGCAGATTTATAAATACAGAAAATAGAATTAACAGAAAACACAGAGAATAAATTAAATGAAGAAATCCATACCGGTTTCGGATGTCCGATGGAGGTTCTGATTTTTGAAGCAGTCCAAGATCATCTAGAATTTGACAGGATCGTCTCTTGATCTGACAGGATCGTCTGAGATCTGACGAATTCGTCAGAGACCTACAAACAGAGAAATAGATACAAAATACCAAAATTGCAACTATTCTGATGAAGGAAAATGATGTAAAATAATGATAAGGAGTTAATAAGATAATCCTGAATGGAAATGCAAGTGAATTGCAACACTTTAATAGCTAATCATGATTTGATTATGCAATTAAACTACATGGGTGAACTCCAAGATGCAGGATAACAAGAAATAATAATAAAACTGACTAAATGCAGAATAAAATAGCAGCAAAGTATAGGAAAAGCACAAACTCTGGGCACTGATTGCCCCCAATGCAGACTGTAGTCGAAATCATCTCTGATTTGGTATGAAATCATCTCGAATTGGATAGGATCATCTGCGACGATCTGAGCTTGCTTCGACTGAAGAATGACAAGGTTCCTGCAAGAAAATTTGGAAAGCACAAATGCAGATGGTAATCCAAGGTATTCTAATGCGTGTAAAAGTCAAGTTACAGGAAAATTCAGCCACCAGTCAGGGGATGTCAAAGGGGGGTCCTAAGGTTTAAATAGGCTTAGGAGGGAAGTTGGGAGGTTGGAGATCATCCTAATTTGGAAGATCTCCAATGGGGGAGGTCTCTAACGGTGCAGACACGCTTCTGCCCAACTTAGAGACGTCGTTGAAACAGAAGCTAATTATGAAAAATTAGTTTTGGGACAAGATCGTCTGGACGTCCTAGCCCAGACGAAATCGTCCGATCTGAGGCGATATCGTCTGATCGGCGACGATATCGTCAAACGGTCACAACAAACTCTAAAAATGGCATGGGAAATGAGGAAACGGGTTAAACGGTGGTTTTGGAGCGGTTTTGGGGTTGAATTTTGAATTTGAATTATTACTAAGGTAATTTTAATTATTGCTAAGTTTTACTGCGCCAATTTTAGGGTGCTACACTAAGGAAATGGAGTTTTAATAACATCTATAAAGCCAATTTAGAATTCATACCACATTACATCATCCAGTCATATTAAATAAATGATATTGTTGACAAATAAATAATCCATGCTTTATACATTATTGTCATTCTATACTTTATAAATGTAGAAAGCTCCCACCCAAAACTCCTACAGAGACTTGAGTATTTTTTCTTGCATGACCTCCACCACTTTCTTCTTATCTAATCTCCTTCTGCCTAATCTTCCAATATTATTTCTTTCTACAACTAGTAAATCTCTCAGAGCTTTTTTTTTCAACTAATAAAACCTTCAAGCCTTTTTGTTTCTGATCCACCAAGGTGGAGAGCATACTCCCTAGGCTTCCAATACTTCCCAACTCCCCTTTATTCCCAAGAGGCTCTCTATTTATAGGGAAACTTCTTCTTTCATGAGCCAAATAGTGGCCTTATTATTTTAACATTAAAAGATACCTTGGGCCAAATAAGACATATCATGCCATGTGAAGGGTAATCTAAAAAGTAGAAGAGGATCCACATAGGGATAAGGTAGGTGGCCTTATTTTTTTTTGTGCTCCTTATGGTCCACATCCCACTAAATCATTCCTAATTAAAAATAAATGAGAGAATATCTCTTTTCCCTCCACCAAGCAAGTTAGGTCATGAGGGAAATAAAATAATAAATAATACTAGTACCTAATTTGGTCCAATAAGAATTGGATATTTAATTGCATTAAATGCAATTAACCTATTCAAACATGATTAATTTTATCTTCATATTAATTAATTTTCCTTAAAAATCCTTAAATTGGAATTTTGTAGAATTCCCTAAAGGTCTGTGACCCCTTTTATTGAGCATAAATTGTTCCCTAAAATCAATTAATATCCTTTTGATATGGTTTGAGGGTGATGGGTTGTGACACTAGTCTAGGTACAAAAGTTTCATCAGGTCCAAGAATTAGATATGTTTTGCCTTCTTTGCTCTTTGGATGGGAAACTAACATTCAATACCTCTACTAACCTAGTTTAGGTACAAATGTTTCGACAAGTCTAGGTGTAGACACCCAAAAGTCACACATGTCTATCTCTACATACTTGTAGATCTGTCAGGACACTTGTAGGTTTTCATAGACCATCCTAAACACCTCTATGCTATTGTATACTAGTTTAGACTATTGTAGACTTACATAGACTATTCTAGACCACTATAGACCACTCTAGACCAGTATAGACCACTCCAGATCAGTGTAGGCGATCGTAGAACTTTGTAGACCCATGTAGACCATTTCATTGGTCTATAGGCATGAAACCCTACTAAACTACACAATCCACATCATAACCACATTTAATCCATAAAAATACCACTTATCAATCACCTAAGGTAGCCTAAGCCCTTCCTAGATCTAATTAGGACCTCATAGGACTATTAGTTCTCAAAAAGTCTTAATTAAAGTTAATTCCAATTCTAATTTTAAATTCACTTCACTTAAGTACACTTTTTGGATTAAAAAGGTTAATTAGGTTCCTAAAATCTAATTAGTCCTAATTATTCCCTACCACAAGTGTGTGTACCAATTTAGTTAGGATATTTATTAGGAAACCCTAACCTAACCCTAATCTAACCTTAGAGTTGACTAATCCTAGTTAACCCTAATCTCTCCTCACACATGTGTGAGGATGAGATATTTATTTAGGGAATGTAGGAATGACACCTCATAAACCCTAACCTAACCATCTTAGGACTTTACCTTAGATTTAGTACTCCTAACCAAACCCCTTACACCTTAGGTTTTTCTATAAATAGTTGACCTAATTCCTCATTATCTCCTTCTCTCCCCTTTTAATTAGCCTATAGAAACTTTGTAGAAATACAAATAGAAGTGCAAATTTATACATCTAAACTATAGAAGTGCTAATAAAACAGACTTCCAGGCCCAAAGAGCTCCTTTGGTGGCCAGATGGGATGAGGTCCAAAAATAGTTCAGAGAAGGAGTAATTACTGACCAGCTCAAAGCTGAGGATGATGCCCTGCTTACAATGGTTGAGGACATTAACAACCAGGAGGAGACCTATTGGAAGTAGAGAGCAAGAACCACCTAGTTATTAGAAGGGGATAGAAATACAAAATTCTTTCATCGGACTGCTTGTGCTCGAAGACATATGAACAAGATCGAGGCCCTTCAAGATGAGAACGGTCATTCCTTTGATACACTTCCAGGTATGCATTCCCATGCTATGGATTATTTTTCTAAGCTTTTTAAGGAAAGTGTTGTACAAGATGTAGAGGCCCAAAATGAATTTATTTCTGTCATACCTGCTGTTATTTTTGAGGATGAAAATTAGGCCCTCCTGAAACCCATTGATAGAGATGAATTGAAAACTATGGTCTTTGGAATGAGCACTGGTAAAAATCTAGGTCCAGACGGCTTCCAAATTGAGTTTTTTCAGGCTTTCTGGGACTAATTAGAGGAAGATGTAATGGCTATTGTAGAAGAGTCCAGAGAAAATAAGAGAATGCTTAAAGCTATAAACCACACTTTCATTACCTTAATTCCAAAAGGGGAGGAGGGGGTTCATATTTCAGATTATAGGCCTATTGCCTTATGTAATGTGCTATACAAAATAATCACAAAGGTAATGGCTGAGCACCTAAAACATCTTCTTCACAACATTTTATCCTCTGAGCAAGGGGGTTTTGTTGAGGGACGACAGATTCTGGATGGGGTGGTTGTGGCCTAGGAAGTAATCCATTCAATGCATACTTCTAGTAATAAAGGGATGTTCATAAAATTGGACATGTCAAAGGCTTATGATAGGGTTGAATGGAGTTTCTTGGCTAAAATGATGGCAGCCTTTGGTTTCTATCAGGACTGGATAGAGTGGGTCATGAGCTGTGTCTCTTCCCTGACTTACTATGTGCTAATCAAGGGCCTTCCTTCACAACCTTTTGGAGCTACTCGAGGCCTACGCCAGGGGATTCCATGTTATCCTTATATTTTTCTCATTTTTGCTGAAGGTCTTGGCAGAATTTTCTTGAGGAGAAGACAGCAAGGTAGATTATTGGGTATCAGGGTGGGTGACAAAGTTTTAACGCACCTGTAGTTTGTGGATGACACTGGTTTGGTGGGAGTGGCCAGCTTCAGGGAAGCAAGAATGATTAGGGATACTCTTAATGTCTATCTCAGGGCTACTCAACAGGTCATTAATGATAAGAAATCCAAAGTGGTTTTTTTTAATTTGGAGCAAAGGCTTCAGAATAGAATTTTAGAAATCCTAGGATTCACAAGGACTTCTCTCCCAGTGGTTTACTTGGGGGTCCCTTTGCACTTTAAGAAGCTGAAATTAGACACATGGAGGAATCTGCTGGAGTGTATCAAGGACAAAATTAATCATTGGTCTCACAAGTGGTTAAGTTATGGTGGTAGATTAACATTCTTACAGTCAGTCATTCAAGCCATGCCAATTTACAAATTCTCTATCCTGGCTGCCCCGATTACAATATGGAAAGAGTTGGACAGGATGGCTAGAAAGTTTTTATGGGAAGGAGTAAAAGGAGAGAGAAAGTGGGCCTTAGTGGGCTGGGACAAAGTTACCCAGCCCAAGGTTAAAGGAGGTTTGGGTTTGAGAAAATATAAGCTGAATAATAAAGCTTTGGCTGGAAAGCTATACTGGAGATGGATCTCCCAACCCACCTCCCTTTTCAATAGAATCCTAACTAGAAAATACCTAGGACAGGCCAACCCAAATGATGTAGCTCGCATCCCCTTGGATGGTACTGGTTCCCTAGTTTGGCAGGCTCTCAAGTTAGGGTCTCAGGTTGTTAAAGACCGCTTATTTTGGAAAGTGGGAAGAGGGGAGAAGGCTCATTTTTGGATAGATTCTTGGGATCATTTCCCACCCATCATTGCTGAATTTCTAGAATTACAGCCAATAAAATCAACCATTGAAGCCAAGGGATGGATCCGTATTGAAAGTTATTTCATAACTACTTAGCTGGGGGAGTGTAAGTTTAAGTAGTTCAAGAAGTTGGATGAGTGGCCCATTTCAATCCCTCTGGATTTGACTCCCATCATGACTAAAATTCTGATAGAAATATTTCTTACAGGGGGAGATGTGGAGGATGAATTAGCCTAGGGATTTGGGAGTCTTGGTGTCTATACAGTAAAGGATGGATATGTCAACATTCTCCCAGAGCCCCCCGTCATACTTTTCAGGTTGAGGACTGGAGGAAAATCTGGCACTCTAAAGGCTAGCCGAAAGTTAAATTTTTTTCCTGGCAGTGCATGCACAATGGAATCCTCACTTTTGATAATCTCAGATCAAAAGGTATCATCAACCCTTCTCAATGTGTACTATTCTACAAGAGCGAGGAAACTGCTGACCATTTGCTATTTGGTTGCCCTTTCACCCGACATATTTGGTTGCATTGGTTTGCATACTTTAGAATTCAAGTGATGACCTGAATCGAATGAATATCTAGGAAAAATGGCAGAAAGGTAGATTAAAATCTAAAGCTATTCATATTGGTTGGGAGCTCGGTTTAAGATTTATTTGGTGGCAAGTATGGCTGGAAAGAAATGCCAAAATTTTTAGAGAAACTTTTACTGCTCTAGACGGGGTTTGGTAGACCATTTGGAGGAAGGTTATCAAAATTGTGGGTGTTCATGATGAGGAGGAAGCTCAAATTGACATTGGAGCTATGGAAGAATGCATTGAACTGCAAGAGGGATAGGACAAAAATTGTTGGAAACCTCCCCCTAAAGGTTGGATTAAAATCAATACTGATGGAGCTACAAAAGGCAATCCAGGTAGAGCCAGAATTGGAGTGGTGTGCCGAAACCATGCTGGGAATATGCTCTATTGGGAATTGCAAGGCCTGGGAAGAACCACTAACAATGAAGCCAAAGCCATTTCCATCAAGTCTGCTTCTGTTTGGGCAGTGAACCATGGCCATCGCAGGATTATTCTTGAATCAGACTCGCAAATAATGGTTGGAGCTCTAGACTGCATGAGGAACTTTGATCTAAAATATTGGAGTTTGAGGGCTCTTGTTACCCAAATTAAGGAGTTATGGAAGGAATTGGAGGATGTGATCCCAGTTTATGTGAGTAGATATTTGAACAAAATGACTGACTTTCTGGCTAAGATGGGTGCAAAAAAATAGGTTGGAGTTCAGTTGCATAGTGACATGGATATTGAGGATGAGGTGATTAGGTAGGGTCTTGAAAGGTCCTTGAGCCAATGATAAAAGAAAAAGCAAAGGGAGGAAAGTTGTCATGATATCATGACATGTTGCGCCATCGCGGCCACTAGAGGAATGTTGTCGTGATATCGTGACATGTTGCGCCATCACGATCATTGGAGGAAAGTTGTCGTGATATCACGACATGTTGCATCGTCGCGATCACTGGAGAAAAGTTGTCATGATATCATGACATGTTGTGCCATCATGATCACTAGAGGAAAGTTTTCATGATATCATGACATGTTGCACCATCATGGTCATTGGAGGAAAGTTGTCATGATATCATGACATGTTGCACCATCACGATATCTGGAGGAAAGTTGTCATGATATCACGACATGTTGCTCCATCATGGCCAAGGGAGGAAAGATGTCATGATTTCATGACATGTTGCTTCATCATGGCCAAGGGTGGAAAGGTGTCATGATTTCGTGACTTGTTGCTCCGTCACGGCCAAGGGAGGAAAGTTGTCATGATTTCATGACATGTTGCTTCGTCATGGCCAAGGGTGGAAAGGTGTCATGATTTTGTGACATGTTGCTTCATCATGGCCAAGGGTGGAAAGGTGTCATGATTTTGCGACATGTTGCTTCATCATGGCCAAGGGTGGTAAGGTGTCACGATTTCATGACATGTTGCTTCATCACGATCAAAAGAGAAAAAGTGTCATGATTTCGTGACATGTTGCTTCGTTGCGGCCAAGGGTGGAAAGGTGTCACAATTTCGTGACATGTTGCTTCGTCACGGCCAAGGTTGAAAAGTTGTCATGATTTCATGACATGTTGCTTCATCACGGCCAAGTGAGGAAAGGTGTCACGATTTCGTGACATGTTGCATCGTCACGGCCAAAGGAGAAAAAGTGTCATGATATCACGACATGTTGCATCATCACGACCAAAAGGGAAAAAGTGTCATGATATCGCAACATGTTGCATCACTGCGGCCAAAGGATAAAAAGTGTCATGATTTCATGACATGTTGCTTTAGCAAGGCCAAAGGAGAAAAAGTGTCACGATATCGCGACATGTTGCATCACCGCGACCAAGGGAGAAAAAGTGTCACGATTTCATGACATGTTGCTTCGTCGCAGCCAAAGGAAGAAAAAGTGTCATGATTTCGTGACATGTTGCATTTTTATGGACAAAGGAGAAAAGTGTCGCGATATCGTGACATGTTGCATTTTCACGACCAAAGGAGAAAAGTGTCGCGATATCGCGACATGTTGCATTTTCGCAGCCAAAGGAGAAAAGTGTTGTGATATCGCAACATGTTGCATTTTTGCGGCCAAAGGAGAAAAGTGTCACAATTTTATGACATGTTGCATTTTCGTGACCAAAGGAGAAGAAGGAAAGAGGGTCACGATTTCGTGAGTAGTTGCATCAACTGATCATGTCGATCCCCCTATTAGCTAGTTAATGGTTCAAGAGATTTGGCTCCATTGCAAATATTCTTTTACTATTGTAAGCATGTGTTCTCTCTAATTTCTGTTGGGAAGTGTCTCTTCCCAAATTGTAATTGTTCTTTGTTTTAATACAAGTTTTTTCAAAAAAAAAAAAAAAAACATAGTAGTACATGAGGAGCCTATCTACACAAAAATCTTCAGTAAAAAGTACTCACATCTCAATTCATCCACTAGCCTATGAATTGGTACTATAAAAATTTTCTCACTCCAAATTTATTGGGTAAACTCCATTTCATCATTTTACAGTTATTTGTGCAATTTATTTTAGTTTTCATCATAGATTTTGAGTCAATTTGTCCTTTTCACCATGGTTCCTGATTAAGGCAAGCCCCTAAACATAATAACTCCATTTTGCAAGTCTAGCACAGATGCAAGGAAGAAAACAACAAAAAATACAACTATCGATGGCACACATTACACATGAAGCCCACCTACATTGAGGAGCCCAAAAGAAATTATCAAATTTATTATAAATTTGTGAAAGAAAGAAGGAAATTACCTCCATTTGTAATATAAAAACACTTCTATCATGAATAAAATCAACACTTCTAAATAATCCGTGTTTTAGCAAATTATTAGATAAAATGCATTCTTTTGTACATTTCATTTTTGAATACCCGGTGGGACCCCCACAAAGGATTGTGCTAGACTAGTTTTATCATGAATCTAACACAATTTACTATTTCTATCTTATTGCAGGTACCATATCCAAACATTTCAGAGGCCCTTGAAGTCCTACCAACCCCCTCAAGCCCTTAGAATAGGGATTTCAGGCCCCTAGATCCAACTCACCCCCAACCTATGAATCTAGATTCAATTAACCCCATGGCCTATGAATTGAGACTAACTATCCCAAAAATACTCAAAGTTGTAGATGTCAGTAGTAGAAAGATAAAAAAATCCATCTGGAGAAAAAGGAATTATGTATTCCCCTTTTTTCCTCTTTGTTCTATCATTTTATTTCAATGAGAATTTCACTAGAAAATACATCATGTCATTCAGTGAATCTCTTGTTTCAATGCACTTATCATGCCAAGTACATTTAGGTTAGCTTCCCTATATTTATTTTTCTATATATAAATCAGATTTACATTCCTTTTTTATTAAAGAATTAAAGTATGTTTTATTTTCTATTCATCTTTTTTGTGAATTTCAATCCTTAAAGCCCCTCTTTCTTGCAATAGTTAGATCTTCCAATTTGCTATCCAAAAACCTACGTTAAACCAAAAATTTCAGTTCATTTACTTTTTAAGAACACTCTCATTTATTTTCTCAATTTGCATTTTAAATAGGTTTTTGTTTGTCCTTTTGTGTTATTCTACTAATCTCTTTTGAAAGTACATTTAAAATTCCATTTTACAAAGCTCATTTAGGATTAGGATTTTACACTTTCTATTTGAACATTTCATTAAGGCAAATTTCAAATTTATTTTTGCACCAACACAATCAATTTCCATTCTTTTCATGTATCTAGGATTAGAGCTTTTTAATCTCTTTTTGCATCAATTTTTCAAAGCATCTTTCACATTTCTTTTTGTACAAATGCAATTTCCATTTTCATTTCATGCACTTAGGGTTTATAATTTCAAATATCTTTTTGCATTTCCTTATCAATGTGTAGACACTAAAATCTAGTCAATCCGATTATGCTACGATGAACAATGGCTAAATGACACACCAATATCCCTAGGGCAGCCCTCAGTAGGTATATAGTGGTCCTAACCACTCAATGTAAGGTTTTGGAAGGTTTCAGGCCACTTTTGGGATATTTTGAACACCTTGTTTCTATTTTTCCCACCCTAGGATGAATACAAATTCTATTTGTTCCACCCTAGAGTGAATAGTAGCATTCATCCCAAGGTGAGGTGAATAGCAAGTTTGACCAGTAAAAAGTCAAATTTGAGCCAATGGCACCCAGTATCGGTCATATTCCTGGCTATTATTGTCCACAAGTCAGGGTACACAACAGATCTTATAACATGCTCAATGAATGAGGCCAATTTGGAAGATTCTCTTCCCCTCCAATGCATGTCACCCCGGTGGCCAAGTGGCACCTCTTGCCTTGCATGACCTCGCATGCTCTTTGACCCATGAGGTCTCCTTGGGCTATAAAGTGGATGCATTATTCCACACAAAGTATACATAAGAGTTTTAGTTTTATGCAATGGAGTGCTGCTAAGATTTCCCCTCACCTTTTGGGCCCATTTTTCCCTCAAAATCTCTACCTAGTGAAGGACGTTCACGAGTGAACTAGGAAGTGCAATTTGTCACATAACCAAACCATATGAGTTAATTCACTCACTAAATTTGATAAAATTATCCTCCATAGTGTTTTCATCAATCCCTAGTGAAATTGGTGGTAAAATTTAGGCAAAAACGGTGGGTGTCCCACCCCGGGGTGCCCCCCATTCTATAGTAGTCATATTCGTCCCACCCTATTACAAATAGAAATCTATGCATTATTTTATTACTATTTTTTATTGGTTATTTTATATATGTTATTATTATTTTGTAGTTCAAATTTTAGGTCATTATGAGTTTTATTGGCCGAGATATTATTGTTTTAGTGTTTCGTAGGGTCTCATATAGGCCTCCGATGGTCATTTGAGGAAACATATAAACCATTACTTATTTTACAAATATGATAAAATGGGTTTCTTTAATATAGCATTTTATGTTTTTTTTCCAATTTTCATGTGTTTTAGATATGTGCAAGGCTAGAAATTGTTTGTTTTATGTTTTGTAGGTTGCGCATGGTCATTGCAATAACGAGGCACCAACGAACACAATTTCAATGTGATTTTGAGTGATATCTTCATAAAAACTCCTATTATGATTATCTCTATAATTTCATAGCATTTGGAGTTCATTTGATATAGGCGCACCATGTATGCTCTTTTCTTGCCTATGGGGATTGCATATTTTACATCATATGCACTTGCTATTTAACATTTATGGTTTCCTTGTGTGTAGGTGTAGGTTTTAAAATGTATTAGGAAGGATCAAAAGACTTAAATATCAAATATACAAGTGGTTTCAATGTAGGCCCACCCACTTTTATTGTGGGTACAAGGAAAGACATTGGATGTGCACCCGAGTTACTTGAAGGATTTTGATCCTTGGGCACCTGATTTGTAAACATTTGTATCATCTATTTGAGCCCTAAATGGGGAAATTTTGTAACTTGGATTTGATCTGCTCAATTAATAAGAAGTTAGTTTATTTTACATTATTTCTTGTTTCTTGCCATCTTTTCCATATTACACGCATGTTTTCATTTGATGCTCATAAGGGATAGGACATAGATACACATATTATTTATAATAATTTGGTGCACCCTTTTTCCATACTTTAGTAGCAATCATGGTGGGACTCAAACCCACAATCTCACACAAGATCCTTTTGCCAACCCCAGTCGCGTCAAATCACTAGGGGACTATTTCCCTATGCCCTTGGGAGATGATGAACCACCTCATGATTATATTTGCTCTTATGAGAGAGGTGAAGGGTCACGTACTATTCCTCACAACACTAAGGATGAGGATCCAAGGTCGCATTACGAGTGGACATCAAATGATGAGCCATATTATTGAGTCACTCCCATTGATTCTAGTAGCTCAGATGGAGAAGGCCCTCGAGTCATACCTGTGGATGATGAGGATGGGTTCTATATGCATATGTTCCTATTGCACCACCCCATCTGGTGAAAACTTCTAACTTTAGAGGAGCAAGCTCACTCATAGCCGCATTAACTACCTCCAATCATTCCACCACCTCCACAACTACCTCCTCAGGTCTTGAAACATCCAAAGGTCCATGGGCACCATCAACCATAGGGAAAATCATCCATCCATAAATATTATTTCCATAGATCTGTTTGAGCCCCTATGAGATCTAAATAACCCATTGGAGCCATTGCACCTTGACATGTGGGCAATCAAATTTTATTGGGGAGATTCACCACCCTCACCCTCTGAGTATCGGCCTTGTGATGAGATGTTACAATTGTTTCATTTCTCTCCAGGGCCAACCCATGATGTCTTCCATGTTGAAGAGGAACCTGAAGTTCCCATTGATGATCTAAATCTAGTTGATGATATCCATTTGACACCTACCCCCCAAGTTAGAGGAGGGGTTGAATATGTCAATTGAGCCCATGATTGACAAAGATATAAGCTCAAACCTAGAGAACCCGTAATGTATCAAGCTGGGGGAAAGTCTATCCCCCATAGAGCACGCTAATTACATAGCCCTTATCATAGAAAATAAGGCAGATTTTGCATGGTCTTACAAAGATATGTCAGGATTTGATCCAAATCTAGTCACCCATAATATGACACTTGATATCAAGGCCAAGTATATCAAGCAAAAGCTAAGAAATATACATCCAACAGTGGCCTTAATGGTCAAATATGAGCTACAGAAGTTGTTGGATTCCAAGTTCATTATTTCTATAGACTATCTACCATGGTTATCCAACATGGTTCCCATCAAGAAGATGGATGAGAGGATTTGCATTTGCACCAATTTTCAAAACCTGAACAAAGTGAGTCCTAAGGATGCTTTTCATTTTCCAAGCATCGATGCCCTAGTAGATGCCACAATGGGCCATGAAATGTTATCCCTTATGTTCTTTGGGTACAATCAAATTCGTATCAACCCAGAGGACCAGCTCAAAATAGCATTCACAACACCCTGGGGAACATTTTTCTATAAGGTCATGCCCTTTGGCCTTAAAAATACCGGTGCCACCTACCAGTGTGCCATGACATACATCTTCCATGACTACATGCATAATATTTTGGAATATTACATGGATGACTTACTAGATAAATATTTGTTACGCCATGAGCATCTTGATGTTTTGCATAAAGTCCTCGATCACCTTATTGAGCATAATGTGATACTGAACCCCAAGAAGTGCATCTTTGGCATCACATCTGGAAAGCTCTTGGGATTCATAATTTCTAAATGAGGTATCAAAGTAGACCCTAACAAGGTCAAGGCCATCCTCAAGATGCCTCCACTAACTACCATCAAGTAGCTTTGAAGTCTACAGGATAAGATCACGTCCATCAAATGCTTCATAGTGCAATTGTCGGACAAGTGTCGACCCATGAACAAGTTGTTGCACAAGGGGGTCACATTCCATTGGGATGACGAGTGCTAGGAGGCCTTCGATGCAATAAAATAGTACCTAGCTTCACCACCAGTGTTGGCTCTGCCTCGACTAGGAGTGTCATTCCGATTATATATCTCAACCACTGAGATTGCATTGGGTTCCATGTTAGCCCAAAATAATGAATTGCATAAGGAACAGGCTACTTACTATCTCAGTTGCACCCTAGTCAGCTATGAGATCAAGTATGCATACATTGAGAAGTTATGCCTAGCAGTGGTTTTCACCACCAAGAAGCTATGACATTACATGCTTAGCCATACCACGTATGTTGTGTCTAAAGAGAATCCATTGTGATACATGATGAGTCACACTTATCATAACAATCACATGGTGAAATGGATCATGTTGTTGATGGAGTTTGACCTAGAATTCATTGGACAAAAATCAATCAAGGGTCAGGTCATCATCGATCAACTCATAGAGGCTCCTATCTAGGATGATCAGCCTCTCAACATGGAGCTTCCCGATGATGGAGTCTTCCAAATATCATAATCACCTGATTCTGATGAGCTTGAGTCACAGGACGATATGACTCTATTCTTTGATGGCTCCAAATATGCGCAAGGAGGTGGCGCAGGGATCATGTTTTTCACACCACATGGGGCTCCCATACCCCTATCATTTAAACTTGATTTCTCGTGCACCAACAACAATGCTAAGTACGAAGCCTTGCTCATAGGTCTTCAAATGGCTATCACCATGAAAATCACCAAGCTTAACATCTTTTGTGACTCCTTGCTCATTGTTAACTAGGTCAAAGGGATCTACCAGTGTAAGTGCCCAGTTTTGCAAGCCTACAAAGCCCTTGTGGATAAATTCCTGGAAAAGTTTGAATGGTATGACATCGAGGTGCTCCCTCAATCATCTAATCATTTTGTGGATAAGATGGCCTCCTTAGGGTCCTTGATCCCATAGAACCCCGATAATGAGATGACAACCATTTAGGTCAAGATGCTCTCACAATCCGTGGTTGAGCGTGAGGATACTCAGACCATGCTAGAAGTCCACTTGATTCAAATTGAACCTCATCAAGAGATATTCTCGCACCTTCACGAGCGCTTGAATCATGTCGATTGGGGGACTCTATTCCCTCAAGCCCATTTTGATAGTAGTACAATGCTATTCTTACAAGTTCTCTCCCACTCAACATTTGCTCGAGATGAATTTCAAGAGGGACAGGAAATTCATGTAATCGAGGCTTCCCCTCAACAGGACTGGTCCACAAAAATCAGGGAATATCTAAAGCTTGGTAATACCCCTCTTGGATTGTCGTGCACTACCAAAATAATGTTCAAATAGAAGGTGACAAAATATATCTTGCTAGGAGATATTTTGTATCATCGGAGCTATGAAGGGATCCTCCTTCGCTTCTTAGAGCATCAAGAGTTAGCTTGGGCAATCGCCCAAGCACACGATGGTACATGTGGTGGCCATTTCAATGGTATGGCCATCACAAAGCACATTCTTCGCATGGGCTACTATTGGCCAACGTTAGAGTAATATTGTTGTGCATATGTGAGGAAGTGCATGAAGTATCAACACCATGCTAACTTGACACACATACCCTCCCAGGCCTTACAACTGATCCAATCGGCTTGGCCATTTTTGTAATGGGGGTTGGATTTAATCAGCAAAATCTCCCCTGCATCCTCAGGCCATCACAAGTTTATCATTACAACTACCGAGTATTTTACAAAGTGGGTGGAAGTGATTCCCATTACCACTACGATAGGACCCCGCATCATGGAGTTCATTTTGCATAATATCATTTGTCATTTTGGTATTCCATCCAAGATCATCTCGGATAATGGGACATCATTTAAGAATAAATATGTGTGTGCTTTAACAACAAAGTATAATATCTAGCATAGCTTTTTGATGCCCTACTATCCACAAGAAAATGGGTAAGCAGAGGCTTCCAACAAGACATTGATTGCCATTCTCAAGAAAACTATCAAAGAGAATCACGTCGATTGGCACACACAAATACCCCTTGCTCTATGGGCCTACCACACTAGCATTCGGATGCCCACTGGGGCAACCCCATTTTCACTAGTGTATGGTGTTGAGGTAGTCATACCTTTAGAGCTGGAGATCCCATTGCTACGCATATCCATGCAGGAGTTCATCGATGATGACACCGTACGGTAGGCTCACCTAGATCAACTTACACTGCTTGACGAACATCGTATTAATGCTCTCGAGCACCTACATGTTTATCAAGAGTGACTTAAAAGAGCCTACAATATGAAAGTCCATCTTAGAGACTTTCAGGTTGGTGACCTTGTTTGAAAGAGAACCAACAAAATTCTAATTTTTCGCCCCATCTAAGGGATAAGTTTGCAGCAAACTGGTTAGGTCCTTATGTCATTACCAGTCAGATCAGACCCAAAACTTATCGCCTAGCCTCCCTTGAAGGTGTCGAGGACCCTAAACCCTTGAACGTCCTTCACTTGCAGCCTTTCCATGCTTAGAGTATTGTGGCTCAACCTAAAATGCTCCTAGGTGGTCTATGCCCATCTAGGTCACCCCAAAATGCTCCAAGGGTGCCTTTAACATGCTTGGTCAATCTAAAATGGTCCTAGGTGGTCTATGCCCATCTAGGTCACCCCAAAATTCTCCAAGGGTGCTTTTAACCCACTTGGTCAACCTAAAATGCTCCTAGGTTGTCTATGCCCATCTAGGTCACCCCAAAATTCTCCAAGGGTGCCTTTAACCCACTTGGTCAACCTAAAATGCTCCTAGGTGGTCTATGCCCATCTAGGTCACCCCAAAATGCTCCAAGGGTGCTTTTAACCCGCTTGGTCAACCTAAAATGCTCCTAGGTAGTCTATGACCATCTAGGTCACCCTAAAATGCTCCAAGGGTGCCTTTAACCCGCTTGGTCAACCTAAAATGCTCTTAGGTGGTCTATGACCATCTAGGTCACCCCAAAATGCTCCAAGGGTGCCTTTAACCCACTTGGTCAACCTAAAATGCTCCTAGGCAGTCTATGCCTATCTAGGTCAACCTAAAATACCCCAATGTCCCCCAATAAGCCCGTTGGTCACATGTATATACATATATATCAATTAAAAATATACAAATACTACATCGCATTGCATATTCAAACACCATAAAAAAATCAAAAATATCAATCAAAAATACAAAAATACTGCATCGCATTGCATCTTCAAACACCATAATTTAAAAAAAAAAATCATATATATCCATAAAAAATACAAAAATATCATATTGCATTTCATTACATCGCATCTCATTGCATTATCAAAGTCATCTGCATTAGGCATACTCATTATGGCACTTTGCATTTTAGAGTTGCCCATACGTGTCTAGCACTAAGACTGTACATTATGCATTATTCCAAAAAAATCATGTCAAAGTCAGTATCCACATCATTCCATTATCACCTAGCATATCCACTTACATTTCACACTGGTCATAGTAGTGTCTGTTACCATCACATAGTCATTTGTTCTAGAATGTCCTTAGGGTTTTCAATCACTCGATCATCTCTAGTTTTCTTTTCAGATTTTGTAGAAAGCTATCATGATTTTTAGGGGGTAGAGTCTTGCTTAGATTATACCTTGTATACAACAAATCCCAACACATTTTCACACTAATAAATCCAAGTTTTGTGCAAGGAAATATGAAATTACAAAGTGGTCTAGGTTACCTTAAGCGAAAAGGTTATCCTGCTCATCCCCCTATGTGAATGGTTCAAGAATGCTGAGAATTGGCAAAAGGACAAGCTCTTCCCTACCCAATTCCTCAAAATAAACAGTGGTTTTCACCACTATCAAAAATCCCAATTTCCAAAATCCTAAAATTTCAAAAAACAAAAATCAAATCAAATTCCCCAAAATTCAAAAGAAAAATCCTCAAAAAGCAAAAAAATCAAAATCAAAATAAATAGTGGTTATCACCACTCCCCAAATCCCTTGCTCAAAGAAAACAAAATACAAAATAAACAATGATTATCATCACTACACATGAGCAAGTATCCCAATAAAATTGAAGAAAATAAGGGAGCTTGAACTTGAATCCCTAGAATTCTCAGCATTTGGACAACCATCAGGTGATCCTCATTACAGGTTTGGTGGATAGCCTACTTGTCAATGGTGGTAGCCTCCCGCATGATGATATGTCTGTCACATTAGCCTTTGGCATGTGTGCAAACCAATGTTTGCATGTGGATGAGCTAGCTTTTGGTAGTCTATACTACCTAGTGGTCTAATCCTACCAAGTACAAACCTAGGATCGTGATATTCATAGGGTGATCCTCATTCTAGGTTTGGTGGATAGCCTATCTAGAAATGGTAGTATATTTATGCATCTCACAGGAATGAACTCACTTGCACACACAGGGATATGGAGTATCTTGGTCATCCTAGCAGATTCATACCTTGTCAAAAAATCTTGCATGGCTAGCATATAACTTTTGATCAGGTAGCTAGAGTGTTTGAGTCTCAAAAAAACTTCATCAACATTCTATAGCATCTCACTTCATTCATTCCATTTTACCACATTGCAATAATACATTCCCATATATCCATTACACAAAAATAGTACAACAAAAAAAAATGCACTAATGCATTTTACATAGTCTATGGTGCTACCATAGTGGGTCAAATCATTAGTCACAGTTCATTACATCAAAGCACGCAATTCATCCATTTCATTGTGCATCCATGCATATACATAGAAACAAATCATAACATAGAAATATCCATATGCATACATAATAAACATCAATCACAATTGCATTACATCATAGAAGCATACATATGCATACATGGTATAGTATCCATTAGTACTACAACCAACCACATAACAATATCCACCTGCATCCATCATAAGCAGTTAATATACCATCATAAATCACATACATACATTGCATTCATATCATAAAATAATAAACAAGACATATGATGACCATAACAAAATATCATATATATATGGAGCAAAAATATACATCATAGTTTCCAAAAATGCCCGTGGGCTACAATAAAATGGGTCCCCAGACCTCACCAATATCAAAAACCAAAAAAAGTCTCAACAATACCCATCACCATGGTCACGCAGGACCGGTGCTACGACTCACACTACCTCCCATAGTCTAGGTCCACTGTGATCCCCCAAGCCTACTACCACCAACCCCTATCAGTCCTCTACCTAGAAGATGAATGCACCATCTCGCTCTATCGAGTCCAATGTGAGCCACTAGTCTCCCCATCATCAAGAAGATGCCCTCCAAGGTGCACCACCTCCATCTCTAGTCTATCCACATAAGCCCATCTCTGCTACCCTCGTGATTGGTAGGTCTCCACCATTGACTATAACCGGAGCACCTCTACCCATAGCCTCTCTACCTCCCCAATGCTAGACCCCTCCTACACTAGGAACCTATGCTCTCAACTATGCCTACAGGGATGATATCTCAGCCTGATCCTCCTATGCCTGTGCCTAAAGGAGATACCTCTCCTATTTGACCCTAGCTAGCTCAGCCTGTATCTCCAAGTATCTATCACCATGGGTATCCTAGGTACCTTGCTATCCTTGTACAACCTAAACCTTAGCCTCCCCCTCATCATTCTAATCCCCTAGGTCTAACAGGTCCACCTACTCATCTACCTACTAGTGCTACCCATATGGCTCATCCACCTCTACCTGGTCCACCTCTGGAGCATCCTCCATCACCTCATCCATGGCCCTAGCTACCTCACCTCTAAGAGCCCCTACACCTCACCACTGGTGCATCACCCACCATGAGTCATACTCTATTGTAGTCTCGACATCATCCACATCAAGAACATCCACTACCAGGTCTACCTCCTCTCCCACCTCCTCCACCACTGGCCAGCCTAGTGTCCTCTCATCCCCGTGGTATCGATATACTATTGGCTCCCTAGGAAACCCTTGTCATAGTCCAAACTATCATGTAACCCTAGCAAATGAGAAGTACTCCCACTCAGTACCATGTTGAGAAATCAGCCATCTACCTCACCTCACCCGTTGGAGCTACTCTCTAGTATCTGCCCAGACCAGATAATCCCTGTATGGTCACCATACCACCTGCCTTGGTGCTAGTCATGAGAATGCATCGGCATAGTGATCCACATCACCTGCATGATGTCGGCTCTGCCCTATCTCCTCTACCCTCTACCATAGGATAGCATATCCTATCTCCCTATCAGCTAGCTACACCCGAGTCATCCATGGCAATCCATGTGGCCGCTCCATAACTATGTGTTGCCATCCCTAACACTACAATAAGAAGCTACACCCCAAGCCCTTCCGTTGATGATAGCGGATCTTGTACAACTCATCATACAACTATGCCAGTAGGGTCATCCCCCAAGCCATCACTAGAGGCTCCTCCTTGGTGCACCCCACTAGGGTGTACACCAGCTCTAGCAGGTTCCAAGGGAACCTGGCTCCTGAAGAATCTAGGAGAAGCATATTGGAGATGAGGGTCATCAATAGCACATGCCTCACCCCCAATACCTTCTCCTCATACCAAAACCCCACCAGTATCCCTCCATTTTGGCAGTCTAGCTTCGCTACATCCGCATCCTCCCCAAAGTACCTCGTCAGCACTACACCTCTCTGGTCATGGTGCATCGAGTGAATAGGTCACCCCTCTATCGAAATCCATAGAATATGATAGATGTCCTCTAGCATCACCATCATCTCCCCCATGGGTAGGTGGAAGGTGTTGGTGCACGAGTCCCACAGGCTAATCAGAGTAGTCAAGTAGGCACGGTCGCCTATCACAGGCTCCAATTGAGTAACCTGCTTGAGCCCCATGGCATCAAGCCACTCCTAGTCAGCCTCAATCAAGGCATCTCGGGTGGTCTGGAAGAGCTTCGGTGTGTGATACCGACTCTTCACCACCTGGTAGAGCAATAAACTTAATAAGAAACACCAATAAACTAGCATTCATTATGCCTCACAAAGGCCTCCAAAAGGCCCAAAAACAAATGCACAACTAATTCATCACAACAATTTAATTCCACAAAAAAAAAATACAAAAAAAATTCAAAATACATGTTACATCTACCCTAGGGTTTCATTCCCTATCCCATGATGTGATATGTTTTAAAAACAAAATACAAAAAAAAAAAAATCAAAATACATGTTACATCTACCCTAGGGTTTCATTCCCTATCCCGTGATGTGATATGTTTTAAAAACAAAATACAAAAAAAAACAAAATACAAAAAATTCAAAATACATGTTACATCTACCCTAGGGTTTCATTCCCTATCTTGTGATGTGATATGTTTTAAAAACAAAATATAAAAATTCAAAATTTAACATATGTCAGTTACATTAGGGTTTCACTCCCTTTCGCATAATGTGATATGTTTAAAAATAAACTGCAAAACTCAAAAAATTTTGGTATATTTCATCTACATTAGGTTTAATTTCCAAAGGTCAAATGAGGTAAAAATTTGGTACATTTCGATTAAATTTAGGTTTAATTACTTATTTTAACCAAAGCCAATAAATAACAAAGCAACATTGCAATTTCAAGAGAAAAATAATGAGGAAGGTGAGTCACCGCATACCCATATCGCACTGGCTCCTCCACTAGATGCCTCAATTTTCTGACTCATGGTGGCCGCAAGGTGATTTTGACAACGCTTCACTTCAGAAAAATAACCCTCTTCTTCCTCACCTCTCAAATCGCCAGAGAAAACATGAAATAATGAACCCAAAACTTGCATTTGAGGTTTATATAGGCCTACAATAGTTCTATTCATCCCAGGGTGGGATGAACACACTTTTGGCCATTCGTCCCACCCTGGGACGAATACAGAATTTGTATTCGTTCCACCCTAGGACGAATACATAATCTATAAGGTAAAACAACTTAAAATGCACCAAAACAACTCTATTTTGGTCAAAATTTTTGTCTCAGCCAAAAGGTAAATAATAACACTCTTGGATGCTTGAAAATAACCTTACCTCAATCCCTAAGAAGGCCAATATGGCCGGACCACCCCACGGGAACGAGGTTTTTCATTCCTTTCCTCCCGGAGGCAGCAAAGAAAAGGGTCCAAAAACCCACCAAAAATAAGTCAAATCTGATGGAATTCATTCAAGGTCAATATGGAATGCAAAATTCTCATGGATGCATAGGAAAGTTACTATTTCACTCCCCAAGAAGGCCATTATGGCCGGACCGCCCCACGGGAATGAAGTTTTCAACTTTTTACCTCTAGGAAACCTCCCTAACATCATCAAAATCCTTTCAAAACTATGTCATTTTTCAATGGATACAACTGAAGGCAACCTCAACAAAAGTCATCTAGGTCAAGTGACTCATCGCTTTTCTCATGAGTCATTCCCTCATCGACTCATCACTTGAGGGGGTAGTCATACTCAAGTCAAAATCAACAAGCACACACTCAATCAGGCAAAGTGTGTTCGTTCAATGAATCTTTGACAAAGACAATCATGCTCCTGCTTGGGACAGCAAACAAGCACAAAATATCAAATTAAATCACTTGGCATTTTAGAAGCATGAAGGATTCATAGGCCTCACCTCTTCATGATAGAACAATGTCCAAGCTCAAGCAAGTTCCTTAGCTCGTCAGAAGCAAGGATTCAAGAACGCATGCTCTTTCTAGGATTGGGGCATCTAAAGTTGGTTAGGTTATTTGAGTAACCCTAATCATTGAATATTTTAGTCATCTATTTTTTCTTGGCATTGTGTTGCACACAATGCATCCCAAAAATGGGCATCTATAGACACTAAAATCTGGTCAATCCGATTATGCTACCACAAAAAATGGCTAAATGACACACCAAGACCCCTAGGGCAGCCCTCAATAGGTATACAGTGGTCCTAACCACTCAGTGCAAGGTTTTGGAAGGTTTCAGGCCACTTTTGGGACCTTTTGAACAACCTGTTTCTATTCTTCCCACCCTAGGACGAATACAAATTCTATTCATCCCACCCTTGAGCGAATAGCAGCATTCTTCCTAGGGTGGGGTGAATAGCAGGTTTGACCAATAAAAAGTCAAATCTAGGCCAATGGCACCTAGTAATAGTCATATTCCTAGCTATTATTACCCACAAGTCAGGGCACACAACATATATTATGACATGCTCAATGAATGAGGCCAATTTGGGAGATTCTCTTCTCCCTCCAATGCATGTCGCCTCGGTGGCCAAGTGGCACCTCTTGCCCTGCATGCCCTCGCATGCCATTTGACCCATGAAGCCTCCTTGGGCTATAAATTGGATGTATTTTTCCACACAAAATATACAAAGGAGTTTTAGGTTTATGCAATGGAGTGCTGCTAAGATTTCCTCTCACCTTTTGGGCCCATTTTTCCCTCGGAATCTCTACCTAGAGAAGGAGGTTCGTGAGTGAACTAGGAGGTGCAATTTGTCACATAACCGAACCATCTGAGTGAATTCCCTCACCAAATTTTATGAAAATACCCCCCATAGTGTTTTGCATCAATCCCCAATGGAATTGGTGGCAAAATTTAGGTGAAAATGGTGGGCGTCCCACCCCTATGCACCCCCTAATTTGTGATAGTCCTATTCATCCCACCCTGTGATGAATAGAAATATGTGCATTATTTTGTTACTATTTTTGATTGGTTATTTTATATATGTCATTATTATACTACAGTTAAAATTTCAGGTCATTCTGAGCTATATTGGCCGAGATATTGTTGTTTTAGTGTTTTGTAGGGTCTCATGCAGGTCTCCGGCGGTCATCTAAGGAAACATCTAAAATGTTACTTATTTTGCAAATATGATCAAATGGGTTTCTTTAAAATATCATTTTATGTATTTTGTCCAATTTTCATGTGTTTTGGATATGTGTAGGGCCAGAAATTGTTTGCTTTGTGTTTTACAGGTTGTGCACGGTCATTGCAATAACGAGGCACCAACGGACACAATTTCGATGTGATTTTGGGTGATCTCTTCCCAAAACCTCCTATTCTACTTATCTCTATAATTTCATAGCATTTGGAGTTCATTTGATATAGGTGCACCATATATGCTCTTTTCTTGCCTATGGGGATTGCATGTTTTACATCATACGCACTTGCTATTTGACATTTTTGGTTTCCTTGTGTGTAGGTGCAGGTTTTATAGTGCATTAGGAAGGAGTGCAAGACTTCAATATCAAATATACAAGTGGCACTAGCATAGGCCCACCCACTTCGATTGTGGGTACGAGGAAAGACATTGGATGTGCACCCGAGTTACTTGAAGGATTTTGATCCTTGGGCACCCGATTTGTAAAAAATTGTATCATCTATTTGAGCCCTCAAAGGGGACATTTTGTAACCTAGATTTTATCTACCCAATTAATAAGAAGTCAATTTATTTTGCATTATTTCTTGTTACTTGCCATCTTTTCCATCTTACTTGCATGTTTCCGTTTGATGCTCATAAGCAATAGGACATAGATACACATATTGTTTATCATAATTTGGTGCACCATTTTTCCCTACTTCACAATGCAATTTCAAATATATTTTTTTACCAAAAATCACTTTCCCATTTATTTCTCGTATTTAGATTATATTTTCAAATTCCTTCTTGCATTCCCTTGTGATCGTGAATCATTTCCTTTTTACAAAAGCAAATTACACTCCCATTTCTTGTCTTTAGCTTAGAATTCTCACGTCTTAGGCAATCACATGCTTTGTTTGATTTTCTTGTTTAATTCATAAGCATAGATTCTAGATTCTTTCCAAAAATGCGCATAAGACTAGCTTTCTTTTAAAAATGCATCTTACTTTAGCCTTTGCTTCCAAAAAGTTCATCTAAGGCTAGATTTCATTTCAAAAGGGTATTTAGATAGATATATTGCTTTATGCATCATCGTTAGAAAACTCAAACCCACACACACACATGGTTTAAAACAAGTGGTGAGATTGGATTTCATCCCTAATCCATCATTTGAGACTGGTGTGGTAGGAGTTGTACCCTCCAACATATCATCTCCTTAGACACCTAGCAGCCCCACATGAGTGGTTTTCTAGACTTCATCACTAGAAACCCCTCAATTTTGAAATTGGTCTTCTGGATTATCCAGAAGTTACCTTCAGAGTGGGATATGATTAGATGCCTTTGTTCATAAGGCTTATATAATTCATGGATATGATAACTATCATTATTGACTAAGCCTACTCGAGGGTGAAGTGAAATCATGGGTATGCTAGTAGCAGGTCTTAGATAGTGCCACCTCTTCTTTTGAGAGGATATAATGAGCTTATTTTAGTACTTTAAGTTCTCCCCCCATAGGTTATCATTTTACTATGCCTTCCATATAGGTCACCATTTGCACATCATGATATTGTTCTATTATATGCATCTTTGGGTGTTGCAAGAGGTTTTTACTGATGACACTCCCAATTTTATAGAGTATTCACTCCACTACCTATGATTTTATATAAGAAGTATCAACATAAAAACACACTTAAATGAACAAAATACTTTATTTCTTGCATTTAGAATTGATTCTAGTTTTGCATTGTTTGCATGATCACAAAATAGTTTCGGCACATCACACCATGCAACACTTTTTTTTTTAGCTTCACACAACTTGTCACTTTATTTTGAGTCCACACATCATAGGGTTGCTTCCAAATCTCTTCAAACATTACATACAAGACCTTAGACTCTATTTTTTGTGTATTTTTGAAGTTTCATAGCACAATATACACCATCATACATGTTACCCGTAGTCAAGCATATGAGCAAGCACACCATATAGACAAGACTACTAGCATCACTTCTAGTCAAACTACCCCTACTTCATCAAAAAAGGGGAAATCCACATGCACACTTTATCTGTGCATAGGGTTTAATCCACACTACACACATGATGTCTCATGGTGAGACATCCACTTTAAGTGAAGCCCTTGCCATTTCATTCGAAGAAGACCATCTAGTTACTTAACCTTCACCATCACCTAATACACCTTCCACATTCTTTGACCATGTGATCTACATTGCTCTAGGATAGCCCCCTCCTCTATTAACCATAGAAGAGGAGACTCCACCTACCTCTCCTACCTTTGCACACCCTTTCTTTTAGAGCCTATCTCAATACCTATTTGAGAATGACTCCTCATTACTAAACCATACTCACCCTTAGGTCAAATATTTTACCCCTATTGTAGGGATGATTTTAGACCCTTCTTCATCCACATTAGGCACATATATGCCATCCTTCCAATCTACACCTTAACAACCCCCCTTGCAACAATTGCAAGTACCACCTCCATCATCACACCTGCACTCTTTCCAAGAGTCACAACCATATTATTCCCAACACCCATTTTTCCAACCTTTGAGGATTTGTCCCAACCACCTCCTCAAATACAACCAATGCAATACCAACAATATCAACCAACCAAAAACACCCAATCTAGAGTAAATATATTTTCCACTCCACCTCCTCAAGCTCCTATTTAGGAAGCTTATCCTTATTTCTCTTCATCATTCCCATCTACATCTCAGGTAATGGGAGGGTATGCTACCCAATATACCATTCCAACTTTGGCTAGATCTACCTTTAGATTACCCCCTCCTCATTTTTAGGCTCCCACTGCTAGTCCTCTTCCCACCTATGGATCAATACATGCAACCCATACCCTATTCCCCTAGGGTACTCCACCCAGTTTAGTTTTCCTACATATCATCCATTAGGACAGAGGTAGGTGCCATATTGTAACACTTCATCTCATATACTCCCCACACCATCAGTCTCGATACCTCCACTAGTATCCATAGGGCCTACATTCTTTACTCCTCCTCCTTCTTGGTCATCACCTCCTATGGCCCAACCATTGTAGTAGGCTTAACCCCAATAGATACCTGTGCAATAATTGCACATCCTATAACTCAAATACTATTACCCTAAGAAAATACCTTTTCCACAGTCCAGTGTTCCATTGGCCATAACATTGTATATCGCTCAGCAACCACCCTATCAAGACTAGTTGCAATAATTCCCTCCTTAGCAATAGGAAGAACAAATCCAATATATGCCACACTCATAAGCTCCACCCACCTTCACACCTTCCCCTACACCCTTAGCACCTAAAATTCAACTTTTGCAAGATGAAGTGAATATGCTCAACCTTCACACAACTATATATGGACCACAAAAACTGACCTACAATGAACTCTACAGTGATCCAGTACATCCATAAGTTCCAATCCCACCTTATTCCTATCACTTCGAGATCCCAAATTTTGAAAAATTCAAGGGTAAAGAATATCCTAGAGAACATATGAGCAACTATCACTCAGCTTACTACTAGCTTCATAGTAGTAATCTCCTTATGTTGTGTACCTTCTCAATTTCACTTGGGGGACAAGCCTTAGACTGGTATAATCTACTCCCGCACCATAGCCTGTATATCTTTGAATACTTGGCCAACTCCTTCCTGGAACACTTTTCCATAAACATTAATAAAAAGACTAAATTTTTAGACGTCTATGCCCTACGACATGTAGATGATAAACCTATTATTGAGCTTGTCTCACGGTGGAGATCTATCATCAATGACCTTATCTAAAGCATTCCTACTACTAAGTTAGTGATGCTCTTTTCTAAGAGTTGCCACAAATACAACTCCACATATTCAAAACTTCATCAAAGCCATACCTTTGAAGAAGCCATTACCCAAGCTAAAGTAATTGAGGACATCAAGTTCCAGTTAGGTAAGATTAAGTTGAGATAGAAACCAAATTATAACTCCAATTTGTGTTTCAATAGAAACACACCTAACCAACCATATCCTCGATTACCACAAGCCAACCAAGTGGAAGCTACTACCTTAGCACTCTTATCAGTCCCACAATTTCCTCCTCAACAATAACAAATATTTCAAACCAATGCACCTACCCCTCTTAGGCCTTAACAACCTCATGGTATGCATCCAAAGGTTCCACAATGTAACCTTACACCACTTTTCAAACTGTTACCAACCCTATTCCAAATGTTATATGATGAAGACCACATTATCCTACTTGAAATCCAATCTGTTGATCCAAACCTACCTAAGCCTCATAGATATAATGAATAAGACTTCTATCAATACCACCAACAACGCAACCATAGTATCTATACTTGTAATTCCTTTCATGATCAAGTACAAGATCTTATTGATAGGGGAACCATTTAGGTCTCAAACCCCTTTGCACCACATAATTAAAACCTAAGGATATTTTAAAATCCCTTACCTGATCATAGGGGAACTAACCCCTAAAGACCTCCACTTAATACCCAAGGTCCACCTAGGTAGGTAAATAATATCCAACATGACCCCCCTTCATGCGACATTATGGGCATGATTAACCTTACCACCCAAAACCAATGGTACCCCATGCACCAAACCCTATATATTATTTACCCACTAGTACCATTCATATCCCCACCATCTCCTATGACTTCCAACACCACACATCCAATACCACAAAAACTTATCATAATTTGTGGTAGCCTTACTCACCAACTACATAAAGCTCTCATTTGGTTATCCATATATGATATTCTACAGTAGTCTCAACCCCATCATGAGGAATTTAATGACATTATATGCTCTATTGATATTTATACACATGAAATGAATACCTTCATCAACTTTATGGGAAATATTCCATGCTACCTTCAGCCCTCCATTAGATTTCATGATAACGAGATCATGAAACTTGTAGGAGAAGGAGCAGATCCTCCTCTTCATATCCAAGCAACCATAAATGATATTACATACAAGTGTGTTCTCATTCATACAGGTTCCTCCATTAGCATAATTTCCACATTAGCTCTACATCACATGCATATCCCACCAAATCACTTTGCCACCCCATCACTTGACCTACGTGTTAGTCTCACAATGACACTAAGAGGGGGGGTGAATCAGTGTAGATCTTTATAACTTAAATCTTCAACTCTTAAATCCGAAACAATGAAAACTTAAAACCAAATAAAGCAAGCATAACAAGTGAACATCACACAACACAAGATGTATCGAGGTTCACCGATTTGGTTACTCCTCAAAATGACTGTTTGGACTCCCATCCAAATCTAGCCTTTGCAAAGCACCAACTTTACAATCAATTTACCAGAACCCACTGGAAGGACCATCAACCCCTGATTTACCAACACCAACTGGAAGGAGCATCAACCCCTAATTTACTAGCACCAAATGGAATGAGCATAAACCCCTGATTTACTAGCACTAACTGGAACGAGCACCAACCCTTGATGCCAAGCACCAACTTGGACTTCAATTTTGAAGCTAGAAGATTGACATAAAAATGCCTTCACTTTTACAAGACCCTGATTGGTCTATTGCTTACCCAACATCGCCCACAATTCACAAAACACACACCCTTCTCGCTCGCATTTTGCTTACTAAAATTCTCCAAGAAACACTCCTTTTATAACAATATTTTCTCTTTGTAACTCCTTTCATATTCTCATACGCCACTTGTCAATTATAACGCCTTTCATATTCTCATCTGCCACTTCAATTGTAACTCCTTATTTATGTAACTCCTTTTGTATATTTTGAGAAGGCATTTCGTCAAACACGTCACATGAAAATAATTGATACCATATTCTCCTACCATGGTTTTTCATTTTCTCGGTCATGACAGTTTTTTTTCTCCTTTGATGACTGCTCATTTTCTCCTTCATGACTATTCATTTTCTCCTTCGATGACTGTTCATTTTCTCCTTCGATGACTCTTTGTTTTCTCCTTCATGACTGTTCATTTTCTCCTTGCATGACTTTTCATTTTCTCTTTGCATGTCTGTTCATTTTCTCTTTGCATGACTGTTCATTTTCTCCCTGCATGACTGTTCATTTTCTCTTTCCCTTATATATGCATGTGTTTTGGTTTCCAAAAAAGGCTTTTCATTTCTATTTTGAGGCCCTTCATTTCCTTTTCTCCACATGGGTATGCATCCATTTATTTCCATGTGTAATGACCATCTTAAATGATTTCAAATAATTAAAGATTCCTTATGGGTCCACGTCACTATGCAGTATTCAGTTTCACCATCCTGGTGTTCATCACTAATATCAAACGCACTGTCAACTACTCTGTTCCTTTGGAAAAAATGCAACATGTCACGATATCGTGACACTTTTGTTTCTCTACCTGCCTGCCCTTTTTGAGTCACAAAAATGTGACATGTCGTGATATCGCGACATTTTTGTTTCTCTGCCTGCCTACCATTTTTGAGTCACAAAAATGCGACATGTCGCGATATCATGACACTTTTGTTTCTCTGCCTGCCTGCCCTTTTTGAGTCACAAAAATGCAACATGTCGTGATATCACAAAAAATTTGTTTCTCTGCCTGCCTACCCTTTTTGAGCCATGAAAATGTGACATGTCATGATAGTGCAACACTTTTTCCTTCTTGCTCTTTCTCTTTGCTTTGGACCACAAAAATACAACATGTTGCGATATCGCGACACTTTTTTATCCTTGCTCTTTCTCTTTGCTTTGGCCCACGAAAATACAACATGTCGCGATATCATGACACTTTTTCTCCTTGCTCTTTCTATTTTCTTTGGCCTGCAAAAATACAACATGTCACGATATCGCGACACTTTTTTATCCTTGCTCTTTCTATTTGCTTTGGCCCACAAAAATACAACATGTCGCGATATCGTGACATTTTTTCTCCTTGCTCTTTCTCTTTGCTTTGGCCCGCGAAAATACAACATGTCGCGATATCATGACACTTTTTCTCCTTGCTCTTTCTCTTTGCTTTGGCCTCGCAAAAATACAACATGTCGTGATATCTTGACACTTTTTTCTCCTTGCTCTTTCTCTTTGCTTTGGCCCACGAAAATACAACATGTCACGATATCTTGACACTTTTTTCTCCTTGCTCTTTCTCTTTGCTTTGGCCTGCGAAAATACATGTCGCGATATCTTGACACTTTTTTCTCCTTGCTCTTTCTCTTTGCTTTGGCACATGAAAATACAAAATGTTGTGATATCACGACACTTGTTCTCCTTGATATTTCTCTTTGCTTTGGCCTACGAAAATACAACATGTCGTGATATCACGACACTTTTTTTTCTTTGCTCTTTCAGCCATGAAAATGCAACATGTCGCGATATCATGACACTTTTTTCTCTTTGCTATTTCGGTCATAAAAAATGCAAAATGTCACAATATCGTGACACTTTTTTATCCTTGCATTTTCTCTTTTATTTGTACCACAAAAATGCAACATGTCACGATATCGTGACACTTTTTTTCTTTGCGATGTTTTACTTTTTCTTTGATCTTTAGCATATGGGCCACTTCGGTCTTCTTGGAAAATATGCAAAAATGTGGGTAAACATCCTCATAAGAATTTAACATCACTGTACATACTCTGAGGAACCTCTTAAATCCTATCCATTACATCAATCGATCTATCTGACTGTGTTGACAACAATGGCAATGCTATCACTGCACCTTGCTCAACAATCTCCCCCTTTGGAATTATTGGCAACACACGTGCAATTTCTTGTAACTCTTCTCCCCATTTGACAACAATACTAAAGGGCTACTACAAACTCCTCCTGAGTCCATGCACAAAATTCTTAGGCAAAAATTATTACACTTAGCAAAAATCACAAACATGAGCAAAAAGATAAACAAATACACAAATGCTCCCCCTGAGAATGTGGTCCCGATAGCTAGTCAATTCTTGGGAAGTGTGACCACTCCTAATTTATTGTGAAGGTAATCAAAGACTTCCTTGGGCAATGGTTTTGTCAAGATATCCGCTACTTGCTCTGTTGTTGAAACAAAATCCAACTTAACCTCACCTTCCGCAACTTTCTCCTTCAAAAAGTGATACTGGATAGCAATATGTTTTGTGCAAGAATGCATAACCAGATTCTTTGAGATGTTAATGGCACTGGTGTTATCACACTTAACTGAAATTGTCTCACTGAAGTTAATACCAAGATATTTTAGGGTTTGTTTCATCCATAATACCTATGTACAACATGTCGCTACAATATATTTTGCCTCTGCTATGGATAAGGAGACTGACTAGTTTTTCTTACTGTGCCACACGACCAACCTGTCTCCAAGATAGAATGCACCTCCATTGGTACTCTTTTTGTCATCTACACATCCTACCCAATATACATCTAAATACACAATAAGGGTGAAGTCCTTACCTTTCAGATACCATAACCCATATTCCATAGTACCCTTGAGGTACCGAAGAATCCTCTTTACTGCTATCACATGAGTCTCCTTGGGACTAGCCTAAAATTGTGCTACCATGCATACTGCCTACAAAATATCTAGTCTGGTAGCTATCAAGTATGGTAAGCTCCCAATCATAGATCTGTATATGGTTTGATCAACATGTGGAGATTTTTCATCCTTGCTCAACTTTTAACCTGTCGTCATGGGAGTGCTAACTGGCTTACAATCCTCCATTGTGAACTTTTTTAGTATCTCTTTCACATATTTAATTTGAGAAATAAATATGCCCTTCCCATTTTGATTAACTTGCAACCCGAGGAAATATGAAAGTTCACAAATCATTGACATTTCAAATTCTTGCTACATCTTAATTACTAAATCTTTACACGACTCATCTTTGCTACTGCCAAATATGATATCATCTACATATACAACAAGAATAATAAGATGGCCATTTTCTATTTTGACATACAAATTACTATCCACCATACCTTTCTTGAACCCTTGTTGAGTAAGATAGTTGTCTAGCATTGCATACCATGCTCGGGGTGCCTATTTTAAGCCATATAATGCTTTCTTCAACTTGCAAACCAAGTTGGGATCATCACCAAGTTGGAAACCATATGGCTGCTCAATATAAACCTCTTCTTTAAGTTTTCCATTCAAAAATTCTGATTTCACATCCATTTGATAAACTTTGAAATTCTTGTAAACTGCTAAAGCCAGAAATATTCTAATTGCCTCTACTATCTTGCCTTAGATTAGATACAAAAGTTCTTGGACAAAACCTTGCCATGTGCCCATGACCATTACATTTAAAACATTGCACATGGTTTTCAATTGAAAAAAAATATGTATTTCTACCAGCATAACTCTTTGATCTATTATTCAATCCACAATAAATTGCCTCATGACCATAATGGTTGCATCTAAAACAATAGCCATTAAAAGCATTATTATGAATAAAGTGAGAGTGATAGAACCTCTTTTGTTGTGGTTGCTTTGCTGTAGATCTCCTTTGAGATTTTATTCCTTTTGAAGATTTAGCTTCAAGCTTTTCTTGCTTTGATCCTTCAACAATGGACTTCTTCTTCTCTATAGATTTAGAAGATGAAGGTTGTTCAACTTCACATCCAAGACCAAACTTACCCATGGAGCTTCTTTGTTGCCTTATCATTTTATCTAGCAACTCTATGGTCTTCTAAAATTTGAGATTTGTATTGGCCTCTTCTAGTTGTTTCCTCAATAAAAAATTCTCCTCTTCTTGTTTGCAAAAAAAAATCTCTTTCTCATTGATCTATGACCTGAGAGTTTCTTCAATCATTTTGGAATCTTCTACTTGCAACTTTAGATCACTAATAACTTTATTAGATTCCTCTTCACGTTTTCTACATACATTGACTTTATCATCCAGGTGTGACTTCAAGGCTTCTTCTATTTTCTTGGCTTTATGAATTTGTAAGAAGTGATCTTCAATCTTATCCCCATATTCTTCCAACTTCTTGGACAATATTTTGTTTTTTTTCCTTTCTATATTCAACTCTTCTAGTGCAGCGATCAACTCACCTTCTAGATCTACTTCAACCTTAAGGTTTTCATAACATACTTCAGAATTCACTCTTATTTTTTTTAGTTCAATTTTCTCTTCCACAAGAACTGAAACTGACTGAGATGCCTTATTGGAGGAGGATCTATTCTTCTTACCCATTGCGTACTAATCCAAGATCAACCCTAGCTGATTTAGCCTGACAAGGGAAATTGGCTCTAATACCAATTGTTAGTCTCATAATGACACTGATAGGGGGGGTAAATCAATGTAGCTCTTTATAACTTAAATATTCAACTCTTAAAGCCAAAACAATGAAAACTTAAAACCAAATAAAGTAAGCATAACAAGAGAACAACACACAACACAAGATGTACCAAGGTTCACTAATTTGGCTACTCCTAAAAATGATTGTTTGGACTCCCATCCAAATCCAGCCTTTGCAAAGCACCAACTTTATAATCAATTTACCAGCACCCACTGGAAGGAGCATCAACCCATGATTTACAAGCACCAACTGGAAGGAGAATCAACCCCTGATTTACTAGCACCAACTGGAATGAGCACCAACCCCTGATGCCAAGCACCAACTTGGATTTGAATTTTGAAGCTAAAAGATTGACATAAAAATGCCTTCACTTTTACAATACCCTGACTGGTCTATTGCTTACCCAAAATCGCCCACAATTAACAAAAAACACACCCTTCTCACTCGCCTTTCACTTACTAAAATTCTCCAAGCAACACTCCTTTTATAACAATATTTTATCTTTGTAACTCCAATTGTAACTCCTTTCATATTCTCATACACCACTTGTCAATTGTAACACCTTCTTTCATATTCTCATCTTCCACTTGTCAATTGTAACTCCTTATTTATGTAACTCCTTTTGTATATTTTGAGAAGGCATTTCGTCAAACACATCACATGTAAATAATTGACACCATATTCTCCTACCATGACTATTCGTTTTCTCGATCATGACTTTTCATTTTCTCCTTCGATGATTGTTCGTTTTCTCCTTCATGATTGTTTATTTTCTCCTTTGATGACTGCTTGTTTTCTCCTTCGATGACTGTTCGTTTTCTCCTTCATGAATGTTCATTTTCTCCTTCATGACTATTTGTTTTCTCCTTGCATGACTGTTCATTTTCTCTTTGCATGTCTGTTCATTTTCTATTTGCATGACTGTTCGTTTTCTCTTTGCATGACTGTTCGTTTTCTTCCTACATGACTATTTGTTTTCTCTTTCCCTTATGCATGCATGTGTTTTGGTTTTCAAAAAAGGCTTTTCGTTTCTATTTTGATGCCCTTCATTTCCTTTTCTCCACATGGGAATGCATCTACTTCTTTCCATGTGTAACGACCATCTTAAATGATTTCAAATCATTAAATATTCCTTATGGGTCCACGTCACTATGTAGTCTTAAGTTTCACCATCCTGGTGTTCATCACTAATATTAGACGCACTGTCAACTACTCTGTTCCTTTGGCAAAAATGCAACATGTCGCGATATCGCAAAACTTTTGTTTCTCTGCCTACCTACCTTTTTTGAGTCGCAAAAATGCGACATGTCACGATATCATGAAACTTTTGTTTCTCTGCCTGCTTGCCATTTTTTAGTTGTGAAAATATGACATGTCACGATATCGCGACACTTTTGTTTCTCTACCTGTCTACCCTTTTTGAGTCACGAAAATGTGACATGTCGTGATATCACGACACTTTTTCCTTCTTGCTCTTTCTCTTTTCTTTGGACCGCAAAAATACAACATGTCATGATATCACGACACTTTTTTCTCCTTGCTCTTTCTCTTTGCTTTGGCCCACAAAAATACAACATGTCGCGATATCACAACCGAATGTTCATAACTAGCTTCTATTTCAACAACCTCTCCAACTTGGGTAGAAGTGCATCTATGTAGTTGGAGATTTCCCTGTTGGATATCTCCCAGATTGGGATGATCCCCAACCTCCTCGCCTCCCACTAATTCTATATAAACTAGGATTTTTCTAGTTTATCCCCCTGACTCTGATTCCCCTGAACCCCTTAGCTGATGAATTTAGATCCTTATTCACTAGAGCATCCTCATACTACTATTTGTATTTTGCATTTTGCATTTTCTTGCAGGAACCCTATAGTTTTTTAGCCCAAGCTAGTTCGAATCATCGCAAATGATTCTAGACTATCTCGAACGATCCTATCAAGGAGTGCAGATGATTTCATACAATTGGAGGTGATCCTAACTATAATCTAGATTGGGGGTAATTCGAGCCCAGAGTTTGCATTTTCTTAACTTTCCTACATTTTTCCATTATAATTCTGCATTATATTGGGTGATTATGTTTATGCATCTTGGAGTTCACCTCATCTAGTGTAAATGCACAATAAAATCAAAATACATCATTAAGTTGATGCATTTCTTCTTTGATTTCTATTTGGATTTATCATTTAGATAAATTTACCATTACTTCTATCATTTCCCCTATGTTTTGGTACTCGTATTTTGGTATTTTATATCTATTTTTGTGATTGTAGGTTTCTGACGAATTTTTCAGATGAATTCATCAGATCCATGATGATCTCATCTGATCTCAGATGACCGATTGTGATCTGAGACAATTCTGTCTCCTTTCAGTTGATTAAGTGCAGTTTGAGATGATTCAGACTGCTACAAGACTCAGAACCTTCATCAAAAATCCAAAATCAGGTATGATCTATCCTAATCTATATATTCTCTGTGTTTAGCCCATTTCTATTTTCTGTATCCATTTAAATCATTATTGGCATATAGAATAGTTTAGATTCATTTTGGACAAACCTAGGAATTGAATTATTGAGTATAAAACAAACACATTAAACCCATTCCCAACCTAGGCGTGGAAACTGCCACTCAAAATTTTCCTGGTGAACCCACCATCCATCAAAAATTCACATTTATAATCCTCCCCCGAGAGGCGGGACCTTCAAAGGGCCTCTTAGTCCGAGGTATTTTCCCATACTTCTCGCATCCCCCTTCTGGGTGCGGATCTTATAGCCTGAGGGTAAGGATGCAAAAATTTTGGAGTGATACATTTTGGTGAACCCGACGTGAAAACTAAAAACATTTTGAAAACAATCCAAAAAAAAAAAACACAAAAAAATAAATGCATTTAGAATCAAATATTGCATGTCATATTTATATGGTAGATTATAACAAAAGACGAGCCGTCACCATTAATGTTGAGAATCAATTAGCAGCTATAGAGATTAATTCTTTGCTTAGAGTAGCTCCAACATATAAAGTCCCACCTTTATGGGATGAGCTTAATAGGAGATTGAATCTCATTTCATCTAGAGCAACCAAACTTAGGCAAATCAAGAGGTTTGTCCTAGATAGAATCTTGGATCCCGATCAAGTGACTTTGTATCATGAGCTTCAGAGAGCTTGCCATAGGTGGTTAGAAAATAAAAGAGCCCTTGTGTCTTCTGAGTTGTATAACTTTGAGGAATACCTCGATAATGCAGTTGTAGTACATAAATTTTTGTCTTGTATAGAGGACCAAGAGGTCATTCTTATGGATAGACAAAGATGGAATAGAGTCCCCAGAGCTGTGTTATATCGAGAGTATTGCCATGAGATTTATTTTTACAAGACAGAATCTGAAATAGATAATATCACTATAGCACACTTTATCAAATTCTTGAAAAACCATTTCTAATTTGAAGAAGAGCATTTTATGACTCCTGATGAACTTGATCCTATCAATGACATTCATAAACTATTTTTAGAAAACTAAGCTATTATTTTATTATTGTTATTTCTTGTATTTAGTGTGTTGTTTGTTGTCTTTATAAGCATAAAATAAAAATAAAACAAAAAAACAAAATCATAACAAAAAAAATCAAAACATTTTATTTTTAAAGCATTATAGTAGGTATATAATTAAAATATATACCTCCCAGATCTGTTGCAAATATATCAATATATATTTGTTAAAATCTAATATTTAGACATAATGACTAGACTCAGGAATGGAAAACAAATTGAGGTAGAAGAAGATTGGTTAAGGAAAATAGAAAACAACCCAGATGTCCTTCCTGAAGACCCAATTCAAGAAGAAGGAACTCTAGACCAACATGAAGAAGAGTATGTTGATGCAAATGAACAAAGAGAAAATGTTAGGGAGGAAGAATCCTCATCTCCTAAAATATCTCCAGAAGGGGCTATTACTTTTGAGAACATGGAACATTTCTGGAAGTTCCTCCATGATAATATGGACACCCTTAATAGAGCAGTTCATATGGACAAAGATCAAATTAGTGACACTCAAGCAACCCTAGAAGACATATATCACACATACACTAATCCTTTGTCCTTCATTGATCAAGAGAGTGATCAAGCTGGACCGTCCAATTTGGACATGGCTACTATAATCCAAAACACGTGACAACAACAGGTTACCCAACTACCTAGAGTGCTTGTTATTAAACCTAGGGTTATTCCCACACAAAAGAAACCTTCATTCACTGCTCTATTTCACCAAGCTATTGATCAATATACTTCAAATCAACAAAATCCTAAAACAAAACCAAATGTTAATTTCCAACAATCTGGGATACAACATAATGCTACCACAAATCTTCTTCATAACACTCTTCCTACCAACCATTTGCATAACAACAATATAGCATCTAATCCTTATGTCCCGCCTTCCTATGCTCACAAATCCCATGCTCATGTACCACCGAACCAACATGGTGGGCAAACTGGTAATCTGGAAGCCATGGTGAAATAGTTAGCCTCCCATATGGACCAAATATATCCCTACCATCCCTTGTACAATTATCGAGAGATGTGTAGTCAACCTCTAGATCCTATAGTTGTAGCACAACCATATCATAAACACTTTACCATGCATGTCCTACCTATATACAAAGGAACCGAAGATCCCATAGAGCATATTCATATGTTTAGGATAACATGTCATGATATATCACATGATGACTTGTTATTACTAAAAATGTTCTCAAAAAGTTTAGGAGGGATGTCATTGGAGTGGTATTATCAATTGCCCACTCATTCTTTGAGAAATTTTGAAGAGACCGTTGAGTCTTTTGTGCATCAATTTAGTGCCTATATTGAAATGCATGTAACCATTAAATATTTGTACAACCTAAAACAAGACAAAGATGAGTGTTTTGCTGACTTCTTAGCTCGATGGAGGCAATTGATAGGAAAATTACACTTTGTGTTACCTTATTGGGAAATGTTGGATATTTTTATCAATAATTTACAAGAACAACTATCCTATGAATTATCAACTGCTACCTTGACCACATTCGATCAAGCTATAGATTTAGCTCAAAGAGTGGAATATGCTCTCATTAGAATAGGGCAGCTCAAAAAGAAAGATGATGAGAAAAAATCCAGAAATAAATATAAAAATAAACAAGTTGTGGGTGATGGAGTCACTGATAGTAGAAACATTGCCAATGTTAATACTACAAAAAAAATAGAGAAGTTCATATTGAAACCTCCTGATAAACCACCTCGATAATTTACTAGGTTAAATCAACCTTTATCAACCATTCTCCCGCAACTATTAGCCCAAGGTTTGATTCAATTACCCAATATCCGAGAACCTGATCCAACTATACCCGGATATAGAGTTGATTTACATTGTGATTTCCATAGAGGACCTGGACATGCTACCAACTCTTGTAAATGGTTAAAACATAAAATACAAGATTTAATTGATAACAATGAGATGGAGGTGCAAGCCTTTCAACCTAAACAAAATCCTACTAATAATGCTCAAAAGAACACCCCTCAAATTCAGAATCAGAATGCCAATCAATCATTGGACATATTTCAACATCCTTTACCAAAGCATGGTAAAGAAGTGGCTAATCAAATTGAACATCATAATTTTCCCCCTCCTATCTGATATGTAGGAGCCATTAGTGGGCATTTACCTATTCATGATCTAGAAATATTTGACACAACTCTATCCATGGTTACGTCCAGAACCCTATATAATATTCAAACACCTGATCTTAGTGATGTAGAATATGATACTGAAAGTGACATGGAAATCACCTCAAATCAATCAAATAGTTTTGAAAATGAATCAGATCCTATTCAATCCATCACAAATTCCATGGTTCCAGAAGAACCATTTCCTAGAAGAGTTACTACTCGACCCTCTTCTCATCAATTCCTTTCTAATGAAAAAGCCATAAACGCTAGACCAAGACCCATTCATCATCCTAAAAATAATATTGTAGGTACATTCATTACTCGACAATAGGCTCAAAACTCTCAACAAGATCAAACTCAGAACGATGGATCAGCTCCATTTGTTTTGAAAAATCCCAATAAAGGGAATCATATGCCTAATGTTCAACCTAAGCCTCCATATAATATTAATGAACAATTATCCAATACTATAGCTAGAATTTCCCTTTTGGACCTTTTAAGATCTTCTCCTACCCATAGGGATGAATTAATGCTCACATTAAGCCGAATGATGGTACCACAAAATATTCAACCTAAAGCCATGACCGACACTATCATAACTCGAGAAGTCAACTGTATTGACTTTCGAGATAGAGATATACCACAACATAGTTTACATAAGGATAACCCCTTATAAATTACTACCCTAATTGGGGATGTATCCATTAAATGTGTCTTGATTGATAATGGTTCATCTTTAAACATATGCACTTTTGACTTCTACCAAAGATTTGGCTTTAGAAGTGATGAAATGAAAATAATAGATATGATTATAAAAGCCTTCAATGACGAAACACAAGAAATGTGTGGAGTCATTACTATACCCTTGCAAGTTGGTCCTAGAACCTTAGATACAATCGTGTTTATTGTACATTGCCCTGCATCATACAATATACTTTTGGGTCACCCTTGGATCAACGCAATACGAGCGGTTCCATCCACTTTACATCAGTGTGTTAAATTCAAATTTAAAAATCAGTTGGTTACCATTCATGGTGATCCTAGACCCTTTGATATGTGTGCTTTGGCAAAACCTGTTGGAGTTCAATTTTGCCCTGCCCTATCATCCACACATCCTAATTCTCATCATCCGCCTAAACGTGTGAAACACACACCTATAACATCATCTACCCTTTCAACTACACCTATAACTTCCATATCGATAGACTCATCCATAGATATCCCTATAACATCCCCATCCACTACAGGCATCCTTTCCACATTAGACGATCTAGGAAATGTTCCTTCTACCTCTTACGCTCTTACTGATGAACTCTTACCCGATTTATCTAAAATTTTGATATCAAAAGAAATCAACATTGCCATGCAAGCTTCCCTTATTTTAAATAAACTCCCACCCTCTCCTCGTACCTTGGGCCTCCCATAGCCTATGGGAAGTATTTACCAAGTCAGGAGTTGTGCTTTTATTTATAAGGGATATGATTGGGGAAGAATACCAGAAACATCAAGACACATTGTGATGGATATGCTTGATGCTATTTTTCTAATGAGTATATTAAAGCTAAACCCAGCTAAACCCATAATGCTTAAGTTGGGCTATAAAGGGAAAGGTTTGGGACCTTCCCAAAATGGTATGAAGGAACCTATTGAGGTAGAACCATGACCTACCCGATGCGGTGTGGGCCTATTTCCTAGTAAAGGTCAACCCTTCCCATTTGAGGAGGATGACCATCTTACATGTTATCAAGATTATCTGGATAAACAAGATTATTTGTGTTCAAAGAATAATCCCTTTACCTGTCATATGCTATCTCTCGCCTACCCTAAGATGATTTTTGAATTCGATGATGAGTTGGAAGGGGATATCTTCCATGATGTCTCCGTTGATGACTTGTTACATAAATTTTTTTATTTTGATGGCTCTATACCTAGTATAGCCCAGCTTGAGGCCTCGACTCCTCAAGATGAATTATCCAAGCTAACCTTGGAAGAATTACAATAATTGGGTGTTTCACCCGCACCACCTAATTTTGAGAGATATTTACATATGGAAGTTGAAAACGGTATAAAAATTAACATTGGAACCAAACATAACCCTCACATAATCAATATTGGATAAGAATTAAGTCAAGAAAAACAAGATAAATACATTTCATTTCTTAAAGACTATGAAGATGTCTTTGCTTGGAAATATGACGATATGCCAGGTCTGGACCCTTCTGTAGTTATGCATCATCTAGTAGTCCATCCGGATGCTAAACCTCGTTAAACGAAACTTAGAAAAAGCATCCTAAAGTGGCCTTACTAGTCAAATCAGAACTAGAAAAACTGTTGAAGGTCATTTTTATACAAGCCATTTATTATGTTGAATGGATCTCAAATGTAGTTCCAATAACTAAGAAAGAAGCCACTAAAGTTAGGTTTTGTACAGACTTTAGAGATATTAATGCTGCCTACCCTAAAGATGATTTTCCTCTTCCCAACATGGATCAAATCATTGATTTTACTACTGGGAGTGGAATGATATCCCTAATGGATGGATTTTCTGGTTATAATCAGATCAGGATAGCTCCTGAAGATCAAGATAAAACAACCTTTATTACCCCTTGGGGAACCTTTTGTTGGAAAGTAATGCCATTTGGTTTAAAGAACACAGGTGCAACCTATCAATGAGCCATGACTTATATCTTTCATGATATGATGCATGATATTCTACATGATTATGTAGATGATATTATAGCTCGTTCCATCAAATAAGATGATCATTTAAATGACTTGAGAAAAGTATTTGATCGGTTAAGGGAGTATCTTATCCGATTGAATCCAACCAAATGTATATTCGAAGTTAAGTCTAGTAAATTATTGGGGGTTATTGTTTCTTTACGTGGCATTGAAATTGACCCTCTCAAGATCGTGGCTATCACTGATATGCCCACACCCACAAATATATCAGAATTACAAAGTTTACAAGGTAAGCTTCAAGCTATTCGTCGCTTCATTGATAAGTTGGCAGATAAAACCGGACCCTTTCTTAAACTTCTTAAGAATGATGTCTCTTTTCATTGAGACAACAAATGTTAGGAAGCATTTGAAATCCTCAAGCAATATCTTCTTAAACCACTGGTGCTTTCCCCACCTAGATCTGATCGTTCATTTATTTTGTACATTTCTGCTTCCAATTTTGCCTTAGGAGCTATGTTAGCTCAACTTGACGATGAGAAGAAAGAACGTGCTAATTATTACATCAGTAGAACCTTGATCAGTTATGAAACTCGCTATACCATATTAGAGAAGTTATGTCTTTTAGTCATATTTTCTACACAAAAACTATGAAATTATATGCTTAGTCAAAAAATGTATGTTATTGCCAAATTTAACCCTTTGTGATATCTCATGAGTCGACCGTACTTATCTGGTCGCACAGCCAAGTGGGTTCTTGCGCTAAGCGAGTTTGATCTCACGTTTATAGGACAAAAGTCTGTTAAAGGTCAAATCATAGCAGATAAATTAGTTGTTGCACCCTTAGAGTCTACCCATCCCCTCATCATTGAGTTTCTCGATGAATGCCTTAAATTAGAGGCAGACCATCCTAAACAATGGTCCCTATACTTTGACGGAGCCCGATGCATGAGTGGGGCTGGTGCGGGTATTATTTTAATATCTTCACAAAAACATCTTATACCTTTTTCCTTTAAATTAATGTTTGCTCACACTAATAATACTACTGAATATGAGGCTCTAATACTTGGATTACGAGCAGATTTGGCCCTAAAAATTAAAAATTTATTAGTTTTTGGTGATTCCCAACTTGTCATAAATCAAATCAATGATGTTTATCAGACCAAAGATGATAAATTATGCCCATATAAAACATATATTTTGTAATTATTATCCTTATTTGATCAAGTTACTTTGGAAGCTATTCCTCGAACTAGCAATCGTGCGGCTAATGCTATGGCTACAACTGCATCTCTTTTTCCATTGGAGTTAGATGATGAATATGATACCATCATTATTCATCAAGTCATAGAAACCGCTTCAAGCAAATCATGATTAGAACCTTTGGATGTGTTTCTAATCAACGAAACTGCTCCCGAACCATGGTACACTGATATATTTAATTTTTTGCAAAATGGGACCTTCCCTGATGGTTATACTAGCAACTAGCACCGATTATTACGTAGACGAGCAAGTCGCTTCGTAATTATTGGTAATACCTTGTATAGGAGATATTTTGAAGGCATATTATTAAGATGTTTGAATCTAGAAGAATCTAGATCAGCTTTGAGTGAAGCCCATGATGGATCTTGTGGAGGACACTTTAGTGGTAACACCATTGCTAAGAAGCTCCTTAAGATAGGATATTTTTGGCCTACCATGGAGAATGATGCACATGATTATGTGCACCATTGCGAAAAGTGCCAGAAACATGCTAACCTTGTCCATGCACCTGCACAAGAGCTACAGGCTATTTCATCTCCTTGGCCCTTTTCAAAATGGGGCTTAGATATCATTGGGAAAATCAACCCTATGTCATCTGATGGACACAAATTTATCATAATCACTACGGAGTATTTTACAAAATGGGTTGAAGTTATACCTTTAGCTTCTTGTACTGGAATCCAAGTTTCTAAGTTTATCTTCAATAAAATTATTTGTAGGTTCAGAATTCCTGCAAATCTCATCTCAGATAATGGAACTTGTTTCAAAAATAAATATGTTAAAAAATTGTGTCAAAAATATAAAATTCAACATCGTTGGTCCACTCCCTATTATCCTCAGGGTAATGGCGAAGCAGAATCATCTAATAAAACATTAATCCAAATTCTCAAAAGATTGGTCAATAAATCTAGTCGATATTGGCACATCCAATTATATCCTGCTTTATGGGCCTATCGCACTAGTGTTCGCACCCCCACTGGAAGTTCACATTTCATTTTGGTTTATGGTGCTGAAGCTATTTTTCCCTTTGAATTAGAAGTTCCTTCTTTGGCTCTACTACTTCAAGATACTGAAGTAGGGGATGAATATCGTGCTGGCAGATTTAGTCAGGTGGAACTTTTAGATGAAAAGTGCATCAATGCTTTGGAGCATCTTCGTGCCTACCAAAACAGGCTTAAGAGAGCATATCTCAAGAAAGTTCATCCTTGATCCTTTGATATCGATGACCTTGTCTTAAAAGAAAATAAAAAAAATGCTAATGCTACTAAAGACCTTAAAGGTAAATTTGAGCCCAAATGGCTTGGACCGTATATTATTACTGCTAAATTTGGGTCGGGAGCATACAAATTATCTACCTTAGATGGTAAAGAACTTAAAGAACCTATGAACATTATGCATCTCAAATGCTACTATGCATAAAATTTGGCCATTTCATCATTGTATATATTTGTTTTGCACATTATTTCTTTTAGTCACTTATATATATATATATATATATATATATATATAACAATCACATTGTATTTCTTTCAATTCATCAATTAAAATCAAATAAAAAAACATCAAAATTGTCAAAAACATCTTTTTCATACTTGTCAATTCTTGGAGTTTGTAGTTATATTTTCAATTATTTTGGATAAATGAACATTTATTTGGAATCCCGCACTATCACACTCACATGAATAAATATCTTGATTTTATTTAGTATGATTATTAATCTTTCTTATATCAAAGTCCACATTGGCATTAAATAAAGTTTTGAGCATAGAGAACTAATCTTGTTATTTACTTGACCCAAGTATATCTTTTCACATTAAAATTATTTCATTGCAAATTCAATATGACGCTACATAGTAGACGTGTTTTCTTGAGCAAAAAGTTTCCCCTGCTATCCTATCATGCACATGGTCTAGAATATTTGAGAATTGACAAAAGGACAAGCTCACCCCTACCCAGAATAAAAATTCCTTGCTCTACAACCAATCCGAGCAAGTATCCCTAGCATAGGAAGACAAAGAAAAGTCAAAGAAAAAATGAGAAAAAAAAAATCATTTTGTACCATCGCCACAATATTTCAAGCAAAAATACAAAAAAAAAAGAGAGAAAAAGAAAAGCAAAAGTGAAACGAAAAAGCAAAATGCAATAAAATCCCTTTCCGTACCCCTTGAAAAGAAAAGAAGGGTGAATGAGCTTGAATCCCTAGAATTCTCAATTATTTGAAAACTGTGAGGTAAGCCCCATAACAGGTGGTTTGTGCCCAACCCGTTTGGCCTTGGGTAATTCCTAGCGTGGTGATATGTCTATCACATTAGCGACCTTATTTTGTACAAACCTATGTCAGCTTATGGATCAGCTAGCTCTTGATAACCTGACATACATAGTATTCTGGTACAGTTATATGCATGTAAATCATGGTTAAGGGACACTCATTTGGTTAAGGCAAATTGCTTGTATCAAATTATCTTGCTCAAAATTGGTGAATGAACAATACAATCGCACACACATTTGTATTTGAGAGATTTTGTATCATTATGATAAATCAAGATCGGTAATGAACTCACATTTGCACATGAGGATCCTTTATAAACCTACATTTGTTTTTGAGATAATTTAAAATATTTTTGTAATTCTTTTCGGAATAATTTTATCCTCTTATTTCAGAATTTTGTTTTGTATAAAAAAAATTATATACATTGTTTCAAAAAATCGCAAAATGATTTCAAACAACATGTTCATCATATTATTATTTTTTGTTTATCAAAAATCAAAAATCAAAAATCAAAAATCAAAAATCAAAAATCAATCATGCAATAAAACTAAAAATATCAATTTCTTCTTTGGATTTCGCGATGATGGTATAAGTCTATACCTATAAATTCTATGCCTAGCGTAAACCATTGTTCTAATTTTATTTTCCCATCCATTTTAAAAACACATATGGCTTACATCATTATGTTACACAATTGTGCTTCAAAACGAATGAACACTTATTCTATTTCATGTCATTATTTCAAACATTCTATTTTGCAACCATGGTATAATTTCTAAGGAATTATTCAAAAATTTATCACACTTAGGAATTTATGCCTAGCAAAAATTACTTTTTAAATATATTTCATGCATAATTTTGTGAAAAATCTGAAAACAAATCATCACCATCATCATTTTCATCATCACAATACCAAGTCTTAAGACAATCTCTTAAGCACTCTTTTACTTTTAGCAATATTTCTATACTAGGATTAGCTTGATGACCTAGCGAGCGGTGAATCCATGAAACGGTCTATAAAAACGACAATGTCCTTTGAAATTATTGTTAGAAGTCCTTTTTATTTTTCATCAAATCACACCAAAACAACCAATATATGCACATCAGATTATTTCATTTACAATTTTATGGCATGACATAACATTATAATTTGTTTCCAACGACATAATTACATGAATTAACAATTCAAGCATCATAAAATAGATACACAAGTCATATCATAAAAAATACAATCTATATATATCATCAATCAATTATGTACATCATCTAGATTGGTATGCCACAATCAAAACCCTGGCATACTCAATCTCCTCAAAAACAAGTATATATATATACATATATAATAATGCAATCTGCACTCTGCAGTAGCTAGCCTCAAGAAGCCCTCGAGCTCTTATCCTCATCTCCTCCCCCACCATGACATGGAGGAGGTGGCCCCATAGAGTTCTAGGCTGTGTCCCAGGTCCTCGTCGTCGATCATGAGGATGTCCTCGATGATACCATCATGATCGGCTCTGCAATGGGGGTTGGCAATGGTATCCTCTATCCCTATGGGACTGCTTGATAGTACAACCCCTAGTAGAATGCAGTTTGAGCAATCAACCATGCCAGATCCTGAGTTCTTGCTCCTCCACCCTGAGCTCTGAGTCATGTAGCCTCATCCTGTAATGTCTGCACCTGAGCTCGAAGGCGGGCAACCTCAGCCTGGAGAGCCGTCGTCTCGCTGCTCTCCCCTACCTCAACATCCTTGCCCTTATCAGGTGATGGTGGTCTCTCCCCCTGCTATGAAGGGAATCTTTCCTCCCTTCGCCCTGTCTCATGTGGCATCTATGGAGCCTAACCCATTCATTGGTGTCTCTCCTATGGGGATCACCATTGCTCTCTCCTATAATGACCCCACACTACCTCAATGGTAGCCTGGCACCACTTCCCCATTCGTTGCACAACCACGTGCATCGTACCCTATGCCCTCATCATCCGAGGATGGCATATGCCTACGTACTAGGCATCATAGCCGTCTGCAACCCCAACATCATCACCATCCACTAGCTAGATGGGGGCATCATCCGCATCCTGACTCTAGAATCACTGTATGTCCGGAGCCCCACTTAGTGTAGTACTATCCTAAACAATTTAGAAGTACTCATAATCCCTAAGAGAAGGGATCCCCTGCTATAGACCGAACTACTATAGTACCCAGTTGTACTGATGGACCTCTACCTCTCCCTGCTCCATCCTCAGCTAGTAGACTCACCTGATGCAAGCCAACTCCTACCCATCCTCTGCCCACTCGGGGTGCTCTCTCCATGGCCTCCAGGTGATCCGGTCTAGGATGAGGTCATCTAGCAACCTCTAAGACATCGACAAATCTATCCACCACTGTGACCCTCTCTGTAGCCACCAATAGAAAACCTGGGGTCTCTCCCGGTCAACCCCTGTCAGTGGGAGCCCTACTGGCCTCCGCACCATGATATGCTCCTAGCATCAAATCTATAGCAGCGATGTCAAGACCAAACATTGACCTCCCTTGTATATGACCCCATGTAGGATCCTATACAAGTGACATAGTACAAAGCTACCCCATGTAAACTTGTACCCGTGGTCTCTCATGTTGCAAACTATGTCTGAGAGCACCCACGACAGTATATGCCCACTCTGGTGGCATAGCAGTAAGCCATCGACCACCCCTACCAAAACTCGAGTTAGCCTGGATGCCCCAGGCATCTACCTCAGAGATTCGATGTTCATCCCACCCTTCTCCAGGGTGAAGCTCGAGTCTCCAATCAATCTCATCATTGCTTGGCCCTGATTGGCCGTAAGCATCATGAGTCATCCCTGTATGGGGATCCTCATGATCCTCCATATGTCCTCTATTGTGGGAGCCATCTCCCTTGTTGGTAGCCAAAAATAGGATGACCTCAGATACCATCTCTCTGCTAGGGTTGTCAGAAGCCCTATGTCAATCGGTACTTGTAGCATCTCTGCCACATGCTGTAGCCTGACCTATGCTAATTGGTTGCGCTCTGCCTGGTCGAGAGTAGCCAAGTCATCTCTCAACCCACAGTATTTCCATTCTTAGATTTTTAGTAATCCCCTCTGTAAAACAAATAATAAACAACACAATTTATTAATAACCAATCATTAAAATAAAATTAAAAATATTTTAATCAAGCTTAATTTCTTAACAAGATGATATCGTCCACCATTGGATTATATCGTCCTAAATTGAGAAGCATTGTCCTTTGTTAGGATGAAATCGTCTCCAATTTTGCAACTTGTGGATCACCCCTTGTTGAACGAGATCGCCCCTAGTTCACCGATTTCGCCCTCAGACGAAATCGATGATCTAGAGATGATTTCGATGAAATAGGGACAATTTCATCCCAACGTCGTCGACAGCCTAAAAATGGCCATGACGCCCCAAATAATCAAAATTTAAATCCAAAAATTGCACAAAGCAAAATCAAACCTAATCTATTAGGATTAGATCCTTACCCGTAGCCCGCACCGGACCTCTGTCGCTCTGTGCGCTGTCTCCACCATTTTTTTTTGTCTGCAGAGCTCTAAAAACCAGTAAAAATGAATAGTAAAAAATGAATTAGGGTTTTCCCTATTTTTCTTAATTTTATTCAAAACCAACAACATTTTTTTTGCTTTTTCGCATTTTTACCTCAAACGTTCGATTTGGGTAAAAACACGGAGGGGGCACCATAGTCAGCAATCATACGATTCAATCAAGAATCATCGTCTAAAAAGTTGAGTACATTTTTGCTTTCTCGTAAAACAGGAAAAACTCGTCTTTAACACATTTTATTCAGAAAATTCACTAAAGAGGAGGCAAAATGTAGCACCCTAAAATTGGTACGGTTAAAACCTTAGTAAAAGATAAAAGATAAAAATTTAAATTTTAACCCCAAAACCACCTGTTACCCGCTTTCCCCATTTTTCATGCCATTTTTAGGATTTTTTTGATCGTTGGATGATATTGTCGTAGATCATACGAAATCGTCCCCAATTTGACGAATTCATCTAGAACAGAACGTCTAGACGATTTCGTCCCAAAATCAAATGTTCATAATTAGATTTTGTTTCAACAGCCTCTCCAACTTAGGTAGAAGCGCATCTGCACAGTTGGAGATTTCCCTGTTGGAGATCTCCCAAATTGGGATGATCCCCAACCTCCTAGCCTCCCCCTAATCCTATATAAACTAGGATTTTTCTAGTTTATCCCCCTAACTCTGATTCCCTTGAACCCCTTAGCTGACGGATTTAGATCCTTATTCACTAGAGCATCCTCGTACTACTGTTTGTATTTTGTATTTTGCATTTTCTTGTAGGAACCCTATTGTTTTTTAGCCGAAGCTAGTTTAGATCATCACAAATGATTCCAGACTATCTCGGATGATCCTATCGAGGAGCGTATATGATTTCATACAATTGGAGGTGATCCTAACTATAATCTAGATTGGGGGCAATTCGAGCCCAGAGTTTGCATTTTATTAACTTCCCTGCATTTTTCCATTATAATTCTGCATTATCTTGGGTTATTATGTTTATGCATCTTGGATTTCACCTCATCTAGTGTAAATGCATGATAAAATCAAAATACATTGTTAAGTTGATGCATTTCTTCTTTTATTTCTATTTGGATTTATCATTTAGATAAATTTACCATTACTTCTATTATTTCCCCTATGTTTTGGTACTCGTATTTTGGTATTTTGTATATGTTTCTATGATTGCAAGTTTTTGATGAATTCATCGAACGAATTTGTCAAATCCACGATGATCTCATCTGATCTTAAATGACCGACTATGATCTGAGATGATTCTGTCTCCTTTCAGATGATTAAGTGCAGTTTGAGACGATTCGGACTGCTACAAGACTCAGAACCTTCATCAGACATTCGAAATCAGGTATGATCTGTCCTAATCTGCATATTCTTTGTGTTTAGCACCCATTTCTATTTTTTGTATCCATTTAAATCATTATTGGCATATAGAATAGTTTAGATTCATTTTGGCCAAACCTAGGAATTGAATTATAGAGTATAAAACGAACACATCAAATCCATTCCCAACCTAGGTGTGGAAACTATCACTCAAAAGTTTCCTGGTGAACCCACCATCCATCAAAAATTCACCTTTATACTCCTCCCTCGAGAGGCAGGACCTTCAAAGGGCCTCTCAGTCCGAGGTATTATCCCATCCTTCTCGCATCCCCCTTCCGGGCATGGATCCTATAGCCTAAGGGTAAGGATGTGAAAATTTTGGAGCGATACAATATCCCTTATATAATGCATCATTGCATTAAATACATCCATGATGGACTTATCCACTATGTTCCTACCAATGGAAACCCCTTTAAATTTTTAGCATTGTAGATCTACCACCTATACCTTCATATTACTCCACACAACTATTCTCTATTTATTCTCACCAGTATATAGGAGCATCGACATCATCCCCTACATCCTCTTCATTACCACAATCATCATAAAGGATGCACACCTCAATGTATGCACCATTAGCATCAACCATACAATACCTAATCTGGTTGTACCATTTTCACCATACTCCTTGTGTCCACAACCACCATCTTAGTCATCATCTTCCAAAAGTCCACCCATAGCATCGAGACTAGTTTAATTACCTATAATATGACCTACCACTCCATATCACCCACCTTCCTCTGTGGAACCTCCTCTTCTTCATACACCTCAGACACATTCTATTCCTTTTTACCCATGATCTAGGTCCTTCACCTCACCTTGTAGCCCAATATTAGCTCCCACTCCTCCTCCTTCCCAATTCCCACATGTGGATCACCCCATACCATCCATGATAGCTGAATTCCATGAGTGGGAACAATAAGCCTCTTATCTCGATGATCAGTTGTTATATCCTTCTACTGCTACCATAAGAGACTCCCAGGTCGCATCCTCATATTTTGACTTAGATTCTCCACCCTGTTTGCCACAACATACATCATCCTGCATTTCTATCTCTATGACAAATTTAGGCCTAGGTGATTACAATGTGCACGATTCCCATGTACGTCCACCTATATTTCAGTCCATGCATGATTTCGGCTACCCTTTAGCCTTAGTGTTGACCATAGGAACTATCATACAATTAGGGCCTCCTAACAACCAAACTAACTTTGTGTATGCAAGAGTTAATTCCTAACTCTTGCCTGTACCCCCTCCACCACCACAATCTAGTTTTTATGATACACTAGATCATATGGCTAACCCCTATTTCACCTTACACTACCTTTAGTGTTTCCATTGATGTGGATTTGGGTTAGTTCATTACAAACAAGGGTTACGTACACCCATTAACCCCCATGTGCAATTACCTACTGATAAATCCGGCCTAGGTTATCGCCCAACCACCATTCACATGTTAGAAGATGAGATCCATGACCTATCCCTACATCCTTCCCCACTTCCAACACACACCTTGGAAAAGTATATCGATATGTATATCCTAGAAGACAACCCATATTCTCACTCAACTATCACAGTTCCCTATGACTTATTTCAAGAAAATCTTCTTTTTGACACCACATCATCATGTTGTGGTGATGAATTAACAAGTCAATTTGCCATCTTGTCTCTAAATACTCATGATCTAGAGCATGACATGGCATCTCCTCCATTATCACTAACACATTTGGCTACATTTTTGCCTATACATTGATGTCTCCATCGACTTGCTACTCGACCATGTTCTCCATCAATCATCCTATGCCCTCCATTGAGCCTCCTATGATATCCATAGGTTATTGAGTCTACATAATCAGACTCTTCACCACCTACTTCCCCACGACATTGATTAATATGGTCGACGTGGATGTCTTCTCCCTACTGTGATATGCACACTGAAAAATTTGTGATGACATACAAAATCTGAATTTTGTTGACCTCACACACATCTCATTCATATCATCACCTCAAGATTTTCTAATTTCACCTCATGTCCTACATATCGCTAATGCTCCTTCACCTTCTACACCACCTCATATTTTGTGCGCTCATCACACGAACATCTACATAGATGATAAATATGAAATTATTGAGTCCATAGATGATCTCCACCTCATTCCATTCCTAGAAAAACTCCATGATGTCTCTCACATGCTAATCAAATAAACCATTGATGTAACATTGGGGATGACCCCGATAATCCCCACATTGTTAAACTAGCTACTAGCATTTCACTCAAAGAGTGCATTTTGTTCACTACTTTTCTTAGAAAGTACATCAAAGTCTTCGTGTGGTCCTACAAGAATATGCTAGGACTCGATATCACCCTTGTAGTCCACAATCTCACATTAGATAAAGAGGCCAAACCTGTTAGATAAAAGCTACAATGCATGCACCCAATAGTTGCATTACTAGTAAATTTTGAGATCCAAAAGCTCTTATATGTAGAACTTATCATACCCATAGACTATCCTGAATGGGTGTCCAACATGGTTCTAGTGCCTAAACCTTATGGTGAGGATTTTTTCTATACTAACTTCCATGATTTAAACAAAGTGTTTCCCAAAGATAACTTCCATCTACCTAACATCGAATCACTAGTTGACTCTATAGTAGTCCATGAGATGATTTCCCTTATGGATGGATTCTATGGGTACAACCAAATTAATATCAATCTCGTTGATCAATATAAAAAATAATTCACAACCCCCTGGGGGAATTTTTGCTACAAGATCATGCCCTTTGGCCTTAAAAACATTGGGGCAACCTACTAGTGTGCAATAACTTATATATTTCATGATTACATGCACAAAATCATGGAAGACTATGTTGATGATATTATCATAAAGTCCAAGGAATTTTCACAACACTTAGATGATATTCAAAAGATCTTCGGCCGCTTACTAGAACATAATGTGCGCCTTAACCCAAAAATAAGTCTTTGGGAGCTACAAAAATTTCCATTGCAGCCAAATATTTCCATTTTTCCAAGGTCCATATTCTGATTGAATCCAGGTCTGACCTCACCTCCTAAAATTTTCCACCAGACTATAGTTGCCTCCCCCCATGATGATTTTAATCAGATCTCTTGGAATTCAAATTTCATTACTAATAGGATAGAGGTTGTAAAGAAATTTAGGATTGCTAGTACCAACACCTTTAGATGTCACAACAACATAAGAGTTGCCTGGCGAATGGATTTGAGATTAATATAGGGACCTTGGAAATTGGAACCACTTTCAAAATTACCTTTAGATGACTCGAGATTCCTAAAATACTAGGGTGACCAGCCTTGGATCCAAAACTAGGATTGAAGGGCTTTTGGAGTGAAGCCTTTGGAGGGGCCTTGCTCTTCGCACCTCCTAATAGGGAAACCACACCCACCAAAGGGAATTTCTCTCTATATAACAAATATACGTTATCCACCATAGGACCATGGTCAAACCCACAACCTTGAACTCCATTCCTGCTACCTTGCACAACATTCCCACTCAAAGTTTAGTTCAAAATATATTATGTCCATTGATATTTGAAACCCTTGATATCTATAATTGATCACAGATAAAAGCCATGGGATGCAGTGGAAGACAAGAACACACTATGGATTGTAGTATTTAATAACTACCTCACTACAACAAATTCTAACTTTAGGGTGAATCATCACTACAACCCCAGGTTCAACCTCAACAAAATTGGATCCTAGATTCATAGGAGGAACCACTATGATAGCCACCACAACCCCTAGATTCTATATAAAAATAGCCACTCCCGCTATATCAAACCCTAGCTTTAGGGTGAATCATCATTTAAATATTTTAGGTTAGAAAGAAACCTCGAGAACCACTCTTAGGTGGGTATTTTAACCTCTTTATTATTATGATTGTATAGTCATAGTTTAGTTTATTAGCTTAAGCACCTATTTTGTATGTGGGAATGATCCTTGAATACTAGGGTTATAGTGAATTAGCTTTGGCACCTATTTTGAAACTTTTGAGCAACCTTGGAGAATTAAGTTGAAGATTTTGATCATTATATTGAATTGTAAGGAAGATGATTATTATCCTGAATATTATTTTTGTATTGAGATATGCTTCAAAGGAGGTAGCTCCATTGAAGTGGCCCAAAATACACTATAACAAATTTGAAAATTATGAATAAAATTTGCTTTATATTGTTCAATTTAACAAAAAAAATTATGTTTTATTATATTTTGACTAATTGTTTTAGATAATACAATATCAAATGGAAGATAATAAAATATTGCTTTTATACTAATGTAGTAGATGGTGTTGCTTTATGATATTTGATGATTGTATATATATATATATATATAAAATATTTGATATAATCTTTGTGGCTTCTATTTAGGGTCACTTCTATTAAAATATAAAAACATTATATTTCTCTCATTTCTATCAAGTTATTTAAACCATATGCAACTTATTTGTTTATCAAATATTTTTCATTTTTCCATAAAAAATATTCTCCATATTCTTCAAATTGTTAAATTTTTGTAATGAACTCCTTGATATCATTTGTATTAAGAGATAAATAACTTGATGAGTTACCTTTTAACATTTGAATTTTTTCAAAACAAAGATCAATACCATGAATGTCTAAAATATATGCTATCTAGTTTCCTTTTTTATAAATATACTGGTTATAACAACCTATCAGTTCCTCAACATCTATTTTTTAAGGGGTCTTATTTATGCCCCTATTATTTCAAGATATCATTTTCATCATCACTTTTAAATTTTATTTACAAGCTTAGCCCCACTACTTGTTGACATTTGCAATATTTGCTTTTGTTTTTCCTTATCAATATCTCTAAGTTTCCACTTCTCTTTGGTTTTACTTCTTGAATATATTTTTTTCATTCCCAAACACTTTCATCTTCATAAATATCTTTAATTATTTAATATTTTTCATAAATAAACTTATCATCTATAGGTTTGTCTTGCTCTTGAGGATATCAAGTGTAAGGAATAATCTCAAAAGCACTTTCTTCTTTATGTTTCCCTAAAAACCCTAAAGTACAAGGGCATTTATCCATATTAATTAATTCCTTATGCGTCCCTAAAAACCCTAAATTATTATAGATATCATCCATAATCATTTATTTATTAGGCTAAATATTGAAACCCTAAAGCGTAAGGGATATATCTATACTAATTTTTTAATATTATTTCAAGGAGATAATTATATACTACTTTAAGAAAACGATGATGATTTACCTGGAATAAAATTGACCATTTTTGCCTACTTCATTTTAGAGTTTTTCTCTATGTTTTTCTTTGCACCTTTAATTCCTTCTAAATTTAAACTTGCATTTTGTACTTCCTTATATGTTGTATCCTTTTTGTTTCTTCTAACAGTTGATCTATGTGAAATGTGATGATATTTACCAATTGATGTTCTAGATAGAATTTCTTTACATTTTTTTTGGGGGGTGTAATATCCTTGATTTAATCTAGATTCTAATACAATATGATCTCCTTGCTTCATCTTGAAGTTTATCTTATGACCAATTTTTTTATCTCTTTTTCCATAATTTTTACTTTGTAATCTCTTACTATGTATTCAATATCATAATATTTGTGACATCAAAATGCAACTTATTCATAATCTACTTGTAGTTCACATTCTCTTTATTTGGATTTATTTTTAATGGATTGCGAAAAAGGTTTTAAAATATCCATATCAACACATATCCAAATATATGACATTCTTTCTCTTCTTAATAGTTGGCACCTATTGGATGAATTTCATTAGGGTATTGCCAAAGTTCTTCAAAACATCCTTATTGCTAATATGATATGGAAGTCCAAAAATCCTAATTTGTTGACAAAAAAATTCTCACTCCATGGTCTTAAACATAGAGAATATCTTCCCTAAACCATGGGCTACCACCAATTATTTTATCTTTGGATCTTGAAATTAAAAATATGAAGATGAAAAAACCTTTAGAAAGAAGAGCTATAGAGTAATTTAAATTCAATCACCACTTCCACTTGATCCACTTTTGAATCTCTAAAAACTTGTTGGCCATTTTGCATTTTGCCACATTGGGGATTTTGTTGGGAAGTTTTTATGTAGTATATGGTGACACTTTTGAAAACAATTTTATATGCTCCTAATTTGTTTTCATATATATTGTTTTTATGTTTTTGCATTTGAAAAATTGTGAAGTATTTTATAAAATTCCTTTGTAAAACTTTGTTACATCATGAATTCATTCGAAAGGAAGGTTTTTGTAAAAATATTAAAAAGTATGAAAGGCCTGTAAACTTTGAAAAGTGTCTAATTGTATTTACATTCATCCCAAAGGAGGGGTGAACGCCCCATTTTCCCTTTGGAATGGCGAACGAAGTTCAAAAATATGATGTGAGAAAAAGTTCAAAGTGTATTCATGTTCACCTTTTCTATGGGGCAAACACACTGTTCACCCTTTCTACAGGCAAAACACACCCCAAAGAAGAACGTGTTCGCACGCGACAAAATATGGTGTTAATTTAGGTTCACCTTGGTTGAGGGACAAACAACCTGTTCACCCCTCCCATGGGCAAAAAAATTTCAGAGGCAAGGTGATGCCCCATTCACCCTTTCTTTGGGGTGAATGTGTCATTCGCCACTTCTAGGGGTTGCGTTTTGAATGAAAATCATGCATACAGATATAAGGGAGATGGGGTAAAGAATATTTTGAGGTAAACATGATTTCGAGGTGAAAAGAATTGTGGTCAAATATTTTGAAGGTACCAAAATCATGAATATTAAATAATGGTGGCACCGAGTAACTCATGTTGTGAATCTCAAGCAGGGGAGAAGCTGAATGGAAAGGATGAATGAATCTTTTTAATTTCCAAAGCATTGAGATGATTTCCAGATATTCAATAATGTTTTAATTATCTATGCATCGATGCCCAAGTCACTGATTTTATGGAGATTGTTCCTCAGGAAAGATAGATTTTTAATATTTTTGATGAGGGATTTCCTTGTTTTTGTCCTTTATCCCTAGACATTTTGTTCTCTGATGCATTAAATGAAAGAGGCAAAAACCTCTATAAATACTAATCAAATTTCTATTGTAACAGGAGGTTAGGCACTTTGCGAGAATACTCTCCAAGTTCTCTGCATTAATACAAGGCATCAGGATTCTAAATTTGCAAGTGATTTTATGTGTAATTTCTTTCTATACTGTGCACTTATTTTTTACATTCTTCTTTCTTGTTTGCTGTTAGATTTAAATTCTATGATTGGATTTAAATATTACTAGTAAGAGAGTGAATGCTGGAGTGATTATTTTGAAAGTTATTATTGCAATATTATAGGTTTATTCTATAGTTTTTCCTTTTGTAAATGCTATTCTATGCTTGGGTGTTTTCCTGCTATTAGTCTGCCCCTAATCCTGTACTTTAGACTATGGCCATATTTCCAATCTCTTTGGGTTATTTTAAATTTATTTCCTACATCCCTAGTCTTTTACAAGTATAGGATTTAGTTCGAGAACTAGACCTCTTTGGAAATTGGTACGAAGGACATATCTTTCCTTCGACTTTTTAATGTTGGTCATATCTAGGGTGCATAAATGCAATGTTTATTGATTAGGCAGATATTTGACCAAATTTTTTTGGCACGCCCAGTGGGACCTTAAAGATTCCATTTCTAGTAGTTTTAAGGTCTGATGTTTACCTTTGTATTATAAGATTAGAACATCTGGTGACTTGATTATACCTAGAAATCTCTGAATGTGAGAGCAGAGGAAGTTGTGTCTCATAAATACAAGATCATAAGCCAAAAATCCAAATCACCAAATTGAGTTATATGAACTTGATATCTCAATGTTAGGGGAACATACTCAATTAGCCACTTTTCGGTGTACCTCTTCATTACCTCATATATCTCACATACCATCTATTACATTCTCATAGTTAGCCAATGTATTTTTTGCTCCTGTAAGTCCAGTTAGTACCACCACCAATTTCCCTCCACCTCATACGACTACTAGCATTACACAACCTACATATCATATACTAGTCCATATGGCTCAGAATCCTTTGTCCCATCAACAAAAACCACCAAGGCAATTCCCAGCATGGAATAGCTCAGGAGCCTTGAATTTGAAAGTGTAAAACCTAGTACCTCAAGCTGCTTTAAAGGCCTTGCCGACTTATGATGGAATTGGAAAAATTGCATATGAGCATATCCAATACGTGGCCTCTTTGGCGACTATCCATGACATAACAAACGAAGACACAATGATAAAGTTGCTAGTATTATTGCTGAGAGGAAAGCTATTGTATTGGTATCGATCGTTACAACCAGGTACTATCACTTCATGGGATCAATTGGCAAAGTTACTAATCAAGAATTTTCATGAATAAGCTGATCCATACTCTTTTTTGCACCAGTTCACAATGATTCAAAGACATCTACAAGAAGAGATCATGGATTTTAATATCAAATTCATGTGAAGCTGGCAGAGAGTCCCTGACGTTTTGTGACCTATGTATGAGCAATCCACATTTTATTATCTTAGAGTGTGTTGGTCCGGCTTTCATGCACACCCCGGGAAAAAGGATGAAGGCAAGGAAAGCTCCGGAGACACCCACGGGACTGATCCCACTCATCTTTAGGATCTAGCTGGTTATCCAAGGTGCGAGTTACGGAGTTGGGTCGAATGGCAATTCACTCTTTTCCACTTCGGAATAGATTTCAATATGGATCTGCTCCGTTACCTTACAGGGGGTTCCTGAACTTGTTCGATAGTTGCAAAAGTTGTTGACAATCAGATTTAACTTGAATTCTTGATCTAGCTCTCATGGGTCAACAGATTTAAATAAAAGGCAAATAAAGAAAATAAAAATGGATCATTAACGGTAAGCAAAGAGAGGGTAGGGTAGGGCAGAAAAGAGAAGTTTATCAAACATCAATTGTAAACCCAAACTGTCAATCTTATCTATGCTATCAGCTTCACAACAGAACAAATCCCAGAAGAAAGTGTCCAGTCAGTCTAAGATCACTTTCAACTAAGAGCACAAGGCAGAGTGAAACAGATCTAGCAAAAAATCATAAATCCAAGGGCAGCTGGTTAAAACTGGTATCTTTCACCGGCAGCCTAGCTCGCACAGTGAAGACAGAGCAATTAGAACAAACTTAACCTCAAATCTGTAATTTCCCCTAGCAGATAATAGAACAACTGAAGCCTAACAAAGATATTTAATCTTGACAATGGCAGATTTACAAAGATATATCTAACAAACTTTAAATGGAACGGATAACAAAAGAAAATACACTTATCACACTCGCAAAAGATTAGGCTCCCCGGCCATGCTATCACAGAAAAGCTAAAGCACATCAACTCCAAGTCCATAAACAAAGGATTTCACAAAATTTGCAAGAAATTGCTTATAAGCCTTTTATTTCTAAGTCTCCGCCTCCTGCGATTACATTTAGAATTTGTATTTATAGACTCAGGACAGACCCTGATCTTTTCCAAAATATCTTGCTCAAACCCTAAATCTTATCGCACTTAAACCCTAGGACCCGGGTTTTACAATAAAAATCCATTTAAAACCAAAGTCCGGATAGAACTTAACCCTTCGGCAAATCTGTGCAGTCACTGCCATAAATGGAGAAGATAAAATCAAATGCAACTTGCATTCATCCGCAGCTGCAAATAAATGCCTCCATTAATTCTGCTGGTGAGCCGGATGAGTCACCACTTCTCCATCAATTTGATCTCCGCAAATCCATCTCTGAGTTGAAATGGTCTCCATGCTATCAATTCTGCAATAAATCTCCATTAAATGCATTTACCGGTAGCCTCTCTTCTAGCATGGCGGTCCTTGACTAAATCCGCACTTTATCTTTGCCTTTATGGTCTTTCCCGTTTGTCGCGTAAGTGCCAGGTGGAATCCTGCATGAAAGACAAAAAGATGCATTAGATTAGCATTTTAATTAAATCAGAAGCTTAAAACATTAAAAACAGATTAAAAACCGCAAAATAAGCTTGCATGTCGGCTTCTGTTTGTCCCATTCACGCTTTGACACGTGTCGCTACCCCAGGAAGCCTTCTGTTTCCCGCCGGAATGCACTTTCAGGTCAACTTATGACTTTCTCTCTCCTACCGCGATTCTGGCGACATGTCGCGATTTCGCGACATGTCGCGAAATCGCGACCCTGCCAGCGCATCGGCAACTTCCTCCCTCGTCGGCCGCGAAAACGCGACATGTCGCGATTTCGCGACATGTCGCGAAATCGCGACCCTCCTGGCCTCCGTACAGCCATCCCGATTTTCAGCCGCGATTCTAGAACACGTCGCGATATCGCGACAGTTCCCTACCTGCATGCGTTGACCGCGTTGACCGCGATTTTGGAACATGTTTGCGACTTAGCCGATTTTTCATCCTGCAGCCCACTTTCTCTCTCCTACCGTGAAAATGCGACATGTCGCGATTTCGCGACATGTCGCAAAATCGCGCCCTCCGTACAGCTTGCTTCTCTCGTCAAAAAACTGTCGCGATTTCGCGACATGTCGCGAAATCGCGACCTTTCTGGCACTTAGCTGCATTTTGACTTACCTGTCGCGATATCGCGACATTTCTGAAAATGGAAGTGTCGCGATATCGCGACACTACCAAAAATGGAAAGTTTGATTTTTCGATGATTTATGCAACTCGTTTTCTGGATTTTCTCGGTACGGTGCAAGATTTTGCTTGTGCATGAATGATTTCTAGCATGTAAAAAGTGAATTCTTGGATAACACAGCTAGAATGCAAGAAAAAGCACAACTTTAAAAAGGAGGCAAGCAAATTTGGATTTAAAACCCGAAAAGATCAAGAGGGTCCCTGCTGCAAAAAATGAAAGTTCATAATTTTCTAAGGATGGAATCTCATTTTTCAATGGGGGTGTGTTGCTTATCAACAAATGGCGATATCTCACGGGTAAAATAGTAGCACTATTTTAGAACCCAAGACTCGGGTTTCAAAACAAAAAGACCATGCATCATGCCTTGCCACAGGCATTCTTCACAATAAATTGACTCGCTAACCGCCAACTCGTTAAAATTTCCCAAGGACATACTCGGGTCGGATTACTTCAAGGAAGATTTCTGATGTGCAATTACAAAGGGTATAGAACTTTCTTCAAGGATGACTGAATTGAATGATAAACTTGGATTAATCAACTTTTCTAGATTGTAAAAGGGGAAACCGAGTAGAGCTCTGTTTACTAGTTTAGCTTTTTACAGCCTAGACAGAATTACCCTTTAGATTTACACGACCCAATTTACAACTGTAGGGCATAATCTAATATTGGCTGCCTCTTTTGATCATATAACTCTTTTTTTTTTTCTCTTTTCTTATCTTTTTTTTTTTATCTCTCTTCTTTTTGAAATATATCACTATCTGGAAGACCTTAGAGAAATTACAATTTTCTTTTAATATTTGATCAATCTGGAACTGTTTCAGTCTAGGCATTGATAGCCTCTGGTGACACCCAAATAATTGCATGAACCATAGTCCCCTCTTATAACCAGCTTTTCTTGGATTCCCCGGAGTTCCTCCAACAAAACAGCATAGCAGTTTTTCTATCATTAAAACAACTGTGGCAAGTAAGACACAAGATCCAATCATCTCTCTACCTTCATCCTGGATAACAAAATAGTTCCACAGTTTAGTGCAAGCAGACTATCTCAATTAGAATGGTGAACAATGGAAATTTGGGCATTGGATGGAAACTGGATTGAGGATTTATCAGTTAGGAATAAAACAATTTTCAGCAAGCTGACTTTTCATTGATTGCTCAGGCAAAGGTTCAAAGGAATAGAATTTTAGAAGCCAAAGGACTTTGTACAAAGCTTCCAAGGACAGACAAAGCTTTAAAGCAAAACAGAATCAAAACCGCACGTACATCGCAAATAAAATAAACTAAACACCGAAAATCGCACAGCTGTACGGACAAAGGAATAAAACAAACTGCAAGGCTATTTACAAAGGATGCAAAGCACAACTGTACAGGCAGTAAAATTAAGAACTAAAACAAAAGACTGTACAGACAGCAAAGAAAAAGAAAAGAAGGGAAGAAAATAAAAACTGTACAGGCAATAAAAGAAATAAACTAAAAGAACTGAAGCAAATAAAAACTGCAACTGAAATAAATTAAACTGCAACTGTACAGACAGCAAAGAAAAAGAAATGCAATAAAGAAAAGACTGTACAGACTAAAATAAAAGCAAGCTAAAATAAAAAGACAAAGAAAGGAAATAAAAAGCACTGACAAAAGAAATAAACTGCACAAGCTAAAACTGAAAAACAACTAAAGAAAACTGAAAAATTGCAACTGTACGTACATTTAAAAATAAAACTGCACTGACAAAGAAATAAACTGAAAAACAAATAAATTAAAACTGCAGAGCATTAAAATTAAACTGAAACAGATTAAAACTGCACGTACATTGAAATAAAAACTGCACTGACAAAGAAATAAAACTGAAAAACTTCAAAGCTTATTTACAATGCATACATATGTTACAACTTCCCTTCATACTCAAAAAATGCAGCAGTTGGGAAAGCAGAGAAATGGTGCTTTAAAAAAATTTTGACCATGCAAGTAATTTAAAAAAAATTACCTTTCAAGTCCTGTTGACGAAATGCACTCCGGACTGTGCTTCAAAAATTTGCTATCTGGGAAAGACTTGGGTTTACTGTCTTCCCCGTCCCATTTGAAAAACAAATCCGCAACTCCTTCAAATTAAACAAATCATATAATAACAAATCATATGATAACATGTTTATGCTTCTAATTGAAGGGTTTGCAGAGTTCTTTCAAAAGGACTGAATGTAAAAAACCCCCAGGATCAAATACTTTAAAACCTTGACAGACCCAGACCACCACATTTTCAAAATGATGTGACAACCGAAAGAAATCATGTTTTATCTCGTATGCCCCGGTTCTTAACAACTTGAACATTTTGTGGTTGCTGCACTACTTCAATATCCAGGACTTCAATTTTTATCCCTCTAGCAGAATGCTTACAATTTTCCTTTTCACCTGAGCCTTGCTTAGATTTAACCTCATCAATGTGCAATGTCCAAACATCATTGTTGTGATTGATTAGAGCTGTAACTGTTCCCACCTTTTCAGTTGCCAAATCATAAACTCCAATATCTCGCATCAACACGCTTTATAGCCTCCTCTTTGACATTATGTTCGAAGTTGCAGTTTATGTTGAGACAAGTTCATCAATTCCAAGTTGGTCGACCACATTCATATTTACTACCTTTTCCTCCTTTTCTTGAAATTCAACAGTTGGTCCAAAGTAAGCCTCAATCAAGTTAATGTTTTGTCCAACAATCTGAGGCAGCTCATAGAGGGTGATGTCAGCTTTAAGTTCCCTCATATCCTCAATGATGCTATCCTCCTCAGTTACTTCTGCATAGTGAGATTGAATCTCACTTTCATCATCCTCTGATGAGGAAGGATCATTATTAAGTTCTGGACTCTGACATCTCAAGTCATAACTGTCCATTTTGAACTGTTGAAAATCTTGCATTTCATCCACAGGAGTCTGTACAAGACTTTCTGTCTCTTCAAGAAAAGTGAAAGAATCGAAACCCTGGTTGTACTGTTTTTGGGTGAACTAGAAATATCAATATTTCTTTGATCTCCAGGAAAATTTAACTCACCAGGAAAAACTTCGGATTTGGGTGGTGCCGTATCACAACCGTTCGCTCAAGCACCCCGCACTTTGAATTTGTCGAACTCTTCTCTCGTATTTTGCACATGCCGAGTGGATGTGACAGCTAACGGAGTCTCCTTGGGTAGAGCATGACATGTTGGCACTAACTCATGATGTGGAATGGGGTCTCGGAACAGTGCATGTTCTCGTGTAACATAGGATATCAAAGGACTCGCTCGAATTTGAGGCCCTAGTCTGTCTTTCAAGAATTAAGGCTTCTTTATAAGCCCTTGCCAGGGTTGTGATATTAATGTCTCTCTTGAGGAAAATAGAGGTCACCGAATCCAATGCATTCTTGTAGATTTCTAAGGCCAGATTTGCATTTGGGATGTAATGGCCAATCATTCTACCGTAAGCTCTTTGGAACCTCATATTGAAAGACCTGACAGTTTCTCCCGACTCTCTCTTGATGCTGGAAAATTGCTGATATAAAATGCTGGGATCTATCACTTCACCGAACTGTGATATAAAAGCTTTCTCTAGATCATCCCAACTAGTAATGGAATTGCTGGTGAGGTTTAAAAACTAGTCATAAGCTCCCTCCTGGAGAGTGAACGGGAACAATCTGCAGGCAACATCTTCATGCTGTATATTCAATAATCTTAAAGCATTTTTAAAAGCTAGCAGATGTTCTTCTGCAGTTCTTGTCCCATCATGTTTGTACCTGGGGAGATACCTTTCTGGACTTCTCAGGCAGGTCATGGGCTATACCCGGAATGTTCAAAGCGGTGGAGCCCAACCAATTTGCCATTATTACTTGGCTGACAGTGATGTTCTGATTTGTAATTGGATAACCGCAAGTGATGATAGAACTGTTCTTAACAAACCACTGAACTTAAGGCCTTCTCTGGCAATTTCAAAAACTGCACTGACAACTTTCAAAAACTGCACTGACAATTTATGAAACTGAGCCACTTTTAAATGTTAAAATGCCACTCTGGATAAAATACAGTACATACAACTTTACAGTTCTTAACAGTTTCTGCATTTGGAAATTTAAAACACTGCACTGACAATTCATAAAACACTGTACTGACAATTTATAAAACTGTACTGACAATTTATAAAACTGTCCGGAGTTCACTGTGGGTCCTTCAAATGTTGCTGTTATGCCCTTACAATACTTGAACTGAGTTCATGGCCCTCCTTCTAGCGCCAATTAGATGTTGGTCCGGCTTTCATGCACACCCCGAGAAAAAGGATGAAGGCAAGGAAAGCTCCGGAGACACCCACGGGACGGATCCCACTCATCTTTAGGATCTAGCTGGTTATCCAAGGTGCGAGTTACAGAGTTGGGTCGAATGGCAATTCACTCTTTTCCACTTCTGGAATAGATTTCAATATGGACTGCTCTGTTACCTTACAGGGGGTTCCTGAACTTGTTCAGTAGTTGCAAAAGTTGTTGACAATCAGATTTAACTTGAATTCTTGATCTAGCTCTCATGGGTCAGCAGATTTAAATAAAAGGCAAATAAAGAAAATAAAAATGGATCATTCACGGTAAGCAAAGAGAGGGTAGGGTAGGGCAGTAAAAGAGAAGTTTATCAAACATCAATTGTAAACCCAAACTGTCAATCTTATCTATGCTATCAGCTTCACAACGTAACAAATCCCGTAAGAAAGTGTCCAGTCAGTCTAAGATCACTTTCAACTAAGAGCACAAGGCAGAGTGAAACAGATCTAGCAGAAAATCATAAATCCAAGGGCAGCTGGTTAAAATCGGTATCTTTCACCGGCAGCCTAGCTCGCACAGTGAAGACAGAGCAATTAGAACAAACTTAACCTCAAATCTGTAATTTCCCCTAGCGTACAATAGAACAACCGAAGCCTAACAAAGATATTTAATCTTGACAATGGCAGATTTACAAGGATATATCTAACAAACTTTAAATGGAACGGATAACAAAAGAAAATACACTTATCACACTCGCAAAAGATTAGGCTCCCCGGCCATGCTATCACGTAAAAGCTAAAGCACATCAACTCCAAGTCCGAAAACAAAGGATTTCACAAAATTTGCAAGAAATTGCTTATAAGCCTTTTATTTCTAAGTCTCCGCCTCCTGCGATTACATTTAGAATTTGTATTTATAGACTCAGGACAGACCTTGATCTTTTCCAAAATATCTTGCTCAAACCCTAAATCTTATCGCACTTAAACCCTAGGACCCGGGTTTTACAATAAAAATCCATTTAAAATCAAAGTCCGGATAGAACTTAACCCTTCGGCAAATCTATGCAGTCAGCTACAATAAATGGAGAAGATAAAATCAAATGCAACTTGCATTCATCCGCAGCTGCAAATAAATGCCTCCATTAATTCTGCTGGTGAGCCGGATGAGTCACCACTTCTCCATCAATTTGATCTCCGCAAATCCATCTCTGAGTTGAAATGGTCTCCATGCTATCAATTCTGCAATAAATCTGCCATTAAATGCATTTACCGGCTTCTTCTCTTCTAGCATGGCGGTCCTTGACTAAATCCGCACTTTATCTTTGCCTTTATGGTCTTTCCCGGTTGTCCCGTAAGTGCCAGGTGGAATCCTGCATGAAAGACAAAAAGATGCATTAGATTAGCATTTTAATTAAATCAGAAGCTTAAAACATTAAAAACAGATTAAAAACCGCAAAATAAGCTTGCATGTCGGCTTCTGTTTGTCCCATTCACGCTTTGACACGTGTCGCTACCCCAGGAAGCCTTCTGGTTTCCCGCCGAAATGCACTTTCGGGCCCTCTCATGACTTTCTCTCTCCTACCGCGATTCTGCGACATGTCGCGATTTCGCGACATGTCGCGAAATCGCGACCTCGCCAACAGCATCGGCAACTTCCTCCCTCGTCGGCGCGACGTGACAAAACGCGACATGTCGCGATTTCGCGACATGTCGCGAAATCGCGACCCCTCCTGGCCTCCGTACAGCCATCCCGATTTTCAGCCGCGATTCTAGAACACGTCGCGATATCGCGACGGCTCCCTACCTGCATGCGTTGACCGCGTTGACCGCGATTTTGGAACATGTTTGCGACTTAGCCGATTTTTCATCCTGCAGCCCACTTTCTCTCTCCTGCCGCGAAAATGCGACATGTCGCGATTTCGCGACATGTCGCAAAATCGCGCCCTCCGTACAGCTTGCTTCTCTCTCCAAAAAACTGTCGCGATTTCGCGACATGTCGCGAAATCGCGACCTTCCTGGCACTTAGCCGCATTTTGACTTACCCGTCGCGATATCGCGACATTTCCGAAAATGGAAGTGTCGCGATATCGCGACACTACCAAAAATGGAAAGTTTGATTTTTCAGTGAATTATGCAACTGTTTTCGGGATTTTCTCGGTACCGGTGCAAGATTTTGCTTGTGCATGAATGATTCTAGCATGTAAAAAGTGAATTCTTGGATAACACAAACTAGAATGCAAGAAAAAGCACAACTTTAAAAAGGAGGCAAGCAAATTTGGATTTAAAACCTGAAAAGATCAAGAGGGTCCCTGCTGCAAAAAATGAAAGTTCAGAATTTTCTAAGGATGGAATCTCATTTTTCAGTGGGGGTGTGTTGCTTATCAACAGAGTGCTTAGCACTAATATTGGTATGGTTTTACGATAGGCCAATGTGACCACATTTCTAGACTTGTACACATAGGCTCAAAAGGTTGAATCTAATTTGATTGTTGTAGGTAGGCTTCCTCCAAAAACAACTATGCCAATCCTCCCTGATCTTCCTCAGTATCTGTATTCTAGTGCATTTTTACAACCTATGCCATCTATGTACCTAGTTCCCTCATGGAACTCTAGCCCACCTCATATTTCTCCAATTCCTCTCCTACAATAGTCAACTCTAAGTTTTACATAGTTACCTGCCCCATCAGTTCCTCAACTACCGGCATCAGTTCCCTTCCCCACATTGCCGGTGCCTCTGACTCCTTTGCCATTATCGATATCGCAAGCACCCTTACCTTTACCAATGCCCATTCCACCATCTAATCCTGACCCTTTCACGATATTATTGCAAGAAGTAAAATCTAATAACGTGGCCTTGAGGAAAATATCTAATGAGCTTACGACGGTAAGAAAGAAGCAAGCAGAGGCTAAGTTCTGATCTCGAAGATTTCAAACTCCACCAATTACCTAGGAGCAAGCTTCTACTAGTAGGGGACCTGAGAAGAGTACTACAGTGCTAGCAAATGAGGAGGCTAGTGTGACATAAAAGGCGTATTGGTGCTCTACATGTAATGATCCCCATGGAGAAGACACTTGTATGGTACATATGAACTATGTCCAAATGCTGGCAAAAAGATTTGTAGGTGGGAAAATTAATATGATTCGAGAAGTTGATCACAATTGCATGATGCCATCCCTAGAACAAGTTTCAGTCCTCACAAGGTCTAGGAAAAATTGATGATCGTTGATCCAGTGGAGCTTGAACCTTTGAAGGTACCTGCAGGACCAAAGGCACCAGAGGAGAAGCGGTTACCTCTAGCGAAAGCACCTGCCACAAAGGCTAAGGAGCAATATTCTATTAAATTGAAGGATTTATTGCCCAAGTCAACTCAAGAAAAGGTGCAGACCAAGCCACCAGCTCCACAACCTACAACGACCACTCAAACACATGGTGAAACAAGAGAACAAGCCAAGGAGCAACTTAAGTATCCATCATTGATGAAGAGGCAAAGAGTGGAAGCCACTCAAAAATATTGGGATAGATATGAACGAGCTCTAGAAGAGAAGGTTTTGGCTACCCCAAGTTACAACATCATAGAGGAAATGAAGAAGATCCCAACAAAAGTTAGCTTGTATGATGCGCTACAATTGCCAGGATAGATTGATTTGTTACAAGAATCTTTGAAAACCACTAAGGATCAGAAGAAAGATCATTCCCAAACAGTCCTAGCACAGGCACTACCGAATTTTGTAATAGGTAAAAATAGGCCTCCCCCATTTTATTTATCTTTGAGAATGGAAGGATGGATTGTACATAATTGTATGATCAACTCTGGAGCTACAACTACTATCATGCCAAAGGCAGTGTGTGAAGTAATGGGGATGGAATATACCAGAAGTAGCCCCGAAGTGTTGTAGTTGGATGGAACCCTAGTTAAGATGGTGGGAGTAATCAAGGACATCCCTATCATCCTTCATAGTATGCCATAGATCATTATCATCCAAGAAGTGGTGGTAGTTGACTTGGAACCATACTTTAGCATGTGTCTCTCAAGGGAATTCATAGCTAAGCTGGGAGGATATTTGTCCCTGGACTATTCACACCTTGAGATACCATTCAAGGGAAAGCAGATTCGTATCCATAATGAAAAGCCTTCACCTTTTCATATTGAGAGGCTAGAAGAGGAAGATCAATCTCCAGGCATAGTGAACATGATGATCGAAGAACTGGAGGAAGTTGATTTGGTAGAAGCGTTAGGTGAGCTTCACCTAGAGGATGAATTTTTGCTGACAGACTTTAATGTGATGATCAGAATGGACATTGGTTGTTACACAATAACTAAGCTCATGCAGGTTGAAGAGAAAGTTCTCGATTCCTCAGATTCTATTGCACATCGATTATGGAAGTTGTATTTTGATGGCACCAGATGTAAGAATGGTGTGGGAGCTGGTGTCGTATTAATTTCTCCTGAGGGAATACAAAAGACTTACTCTTATAGGTTGACTTGGAGCTATACAAACAACGCAACTGAGTATGAAGCGTTGTGCCTTGGGTTGAAAAAGGCTAAGAAATTGGGCATTGAACAACTATATATTTTTGGTGACTCTGAGCTTATTGTTAACCAGATTACTAATAAATGCGTGTCAAAGCAACATTATTTGAAAGCTTACCGCAATAGGGTCTGGGATTTGTTGGAAGCTTTCACAACCTTGAATATTTAGGTGATTCCTCAAGAGCAGAATAGACATGCTGATATTTTAGCTTCGCTTGGTGCAAATTATTCCCCCACCGAGCAAGTGGTCCGAAGGCCCAAAATAGTCAGAGTGATCTATAGACCTTCAGTCCTAGATAAGAATCTCTATTGGCAAGTATTTGACAATGATGAACAAATAGTGAACTTTCTGCTCAGAGAAGCTGCTGGTGCAGATGATAGAACACTAGCTGAGGAAGAAAAGGAGGGAATGATTCAGTTAAAAAATAATCATATTCCTAGAGGTTTGATCTCATTGGAAAGTTTATTTGACCAGAATGACAGAGCTGATAAGCACAGGATTAAGGTAGATGCCAAAGAATACAAAGAGTTGCAGTTGGAACCAGGAAATATTATCAATATTGGGACCGATTGTATGTCAGAGGAGCTTGAAGGCATTAAGAACCTATGCTATGAATACCCCGACATTGTAGCATGGAGCTATCAAGATTTAAAAGGATATGACAAGAATGTAATCCAGCATACCATAGAGCTGCAAGAAGGAATCAAGCCTTTTCAAAAAAAGTAGCATCCAATCAATCCCAATATTTAAGTCCTCATGAAAGTAGAATTGTTGAAGATGCTTGAGGTAAAAATTCTATACCCAATTAATCTCTCAACCTGGGTAGCGAACCTGGTCCCTATGAGAAAAAATAATGGAGATATACGATTGTGCATTGATTTCTGCAATCTAAACCAGGCATCACTCAAGGATCATTATCCTTTGCCACTAGAATCAAATTCTTCATGTGGTCATTGGCGCTTAGATATTCTCACTATTGGATGGTTTCTCTGGGTATAATCAGATTTGGGTGAAGGATGACGATCAATACAAAACGACATTCACTACCAAGTGGGGCACATTTGCCTATCAATGAATGCCCTTTGGGCTTTCAAATGTCGGTGCTACCTTCTAGAGAGCTATGGACGTTACCTTCGGTGAGTTGCTGAATAGGATTATCGTGATATATCTTGATGATATGACCATGTTTTCACATTGCAGAAAATATCATGTTACTCATCTAAGGCAAGTATTTGAGAAGTGTCATGAATTCAGGATTTCTATAAATTCAAAGAAATCAATATTTGTCATTAAGGAAGGGAAGTTGTTGGGTCATGTGATCTCACAAGAAGGATTGGCGATTGATCCTGCGAGAGCCGAGGCGCTCATGAAATTGCCACTACCTGCTAATAAGAAAGACTTACAATATTTCTTCGATCAAATAAAATTCATCCGCAAGTTTATCACTGATTTCATCCAATTTGTTAAGCCTATGACCGAGCTTTTGAAAAATAATGTTGAATTCAAATGGATGGAGGTCAGGAAATGAGCTTTTCAAGAAATCAAAGAGAGAATCACTCAAGCGCCAGTTCTAATTAACCTAGACTATTCAAAGGACTTCATCCTTTATGCAGTAGGTGAGCAAGAGAGTTATGTTGTTGTGTTGACACAAAAATAGGATGATGGTGAAGAGAAACCCATTGCTTTTCTAAGCCAAGTTATTGTGCCGCATCAGGAGAAGTACAATTTTATAGAGAAATAGGTCTATGCAGTGATGAAAGCGCTCAAAAAGTTTTGGCATTTTGTTTCTCAAAGTAAGACTATTGTTTATGTCATCCATCCTGATGTTCGAAACTTCATAATTCAGGGTGAACTGGGTGATAAAAGGGTAGGATGGGTCTCAAAGATCCAAGAATATGACATGGAGATTCGATCGACAAAGTTGGTTCGTGGGCACGCTCTATGCCAAGAATTTGCTAGGAGTGTTGTCATTGAGACATTGAATATGATTCATGAAGAAGACATTGATGAAATAATTTACGTAAATCATACTACAAGTGATAAGGATTGGATAGAAGAATTGATTGACTATTTTACTTCTAGGAGATGTCCAACCCACCTTGACCCCTCACAGCGTCAAAGGTTCAGACTACAGGTGCTCAGATATGTATTGTTGCCTAATGGGTTATATCATAAAAATATTGACTGCGTACTCCTTAGGTGTGTAAAAGCTTCCAAAAAGGAGAATATTTTGGAGGAATTCCATTATGGGCTATCTGGAGGTCATTATGCAGGCAGACCCATGGCTTTGAAAATTATTCAGGTGGGTTACTATTGGCCTACTCTGTTCGTCGATGCTCATAGAATAAGTCAACAATGCGATAGTTGCCAAAGATATGTGGGTAGGATTAGAAAAGGAGCATTGCCCTTACATCCAATTCGGGTTGAAGCACCTTTTCAACAATGGGGTCTCGATTTTATTGGTGTTATTGATCCACACTCTTTCACGGAACACAAGTATATCCTGACAACGACAAATTATTTTACTAGATGGGTGGAGGCTATACCCACTAAGAAGGCTGACCAAGCGACCGTTATCTCCTTTCTGGAGGGGCTTATCACTCGATTTGGCATACCAGATTCTCTAGTCACTGACAATGGCACTCCCTTCATCGAAGCTAAGATCACTAAATTCACTAGCAAATATGGTATTTACTTGAAAACATCCTCCAACTATTACCCGTAGGGGAATGGGTTGGCCGAATCGACTAACAAGAATTTGCTATGAATATTGAAGAGGATAATGGGCAGTAACAAAAGGAGTTGGCATTTGCTATTAAATCAAGCACTTTGGGCTGATCACATCTCAGTGAAGAAATCAATTAAAACTTCTCTGTATGCTTTGGTTTATGGAAAAGAAGTTGTTCTCCCTACACATATTGAACTTCTAGTGCTTCAAACTTTGTAGATGTTTCAAGATGAAGATGAAGATTACAATCCCATGAGTGCAAGGTTGACACAGTTGCTGCAGTTAGAAGAAGATAGGGAGTAGGCCTACCAAGTTTTTTCCAAACATGCCACAGAGATGAGGAAGTGGTTTGGAAAAAATATGACTGACCGAGGTTTTTAGGTGGGAGATTTAGTCTTAAAATGGAATGAGAAGAAATCCAAGCCAGGAAATCACCATAAGTTTGATGCCATATGGGAGGGACCCTTTCAGATTTCCACGGTAAATTCTACAAATGCTTATCATCTGCGTGACATGGAGGGTTATGAGCTTCCCATTCCGGTGAATGGTCTTCATTTGAAGGCCTATATTTCATGATTTTATTTTGATGAGGTATGACTTTGTACATATGTAAATATATATTTTTATTTTGCTAAATTATATATTATAAAGATATATTTTGTATTTTCAAAAAAAAAATGCACGAGGCGCTTTAAAGTTAAAAGAAGAAAAACATCCCAAGGGTTTTTTTTAGAAGGAAGTTTAATTTTTTAAAAGGAAATGTGTGCCAATGAAATTTTCAGATGAAGTCGCCTGAATTCAAAGGCTTGATACTTTCATGAAAAATCAAAATCGCCAGTAAAGGGGGTAAATTGCCAAGCGCCCAAAGAATTTTTCCGAAGGAGAAAACAACAGTTTCGGAGGCACGTTGCGAAATTAATACGCCCCTAGGTTACATGTCAGCAATCAGAAGGCAAAAGCGCTCAAAAAAGGGCATTAATTTTTTAAAACGTGAGAGGCGCTAGATTTTTAAATTTCCAAGAGGGCCTCAAATATTAAATTATTGGTTTATGAGCGGTAAAATTAGCTTCCCTAGAAAGCTTCAAGCGACAGGGCACATCGAATGATGAGATTGCATAGTTTTAGGGCACAATTTTCTAGGAGGATCCAATAGCAAATCAGAGAAGAAACCATTTGTACTTTGGAAATGGTGCCAGGCTAGCAGCTCAAGGATAATCCCCTCTCGAAGGTGCTTGCATTTAATTTTGCATATTGTGCGGCAGGTGTCAGAGCGCTCTATAAAAATCGAAGAGGTAAATTGCCCAAAATTTATCATTCTTTCTTATTTTTAAAATTCCTCTCTACTGCATTCTGCATTTCAGTTGTAGAGAATTTGTAGAAGCTTCCTCAGAGCAAAAAAGTTGTAGAAGTTTGTTCAAAATATTTGTCAGAGGAAAAATGAAAATATGGGGAAGAGAAGTAAAGAACCCAAGGATGTCAAAGAGGTCGAAGAGCCTAAGAAAGCAAAAAAGAGGGAAAGGAGTTCGAGAGCTAAAAAGGCTCGTAAAAATGATTACGTAGATCTAGACCCCTACGAAGATGCTATGGCAGAGGTGAGAGATTGCCTAATTACACATAAGGGGGTCAAAAAATTGAGGCAAGACATGGAGGCAGTGGTGAGTTAGGGTGTTTCATACAATAGTTGGCTCATAGTCCCTTATAATTTATAGCTCTCCTGGTATTTATGTTCGCCCGTCCACCCGTGCCCTGAGCTGGTGCAACTTATTGCACAATTTTATGACCCTTTCACCAAGGCCGTGCAAAATGCCAGGAGAGAAATCTTGTTCACAATTACTTTGTACGCTAGGAAGCCTTTGCGTGTGGGTTGAAGCCTCCTTCCTACGTAGTTCATAAGAAGATCCACACAGATGAACAGGAAGACAGATACGTCTCCACTGTAGCCATGCACCAGTTTATGGAGACCCAACTCATTAAGGAGCCATAGATGGGGCAGCTACCAAATTTTTCGAAGCCGCTCTCTAAATTTAAGAGCCAGGATATTTATTCTATGTTATCTTGGGTTGTTGGGATACCTTCAGATGAGATAGTGCATAAGTGGCAGGAAACTATGGCTCAATGCATTTGCAAAGTTGAGTTTTACTCCCCCTCCACCATGAGACAAGGGGGAAACCCCATTTACTTTGATTGGGTGGACTTCATTTCCTGAAGAATTAATTCCTAGTTGGAAAAAATACAAACCGGGGAGTCTCAATCATTTTGGCATACATCATTTTTGGTATGGTTCTTTTTCTTTTAGTTGCAACAATGTTTTTTGTTTATTGCAGTCTCAACATTGGGCGAAAAGAATGAGCCCTTGCCTGTATATATGTGGACCCTAGTTTTGTTAAGAAAGGAGTCAGTGTATAGTTTTAACAACTAGTTTTTAGGGCCAGTGATTGAATTTTTGTGCGGTACCTATGATAGAGTGCCACGGGAGTTGAAAGATGCAGTCATCATAGAAGAAAAGGGTGACATTTTTTTGCTTACCCAGGGCATTGTTGTTCAAATTTTTGGATACATTGGTAAGCCATTTTTACTGTCATATTTTGCTACAACGCACATGTTTGCAATGGAGGTCGTGCACCAAATGGACCATGTGAATGACATATATGGCATTGGGCACGAAAAGAAGACTACCTGCACCATGCCTTTCAAGTTCGAGGGCATAGAGGTGAATCAAGTCGGGAAAAATAGGCTTTTGATAGTAGCGCTCCAGGATTTGGGCTTAATTGAATTACCACAACGCTGGCGATATGATCCTTTGGGGAAATTCTTAGCTATTGTAAAAGCTAAGATGTTTCATTGTTGTCCTCGCCCTGACATCTAGAAGCGTAGGAATAATTTTGATGGTCCAGATATGAACTGGCATATTGAGAAAATGACCTCCCTCCCACCATGGCATGACTATTATGAGCAGGAGGTAGAATATAATCTAGCCAGGGACAGGACTCAGATTCCTCCATTGATTTTATTTGGAACTGTCAAAGAAGCCAAGCTCGAATGGACCGAAGAAAAATAATGAATTGGTGGATTATGCGCATTCATCATGGGAAGCCACATGCTCCTTACGAGTTGAAGTTAGATGATCAGTTTTCTAAAGCTTATGATAACTTTGTGGACTCATATCAACCCATTGCCTTCACAAATATTTTGCCATAGAGTTTTCAGTAGTCTGATAGCGACGAAGGAGAAACCGAGCAAGAGCACCCCATTGTTGAATATGAGACCTCCGAGGAGGAAGAGTAGCAGTATAGGTTCCAAAGAAGGTCTCAAAGGATGAAGCTCCCACCAGAAGAAGCGTCCACACCCAAAAATATGAAAATATCAATGGTGCCTCCATTCCCGAAAGCGGTGAAAAGGCCTCGAACCAACGCAACCATGACTTCCACTATTGAGGTGCCCATGACTTCAGTTGCTATGATTTCTGTAGCATCGACTATAATAGTTTTGTAATTGCTTGTGCACCAGCCTTGAACCCTTCACCTGCTGAGGAAATCTCGACCTTCAGTCACGCAAATATTTCCAATGGCTCAACAATAGGAGGAGGAATAGTCGTCAGAGAGTTCCCATGTAGAAATCATGGATGAAGAAGGTGTTCCCAGCATTGGTGAAAAGGTGGATGATCAAGAAGAGGAGGTAGTTTCGTAACCACCCCCATATCCTCAGCATATGGTGCATGTGCCCGAAGGTACGTCTTATTTTCCTTCTTCTTCTTCTTCTCCATAGAGCAAGTAGTGGTTTCCATTTTAGTTCCATCTGTTACGTTTTTGTCTCCTCCACTTTCCATTTCTCTACCTTTTGGTATGCCTTCCACTTCGGTTTCTATACCATCCTCTTTCGCACCATATTCTTCCACTCCCAAAATCACTGCTGCTTCTTCTTCTATTCTCACTCCTTTGTCCTCTGCTTCTTTTAGTTCTTTTGCATCAGGGTCGAATCCTTTTTTGTGCCCTACCCCTTCAGTCATCACCACCTCCACCATTGAGGCTGTAATTACATAGGCTCCTCCTAGGGTTAGTGTAACTGTAGTGGAGCTCATGTCCACTACCAAATTTACCATCTCCCTCCCTTCCACCATTTCCATTTCCATCCCCCCACTTTTTTTAGTGTCATCCACTTCTACTGGGCCTAGTCGCTCAGAAATTTTGGTCCCTTTTACCCCATTTTTGGAGCTACAACCAGTTCCTAACGTACAAGTGGCCCGTAAACAGCCCGACATAGAAAAAATTAATCGGGTGCACCTAAGCTCTTCATAATGGTTGAAGAGCATGCACCACAAGGAGGCCTTGACTCCATCTCGACCGATAAAGAAAGTAGTCTTTGACCCTATTGCCAAGGAGGCTCACATAACAACGATCACTCCATTGGTCCAGAAGCCTCAGGGAGAATTGTTGTCGGGTGACCTCATTTTTGAAACTATTACAGAAGATCTTACACGGATTGATCCGATCGAGAAAATGGGTAACATTTAGGTCGACATGAGCTCAGTGTACCTGCATGGTGAGCACTACAAAGAGAAGTATTTTGAAAGTTAGAACAAGATAATTGAGCTCAAAAATGCCCTGGCGAAAAGCAGAGCCATAGAAGAAAAGACAACCACAGAGAATGATTACTTGCGCAATCAGGTCAAAGTGCACTTAAAGGAGCGTGATGCTGCCAGGATTGAAATGCATAAGCTTCAGCAGCAGGTTGAAGACATGAAGAAGTAGTTGGAGGAGAAGGCAGTGTAGGCCATAGGATTTTCATGTGATAGCATTAAAGGTGCCCGACTTCGCTCTGCTCAAAACTCTAAAAAATTAGCTACGCACGTTGTCAAGGTACTACAGTATTTGTGGGAGGTGCAGATATAGATTCAGCTCGAGGAAATAGTTAATTGACACCATGGAGGAGATGCTTTTGCCCTACATGGAGATGGCCATAAAAATACAAGCTTTGTTGAACACTAATTTGTACATTCACCCTCTTAGTGAAATGGATTACGCTTGGTCCAAGGCATGAATAACACTGCACAACTACTTTTAGCGCATGGACCTAGTGAGGGAAGGGCGGACCATCCTCAACGTTATTGAGCATGAGCATAATATTTCTATGTCCCATTTTGAGACTATTGATGGGTTGGGCTTTCCAACCTTTGTGGATGATTGGGGAGAACCTCTTCCCATGGAAGAACTGGAAGCGCTCTAGAAAAAATTCATTGAGGATGCTTCCAAAATTGATGCCCTGGAAGAACCTCTCGTGAAGTGCAAGTGTTTCCCTTGATGCAGAAGTATACGTACTTGGATCTATCACTATACGAGTTGGCTCAATGATTGAAGCATCTCAGTTTAATGGATGTGCAGAATCTTCACTTTGTCTATGAGTCACTCAGTGTCTCATGCCTATTCACCACTCATGCTTGGGACGAGGTCATTCGTGCTTATGAGGTTCTTACCAAAACAATCCAAGAGCAAGAGGAGCAGGTAGTAGCAGAGCATGTGGTAGCAACCAAAGTAGCAAAAGAAGTAGAGCGGGCTGAAGTGCTTTGAGTAGCGGAAGAGGTCGAGCAAAAGGAGCGAGCAAAGGAAGAAGCGGCCCGAAGGAAGACGTCTACAACAAAGGTAGCGGTGCCCACTAAAACGATTGGAAAAAAGGACTCTATAACCCAATGAATCAAGGCTTGGGATCGCTTGCATCCATGCAAGTTGGATACCCTGTGAGTCGCCAGAAATGTTGGCCATTTTGCATTTTGCCACATTGGGGATTTTGTTGGGAAGTTTTTATGTAGTATATGGCGGCACTTTTGAAAATAATTTTATATGCTCCTAATTTGTTTTCATATATATTGTTTTTATGTTTTCGCATTTGAAAAATTGTGAAGTATTTTATAAACTTCCTTTGTAAAACTTTGTTACATCATGAATTCATTCGAAAGGAAGGTTTTTGTAAAAATATGAAAAAGGATGAAAGGCCTAAGTAAAACTTTGAAAAGTGTCTAATTGTATTTACGTTCACCCCAAAGGAGGGGTGAACGCCCCATTCACCCTTTGGAAGGGTGAACGAAGTTCCAAAAATCCGACGCGAGCAAAAGTTCAAAGTGTATTCGCATTCGCCCTTTCTATGGGGATGCGTCGTTCACCCTTTCTACAAGAGAACACGCCCCAAAGAAGAACGCGCTCGTGCATGCCCAAATATGGTGTCAATTTAGGTTTACCCTAGTTGAGGGGTGAACATCCTGTTCACCCCTCCCATGGGTGAACAAACTTCAAAGGCAAGGTGATGCCCCATTCGCCCTTTATTTGGGGTGAATGCATCGTTCACCCCTTCCAGGGGGATGAACATGTTTTGAATGAAGATCGTGCACGCAGATATAAGGGAGATGGGGTGAAGTAGATTTTGAGGTGAACGTGATTTTGGGGTGAAAATAATTATGGTCAAAGATTTTGAAGGTACCAAAATCATGAATATTAAATAATGGTGGCACCGAGTAACTCATGTTGTGAATCTCGAGCAGGGGAGAAGTTGAATGGCAAGGATGAACGAATATTTTTAATTTCCAAAGCATTGAGACGCTTCCCAGATATTCAATAATGTTTTAATTATCTATGCACCGATGCCCAAGTCACTGATTTTATGGAGATTGTTCCTCAAGAAAGACAGATTTTCAATATTTTTGAGGAGGGATTTCCTTGTTTTTGTCCCTGATCCCTGGACATTCTGTTCTCTGATGCATTAAATGAAAGAGGCGAAAACCTCTATAAATACTAATCAAATTTCTATTGTAAGGGGAGGTTAGACACTTTGCGAGAATACTCTCCAAGTTCTCTACATTAATACAAGGCATCAAGCTTCTAAATTTGCAAGTGATTTTGTGTGTAATTTCTTTCTGTACTGTGCACTTCTTTTTCACATTCGTCTTTCTTGTTTGCTGTTAGATTTAAATTCTACGATTGGATTTAAATATTTCTAGTAAGAGAGTGAATGTTGGAGTGATTATTTTGAAAGTTATTTTTGCAAGATTATAGGTTTATTCTGTAGTTTTTCCTTTTGTAAATGCTATTATGTGCTTGGGTGTTTTCCTACTATTAGTCTACCCCGAATCCTGTACTTTAGCCTATGGCCATATTTCCCATCTCTTTTTATTATTTTCAATTTCTTTCTTGCATCCCTAGTCTTTTACCAGTATAGGATTTAGTTTGGGAACCAACCCTCTCTGGAGATTGGCACGGAGGACATCTCTTTCCTTCGGCCTTTCAATGTTGGTCGTATCTAGGGCACATAAATGCAGTGTTTATTGATTAGGAAGATATTTGACCAATAAAACCCTGGCCAATATCTATAGAACTTACATATTAGCCCTTTTCTCTTAAGAATCATTATCATACTCAATAATCTCATCCTTGATTATCACTTCTAGTGTAGCATTTGCTCCTTGGATTGGAATTTCCAAAAATTTAATCTTTATTTTATCTCCATCTAAGGAATTATTACTTCCCATTAACACTTTTAAGTGACTTTCCTTTCATGTTGCCTAGATTTTCCTAATATGAATCCTTTATTTTTTAATTTTAAAAACATCTAGAGTAAACAATGATGAGGTCTCCCTAAACTTTCTTCTTATTTATATTCTTCTTGCTCTTCCTCAAATATCTAAAATAAGAAAAGGAAATTCTCATTCTTGGCTTGCACTCATTTCAAACTCATAATTTGATGATTGTATGCATTGTGTAGGTCAATTATAGTCAATTATATGCTAAAGCCGACTCTTAAATGGATTAGCATCATAATTTTATCCCTTAAAAGGTATTAAAATACTTTCCTTACAATCAAAGAATGAATCTTCCCATGGAGTGTTAGACTTTATTACATTATTTGTTGTTATATAAGTGTAGTTATTACATTATTTGATGTTATGTAGCAATTAAGGGATGAATTACGATGCCATCTAATATGAGGTTGGATTATCATATCTCTTGTAAAAATGAGAGAAGATGAAAAGACAAAGTTGAAGGTAAAAAACCAAGAGATGAAAAATATTGAGGTGAACCATCTTACTCCAGTCAAACAAAACAAAATTTGGAAATGATACATTGCATAGAAAAAGATAATTGCTGGTATATTGATTTAGGGGTAAGTAGTCATATTATTGACAATCTAAATTAGTTTAACTCTCTTCAAATAAAATAAAGCATACCAATGAAAATTACAGATGATAAAATCTATCATGTTTAGGGAATAGGAAATGTTTCACTTAGCCTACCTTTTCTTGAATGCACACTAGAAAATATACTTTATGTTCTTAGATTAGCAAATAACTTGAAATCAATGTCCAAGGTTATGCACATGGGAGAATTTCATAATTTAGCACGAATATTTAGATTTTCACAATTTTAATTTTACAAATTTTGGGACCCTAGAGGTCGGCCCGTTCGCTTGAAAATTTTGGGATCAATTTTTTAGGGCAAATTCACCCTGGTATCATAAGGATTCCTGCCTAAATTTTGCCTTAAATTTAATAAAAAAAATTTCCCATCCAATTTACCTCTTGCACCCCATTATATATAGCTAACCCTGACAGTGACACTCATACGATTAAAACATTTATTTTATCCAATACCGAGTGATACAAAGCATATGACTAACACAACGTGACTGAAAAAAGGTGATTGATAGAAGGTGATAGGTAGAAGGTGATTGATACAAGGTGACTAGCAGAAGGTGACTGGAAAAAGGTGATTAGAAGAAGGCGACCAACATAAGGTGACCAACAGAAGGTGAATGACATAAGGTGACTAACATAAGGCAACTGGTAGAAGATGACTAGAATAAGGTAACTGGAATAAGGTGACTAGAAGAAGACAAATGGTAAAATATGATTAGCATTAGGTGACTAGCATAAGGCAATTGCCAAAAGGTAATTGATAGAAGTTAACTAGTAGAACATGACTAGTAGAAGGTGATTGGTAGAAGGTGACTGGTAGAAGGTGATTAGTAGAAGGTGACTAGTAGAAGGCAACTAACATAAGGCCATTGGCATAAGGTGACTGGCATAAGGTGACTGACAGAAGGTGACTAGCATAAGGTGACTAACATAAAGTGATTGGTAGAAGGTGATAAACATAATGCGACTGGAAGAAGGTGACTTACCTAAGGTGACTGACATAAGGTGACTAGTAGAAGGTGAGTGGTAGAAGGTGAGTGACAAAAGGTGACTGAAATACAATGACAACCATTTATCGGTAAGTTTATTTTACCATTAATTTTCCTTTTTTAAACATTTTGTTCATGGACACTTAATAAGGAGGTTTTCCTATTATTTGGGCACCAATCTCAAGCCTTCTTGGGTCAAATATTTTATTTTCTTGAATAGTATTTCTCATTTTTACCTGTTATTTTCATTTTTAAAAATGTTTATTATTCATGTTGCTCTTCTATTTATACAGATAAAATATCATCTGCTAGCAGTGGAAATACGAGAGTCCAGTATTTCGATAAAAGGAGTATCCTCAAATACTTTTATAATATTTTGAAATCCAGTTAGCCATCAACATCTGCACAAATTCAAGGTATGAATGCCTTTACTTAATAACCAATTAATTTTTTTACATTGTTAATTATATATATATATAATATCTTTGTTCATTAAGAAGTGTGCTTTTTGGTTAATGGCTTTGTCCATTGTTTATCTGTATTTTTAATAGAAGATATGCTTTTAAATGCCATAATGATAATGACCCTAGTATTAACCCTAGTATTATCTCTACTAAAAATACTGTTGACCCTAGTATGCCTCCACTTCCACATATCCACGATAATGAAAATTCCATAGATGAAAATTTACTTAATGAATTTTTGTATTTTGGTATATAGTAGTGCAACTGATAGTTTTATATATTCTAGTATTGTGAGGGAAATACTCATAAAATATGGGATTATGGCAAATGAACAACAAGTTGAGTATGGATCAGGATAAACTTATATGGTCAACCCGTATTTATTTGACTCCTAGTTATATATATATATATATATATATATATATATATATATATATATATATATATATATATATATATATATCCCAAGGAAAATAAATTAGTACTTGTATGTGGAACCTTTACATGCTTTTGATATCATCCTAGGTGTAGATTGGCTAAAAGCTCACAAAGCCCTACTAAATTTTGAAGAGAGATGGCTTGATTTTATTGATGATTCCAATCAGTGAGTTCGAGTCCATTGCAATCGAGAGACCTTAGAACCACACTAACTAATTTCAATGCAAGTTAAAAGGGTATTAAGGAAGGGGTTTAGACTATATGTGGTCAAAATGAACAAGAAAGAAGAAACCACCTTGAGCTCTCCTCTATTCCAATAGTATCCAATTTTGAATAAGTTTAGAAATGTATTTTCTGAAGACCTTTCTGGACTACCACCAAAGAGAGAATTTGACTTTTCTATTGATATTTTACTAGAATCATCACCCATAGCTATAACCCCCTACTATATGACTTCCATTGAATTAGAAGAGCTCAAGACCCAACTTCAATATTTATTAAAAAAAGGGCATATCAAGCCTAGTGTTTCACCATGGGGTGCATCTGTTCTATTTATTAGGAAGAAATATGGATCATTGAGATTGTGTATTAACTATTGCATTCTTAGTAAGATGAATATGAAAAAAATATTCCTTACCAAGGATTGATGATCTCTTTGACCAATTGAGAGGAGCAACAATTTTCTCAAAAATTAACCTTAGATCAGGGTATCATCAGTTAAGGATTAGGGAAGAAGATACTTTCAAGACTACTTTTAGAACCCATTATGTACACTATGAGTTCATAGTGCTACACTTCAGCTTGAAAAATGTACCTGATTCTTTCATGAACTTGATGAACAATATATTTCAAGAATAATTAGATCAGCTCATGTTAATATTTCTAGATGATATTTTGATCTATTCTTAGAGTAGAGAAGAACATGACCAACACATGAGAGTAGTTATAGAGATTCTCAGGAAAAATCAATTGTATGAAAAATTATCTAAATGTGAGTTCTACTCATCACAAGTATAATATTTGGGTCACATAGTCTCAGCTGATGGGGTCATAGTTGATCCTACAAAATCCATAGTAGACTGGCCAGCACCCACCAACATGTCTGAGATAAGAAGTTTCATTGGAATTGCTGGGTATTATAGGTGATTTGTAAAGGTTTTTTCAAAGATTATTTTTCCCATAGATAATTTGTAAAGTAATGATAAAGTTTTCAAATGGACCCCTCAATTTGAGGAGGCATTTAGAATACTTAAGAAAAATTTGATGACTGCACCTATTCTCTAGATTCTAGATCCCTGTAAACCATTCATAGTTTATATGGACACTTCTCTAGAAGGTTTAGGAGGTTTCTTATTGTAGAATGAGATTGTTGTGGCATATGAATCTAAAAAAATCAAGAAACATGAAATTAATTATGCCACTCATGATTTGAAACTAGTTGCTATAGTTCATGCCCTTAAAATGTGGTGACACTACTTATTGGATAAACCATTTAAATTAAAATTAGATCACTCGAGTTTGAAATACATATTTACTCAACCATTATTAAATGCTAGACAATGATTGTGGATGGAATTTTTGGTTGAATATGATTTTGGGATAGAATATATTAAGGGGAAAGATAATAAAATGGTTGATGCACTTAGTGGGAGGAGGCAGATAGCTATCTTAACTCGATGTTTGTATGGGTTGGTAGAGAAAATTAGATAGTTATAGAAAGGTGATGAATTTTTCTAAATAATTCTGAATTAAGGTCGATAAAGGACCAAATATGAATAAATATTTTAAAATCAATGAGGATCTGCTATACTTCAATAATTGAATAATAGTTCTAAACAATGAAGAGATAAAGAGGACTATTTTACAAGAGGTACATTATGATCCATACTTTGCTCATCCAAGAGTAGTAAAAATGCATGAGAACTTGAAGAAATATTACTTCTAGCTGGGAATGAAAATATATGTTACTCATTTTGTTGCAAGGTGTCAAGAATGTCAGAAGGGTAAAGCAGAACATCAACATCTTAGGTGATGAATTTACTCTTTTGATATTCCAACACAAAAATAACAAGTGATTTCCATGGACTTTATTGTTGGTCTTCCCAAAAATTGATTTTGGCATGATGTAATATTTGTTGTTGATAAATTAACTAAGATGGCATATTTTATACGTGGTAATATTCATGATGACGCTCCTAAAATAGCTCAAAAGTTTGCTCAAGAAATTGTGAGATTGCATGGGTTTCCCAAGATAATTATCTTTGATAGGGATTCATGATTTACTTCTAAATTTTGGTAAGCTTTGCACCGATCATGGGGCACAAAGCTTAAAATTAGAACAACCTATCATCCTAAGATGGATGGATAGATCACGAGGGTCAACCAAGTATTGGAAGATATGTTACGTATGTACCGTATGGATCACTAAAGTAAGTGGAAATATTACCTCTTCTTGGTGGAATCTTCTTATAATAATAGCTACCATACTACAATGGGGATGATCCCTTTTGAAGTACTATATGGGCATAAGTGTAGAACACCATTGACATGGGATAACTTGGATGATAAAAAAATGATCAATCCTAACGTTGTAAAAATAATGGAGGTTCTATTAAAAGAAATCTGCCAATGACTTAGAGAAGTCGTTGATCATCAAAAAAGCTATGTTGATCTAAAATGAACTCCTAGAGAGTTTGCTATTGTCAAATTTTTTTCTTGAGATTCAAACCAACCAAGAGCTCCATAAAGTCCACTAAAATTAGCCCCATATTTATAGAAACATTTGAAATCATAGCCAAAATCAATCTTGTTGCTTACAAATTAGCTTTACCACCTAATTTGTCCAAAATCCACACTACTTTTCATTTATCCCTCCTCTAAAAGTATGTAGCAGGTCCTTCACATATTTTGGATGTTTCTTATTTACAAATATTGGACCCACAGCTCATTGAGGTTCATCCCATACGAATTCTAGGGTACCAAATTAAACAATTAAATAAAAAAGTTGATGATCAATGTAGAGTCCAGTGGGATATCTACTTAGAAAGTAATGCCATATGGGAAGATGTGGCAGCGATGAAAGAAAAATCTTCATTCTTGTTTAAGGAGTGGAATTTGCATAAATATTTGAAAATTTGATATATATATATATATATATATATTGTGTGTGTGTGTGTGTGTGTGTGTGTGTGTGTGTGTGTGTGTGTGTATCTTGATATATATAAGGTATATTTTGATATACTAATATTATAATGCATGCATCTTTTGATACAATGCATAATATATGGCTAACTTTTTATATATGTATGTTTAGGTATTTTGAAACCTATAAAAATATTTTGACTAACACAAGGACTATGTTAAATTATGGTGGGGGATATTGTTACATCCCCACTATTGGATTAGTTCTTTACTTGAAGAATGTGATACTACTAAATATATTTGTGAGTGTAGGTGCAAGTTTCCACTCCATAGCAAGCAATCTAGATGAGAAGAACACCCACCAATGATAGAGAAAGTGGTTGGAAGCTTTAGGCAAGGTGGGATATGATGTCATGCTTGTAGCACCATGGCTCGTGGTTATATGGAATCCCACTAAGAAAAGTTCATGTAGGACATTCTCCCTGCTACTTGCATTGCATTTGATTATGAAAATTAATTGCATGTTTGCCTGTTGAATGAAAATTGTATGTGTGTTGTTGCTTTTTAATGTAAAATATAAAAAAAATATATTGAAAAATTAATAGAAAATATACATAATAATAAATAAAATAATGTTATAATAAATTTATGAGTACATACATATGTGTAATGTATACAAAAATGTAACAAAAAATAGTAATATAAAATAGAAAATTCTATATATATATATATATATATATATATATATATATATATATATATATAAATATATTTAATGACTATGTAATCATATGTAAGCACATATAATAGAATAAAGGATGTAGATACTAGGTGGATTTTGATGTATCAACTGACATATAGAGTTTTCAAAGAATATCAATCCTTGGTAGGGTTTATGTATGCAAATTGTAGGGCAGTTGATAAGGCTAAATATTTGCTATTTTGAATGAGTGAATTTGAAAAACTTCTCACATTATGTGGTATTATTCCAATGTTGGAATAAATAAATATTTTTATAAAAATTACACAAGAAAGATCGATTTATATTATGGATTTCATCAGGGTGAAAAACAAATTTGCATACATAATGATACAATGTATGCATCTGGTAAAATTTTTATGGATACCATGTTTGAGAGTTGGAGAGCATTAACAAAGATGAATGATCCTAAGAACATTTTGAAGTTCAATATAAACGATCATCTATTTATTAATTTCCATGAAAAGGAAATACCTTTATATTGTTTTGGTTACTGAATGGATATAGCTACAAATGAAGTTGAGAAAATACCCATAACATACAATAAATTTCATTTAGTTGTACACGATACAAAAATTAAATTGAAATAAATAGCATAATCATTGACAAAAGAAATAAGAGACCGTTTTCAAAGAGATGAATTACTTGAGGCTATGGGTGTGGTTAACCTAATGTTTTGAGATACTTGTAATGAATACCAGATTATAAATGATTTATTTCTCAAATACATAGGCACTATTGCTAGCCATTTCACTAAACATGTTGTATTCAATAGTATTAAAACCAATGGTATTCTCAACAAAGATCTTTTGACCAAATAATCAAACTATTTTGGAAAAACAATGTCTGCTTAAGTTTCACAACTCACTAACCATCATAAAATAGGTTCTATTTCATGTTTGTGGAAAATATTACATCCCAGTAGTATCTTACAACATACTATGAGTGAATATTTTCAAATGATGATTTTAGGATCTGTGGAATATGAAAGGGTATTTAGTGCAATATCATATGTAAAATCTAAAGTTAAAAATAGGTTGGACAAAAATTTAGAAAATTGTTCGAGAGTATATGTGTCGACCTATGATGTGGAGAAGTTTTCTTATTAAAGAGATTTATCATATTGGAAATATTTGGTAGAGAGATGAGGTATCACAAATACTCAAGATGATGAGGATTATGGTAACATTGATTGAATTATGATGACAAATTTTTTGGGTATGAGTGCAAATGATTTTATACAATATGGAAAGAGTTTGTTCTAGCTTCCAACATTATGATGCAAGGATGCTTTAATTTTATTTTATTTCACATATTATCATTTTATTTTATTTCATATATTATAATGAAAGGATGCTTTCATTTGATTTGATTTAAATTCAACATTATAATGAAAATAATATTAAGATTTGATTATAATTTGAGACATGTATTTTTGATATCATTAATCATATAATATGAGATTAGACATGCCATTGGTACTCTATATATCATAGCCCTATGATTTGATTATGTATATTTAGATGAAATTAGATTATTTAATTATACATATATTTTTTTTGGTAAGTAACAGTATATTTACAACGGGTTTTTTGTTGAAGGATCCCAAAACCTTAGTTACATAGGAAGCCGTGGCTACAATTGTGATTAAAAACTGGGGCTGCACCCTTGGGCAACAGTCCAGGGCCCAGGGCCCTAGTGCCTACAAAAAGACAGACTAGCTATGAGACCAGCACTACAAAATTTGGTCTGAGGCCACCAAAACATGGAAAAACCACAAAACAACAAACGCCAAAAATGCAAAAACCTGCTCACCGTCGCTCCGGGAGGCCCTGTGGCCGGGCCTAGCCTGGACGGGGCCCGACCTGACAGATCAGCTCCTCTCCCTGTCAGGGCCATCACCCAGCCTACGACGAAGTTTGGCCAGGGCATTGGCCGCTGAGGAAGCCGCTTTGGGAGCCAATCGTAATGTCAAGGAGGGCCCTGGACGTCAAATTTTGCATCTTGTTGCCGGAGTCAGAACTGACTTCGATGGCCTCCGGGGCCTCCACCTTGGCCTTCTTGGAGCTGCCAGCAGCCCTACTGCTGCCTGGGGCCGGGCCTTTGTGACTTGAGCTGGCACCAGGAGTCGGGGCCCCGCCTGGGCCCTGGACCGGAGATCTACATTTTTGGGTGGGCCTGCGCCTTTTCGAGGAAGGGGAGCCTTCGGGGGAGGGGGTCTCCTAGGATTTGGAAGCTGTAGGGGAAGCATGGGGCATGGCCACGCATCTTCGAGGCCCCGACGTGGGGCGGGCTAAGCTCCTGGGCCCTCATCGATGCTGGAATTGTCTTGCGATACTATTTGGGCCAGAGCTTCAGGGAAGTTCATGGTCCAGGTGGTGAAATCTTCTACTGTGGTGGCCTGGTTGGCCATGAAGTCGGTTGCCCTATTGCCTTCTCTGTACACATGCCGAAGGGCATGATCAGGGAGCCCTTGGAGAATGGTGTGGACTTCCTGGATGGAGTTGTGAATGCGCCAAGAGCAACTTCTCGGGCTATGGGCAGCTTTGATTATAACTTGGGAATCGCCCTCGATGATGACTTTTGGGGCGGACTCCTTAAGGGCAGTCAGCCCACTGAGGAGAGCTACTGCTTCGGCAAAGTTGTTGGTCTGTATGCCAAGCGAAGTAGCATACGCCAAGATCAGGGCCCCGTGACTATCGTGGATGACCCCGCCCGCACCCGAGGGCCTAGGATTTCCTTTAGAAGCTCCGTCAAAGTTAAGTTTGACCCATCCGAGAGGGGGGCAGTCCACCTGGTCATAGAATGACGGGAGGGGGGTGGGGGGGGCCGGGGGGGAAGCTAGATTCTGAGGGAGGAAAGAAGGGAGGCCTCTCCCGGCCAGGTGGGGTGCCTCGATCAGAGGGATGGAGCGGGAATTCTCGAGGGCAAAGGAAACCGCCTTGGTCGCTATCCATAGGGGGGAACGAGCCGGGGAGGAGAAGGCTCTACTGTTGCGCTCAAGCCATAGTTGCCAAAGCAAGTGAGGAAGGCAGGAGCCCCAGAGGAAGCGGACGAAGGGGTGGGCGAAGGGTTTGGGCCACTAAGATAGGAGGTCAGAGATGGAATTGGGGGCCACCCACTGAATAGAAAATTGGGAAAGGATGAGGCCCAAGACTTCAAAAGAAAAGGGGCATCTGAGAAAGAGGTGATTAGTGGACTCCTAGGTAGCACAGCAAAGGAAGCATCTGTTTGGGATCTGGAAGCCCCTCCTGATCAGGTTCTCAATGGTCAGGATCTTGTTTTGGACTGCCGCCCAGACGAAGTGGCTGATTTTGGGGATCAACTTCTTGGCCCACACCTGAAGGGCTAGGAAAGGGGCCTCGTCAGGGACTCTTTGGAGGTTGTAGGTAGATTTTATAGAAAATACGTCGCTGGGAGTGCCATGCCAAATGCATCTATCGTTTCCCCCGGAGGACGGGATCACTATCACCTTGAGGAGGCGTTGAAGCCTGGAGGCTTGGAGCGGGTGCCTGGGATTCAGGATGGGCTTCCAAGAAACCCACCCCTAGTTCTGGGAGAGATAGGCCGACACACTGGGCCCTCTACCCGCCAGGCCCGGTCTAAGGATGAGGAGATCACTGTCAGCAGTCAGGGCCTCATCTTGGATCCACCTATCTTTCTAGAAGTCGATCTTGGTTCCGTCCCCGAGGATCCATCTGGTCCCTTTTCGAATGATGTCTTTAGTGGAAATCAAGGATTTCTAGAAGGCTGATCCATCTCTGGGCTGGGATTCGCTAAGGAAGGGGTGGAGGTGACAGTATTTCCTGAGCACGATACTGACCCACTCATCAGGGGCATTGGTGAACACCTTCCAGGTGTGCTTGGACAAAAGGGCCTTGTTCATCAGGGTCACCCGCCTGAGCCCGATCCCTCCCTCGCCTTTGGGGCGGCAGACCAGGGGCCAAGAAACCAGGGGAATCCTCTTCTTATCTTCGCTGCCCGACCAGAGAAAGCATTTCTGGATTTGTTCGATGTGAGCTGCAATGGAGGCCGGGATTCTGAAGACCGACATGAAATATATCGGGATGCTTTGAAGGACCGCCACCAAGAGGGTGGCTCTGCCAGCCTGAGAGAGGAGGTGTCCTTTCCAGGGGGCCAACTTCCTCTGAATTTGCTCTATCATCCCGCCCCACAGGGCCTTGGAGGATGCACCTATAAACAGGGGAAGCCCGAGGTAAGAGGAGGGAAGGGAACCAGGGGTACAGCCCAAAATCTACCCAATTCTGATTTGCCTAGCCAAGGGAGTATGGATGAAGAAGATCTTGCTTTTTCGAAGATTAATTTTTTGCCCGACCACCTCCTCATACAGGATCAAGATTTGCTTGAGGGCCTTGGCTTGAGGGATCGAAGCTGAGGTGGCGAGGATGGTGTCATCCATGAACTGCTGATGGGACACAAGGGGTAGGCCCGACGTAGGCCTGATGCCCGAAATGAGTCCACGGGAAACAACACTCGAGATGGTTCATCCCAGGGCCTCAGCCAGGATAATGAAGAGGATCGGGGATAGGGGGTCGCCTTGTCGAAGGCCTCTGGAACTGGGGAAGAACCCGGTAGGGGATCCATTGATGAGGATAGAGAACCAAGGGGAGGACACACAGTTCTCGATGAGCTTGACCCAGGAGGGGTGGAACCCAAACTTAAGGAGGACCTTGGAAAGGAAATCCCAGTCGACTCTATCAAAGGCCTTGTTCATATCCAGCTTGAGCAAAAACGAGGCCTTTTTGGAAAGGAAGGCCGAGTGAATGGCCTCGTGCATGATTATAACTCCGTCTGTGATCAGTCTACCTTTGATCGAGCTTCCCTGGCAGGGGGCAATGATCAGGGGAAGGATATCCTTGAGGCGGGAGGCCATGGATTTGGTCAAGATTTTGTACAGGACATTGCACAAGCTGATGGGGCAAAAATCCGAGAGGGATCTGGCAGCCTGGGACTTGGGGATCAGGGCAATGAAGGTGGAGTTTATACCTCTGGGGATGGAGCTGGCAGTCTGGAGGTCCCGGATGGCAGCACACACTTCTTGCCCAATGATGTCCCAAAAGGATTGGAAGAATCGGGGGGAAACCCATCCGAGCCCGGGGCCGCCTCAACCTTCATGGAAAAAGTGGCAACATGGATTTCAAAGTCAGACAGGGGCTGCACAAGCATCTCATTTGCCATGGCCGAGACTGAAGTAGGGATATGTTCCAGAAGGGAGTCTGCCGCTTCTGAGGACATGGGGGGGTTGTCGCCAAGGAGCTCCTAGAAGAAGTTGGTGGCTTCAGACTAAATGTCCTCTTCTTCCTTGATAATTCTGTCATCACTGCCCACCAACTCAGCAATTCTGTTAGAGCCCCTATTCCTGAGAGTCGACGTGTGGAAGAACTTCGTGTTGGCATCGCCATCTTGGAGCCACAGGGCTCTCGACTTCTGCCTCCAAAATGTTTCTTCCCTGGAAAGGATGTTATGATACTCGCTGAGGGCTAAGCGTTCCTCTTCCCTGTTCCCCGGGTCTTGGGAGCCTGCCTAAAATCTGAGCTCAAGGTCTTCGAGTTTTTTCTTTACTACAACTTTGTTTTCAAAGATGTTATCGAACACCTCTCTATTCCATACCTTGAGTTGCTCTTTGAGGCATCTCAGCTTGTGGTAGACTTGTTCAACGGGGCACCCAGGGACTGGGGGAGCCCACCAATGGCCTACCTAGGCCCTAAAGTTGGGATGATGCAGCCACATGGACTCGAACCGAAAGGGTCGCTTGGGGGAGGAGCGATGATCGGTTTTGAGGAGGAGGGGGCTATGGTCAGATCCAATTTTGGGGAGGGCCAACAAGGTTGCGTCAGCAAACAGGGGAAGGGCTTCCTTGGATAGGAACACTCTATCCAACCTGACCTGGATATGACTTGCTCCCGCTCTTCTGTTTGACCAGGTGTACCTGGCTCCTTTTAGGCTGACGTCCATGAGCTCGTTGAGGATGGTGAAGGCTCCAAAGTCCTCCATGCTTTTGCCTAGAGCCGTTGAGCCCCCACTTTTATTAGAAGGGAACAAGGGACTGTTGAAGTCCCCTGCCAGGATCCAGGGGAGGGGGGCAAAGGCTTCTCTCATCGAGCTGATTTCCTTCCATAAGCCCACTTTCTCAACCGGGCTGTTAGGGGCATAGACGTTAGACAGAATCCACGAGCGCCTTGACTTCACGCAATGGACCAGAATGTTGATTATTCTGGGAGAAGATGATATGAGCCTCCCATCATAATATCGGGGATCCCACATGCATAGCAAAGCCCCGGCTGTGCCAGTCGCAAGGGTAGACAGGGACTCGCAGTTGCGCCAGGTAGCTTGGGCTACTCTCCGGGCAGTAGCGTCATCTATTTTGGTCTCCTGGAGAAGGAGGAAGGATGGGCGGTGATCCCTACGGAGTTGGCCGAGGATCCTTTTCTTGGGGGCACCATTGAGCCCCATGACATTCTAGGTGATGAGCTTCATTTGACACCCTTGTGGGGTCGCTTGCCCCCCTTCCCGGCCTGAACGGGGGGTTTGGGTCGAAGGGCATCCATTTTGGTGAAGCTCGCGACAACGTCAGAGAGGGTTTCCTGGGAGCCATTGGCTATGTCGTCTTCAGTGATCCTTGTTCGCTGGTCACCCAGGGTGGGCCGACCTCTCTTGAGTTTACTGCCAAAGTCTATGGTGAAAGTCCTACTTCGGGTCATCTTGGGGCTGACTTCATCGGGCCCGGATGGAGAACTGCCTTCAACCTCTTTGTTTGACCTCTCGGATCCGCACTCCAAGGGGGGAAGCCCAGCAGAGACCATCGGGAGGGGCGGGAGGGGGTCGAGGGGGGGATAGCGGGGGGTGGGGGGGAGGAGGGAACCCCGACAGAGGAAGATGGGAAGGTGGGAGCCGGTGGGGAAGAGAGCCCGAGTGGCTCGTAGGCCTAGGGGGCGCAAGCGGGGGCCTGCGGGGAGGGATTCACATCGAGCGGGGAGGGAGAACCTGGGATCGGGGCCCTAGAAGATGACCCAAGGAAGGGAGCAATGAAAGGGGAAACCTAGGGAAGACCGTCCTCCAGGCCAGGGCCCACTTGGGAATCCTTTGGGACAGAAGGGGGGGCCTCCTTGGTGGTCCAGGCCTGGGATCTATGGCCATCGTGAGGGGGCCCTCGGGACGGGACCCGGCCTGATCGGGAAGGGAGTTTGGGGAGAGGGCCATCAACCTTTTTGGATATAGGGCATTGGTGGGGGAGGTGACCCTCAGTGTAATAGAGGGGCCAAAAAGCAGGTTTATTTTTGTAAATCAGAGATTGGCGCCAAAAGAAGGACCCAGAAGAGATGGTCACAGAAGAGGGAAGTTCGGATTCGAGATTTGCATTGATGCAAAATATGGCATGAACCATTCGGGATCCTGCCTTGGTAGCGGGATCGAAGGCCACCAGGTCCCCGACCGACTGAGCAATAAGTCTTAGGACGTCTTCATGCCATAGGTGGAAGGGAAGATCTGGGAGCCGAACCCAGACCGGGGCGAAGTTGATGCTTTGGGTGCTGGGGTGGAAGTCAGCTCCATATCGCCTGAGGAAGAGGCTTTTGCGTCCTAGAAACCAGGGCCCACCCGACAGGATCTTTTTGACGTCATCGTTGTTATTTAGTTTGATGATGAAGAATCCCTTGGTAAGGGCAACCAGCTGAATATGTCTGAAAACATTCCATTTGGAAGCCGCCCATCTATAGACGATTTCCATGTTTGGTCGCCCTCCCAAGAATTTCCCAACCAGGGAGACAGAGGATCCAGCGACAAAGGAGGAGTAGACCTCCTCTTGAATAGAAATGTGGGTGCCCTCGAGGGAAAGCCCTAAACCCAGGGCCCAAGGTTGGGCCCTGGTGCCCTCCAAGATCTGTTGATAGGAGGGTTTGGGCCCGCCCGAGGTAGAACCCTACCCAAGATCTGGAGGCTTTTTCCCTAGGCCTTCGCTCGCATCGAGGTTGGGCTGAGGGCCCGGGCCCAAGATGCTGTCCCCACCCTGACCACCATTTTGCTCAGCCTTTGAGCCCTCCTCTGGGCCCGCCATTGTGGGCCCGGGTCCGGGCCCTGACGTGCCCGATCTCGATCTCGATCCCACTCCCATCCAAGAACCTACACCAGTCTTTGAACCTGTTCCCAGTCTTGCTCCCGCTCTCGCTTCCGCCATCCTCCTTCTTGATTATACATATATTGATTAGAACACTAGATTATATTTTATATCATAGACGGTTGTTGAATATTTTATATATCATTTTATTTAAGCCCTATTATTGAATTATTAGTCTAAATTTTCAAATGATTTAGTAGATTTGTATTGTATAAACCATTTATGACAAAGTAAATATCTGTTCTACATTTTAGTCATTTCAAATTATTTCGTAAAAGATAAATTATTGCATCCACATAATTCAAAATTATTTAATGCATCCACACAACTAATCAAAACATCACAATATTTAAAATAAAATTTCAAAAATATAATATAAATTTAACCTTAAATATGAACAACCATCCGATGTTATGTATTTAGGAGTGTGAAATCAAATTATTTGATATTTATTTATTAAAAAAAAGAAAATGATTTTTCACTTTATGAAATAGTTCAATATTAGTAATTGAGTAATTTCTTGTTTGTGTAATAATTCTTTCAAGAATCGAAGTTATATTCATGCTTTTATATTGCATAATTGTATTCATCCTTAGTATGCATTCATGGGGCCATGTTGATCCATTTAGCAACCAAACCACTCTCTCCTTGTTGCTATGTTGTTACAGACAATCCAGTTGGCTAGCAAAAGACCTTCATGATAAACATTGAAGAATGTGAATACTAAACGACATGTGAAACTAGTCATTTTTCTGAACATAAAGATTTGTTGTGTTTGAAATTGAAGCGAAGCATAGATAGCTTTATCGTTTGCCATAGTGTGGCAGAGGAAATACCTAATTTCATTTGAGCTATTCCATCCACGATGATATGTAGCAATTTTTGGGAGAGATATATTATTTTAATAATATTTATGGTGTGTCTATATTGATATAATTGAAACATGAGTTCATTGTATAGGTGAATACATAGTGAAGTTTTGGTTTTAGTAAATGGGCATATTTGTTATAATGTATATATTTTTAGGTTGCATCCTTGATTCATGAATTGCCACTTTGTTACATTATGAATTTATTATTATGATCAAACATAGGTTTATTTTAATTTGAGTTTTCAAGGAGTGTGCTTGAATACACCATCCTTTGTAATCCATTTTTGGTTGAGAACCTCTAATTGTACAAAAACTTAGATGATTAAAAACTTTCTTTGAACTCTTGCTTGTTGGACTGGTGAGGGAATTCATGCTGGATTATTAGACGTTTGCAACTATGTATGTGGTGGTGCAGTCGCCTTGAGGAGTGCACTTGATAAAACCTTTTATCATAAACTTTAAAACTTAAAGTCGTATGAACTCAGCTTGCTATGACATAATATTTTATTTGGGTTTTCAAATAATCAAATTAGGGTCTTTTTAATAAATAGGTTGGAAGAGAAATCATTTAAAATTTATTGTTGTTTTAACTTGTTATTATGATTTTCAACAAAAATGTTTTTATTTTATTTTATTTTATGATATGTGCATATCGAGAACTTGGAAGTCGTATATCAAACCCCTTTAATAAAATAACTATAATTCATATTAAACTTACTTTTCAAACAATGGATTTGCATAAGTGTTTTACTCGTCGTCATAAAAGAAATAAATCCCATATATTTTTAATAGATAGAGGTCAATTTTTAATGTGTAGAATGTACATATAACTTTACTATTATTGAGTAGAGGGTCTTTAATGTCGCTGACAATATTTTCATTAAAATTGGATGGATGAATATTTTATTTACCTTTACATTAATGTTTAAAGTTTAATAGTTTTAAAATTAATGATTTAGTTTTGTCTTTTGTAGAACTAAATTGGAAATGATTTAACATTTCCTCAATATATATCTCTTAATCATTTTTATATTAATTGATCATTTAGTCTTGTCTTTAATAGAAATAAATTAGGAATGATTTAACACTTCCTCAATATCTATATTTTGTTTACTTTTGTGTTAATTGATGATTTAGTTTCGTCTTTTATAGAATAAAATTAGAAATGATTTAACATTTCTTCAAGATCTACTTGATTACTCATAGGTTTATGTTTATATATTTTCTTTATTTTTGGATAAATTAAGTAACTAGATTAGGAATCTAAAGATTATTGAAGTGTTTACATAATGGAATTAAATAAAGTAACATGTAAATATTTTATTGAAAAATCTTAAAAGTAAGATTTTATTATGAATTTAAAAACTTATGACGAATTTCCAAAAAACCTATCCACATAAAAATATATATTATTTAGATAAGCAACATTGTAAACTATTAGAGGAACCTAGATTATATACCAGTGAAGTTGTTTATAATAAACCATTGAGGAGGATGGAATTCTATTTTACTAATGCCATCGAGAAGGATGAATTATACCCAACTCTGATAGTTCACAGGAGGTGACTGTTGTGATTCGAGGATAACTATTCTCTAGCAAGAATGTATGGGTTAGAGGATTCCATACCATCAAGAGTCATGAATATTAGTATTAGATGTTGTTCTAGGTTATCACACGATGTAATATGTGAGGATTCTCATTAACACTATCCAATTGAGGAATGGCCAATGATAATATGAAATAAGGGAGCTAGTTTACAAAGTTGGAAAGTCCAATAATAGATGGTATGGGATATCTTATTATCAACTGTAGCACCCTAAAATTGGCACAGTTAAACCTTAGTAAAAAGATAAAAATTTGAATTTTAACCCAAAATCGCCTGTTACCCGCTCCCCTTGTTTTTTGCACCATTTTTAGGATTTGTTTTGACCGTTGGACGATATCATCGACGATCAGACGAAATCATCCCAGATCTGACGAATTCGTCTAGAACAGAACGTCCAGACGATTTCGTCCCAAAACTAAATTTTCATAATTAGCTTCTGTTCAACAACTTCTCTAACTTGGGCAGAAAGCGTGTCTGCACGGTTAGAGTCTTCCCCGTTGGAGATCTCCCAAATTGGGATGATCTCCAACCTCCTAACCTCTCCCTAATCCTATATAAACTGGGATTTTCTTAGTTTATCCCCCTGGATGACTGATTTCCCTGCAAATTTAACTCTTCGTGCATTAGAACACCTTCACACCTTCATTTGCATTGTGTATTTCAAGTTTTCTTGCAGGGATTTTACTGTTTTTCAGTCGGAGCAAGCTCGGATCGTCGTTGGCGATTCCAGATGATTTCGGACGATCCTATCGCAGATCGGCGATGATCTCGTATGATTGGAGGTGATCTCGACTGTAGTCCAGATTGGGGGCAATCAAAGCCCGGAGTTTGCATTTTTTTATCTTCTCTCTTCATTTCCTTATGCATTAACTTAGTTTATTCTATTTATGCATCCTGGAGTTCACCTCATTTAGCATAGATGCATGATAAAGTTAAAATAAATTATTAAATTAATGCATTTCTTTTAATTGTTATCTAGATCTATCATTTAGGCAAATTTATTGTCATTTCTATCATTTCCCCTTGCTTTTGCAGTTGCATTTTTGGTTTTTGGTATCTGTTTCTGTGATTGTAGGTTTTTGATGAATTCGTTAGATCGACGACGATCTCGTCTGATCTCAGATGACCGACTGAGATCTGAGATGATTCTATGAAATTTCAGATGATAATGTAAGATTTGAGATGATCTGGACTTCTACAAACCTTAGAATCTTCATCAGACATCCGAAATCAGGTATATTCTATCTTATTTAGCATACTTTCTATGTTTAGCACTTATTCATGTTTTCTGTATTCATATAAATCAGCATTGGCATATAGAATAGCTTAGATTCATCTTGGCCAAACCTAGGAATTGAATGATTAAAGTATAAAATGAACACATCAAACCTACTCTCAACCTAGGCGTGGAAGCGCCACTCAAAAGTTTCCTGGTGAACCCACCATCCATCAAAAATTCACCCTTATACCCCTCCCCCGAGAGGCGTGACCTTCAAAGGGCCTCTCAGTCCGAGGTATTGTCCCATCCTTCTCGCATCCCCCTTCCGGACGTGGATCCTATAGCTTGAAGGTAAGGATGCAAAAAATTTGGAGTGATACATTTTGGTGAACCCGACGTGAAAAACTAAAAACCTTTTGAAAACAATCCAAAAAAAAAATAAAAATAAATGCATTTAGAATCATCAGATAAACAAAGTAAGATTGCATATCATATTTAGATGGTAGATTATAATAAAAGATGAGTTGTCACCATAAATGTTGAAAATCAAGTAGCAGCCATAGAGATTACTTCTGTGCTTAGAGTACCTCAAACAAATAGGGTTCAACCTTTGTGGGACGAACTTGATAGGAGATTGAGTATTATTTCATCTAGATCAACCGAACTTAGGCAAATTAAGAGGTTTGTCCTAGATAGAATCCTGGATCCTGATCAAGTAACTTTATATCATGAGCTTTAGAGAGCTTGCCATAGGTGGTTAGCAGATAAAAGAGCACTTGTGTCTTCTGAATTGTACACCTTTGAGGAATACCTCGACAATGCAGTTGTAGTACATAAATTTCTATCTCGTATAGAGGATCAAGAGGTCGTTCTTACGGATAGAAGGAGATGGAATAGAGTTCCTAGAGCTATGTTATATCGAGAGTATTGCCATGAGCTCTATTTTTACAAGTCAGAGTCAGAAGTAGATAATATCACTATAGCACACTTTGTCAAATTCCTGAAAAACCATTTCCAATTTGAAGAGGAGCATTTCATGACTCCTGATGAACTTGATCCCATCAATGATATCCATAAACTATTTATAGAAAATTAAGCCATTTCTTTATTATTATTATTTCTTGCATTTAGTATGTTGTTTGTTGTCTTTATAATATTATTATAAAAAAAACAAAAACAAAACAAAAATATAACAAAAATTAAAACATTTTTTTTAAGTATTAAAGTAGGTATATAATTAAAATATATACCTCCCAAACTTGTCGCAAATATATATATAAATATATATTTGCTAAAATCTAAGTTTAAGCATAATGACTAGACTTAGGAATGGAAAAAAGACTGAAGTAGAAGAAGATTGGTTAGGAAAACCAGTAAATAAACCAGATGTCCTTCCTGAAGACCCAATTCAGGAAGAAGGAACCCTAGACCAACAAGAAGAAGAATTTGCTGAAGGAAATGAACAAAGAGAAATTGTTAGAGAGGAAGGATCCTCATCCCCTAAAATGTCTTCGGAAGGAGCTGTTACTTTTGAGAACATGGAACATTTTTGGAAGTTCCTCAATACTAATATTGGCGCCCTTAATAGAGCAGTCCATATGGACAAGGATCAAATTAGTGACACTCAAGCAACCCTAGAAGAAATATATCACACATGCACTAATCCCTTGTCCTTCGTTGATCAAGAAAGTGATCAAGCTAGACCATCCAATTTGGATATGGCCGCTATAATCTAGAACATGCAACAACAACAAGTTACCCAACCACCTAGAGTGCCTGTTACCAAGCCTAGGGTTATTCCCACACAAAAGAAACCGTCATTCACTGCTCTATTTTGCCAAGTTATTGATCAACATACCTCAAATCAACAAAAGCCTAAAACAAAACCAAACACCAATTTCCAACAATCTAGGATACAACATAATGCTACTACAAATCTTCTTCATAATACTCTCCCTACCAACCATTTGCATAATAGCAACATAGCATCTAATCCTTACGTCATGCCATCATACGCTCACATACCACCGAACCAACATGGTGGACAAACTAGTAATCTGGAAGCCATGGTGAAACAGTTAGTCTCTCGCATGGACCAGATAGATCCCTACCGTCCCTCGTACAATTATCGAGAGATGTGTAGTCAGCCTTTAGATCCTATAGTTGTAGCACAACCATATCCTAAACACTTTCCTATGCCTGTCCTACCTATATACAAAGGAACGGAAGATCCCATAGAGCATCTTCGTATGTTTAGGATAGCATGTCATGATATATCACATGATGACTTGTTATTACTAAAAATGTTCCCGAAGAGTTTAGGAGGGATGGCATTAGAGTGGTATTATCAATTACCCACTCATTCTTTGAGGAATTTCGAAGAAACAACTGAGTCTTTTGTTCATCAATTTAGTGCCTACATCGAAAGGCATGTAACCATTAAAGATTTGTACAACTTAAAACAAGACAAAGATGAATGTTTTGCTGATTTCCTAGCTCGGTGGAGATAGTTGATAGGAAAATTGCACTTTGTGTTACCTTATCGAGAAATCTTGGATATCTTTATCAATAATTTACAAGAACAACTATCCTATGAGTTATCAACTGCTACCTTGACCACCTTCGATCAAGCTATAGATTTAGCTCGAAGAGTGGAAGATGCTCTCATTAGGAGAGGACAGCTTAAAAAGAAAGATGATGAGAAAACATCCAGAAATCAATATAAAAATAAACAAGTTGTGGGTGATGGAGTCACTGATAGTAGAAACATTGCTAATGTTAATACTGCAAAAACAACGGAGAAGTTTATACTGAAACCTCCTGATAAACCACCTCGAGAGTTTACTAGGTTAAATCAACCTCTATCAACCATTCTACCGCAATTATTAGAATGAGGTTTGATCCAATTACCAAATATCTGGGAACCTGATCCAACTATACCCGGATACAGAGCTGATTTACACTGTGATTTCCATAGAGGACCTGGACATGCTACCAACTCTTGTAAAATATTAAAACATAAAATACAAGACTTAATTGATAACAATGAGATGGAGGTGCAAGCCTTTCAACCTAAACAAAATCCTCCTAATAATGCTCAAAAGAACATCCCCAAAAATCAGAATTAGAATGCCAATCAATCATTGGACATATTTCAACATCCTTTACCAAAGCATGGTAAAGAGGTGGCTAATCAAATTGAGCATCATAATGTTCCCCCTCCTACCCGATATGTAGGGACTATTAGTGGACATTCACCTGCTCATGATCTGCAAATTTTTGACACAACTTTATCCATAGTTACGACCAGACCTCTATATAATATTCGGACACCTGATCTTAGTGATACAGAATACGAGACTGAAAGTGACATGGAAATCACCTCAAATCAATCGAATAGTTATGAAGATGAATCAGATGCTATTCAACCTATCACAAATTCTATGGTTCCGGAAGAACCATTTCCAAGAAGAGTCACTACTAGACCATCGTCTCACCAATTAATTTCTAATGAACAAGCCATAAACGCTAGACCAAGACCCATTCATCATCCACAAAACAATATTGTAGGTACCATCGAAGCTGTTACTCGACAACAGGCTCAAAATTCTCAACAAGATCAAACTCAGAACAATGAATCAGCTCCATTTGTTTTGAAAGTTCCTAATAAATGGAATCATGTGCCTAATGTTCAACCTAAACCTCCTTATAATATTAATGAACAATTATCAAATACTACAGCTAGAATTTCCCTTTTGGACCTTTTAAAATCTTCTCCTACACATAGGGATGAATTAATGCTCACATTAAGCCAAATGATGGTACCACAAAATATTCAACCTGAAGCCATGGCCAATACTATCATAACTCGAGAAGTCGATTGTATTGACTTTTGAGATAGAGATATACCACAACATAGTTTACATAAGGATAACCCCTTATATATTACTGCCCTAATTGGAGATGTAGCAGTTAAACGAGTCTTGATTGATAATGGTTCATCTTTAAACATTTGCACTTTTGACTTCTACCAAAGATTTGGGTTTAGAAGTGATGAAATGAAAAGAACTGATATGATCATAAAAGCCTTCAATGACGAAACACAAGAAACATGTGGAGTTATTACTATCCCATTGCAAGTTGGTCCAAGAACCTTAGACACGACCGTGTTTATTGTGCATTGCCCTGCATCGTACAATATACTCTTGGGTCGCCCTTGGATCAACGCGATGCGAGATGTTCCCTCAACTTTACATCAGTGTGTTAAATTCAAATTTAAGAATCAATTGGTTACCATTCATGGTGATCCTAGACCCTTTGATATGTGTGCTTTGGCAGAACCTGTTGGAGTTCAATTTTGCCCTGCTCTGTCATCCACACATCCTAATTCTAATCATCCATCTAAACGTGTGAAACACACACCCATAACATCATCTACCTTTTCTCCATCAACTCCACCTCTACATATAGTCCAACCATCCTCTGAACAAACCACATTAGGACCTCAAAAGGATCCTAAACCCACAACCAATGCTTCTTGTTTTACTCCTATAACTTCCATACCTATAGACCCATCCATCGACATCTCTACAACATCTACACCTACCAGAGGCATATTTTTCGCATCCGAAGATGTAGGAAATGTTCCTTCTACCTCTTATGCTCTTACTGATGAGCTCTTACCCGATTTATCTAAAATTCTTATATCAGAAAAACAAATGCTGCTATGCAAGATTCCCTTATTTTAAATAAATTGCCACCCTCTCCTCATACCTTGGGCCTCCCACAACCTATGGGAAGTATTTACCAAGTCGAGAGCTGTGCTTTTATTTATAAGGGATATGACTAGGGAAGAATACCTAGAAACATCAAGACTCATTATGATGGATATGCTCGATGTTATTTTGCTAATGAGTATATTAAAGCTAAGCCTATAATGCTTAAATTGGGATATAAAGGGAAAGGTTTGGGACCTTTCCAGAATGGTATGAAAGAACCTTTTGAGGTAGAACCATGGCCTGCCCGATGTGGTGTGGGCCTATTTCCTAGTAAAGGTCAGCCCTTCCCATTTGAGGATGATGACCATCTCATGTGTTACCAAGATTATTTGGATAAACATGATGCTTTGCATTTAATGAATAAGCCATTTACATGTAATATGCTATCCATAGCTTACCCTGAGATGATCGCTGAATCCGATGATGAGTTGGAGGGAGATATCTTCCATGATGTCTCCATTGAGGAATTATTACATAACGGATTTTATTTCGATGGCTCTATACCTAGTATAGCCTAGCTTGAGGCCACGACTCCTCAAGATGAATTATCCAAACTAACCTTGGAAGAATTACAAGAATTGGGTGTTTCACCCGCCCCACCTAATTTTGAGAGAGATCTACACATGGAAGTAGAGAATGTCATAAAAATTAACATTGGAACCGAAGATAATCCTCACATAATCAACATTGGATCAGAATTGAGTCAAGAAAAACAAGATAAATACATTGCATTTCTTAAAGAATATGAAGATGTCTTTGCTTGGACATATGAGGATATGCCAAGATTAGACCCTTCCATAGTCATGCATCACCTAGTAGTCCATCCGGATGCTAAACCTGTTAAACAGAAACTTAGAAAAATGCATCCTAAAGTGGCCTTACTAGTCAAAGGGGAATTAGAAAAACTCCTGAAGGTTATTTTTATACAAGCCATTGATTATGCTGAATGGATCTCGAATGTAGTTCCAGTAACTAAGAAAGAAGCTACCAAAGTTAGGGTTTGCATAGAATTTAGAGATATTAATGTTGCGTGCCCTAAAGATGATTTTCCTCTTCCCAACATGGATCAAATCATTGATTTTACTGCTGGGAGTGGAATGATATCCTTAATGGATGGATTTTTATGGTTATAATCAGATCAGGATAGCTCCTAAAGATCAGGCTAAAACAACCTTTATTACCCCTTGGGGGACCTTTTGTTGGAAAGTGATGCCATTCGGTTTGAAGAATGTAGGTGCAACATATCAACGAGCCATGACTTATATCTTTCATGATATGATGCATGATATTCTACATGATTATGTAGATGATATTATAGCTCGTTCCATCAAAGAAGATGATCATTTAGATGACTTGAGAAAAGTATTTGATCGATTAAGGGAATATCTTATCCGATTGAATCCAGCTAAATGTATATTCGGAGTTAAGTCCGGTAAATTATTGGGGGTTATAGTTTCTTTACGTGGCATTGAAATTGACCCTCTCAAGATCGCGGCTATCACTGATATGCCCGCACCCACAAATATATCTAAATTACGGAGTCTACAAGGTAAGCTTCAAGCTATTCGTCGCTTCATCGATAAGTTGGTGGACAAAACAGGACCCTTTCTTAAGCTTCTTAAGAAAGATGTCTCTTTTCATTGGGACGACGAATGTCAGGAAGCATTTGAACTCCTCAAACACTATCTTCTTAACCCACCTGTGCTTTCACCACCTAGACCTGATCGCCCATTTATCTTGTATATTTTTGCTTCAGATTTTGCCTTAGGAGCTATGCTAGCTCAACTTGACGATGAGAAGAGAGAGCGTGCTAATTATTACATTAGCAAAACCTTAATCAGTTATGAAACCCGCTATACAGCATTAGAGAAGCTATGTCTAGCAGTCGTATTTTCTACACAGAAATTATGCCATTATATGCTCAGTCAGAAAATGTATGTTATTGCTAAATTCGATCCTTTACGATATCTCATGAGTCGACCTTATTTATCTGGTCGCACAACAAAGTGGGTTCTTGCGCTAAGCGAGTTTGAACTCACGTTTATAGGACAAAAGTCTGTTAAAGGTCAAATCATAGCAGATCAATTAGTTGCTGCACCTTTAGAGTCTACCCATCCCCTCATCATTGAGTTTCCTGATGAATGCCTTACAATAGAGGCAGACCATCCAGAGCAATGGTCCCTATACTTTGACGGAGCCCGATGCATGAGTGGGGCTGGTGCAGGTATTATTTTAATATCTCCATAGAAACATCTTATACCTCTGTCCTTTAAATTAACGTTTGCTTGCACTAATAACACTGCTGAATATGAGGCTCTAATCCTTGGATTACGAGCTGCCTTGGCACTAAAAATTAAAAATCTATTGGTTTTCGGTGATTCTCAACTTGTCATCAATCAAATCAATGATGTTTACTAGACCAGAGATGATAAATTACGTCCATATAAAGTATATGTCTTACAATTATTATCTTTATTTGATCAAGTTACCTTGGAAGCTATTCCTCGAACTAGCAACCGTGCGGCTGACGCTATGGCTACAACTGCATCTCTTTTGCCCTTGGAGTTAGATGATGAATATGCTACCATCATTATTCGTCGACTCTAGGAACCCACTTCAAATAAATCATGCTTAGAACCTTTGGATGTGTTTCTAATCAACGAAACTACTCCTGAACCTTGGTACACTGATATACTTAATTTTCTCCAAAATGGGACCTTCCCTGAAGGTTGTAATAGCAACCAGCGTCGGTTATTACGTAGACGAGCAAGTCGCTTCATAATTATTGGCAATACGTTGTATAGGAGATCTTTTGAAGGCATCCTACTGAGATGTTTGAATCTAGAAGAATCTAGATCAGCTTTGAGTGAAGCCCACGATGGATCTTGTGGGGGACATTTTAGTGGTAGTGCCATTGCTAAGAAGCTCCTTAGGATAGGATATTTTTGGCCTACCATGGAGAATGATGCACATGATTATGTGTGCCATTGTGACAAGTGCCAGAAACACGCTGACCTTGTCCATGCGCCTGCACAAGAACTGTAGGCTATTTCATCTCCTTGGCCCTTTTCAAAATGGGGCTTAGACATCATTGGAAAAATCAACCTTGTGTCATCTGATGGACACAAATTCATCATAACCGCCATCGAGTATTTCATGAAGTGGGTTGAAGCTATGCCCTTAGCTTCTTGCACTGGAACCCAAGTTTCCAAATTTATTTTTAATCAAATTATTTGTAGGTTCGAAATTCCTGCAAATCTCATCTCAGATAATGGAACTTGTTTCAAAAATAAAGATGTCAAAAAATTATGTCAAAAATATAAAATTCAACATCGTTGGTCCACTCCCTATTATCCTCAGGGTAATGGCCAAGAAGAAGCATCTAATAAAACATTAATTAAAATCCTCAAAATACTGGTCAATAAATCTGGTCGAGATTGGCACATTCAACTATATCCTACTTTGTGGGCTTATCGAACTAGCGTTCGCACTCCCACGGGCACTTCACCTTTTGTTTTGGTTTATGGCGTTGAAGCTGTTTTTCCCTTTGAATTAGAAGTTCCTTCTTTGGCTCTACTACTTCAAGATACTGAAGTAGGAGATGAATATCGTTTTGGCAGATTTAGTCAGCTGGAACTCCTAGATGAGAAGTGCATCAATGCTTTGGAGCATCTTCGTGCCTACCAAAACAAGCTCAAGCGAGCATACCTCAAGAAAGTTCATCATCGATCCTTTGAGATCGACGACCTTGTCTTAAAAGAAAATAAAAAAAATACTAATGCAACTAAAGACCTTAAAGGTAAATTTGAGCCCAACTGGCTTGGACCGTATATCATCACTACTAAATTTGGATCGGGAGCATACCGATTAGCTACCTTAGATGGTAAAGATCTTAAAGAACCTATGAACATTATGCATCTTAAGCGCTATTATGCATAACATCTGGTCATTTCATCATTGTATATATTGTTATTTTGCATATTGTTTCATTTTAGTCATCCATATAAAAATTTTCAAAACAGTAACAGTATTTATTCTTTCAATTCATCAATCAAAATCAAAATATAAAAACTTCAAAATCATCAAAATCTTCAAAACATTTTTTATTTTCGTACCTGTCAATTCTTGAAGTATTGCAGTTATATTTTCAATTATTTTGGATAAATTAGCATTTATTTGGAATCCCGCACTTTCACACTCACATGAATAAATATCTTGATTTTATTTGGTATGATTATTAATCTCTCTTATATCAAAGTCCACAGTTGAATTAAATAAATTTTTGAGCATAGAGAACTGATCTTGTTATTTACTTGAACCAAGTATATCTCTTCACATTAAAATGATTTCATTGCAAATTCGATATGATGCTACATAGTAGAAGTGGTTTCTTGAGCGAAAAGTTTCCCTTGCTATCCTATCATGCACATGGTCTAGAATCTTTGAGAATTGACAAAAGGACAAGCTCACCCCTACCCAGAATAAAAATCCCTTGCTCTACATCCAATCCGAGCAAGTATCCCTAGCATAGGAAGAAAAAGAAAAAGTCAAAGAAAATGAGAAAAAGAAAAATATTATTTTGTACCATCGCAGCAATATTTCAGCATTATCTCAGTTCCAAGAAAAAAAAAAAAAAAAAAGAAAAGAAGCAAACGAGAAAAGAAAAGCAAAAAGCAATAAAATCCTTTTCCCTACCCCTTGAAAAGAAAAGAAGGGTGAATGAGCTTGAATCCCTGGAATTCTCAATTATTCGAAAATTGTGAGGTAAGCCCCATAACAGGTGGTTTGTGCCCAACCCGCTTGGCCTTGGGTAATCCCTAGCGTGGTGATATGTTTGTCACATTAGCGACCTTATTTTGTATAGACCTATGTCGGCTTATGGATTAGCTAGCTCTTGATGACCTAACTTACATAGTAGTCTGGTACGGTTACATGCATATAAATCATGGTCAACGAACACTTATTTGGTTAATTCAAATTACTTGTATCAAATTATCTTGCTCAAAATTGGTGAATGAACAATACAATTGCACACACATTTGTATTTGAGAGATTTTGTATCATTATGATAAATCAAGATCGGTAATGAACTCACATTTGCACATGAGGGTTCCTTATAAATCTACATTTTGTCTTTAAGATAATTTAAAATATCTTTGCAATTCTTTCAGAACCATTTCATCTTCTTATTTAAGAACATTTGCTTAGCATAAAAACAATTAAATATATTTCTTTCCAAAAAACCAAAATTTTCTTTCACATCTTCAAAAACCTAGTAAATAAAGTCATGTTTATATATTATTATTTTTTGTTTATCTCAAAACCAAAAAATCAATCATGCAATAAAACTAAAATATCAAATTCTTTTTTTTGGATTTCGCGATGATGGTATAAGTCTATACCTATAATTCTATGCCTAGCGCAAACCATTGTTCTCATTTTATTTCCCATTCATTTTAATTCATAAAAACATATGGCTTACATCATTATGTTACCCAATTGTGCTTTAAAAAGAACGCAAATTTTTCTACTTTCATTTCATTATGTCAACATTCAATTTTGCAATGATGGTATAATTCCTAGGGACTTATTCAAAATTTTATCACACTTAGGAATTTATGCCTAGCAAAAATCATATTTCTTTTAATATCTCATGCATAATATTTTTATGAAAATCTGAAAACAAATTATCACCATCACCATTTTTCATCATCACAACACAAAGTCTTAAGACAATCTCTTAAGCACCCTTTTACTTTTAGCAATATTTCTATACTGGGATTAGCTTGACGACCTAGCGAGTGACGACTCCATGAAATGGTCTATAACAATGACAATGTCCTTTGAAATTATTGTTAGAAGTCCCTTTTATTTTTGCATCAAATCACACCACAAAACAACCAATTTATTCACATCAGATTATTTCATTTACAATTTTATGGCATGACATAAAATTATAATTTATTTCCAATGACATAATTACATGAATAATCAATCAACAAATCCAAAATTAAAGCATCATACAACATATACACAAGTCATATCATCAAAAAGACAATCTATATATATCAATAAATTATGTACATCATCTGGATTGGTATGCCACAATAAATACCCTGGCATACTCAATCCCCTCAAAAAGTAATAATAATATATACAATATGTAGTCTATAGCAGCTAGCCTCGAGAAGCCCTCGAGCTCTCAGCCTCATCTCCTCTCCCACCCTGAGGTGGAGGAGGTGGTCCCATAGAGGTTCGGGTTGTGTCTCGGGTCCTCTCCGTCGATCGTGAGGATGTCCTCGATGATCCCATCATGATCGGCTTTGCAATGGTATCCTCTTCCCCTTTGGAACCACATGATAGTACAACCCCTGGTAGAATGCGGTCTGAGCAATAGCCCATGCACCAGATCCCAAGTGCTCGCCCCTCCACTTCGAGCCCTGAGACGTGTAGCCTCATCCTGTAGTGTCTGCACCTGAGCCCAGAGGTGGGCATTCTCAACCTAGAGAGCCACCATCTCATTGCTCTCCCCCACCTCGATACCCTTGCCCTTATCGAGCGATGGTGGCCTCTCCCCTTCTGAGAAGGGAATCTCTCCTCCCTCCTCCCTATCTACTATGGCCTCTATGGAGCTCGTGCCATCCTCTGGCATCTCTCCTATGGAGACCATTATTGCTCTCTCCCACTATGACCCCGCGCTACCTCAATAGCAGCCTGGCGCTGCCTCCCCATCCGTTGCACCATGGCATGCATCGGATCCTATGCCCTCGTCATCCAAGGAGGGTGGATGCCTGCATACCAGGCATCATATCCATCGACAACCCCAGTGTCGTCACCATCCACTGGCTGGATGGGGGCATCATCCATGTCCTGACTCCAAAATCGCTGCATATCTGGAGCCCCACTCAGTGTAGTACTATCCCGGATAGTCCAAGAGTACTCATAATCCCTGAGAGAAGGGATCCCTTGCTGAAGACCGAACTACCACAAAACTTGGTCGTAGCGGTGGAGCTCTACCTCTCCCCACTCCATCCTTAGCCAACAGACTCGCTTGATGCGAGCTAGCTCCTTCCTATCCCTAGATGCTCTCTCCATGGCCTCTAGGTGATCTGGTCTGGGATGAGGTCATCTAGCAACCTCCGAGACATCGATAGATCTATCCGCCACTGTGACCCTCTCTGGAGCCACCAATAGAAAACTTGGGGCCTCTCTCGGTCAACCCCTATCAGTGGGAGCCCTACCGGCCTCCGCACCATGATGTGCTCCCAACACCAAACCTGTAGTAGTGATGTCACAACCAGACATCGGCCTCCCTTGTATACGACCCCGTGTAGGATCCTATACAAGTGGCATAGTACAAAGCTGCCCCATGCATATCTGTACCCGTGGTCTCTCATGTCACAGACCACATCTAAAAGGAGCCAGGGTAATCTACACCCGCTCTGGTGGCACAGCAGTAAGCCACCCACTACCCCTGCCAACACTCGAGTCAACCTAGATGCCCCAGGCATCTACCTTAGAGACTCGATGTTCACTTTGCCCTTCTCCAGGGTGAAGCTCGGGTCTCCGCTCAACCTCATCATGGCCTGGCCCTGATTGGCCACAGGAGTCATCAACCGTCCCTGTATGGGGATCCTCAAGATCCTCCATACGTCCTCTAGTGTGGGAGCCATCTCCCCTATCGGTAACCAAAAGTAGGATGACCCCGGATACCACCTCTCTGCTAGGGCTATCAATAGCCCCATGTCCATCGGTACTTGTGGCATCTCTGCCACATGCTATAAATTGACCTGTGCTAGTCGGTCACGCTCCACCTGGTCGAGCGTGGCTATATCATCTCTCAGCCCCTCGTATTTCCACTCTCGACTCTTTAGTAATCCCCTCTGCAAAACAAACAATAAAACAACAAAATTCATTAATAAACCAATCATTAAAATCAATTAAATACAATTCAAACAAGCTTAATTTCATAAAAATGATGATATCGTCCACCATTGGATGATATCATCCTAAATTGGGTAAAATCATCCTTTGTAGGATGAAATCGTCTTCTATTTCATAACTTGGGGATCGCCCCTTGTTGGACGGGATCGCCCCTAGTTCGTCGATTTCGCCCTCAAACGAAATCGATGATCTAGGGACGATTTCGACGAAATAGGGACGATTTCGTCTCGACATCATCGATGGCCTAAAAACGGCCGTGATGCCCCAAAACAGTCAAAATTTAAAACAAAAATTGCACAAATCAAATTAAAACATAATTCACTAAGTTTAGATCCTTACCCGTAGCCCGCACTGGACCTCTGTCGATCTGTGCGCTGTCTCAACCATTTTTGTCTACAGAGCTCTAAAACAGTAAAAATGAATTAGGGTTTTACCCTATTTTTCTTAATTTTATTTAAAAACAACAAATTTTTTTAAATTTTTAATTTTGCTTTTCCATGCTTTTACCTCAAACGTTCGATTTGGGTAAAAACATGGAGGGGGCACCATAGTCAGTAGTCGTACGATTCGACCTAGAATCGTCGTCTATAAAATTGAGTAAATTTTTGCTTTCTTGTAAAATGGGAAAAACTCGTCTTTAACGCATTTTTTTCAAAAAATTTGCTAAAGAGGGGGCAAAATGTAGCACCCTAAAATTGGCGCAGTTAAACCTTAGTAAAAAGATAAAAATTTGAATTTTAACCTCGTTAACCGCCCGTTACCCGCTCCCCTTGTTTTTCGTGCCATTTTTAGGATTTGTTTTGACCATTGGACGATATCATCGATGATCAGACGAAATCATCCCAGATCTGATGAATTCATCTGGAATAGAACGTCCAGACGATTTCGTCCCAAAACTAAATTTTCATAATTAGCTTCTGTTCAACAGCTTCTCTAACTTGGGCAGAAAGCGTGTCTGCGCGGTTAGAGTCTTCCCCGTTGGAGATCTCCCAAATTGGGATGATCTCCAACCTCCTAACCTCTCCCTAATCCTATATAAACTGGGATTTTCTTAGTTTATCCCCTTGAACCCCCTGGATGACTGATTTCTCTGCAACTTTAACTTTTCGTGCATTAGAACACCTTCACACCTTCATTTGCATTGTGTATTTCAAGTTTTCTTGCAGGGATTTTACTATTTTTTGTCGAAGCAAGCTCGGATCATCGCAGGCGATTCCAGATGATTTTGGATGATCCTGTCACAGATCGGCGATGATCTCGTACGATTAGAGGTGATCTCGACTGTAGTCCAGATTGGGGGCAATCAGAACCTGAAGTTTGCATTTTTTTATCTTCTATCTTCATTTTTTTATGCATTGACTTAGTTTATTCTTTTTCTGCATCCTGGAGTTCACCTCATTTAGCATAGATGCATGATAAAGTTAAAATAAATTATTAAATTAATGCATTTCTTTTAATTACTATCTGGATCTATCATTTAGGCAAATTTACTATCATTTCTATCATTTCCCTTTGCTTTTGTAGTTGCATTTTTGGTTTTTGGTATCCATTTCTGTGACTACAGGTTTTTGACAAATTTGTTTGATGAATTCATCAGATCGACGATGATCTCGTCTGATCTCAGATGACCGACTAAGATCTGAGATGATTCTATGCAATTTCAGATGATTATGTACGATTTGAGATGATTTGGACTTCTACAAACCTCAGAATCTTCATCAGACATCCGAAATCAGGTATATTCTATCTTATTTAGCATACTTTCTGTGTTTAGCACTTATTCATGTTTTCTATATTCATATAAATCAGCATTGGCATATAGAATAGCTTAGATTCATCTTGGCCAAACCTAGGAATTGAATGATTAAAGTATAAAATGAACACATCAAACCTACTCTCAACCTAGGCGTGGAAACTGCCACTCAAAAGTTTCCTGGTGAACCCACCATCCATCAAAAATTCACCCTTATACCCCTCCCCCAAGAGGCATGACCTTCAAAGGGCCTCTCAGTCCGAGGTATTGTCCCATCCTTCTCGCATCCCCCTTCCGGGCGTGGATCCTATAGCCTGAAGGTAAGGATGCAAAAAATTTGGAGCGATACATCAACCGTGAAGTGAACTAAGAAATATATACCTCAAATATAGAGTAGTAGTGGGACCTAATAACATCCATAGGATGATGGACTGCTATCAGGCACTAGTCATACAAAATGCTAACTCTATCATGGGTTTAAAAAGCGTAATCATAAAGAAAAAGGGTTAAAGGACCAAGGATGTATAAAAGGTTAGTGGACCAATGTCCTCCATGCTATGAGATGGAAAAAATATGCGTCCACCCTTCTAGGTGATATGAGACCTAAAATGATAACCCCTTGTAGAGAAACTAGAGCTCGAGTTAATAGAAGGGGGTCTTAAATGAATGATAACTTATTATGGAATTTGGCCAATCTTGAGCACTCGTGATTCTGTCTATAGTGGTATTTTATAGCTTAGAGTATGAACCCTTATGACTATGTACTAATAAAAATTTGGGTATGCGTATGTCAGATTGAGACATTGTTATAAAATGAACTAAAATTTTGAATTTGGAATTTTGAAAACCAGGTGAGTAGACCTGGGTTGTTACACTTTCGAAGAATTGACTTCTAAAAAATATAATCGTGTAAGGTTATCTAGGTGAACAATTAACAAATAATTTCAACCTGATTGGATATCAAAATTTCTAATTATTGAGATAGTGCTACCAGAGAAGAGTAATGAGAAAATAGTAGATTTAAGATGCATAATTTATAGCTGGAAACACGGAAAGGATCATAGATTGCAAGTTAAGAAAGATACAGTAGGAAAACATTGTAGAAAGGTTTATATAAAAAAAAAATAAAGTGATCGATGAATACCAAAAAATTATAGGTGGAAGGATGCATCAAAGTGTGCACATATAATATATGTGCAAGAATATGATAAATAAATGAAACAAAAGCAAACATTGATTGAGAAAGGTGCAACGATTCAAGCCCAATTTTAAAAAATGAATAAGTTTACTTTAGCTTCAAAAGTTTACAATTTGTTGTACTCACTATTTTAAAAAAGGGTAGACCTAATGCTAATTTCATTGATTATAAATATCTATTTTGATTAGCTAATGGTTAGAACTTACCCAATGCCCATTGGTAAAATTGAAGTGGTTGAAAAATGGTAAAATATCTCTAATTGGTTGAGCAAGATGACCTCAAAGAGAAAGTAAAAAAGGCCAAATTCATTTCACTTTCAATTGATGAGGTAACTACTTTTGACAACATATCTTGGATTTTCATGCATGTTTACATATTAGAAAATAATTTAAGGCAACCTCATTTACTTGGAGTACGCAAGATGGTGGAAAATTGCAATGTAGAAAACATTTACAATGTTGTTGTAACTAGTTTAAAGAAAATAGCAGGAATCAATGAAATGGAAATAACCACTAAGTTAATATGTGTCAGAGCTAATGGTGCTGTAATAATGTAAAGATACAGGAATGGTCTTTGTGTTATACTACAAACATCTTTTACCCCATATTTGATCCCTATTCATTGCATGGCTATAGAATAAATGTTGCATATAAAATTGTGAATACATTTACAAATGTTGTGAGTGGAAGAGCTTGTTTGTGAAATTCATGATTATTTTTTGTGCAGTCCAAAAATATTTTTAGAGTTTCAATAGTTTGCACTAGGAGTTACTAAAGGTAAAAAAACTCTTAAAATATGTAGATACTAGGTGGATTTCGATGTATCAACTGACATATAGAGTTTTCAAAGAATATCAATCCTTGGAAGGGTTTATATATGCAAATTTTAGGGTAGTTTATAATGTTAGGGTAAAATAAGGTAGTGTATTGTATTACACTACGTGGGGTTATTACATTTACTTTTCTATGTAATTATGTAATTACCATGAGATATTTTCCTCATGGTTAAACTAGGTAAGTACCTAAATATCCTATGTTAGATATTTAGGTTAGTGTTATGGTTAGAACTCTCTACCTAGGTTAGTGGTTAGCATCACGCAACTCCCTCCCTATTCTATTGTTAGAGGGTAGTTAGCGCTATATCCTACAAACTGTTGTTTAGTCTATTATTTAAGCATAGACTAAACCTTAGCAGATGTTAATTAATCTAATGATTATTTTGTGAACTTACCTTCGGGACCTACATTGGTATCACTCGCAGGAGGAGAATACGAGCTTCGCTCGTTCCCCATCGACTGGACGGACTCCCATGGAGCAGCTGAGGTGCTCGATGCGGGGAGTCCCTCACGGAGCAGCCGCGGCGCTCGACGCGGACTCTCTCCACGGAGCAGCCACAATGCTCCTACTCTGGCCCGCATGGTCGACGTCGACCAGGGCCCGCATGTTGGCCCATAGACCTGGCCGACGTAGTCGATGCAGGCCAAGGGTCCGTGATCCCCTAGATCGGCCGCGATCGATGTTTCGAGGCTACACATCCTTAGCTCCTGTGCTGGCCCAAGGCCAGCAAGGCCATGTGGCCCATTCACGGGAGAGCAGTGAGGGCAAAAGTGCCCTCCCCTCCATGCGAACACCAGACCCAGACCTCATGATCTGAGAGGGTAGGCGGCCCTCCAATCCTTGATCGACATGTGGCACATTTTTGTGCCTAACCTGCACGCACCCCAATAGACACATGGATTGGACCTTGGCATGCACCCCGAGGTGCTGACTGGACTGGACCAAGACTGGACACATGGTGGATAGCCACTGGAAAACAAACAATGCATATTGGACCAATATTAGACATGTGATGAATAGCCACTGGACAACGACTCGACGTAGACGGATGAGACACATGGTGGACTAGCCACGTGTCACTAGGACCTGACACTGGCGACAAGTGGCGGACAAGCCACGTGTCGTGACTCAGACGGTCCACGTGACTGGCAGCAAAACCAGTCATGTGGTGGACTGACTGCCCGAAGGCAGTCAAAGCGCTATATGCGCTTTTGCTCTTTTAAAGAGCAAATACATTGCCGCACAGGCAATGTGGGACTAAAAGTCCCGAAGGAATTTTGAATTCCTTCTAATACCCGTCGAGTTTAACAGGCACGTATTGTGCCTTATTACCCATCGGGCTCTCTAGCCCGACCGGTTGATCGGGTCGAGCTAAGGCCCTAGGCGGGGAGTCCAGGGTTCGACTCCCGTCGGGTATAAAAGGCATTTTTTTTGCCTTATACAAACCCAAGGTAAATTAATTTTTTTTTAATTTTTAATTTTTGCATTTTAATTAAAGTTTTTTTTGTATTATTATTTTTTTTAATAATTTAAACTTTAAAATAATGTTTTATTTATTAAATCAATTTCTATTAAACATTTAAATTGATTTATTTAAAACATGTATTTTTAGTTTTTATTATTAATTAAAATGATTTACTTAAACTTTCTTTAAATATTGCAAATTAAAATTAAAGAAATATTTTTTTTTGCAACTTTCAAATTTGAAGGTGCTTGTGTTTTCTCACAAAATGGAGATATGAGACATAGCAAGAGCACATTTTTTGTTGCAAATTAGAAAACTCTTCTCAAACCTTGTTAATTTAGCATACAAGAAAGGATCACACTTGATTTTTTTTTGCAAATTAGACAACAAGGAGACTGAAATTTTTGTAAGAATCAAAGTTCAAAGAGTGCATTTGTTTTCTCCAAGGAGATATAATACATAAAATTGCACATCTATTTTTTTTTGCAAATTTGAGAAGACCTTGTAACCTTGGGCCCATAAAAACTAAGTCGTGTGTCGACTAGTTCTGGAAGCCTTTCAAACGCGGGTCGTGTGTCGACTTGTCTTGAAAGGAGTGCTCTAAATTCTACATTTTGTAAACATTAAGGGGGGATAGAATTCATTTTTTTTTTATTCTATAGTTTGCAAAATTGTAACGAAAAAGGGGGATATTTCAGAGTAAGAAAGGTGCATTCTCGATTTTACTCGACACCTTCTCTTAAAAATTGCTTGTACTAGGTGCATTTTCGGTTGCATCCGACACCTAGAGTGATACAAATTTGGGTTGCTCTCATGTTTTGATTATTGCACTAACACTCATGTTTTTGTGTGCAATTAAAAATTCAAATACAACATTAAAAGAAGCATTTCACAAAACCCAAACTTCACTCAAAAAACCATGCTAAACTTTGCATAGGTTAAAACAAGTCATTTTTTACTCCCCATCAAAAGGTCAAAAATCCAAATCACCTTGATTCACTCTCTTTGTTTGGCTTAATATCCTCAAATTTTTCATCCTTCTTGAAGGGTGTTAAAGCAGGTGCCATTAAATATCCTAGAGGGCAAAATCAAAAGTTTTACACAAACCTACCCCTTTTTCATTTGCTCTATTTTGTTTGGCTTAAAATTCCTCCAACTTTTCATCCCTTGGTAAGGGTGTTAAGGCAGGTGCCATTAAATATCTTATAGAGGCAAATTGAAAACAACTTCCATATACTCTTTTGAGGGTATAGTGCAAGATACAACCATCTTAGTCCTATCAAATTTGAAACCTAAACCATGGCCATGATACACAAGTATCTCACCGAGAGCCAACTGCTCAAAGGTTCAAATTATTCAGCTTGGAAGACTAAGATGAAAGCTATCTTAACTCGTAGAGGATTTGTGGTCAATAGTGGATGGAAGTGTCACTAGACCTCAATCACCTGGAGCGAGATCAAAGAGACTTTGATAAAAAGGATAAAAAACTATCCTTAATGATCTTGCTTGCTATTATTGATGATATCCAACCTCATATCAGTGAAGCTACGACTGGTAAGGCAGCATGGGATGCCTTAAATACCATCTATGAGGGAAAGAATCAATCAACGATTCTTAACCTTCAAACACAACTTCATACTCTACATATGAAATCAGGAGAAACAATAGAGCTATTCCTCTACAGAGTCACAGAATTGAAAACAAAACTGCAATCCTTAGGAGAGAAAGTGGAAGACCAAGTCTTGAACTCTATCATTTTGAGAGCTCTTCCTGACTCCTACCGAACGTTGATCACTTCACTACAAGTTTCTGGCAGGACAGTAACTTTTGTCGAGTTGGTAAACATGCTTCAAACAGAAGAAGCTAATCAACTCCAAAGAGATGAGGCATCCAACAATGCTCTTTTCTCAAAAAGACAAGGTGGTAAGAAAAAGTGGAATCAAGAGAAAGGTTCTTCTTCTAATCAAGAAAAGGGTAAAGCCAAAGAGATTCCGAAGAAGAAGCAGTATTGTAAGATTTGCGACAAAGACACTCATGAAACCAAAAGATGTTGGTTTAAGAACAAATCGCCCAATGAACAAGGAAACAAAAAGGGCCAAGGCAAACCTAAGAACAAGAACAAACAACAAAAGGGACACATTGCAGCTGAAGATTCTAGTTCAGATTCTGAGAGAGCACACAAAGTGCTCATGACACATACAGATTCCTCCCACAAGGACTCTATGTGGTACATAGATTCAGGCGCTAGTAAACATATGACTGGCGATAAATCTTGGTTTGCAACATTTGAGGCTCGAGAAGGTAGACCGGTCACCATTGCTGATGATCAGACCTATCGAGTTCAGGGAGAAGGAAGTGTTTCTGTCTCCCTTCCAGATGGAGAATGTAATATTCAAAAAGTTCTTTATGTACCAGGATTGAAAAATAATCTCTTGTCAGTTCCACAAATCCTGGACAATAACATGAATGTCAATTTCACAGTGGACAAAGAAAAGAAACGTTGCTTTATCACTAAGAAGGGAAAACAGATAGCAACAAGTTCATACAAACATGGTTTGTTTGTCTTAGATGCAATTACCTCTACCCATACTGCAATGGCAGTAACCACAAAGGAGGCCACTTCTCTTTGGCATAAGAGATTTGGGCATTTGAGTTCAGGATATTTACTAGAGTTGAGTAAATATCAAATGGTGAAAGGACTGCCTACTCTTTCATCTACTTTGCCAGTGTGCTCTGATTGCTTGTCAGGAAAGCAACATAGAGTACCTTTTGAACCTAGCTCTTTTCGAGCTAAGGTACCTTTGGAGTTGGTTCACACAGATTTGTGTGGTCCCATGTCTACAAGTTGTGGAGGAAAATGGTATTTTCAATTGTTTGTCGACGATCACTCACGAAAAATGTGGGTCTTCTTCTTGCAGTTGAAGTTTGAAGCATTTTCCTATTTTCAACAGTTCAAAACTCTTGTTGAGAAGGAATCAGGATGCTTTATTAAGACCCTCCATTCAGATCGAGGGGGGAATACACATCAAAAGAATTTTCCTCATTTTTACAGACACATGGGATAAAGAGACAGTTAACAACAGCCTATACTCCTCAATCCAATGGGGTTGTTGAGAGAAGAAATCGGTCCATAATGGAAATGGTTCGATGTATGCTTAAGGGGGCCAACCTTGAGCAAACTTACTTGGGCTGAAGCTGTTCAAACTGTAGTATATCTTCTGAATAGGGCTCCCACAAGGGCTCTTGAAGGTATGACTCCTCAGGAATCATGGAGTGGTAGGAAACCCTCCATAACTCATCTAAGGGTATTTGGGTGTAAGGCATTTATGCATATACCTAAGGAGAAAAGAAAGAAATTAGATGAGAAGTCCCTACCTTGTATATTTCTTGGATATGATGAATTTTCAAAAGGCTATCGGTTGATAGACCCATTTACCAAGAAGATACATGTAAGTAGAGATGTAGTGTTTGATGAAGCTTTCACACCCAACACTACATCGGTATACCTAGATGATGAGGAGGAACATCAACTTCCTTCTTCACAATAGAAAAAGCCACCCAAATGGTATACAAGCACAGTGAAAGACTCTAAACTCACTTCCCCACCTGATCTTACTCTCAATCGTCCAAAGACAAGAAGCATGACACAGAAAGAAAAGAATGAAGCATCCACTTCGGTTGATGATCTTTGTGCAGATTTTCAAGATCTTTCTGTTGATAGAGAGTTACCAAGGGAAGATGAGATGGAAATAGATGAGGAGAGGGTTTACTTATCAGCATGTGATGAGAATGAACCTTCTACAATTGATGAAGCACTTAGACTGCCTCAGTGGAAGGCAGCTATGGATGCAGAATATAACTCCCTCATAAAGAATAAAACATGGAAGCTAGTGGATTTGCCTAAAGGAAAGAAACCCATAGGCTGCAAATGGGTTTACAAAGTAAAATATAAGGCAGATGGCACTATAGATAAGCATAAAGCCCATCTTGTGGCAAAGGGCTATGCTCAAAAGGAAGGACTTGACTATGAGGAAACCTTTGCTCCTACAACAAGGATGACCACCATTCGAGTGCTTTGTGCTATGGCAACACAGTTCGGATGGAAATTACATCAGATGGATGTAAAAAGCACCTTTCTTAATGGTGACTTAAAAGAAGAAGTGTACATGACTCAACCTCCTGGATTTGTAGAGGTAGGCCATGAGCAACATGTTTGCAAATTGGTCAAATCATTATACGGGCTAAAACAAGCCCCAAGAGCATGGTACATAAAAATGGATAGTCACCTACTACAACATGGATTTAAGAGAAGTCCATCTGACGCAAATCTCTATATCAAGAACACAGGTTCTGAGATAGTGATTCTTGTGTTATATGTAGATGATCTGATCATCACTGGCAATTCAGAGAACTTGATTAACGCCGTGAAAGATGACTTGAAAGAGTCATTTGATATGACAGATCTAGGACTTCTCCACTACTGTCTTGGCCTTGAGATAGAACAGAAAAAGAATCATCTAAGGGTGACTCAGACAAAGTATGCCAAGACTTTAGTAGAAAAATATCTTATGACTGATTGTAATCCCAAAGCAACACCAATGGAATCAGGGATACAATTATCATGATATGAAGACTCACCACAGGTAGATGGCACACTTTATAGACAGATGATTGGAAGCCTCATCTATCTGACTAATACTAGACCAGATATTACTTATGTTGTAAACTATCTCTCACGGTTCATGCAAGAACCAAAGGTCTCCCATTGGAAAGCAGCTAAGAGAGTCCTACACTACATACAGGGTAGTGCTGATTATGGTCTAGAGTATAAGAAGAATAACTCATTCTTCTTATAGAGTTACACTGACTCTGATTATGCTGGATCCATAGATGACAGAAAATCAACATCAGGCTATGTTTTTCATCTTGGATCTGGTCCTGTCTCATGGCATAGTAAAAAGCAACAGGTGGTTGCTTTATCTTCAACTGAGGTAGAATATCGTGCTGCACGTGGAGCTGTGTGTGAAGCGATATGGCTAAGTCGCATCTTGGCTACCATGGGCCTACCAAAGAAACTTCCCATTCACATGTTTTGTGACAACTCAGGTGTTTTGAACTTGGTCAAGAATCCAGTGCATCATGAACGAACTAAGCATATTGATACAGATTGTCATTTCATTCGTGATGAAGTTCCTAAGCACAGAATCAAGCTCCAACACATTCCCACCGACGAACAAGGTTGCAGACATTTTTACAAAGGCACTTGGACGTGTCAAATTTCAACTGTTTCGGAGCAAACTTTGTATATCAAAGTAATGTAATAAAGGGGGGATGTTAGGGTAAAATAAGGTAGTGTATTGCATTACACTACGTGGGGTTATTACATTTACTTTTCTATGTAATTATGTAATTACCATGAGATATTTTCCTCATGGTTAAACTAGGTAAGTACCTAAATATCCTATGTTAGATATTTAGGTTAGTGTTATGGTTAGAACTCTCTACCTAGGTTAGTGGTTAGCATCACGCAACTCCCTCCCTATTCTATTGTTAGAGGGTAGTTAGCGCTATATCCTACAAACTGTTGTTTAGTCTATTATTTAAGCATAGACTAAACCATAGCATATGTTAATTAATCTAATGATTATTTTGTGAACTTACCTTCGGGACCTACAGATAAGGCTAAATATTTTCTATTTTGAATGAGTGACTTTGAAACACTTCTCACATTGTGTTTTATTATTCCAATGTTGAAAGAAATGAATAATTTGATAAAATTACACAAAAAAGATTGATTTATACTGTGGATTTCATCAGGGTGAAAAAACAAATTTGCATACATATTGATACAATGTACGCATCTGGTCAAATTTTTATGGATCCCATGTTTGATATTTGGAGAGCATTAATAAACATGAATGATCCTCAAAACTTTTTGAAGTTCAATATAAACGATCATCTATGTATTAATGTCCACGAAAAGGAAATACCTTTATATTGTTTTGGTTAGTGAATGGATATAGCTAAAAATGAAGTTGAGAAAATACCCATAACATACAACAACTTTTATGTAGTTATACATGATACATAAATTAAACTGAAGCAAATAACAGAATCATTGACAAAAGAAATAAGAGACCATTTTCAAAGAGATGAATTGCTTGAGGCTATGGGTGTGGTTAACTTGATGTTTTGAGATGCTTGTAATGAATAACATATTATAAATGGTTTATTTCTCAAATACATGGGCACTATTTCTAGCCATTTCACTAAACATGTGGTAGTCAATGGTATTGAAATAAATGGTATTCTCAACAAATATCTTTTGACCAAACAATCAAATTGTTTTAGAAAAACAATTTCTGCTTAAGTTTTTCAACTCACTAACCATCATGAAATAGGTTCTATTTCATGTTTGTGGAAAATATTACATCCCAATAGTATCTTACAACATACTATGAGTGAATATTTTCATTTATATGAATTATTTCAAATGATGATTTTAGGATCTGTGGAAGATGAAAGGGTATTCAGTGCATTATCATATGTAAAATCTAAAGTTTAAAATAGGTTGGACAAAAATTTGGAAAATTTTTCAAGAGTGTATGTGTCGACCTATGAGGTGGAGAAGTTTCCTTATGAAAGATCTTTATCATATTGGAAATCTATGGTAGAGAGAAGAGGCATAACGAATACTTAGGATGATGAGGATTATGGTAACACTGATCAAATTGTGATGACAAATTTTTTGGGTATGAGTGCAGATGATTTTGTACAATATGAAAATAGTTTTTCTAAATTCCAACATTATTATGCAATGATGCTTTCATTTGATTTGATTTATTTTCAGCATTATAATGAAAAGAAAATTGAGATTTTATTATAATTTGAGACATGTATTTTTGATATCATTAATCATATAAATATGAAATTAGACATGTCATTGGTACTTTATATATCATACCCCTCTGATTTGATTATGTATATTTAGATGAAATTGGATTAATTGATTATACATGTGTTGATTAGAACACTAGATTATATTTTATATCATTGACGTATTATTGGATATTTTATATATCCTTTTTTTTAAGCCCTCTTATTGAATTATTAGTCTAAATTTTCAAATTATTTAGTAGATTTGTAATGTATAAAATATTTATGGTAAAGTAAATACCTGTGCTGCATTTTAGTCATTTCAAATTATTTCATAAAATATAAAAGAACATTTTATTGCATCCACATAATTCAAAATTATTTAATGCATCCACACAACCAATCAAAACATCACAATATTTAAAATAAAATTTCAAAAAGATAATACATTTTTTTTGGAAATTATCTCTTTTATTGATTTTAAAAAGATATAATTCTTTTACAATTTACAAAAAAAATATCCAACATGTTTTGTTTCTCCTCAAATAAAAAACAACAGTATTCTACTATTCATTCTACATGGTGCCTGAAGTTTTAGCTACATCTAGCTCAATATCCTTTGCTTCCAATGCACCAACCCTAACCAAAATTTTAGTTGTAGTGTTTATCCCTAATAGCAATAAACCTTCTTCCTTCACTGGATCTTCTCTAAAAGGTGCATTCAGTTCTTTCTCATTTTATTTCAATACAACCTCCACATCCAGGCCCTTATCTTTGATAAACTTATTTAGCCAATTTTTTTTCTCTAATAGTGTATTGTAATATTTTCTTCACTTCAATAGCATTATTCACACTAATTTTTGCAGTCTTGATCAACGTTTTCATGGCACTGAATTGCTACTTTAAGTGCTAAAAATTAGACTGCAAAATACAAGTGAAAAAGGTTAATATTTATAAACAAAATATATTTAAGAAAATAATTATTTTTAGTTAGATGTAAAACTTACATCAGCGGTAAGTATTGCAGTTTCTACAACTGCTATTTTTTTTTATCTAGTGCCCATTCATTGAAATATGTTTGGGCCTCAACATTGAGATTTTTCAAATGATTTAGAATAATGGCTAGAACTTCATCACTGTATGTAGACTCAGCCTCCATGGTATCAGATTCAACTTTATGTAACAAAGCATCGAGCTTTTGGGGTTCATTCTCCACCTTTGAAAACAACTACTTTATCTTTGAAATTTTTTTATATCAGCCATTTATTGCTCTTATCAAAACCTTGGCCCAATATTCCCATTATTTTAATCTATCAATATCTACAAGAAGACTAGTATGAATTGTAGCTTTACATCTATTGGCTAATAAAACATGTTCTAAAAAATTTACTTTATCATCATTGTTCAGATGATGGATGGTGACTTGCTAAGGGGGAAGAGGAAACTCTAATGACATCTACCTCAACATTATCTTCTTCTTCATCATGGCTCTATGGATCTTGAAGCATATCACTTGCATTTAATGGAAATTTTTTAGGATTCATATCTTGATAAAAAAATCATCATCTAGATTCCCAGATGGTTAAGACGCGCTCTCGACATTTGAGAAATTCTCAAGGGTTAAAATTAGGAAAATATAATTATTATATTGAGACATAGTGTGTCTGGGAAATGCTTTTGGTTCCAAGAAGTGGTGGTGTGAGGAACATTTTTCCATGCATGCGAGATTGGTTCCTCATCGGTGGTACTTATTGTGGATGAATAGAGACTTTTTGTGGTACTTGCTATTGCTGCATTTATGACTATGTAGATGGTGGATGTATCCTTGTTTTAGTCTTATGAATGTAACTAGTGCATATGCAAAATTTCACATGAAATTATAAATTAAAACTTGTGTAAAAAACAATGCCATAAAAGAGATTAATTTTAACCAAACATACCAGACTCAGACTCTGTAGCCGTTGATGATGCAATCATTTGTACTTTCTCTGAAAAACATTTAAAATATTTCCTCAAAATAAATATAATTTAAAATATTTAAAATACATCGTACTTTTGAATAGTAAGGTTACCTTGTGACCTAGAGGTAACTTCTTCAATGTCAGCTGCAACACATCCAAAAGTAACAGGAGCCGTAGGTGTATGCTGAATTTGATCACCATGAGACCTTGCACATTTAGAGGGAGTTAATGGTGATTATTGTGAGTGTGACTACCTATCAGAATTGATAGATGCTTTTTGAACCCTTAAGGTGATATCCCTTTTACTGGAGGATTGAGCTGCTCTTCTCTATTTTCAAAAGAAAATTAGAAAATAACAAGATTGATTGAAAAGAAAGAAAACAAAGATTATTCCAAAAAATAATTTTACTTGTATTTCATTCTCAGTCATTCCAATAGCCAACAAACTTGGGTGCAATACATTTGGAGGATCATTTTTTTAAATATTGAAGTATGCTTCATTGAAAAGACATAGAATAAAGTTGCTGGTTGTTATTGTATATGAATATTGAATTTTCTAGGCATGGACCAATCAAATTTGCCACCACCAATACATTGATGCAATAAGGAAAATACCCAAAATGACATTTTTTTAGGTCACCCCTACAAAATAAACCTTGCTTGGAAAAAATCAATGCAAGCATAAAGAAATTTTTCTCCAACATTGGAGATGTTTAAACCCCTTTTTGACTTAGAAGAATTAACTAAAAAAAATAGAGAAAATTATTAGAAAAAAAAATTACAATAGGAAGAACATTATTAGAGAATGGAAACTACAATACATCAAAACTTAAGATAAATAAAAACTAAAATTTAAAAATATACCTTTAAAATTGTCTAAATGCATAGCATATTTGGATGCTAGCATTGTTTTGTCATCTTTGGTCAAGGCGTATTGGTTGTTCACTAGGTGACCATCTAAAAACAATAACTGTGTTAGTTACTACACATATGAGGATTTCATAGAAAAATAATATTCTTGTTATCCACTTTGATCAGAATAGTGGACATGTCATGGTTGTAGCAACTAACTATTTGTTGCATCAGGGGGACATTGATGTTCAACTGTGGCATCTTCATTACTCCAACAAGTTTAGAGGTGTAAATCCATTCCTAATCTCTTCCAAGAGTGCTAAAAATATTCTTGATGTTGGGGCAATAGTAGTTCTTGAATGACACTTTGGAAGGTAGAGGAGAGGAAGAGCTAGCCATTTTTGCACTAAAATAGTTTGAAAAAGGCTCTAAAAATAGTCTTTAAACGATCTAGAAATACCTTGGAAAATGCTTTAAAATGTCCTAGAAATTACTCTGAAATACCTTGGAAAACGCTCTAAAATGCCCTAGAAAATGTCTTAAAACACTGCAAAAACCCTCTAAAAAAGCTACAAAAACCCTCTAAAAATGCTTTGAAAACCATCTAAAAAGTCTCTAAAACCGCTGTGGAAAATGCTCTAAAAATGCTAGAAATATTTTTGAAATTGCTCCAAAAAACATGATGGGAAAGGTGAAAAATAACCCTGCATTTCTATTTATAGAAGTTTGCATGGCTAAAGTAAATAGATTCATGATATGTGGTAGAGAAGAGGACATATGATAGCTTCTTATTGATGATATTTGGCGGTCATTATTTGATAGTCACCATATGCCAGTCGTCTTATGGCTAGTCACCATCTACTAGTCATCATATACTAGTTGTCATATTCTAGTTTCCTTATGACCAATCACTATCTACCACTTGTCATCTACTAGTTACCATATGCCAGTAACCCTGTGTCAGTCACCATATATCAGTCACCCTATACCAGTTGCCCTATGCCAATCACCATATGCTAGTCACCATCTGCTAATCATTATCTTCCACTTGCTATCTACCACTCACCAACTTACAGTTATCATCTACCAATTGCCATATACCAGTCACCATGTACTAGTTACCATGCTCCAATCACCATGTGCTAGTCACCATGTGCCACTCACCATGTACCAATTGCCTTTTGATAGTTGTCATATGCCACTCATCTTCTACCTATCACCATGTGCTAGTCATATTCTTCCAGCCACCTTCTACGAATCACATTCTACCAATCACCTTCTGCTAGTTGTCATATGCTAGTCTCCATTTACTAGTCACCTTCTTCTAGTCATCTTCTACCAGTTGCATTCTTCCAGTCACTTTCTACCAGTTGCCTGCTACCAGTTGCCTTCTACCAATCACCTTCTGCTAGTCACCTTATGCTAGTCACCTTCTACCAATTATCTTCTACCACCCACCACCTACCACTCACCTTCTACCACCTGCCTTCTACCACTCACCTTCTGCTACTTGCCTTTTGTCAGTTGTCTTCTACCAGTTGCCATTAAAAATATTTAAAAAATTATGTGCAATTTTTTTTTAAAATCACTATATTTTGATAAATTATTTGAAATTTTTTGAAAAATTTACCCCGAATATTATACAACTATCGACTAAATTTACCCCAATTTTATAATTACTTTTTTGGTACTACCCCTTATGCATAACCCTATCAATGTCACAATTATTGGATAAGGAAAGATCAGTTGAATTCAAGGTTGTTAATGTAACTAAACAAATATTTTATTAAAAAACAAAGAGAGATTTAAGGCTATGGTTCTTAAAAAATAATATGTTTACTCTTATATATGGCAAAATTCAACTACCATGAGAGCAATATCAATCCCAAGTGCAACACTAAAGAAGAAGTTTAAATAATAAAGGAAACATTACTTATACATAATTACAATAAAAAATTATACACATGGCTCTCATGGTAAAAGAAATGAATCAAGACTGTATGATATCAAAAGATAGTACATAACAAGATGGTAAGGATCATTCCAAAGAAGTGAAAGTTTCTATAAGTACATTACATATGGTTCTTTTTCTTGATGATATAAAAAAACAATGTAATAAAAGTTGGTTTTTCAGAAAGATTATCATAGGCCCCAATGCTCAGGATCATAATAGATTATTCAATATTTGAGCATTCAATATATATGGCCAATATTAGTATACAAAAATTCATATAAAATAGAAATAATATAAGTAAAATGACCAATATAATTCATGCAATAAGATGAAGAAAACTTGTAGTAGAGTTTCTCAGACTGTATACAAGCTTCTTTATTTGATGCTTGAAATACATATATTCTTTTGTTCTTCGAGATATTACATGGATCTTTATCTCCATAATATAGCTTTAGAAAGATGACTCTTCAATACTTGACTATTGCACTTATCACATATCTAAGAGATGTATCCTTTCATATTCTACACATATGACAAGCTTGTTATATCTTTTGGCTTCTCATCTTGCCACTTGTATACATGAATTTTGACTCTCTATTTGCATACTTAATTATGTGACACTTGTGCATATCCTACAGATAGACACATACATAAAGAAAAACATAAATCACACTCCTAAACTATAGAATCACACCCTATTATAGTATTTACATATTAACTACTGTACCATAGGTACATTTATATATCTATCAAATGATGTAATATTCTCTAACACCCCCTATATTACATTATTTGGTTATTGAAGATCTCTTGATATACATAGGCAACTCTTAAAATTTTGATACTTGTTTTGACCAAGAGCTTTTGTAAAAATATTTTCAACCTATTCTTCAGTGGGAACATGCTTTATCTAAATATGATGGTCTTGAACATGATCTTTAACCAAGTGACTTTACACTTTAATATATCTTATTGTTTCATGAATCATAGGATTTTTGATTAATTTAAGAAATCCTTGATTATCAAAATTTGATATTGTTGGAGTTCTTTTAATTTCCATATCTGACAATAAGTACTGTAACCAAAGTGCTTTACATACTACATCTATTGTTGCATGGTACTCTGCTTCTATTGATGAAAGGGCTATTGCATGTTGTTTCTAGATATACCAAGAAATAGATCCTAAATCAAGGTGGGACACATATCTTAATATTGATTTTCTATCATCTATAGATCTAACATAGTTAGAATATGAATATCCATATAAGTAAAAATTATCATTTATTTTGTATTTTAATATAAATTTTGTAGTCTTGCTGATATATTACAGTACTATTTTTATTACTTTCCAATGAATTTCTTTGGGTTCTTGCATTAATCTAGAGAGATACTACAAAAACAATATTAGGTTTGATATTTGTCAGCTACAAAAGACTTCCAATTAATTGTTGATATACAATAGTATAAATTGGTGGTGACTTATTATATCTTGATAATCACAATATTTCATAGGTGTGTCTATAGGTTTAAAATTTGTCATTCTATATTTTTCAAGTAATTATTTTGCATATTGTTTGTGTTATTGTGATGTTATTTTCATTTTGATAAAATTTTAAACTAAGACAGTAATGTAATAAGCCTAGATCTATCATTTCAAAATCTTTTCTATATCCTTATTTACCTCATCTATCAGATTTTTTGAGCTTCCTATCATTACCATGTCATCAACATATACTATAAGAATTATTCTTTCTGATCCAACCTTTTTTGTATAAGGGTTAGAATCTAATATATTTCTTTTAAAATTGTATCAAAGTATATTATTATTAATCTTAATATACCATGCTCTTTGTGCTTGCTTTAACCCATACAAATATTTTTTTAATTTACAAACATTCTATTCCCATCCTTTGATAACAAAACCTTTTGGTTGAGCCATATTGTAGAGGGAAAAACTGCCCTACCACATACAATTTCCAAAAGTTGGATTCGCAAGAGAGAAGCCTTTGGGATAAATCATGAGGGTTGTGCTATTCTCTACACTCAGTGCTAGGGGGATGGGTTCACCATAAATAGTTTTAGGACTCACTCCAAGTCCTCAGAATATTCAAGATTGTTTGATGTATTCAGATTTAAGACAAACACCTAAATTTGGCCTTTCTAGATCTATGCTATGAAAGATAAAGGACAATGCAAAAAATTGAATGCAATAATACAAGAGATATACCTAGAATGATTCTTTCTTTGAATACTTTTTAACCTAGGGTTTTAAATAAATAATATTTAAACAAGGGCTCAAGAAGAAATGCACAAACATAATTAAAACCTAAGTGCACGCTATATGTTGTTTATCTTTCAAATGCCTAGAAATTAATTAAATGTATTTCTATAAAATCGTATCTAGGTTTTACAAAAAAAATATTAAGCACTCAAAAAATAACCTAAAGACTAATTGGAGCACTTAGCTTATCCGATGGTTGATCCTTACTTTTATCCTTTTATCCAATGCTATCACTAATTCCTGTTTCTACAAGATAACTTAACAAAAACTTGAAAAATATGATTAGCATTAGGGGGCCTACTTAGGCCATTGTACAAAAATTCTTGGAGGTGTAGTATTCAAGCCCCCTAGGTCCTTTTAGCTGACCTTTGATAATTAAAAGCGGATATTAACCTTTGGAGAAAAACAAACATAATACAATATGATAAATAAGAATGATGAAATTATAGAAATAGAGTATGCCACTATGCTCTAGATGCAGTATATGATGCAATGGAGAAAAAATAATAGTATATTGCTCCCAGATTGAGCTCCAGCAAAATTGCACCCCACAAAAGACCAGGTGCAATAACGAAATCACACCTCGTAGAAGATCAGGTGCAATTTCACAGAAGTGAGGTAAAACACATCAGATTGAAGCAAAAGGACTAATACATGATATAAAAAATAAAAGCAAGCATGAAGAAGAGAAAAATAACCTGGTAGAGAGTGAGGAAGCAAGCATAAAGGTTTGAGATCTCCTAGGTAGTCAATATCTCCTTAGGGCTTCAACAAAAATCCACCAAAGCGAGCAACAACAATCAACAATCCAATGCAACAGAAAATAAATATTCAAATAGATCACACTTCACACTTGTGAGTTAGCTTTCTTATGGAAGAAGAATAAGAAGACCTTAATAAAATAGAGCTTTAATCAAGAATTGTTAACATGAACTTACTTTAACTTGCTTGGTTGGAAACTTGGTAAAAACTTGATGGGAAGAAATGAATTTGAAACCCTCCTTATATAGTGGATTTAAAATAAGAATGGGTGGGAAAAACTAAGCACAACCGACCTTAAAAAGATCAACTTTAAAAATTAGGTTTTTATTAATAGAAAACCCTAAAATGCAAAATAACTTTCCATAAAAGATGGACCACGACATCACACTAGCTAGACCCCAGTGCGATTTTAATGCATTTTGGGGGATCAAACGAAATCAAAATGGGTCATATCCTATACCGTTGGAAAGCTATTTTCAAGACTGATCCAATCGTATAGGATTTAGGAGAAGTAGATAATATTTGGAAGGGAAAATTTAGCTCAAAGTTGATCCTAATTTTACAAGGAGAAAACAAAGGATCTAGGGAAAATTACTCACCTTAGTGGGTCAATTTTCCATGTATACACATATATACTTCTTCAAGATCACCATTAAGAAATACACTTTTAAAATTAATTTGAAGTTTCCATCCAAGTCGTACAACTAATGCATAAATTGTTTGAATAGTAGTAATTATGTGTGCAAATGTTTCTTTATAGTCTATTCCTTCTATTTAAGTATATCCTTTTGTAACTAATCGCGCCTTATATTTGTCAAGTGAACCATTTGATTTGTATTTTATTTTGTAAACCCATTTACATCCAACCACTTTATTTCCTTGTGGTAAACCAACTAGACCCTATTTTTTATTCTTCATAAATACTACATATTTTGATTCCATAGCTATTTTTCGTTTTGGTTATCTTATAACAAGTTGTGTAGTTGCAAGTTCTACTACCGAAATCATTAATCCCATATTTGTTCTTGTCATGTTGAGAATTTGAGGTCTTCTAGTAGTAAGAACTGAAATTTGTTCTAGATTTGAGTCAAGTGTATTTATCCACCATTTTACTTATTTTCTTTGAGGTTATATTAATAATTCACGTTTTTAATTGACTCACTAAATTTTTCTCACTTTGTTTCTTCATTTGATGAGTTTTTTCATCTAAAAAGTTTAGAATAGGTTTTGTATTAATCTTTTGATCTTCAACAAAAAAATTGTTTCTTTCATCAAAATCTACTTCTCTACTTATATGAATTTTCTTTGTAATTGAATCAATTATTTTATATCCTATTGAATCATCATCATAGCCAATAAATATCTTGTGTATCATTTTATAATCTAATTTTGTCCTCTTTTTCTTTGGAACATGCACATATGCCTTGCAACCAAAAATTCTTAGATGTTCTATTGAAGGTTTTCACCTTGACCATACTTCTTCAAGAGTGAATTTTTAAAGAATTTTTGTGGGTGATCTATTTTGTATGTATACTAGAGTTTTAACAACTTTTTCCCAATATTTTTTGATCAATATGATCTTCTTTGAGCATGCAACATAACATTTCCATAATTTAACGATTCCTTCTTTCGACAATACCATTCTACGAGGGTGAATATGCTACAGTGAGTTATATTTTATACGATTTAATTATAGAAATTATTTAGAATATTTTGATAAAAACTTATCACCCTATCTGAATGAATATTCTTAATCAAATTTCCCTATTTTTGTTTCCACTAATTGCTTGAATTGCTTGAAGCAACTAAAGGCTTCAGATTTAAACTTCATAAAATACACCCATATTTTTATGGAATAATCATCAACAAATATTTGAAAATATCTATGTCCTACAAGACTAATGGTGTTCATTGGTCCATATAAGTCTATATATATTAAATCTGATGGCTTTTGAGATCTATGGTTACTTGTTTAAAAGGTATTCTATATTGTTTTCTTGCAAGAAATTACAGATAAACTATATATTTCCATGAAAGTTTGGTTAGTACTTAAACCATTTGATTTTTATTCATTTCATTTATAGAAGATGCACTTATGTTTCCTAGACTTTTATACCATAGTTCTTTTATGTCTTATGTTTTGGTTGATAGAGCTACATTGAATAATGTATCTAGGGAAAATAGTCTATTTTTGTATGAACTAGATGCTATAAGTTTTTCTTGTTTACTAATAAGACATTTCTATTTGCGGTTAACAATTTTGTACTCAAATGCTAACTTTTGATTCTTTAATTGAGATATTGAGAGTGGATAAGTAGTTAACCTAGACACATACCATACATGTTAATTATGCCATTGTTTTAAGGAGATTTATTTCAGTATTTCCTACTCTTTTGACCTCATATTTTTTTATTAGCTGTGGCAACTAGTTTCTCATATTTGTCTTAAAAAGTATTGAACCAATTATCAATTTTAGTTAAATGCCTGCTTGTCCCTAAGTCAATATACCAATAATTAATTCCAGACATGATTAATGTACTTTGAAATAGAATTCCTTATTTCTCCAAAGTTTGATTTAATCAATAAAATTTTCAAAATGCAAAAAAATAATTTTGCTTTCAATTCAGTTTTCAAACATCAAGTTTTTGAATTCAATTTACAAAATATAAAATTTTCAGTTCTCTAAAATTTTAATTCTTTAATTTTTTTAGGAGTTGAATTCCTTTTGACTCCCTAGTTAATCAATAACTGATTTAAGAAAATAATTTATTCTTTGATGCTTAAAATTAACTTTCACTAAAGTTAATTTTGAGCATCATGGAATAAAAATTGTGCACTCATAAAATGAAAGGTAAATTTAGTACCTTTTGCATGCATTATCCAAGTGGCATTGGCTCAGGCATTATTTTTTATGCTTCTCCTCTAAATGTTTTGATTTCCTCAAATGCTGCTCTTTTATATAGATCAAAAATACTTTTCTTTCCTTTAGATGCTCTACTTTAGGCACTTAGAATTTTAACTAGAAATTTGCCATTGTTTTCATAGTTGCAGCTTGGTTCATCTACTCTTGGCATGTAGTTCAAAATAGGACATTCTCAGGTCTGTGCTACTCTTTTGAATGCTTCAAATTCCCCTGGTCGATTTTGACCAGATATTCTTTGCTACTTTGTTCTTTCTTTTTATCTTGGAGGTGATTTAGAGGTATATTTAAATGTTTTAAATTATTAATTTTCTAATTATGCTGGTGCTTGCATTATTTTCTTCAATACTTAGAATTAGTAGGTTCAATATTCTCCTCTAGGAGATTATATTTAACTTTCAACTTCTTCCTCAGGTGGCTTTGGCCATTCTAATATTTTTTTCTTCTTAGTGGCTTAAGCCATTCATTTTTTAGTTCTATTTTTCATAGATAATCCTCCTAAATGAAGGTGAATTCGACTGTCCCCTCATGTCCAACTTCATTAGAGTTGGCTTTTCAATGCAACTTGCATCAAAATCTTCTTAGATGTTGCTTTATGCTTGAACATCTCCAAATTTGGGTAGCTTTCTATGGTTCCCTTAGACGACTCTACTAGAAAATTTTGTTGTACTTCAAGGATCCTATAATATACATCTAATATTGTTGTTTATCTTCTATTCTTATTCTTTATGTGGTCCAAATATTTCTTCTAGATATTTCATGGATTCTTGGTTGCTTCAAAAATAATTTCTTGCTTCCTAAGATAGTTTTTCAAACCCCAATACCATTTAAGTCAAAAACAAATACAATATCGAGATTTTTTTTAAAATTTTAAATTTGAATTCACACTAGAAATATTTTATCTGATGCTATATTCTATATTGAATCTTTTCCAAATTTAAATTCACACCAAAAAATTTCTCTGATGCTAGCTTTCAAATATGCCTCTTCCAAAATAATGGATAAAGAGTGGTAAATCTGATACCAATGTTGGATTTTCAACTAGATTATCAGAAGTCCAAATATTTAGGATCACAATATATTATTCAATATTTGAGCATTCAATATATGTGGCCAATATTAATAAATAAACATTAATATAAAATAATAATAATATGAAGTAAAATGGTCAATATCATTCATGCAATAACATGAAGATTTTTTTTATTGATTGATGGAAGGGGTTTTGAAAGGGTTCCCAATTTTTTTTACAAAAGGAGATGACCCGGAGAGGGTCCTATAGGGCATACTCCCAGGAACAAAAGGGAGTAGAATAGAAATAAAATCAAAATAGGGAAGGATCCTACAACTTATCATAAAAATAAATATAAAAGAGGATAAAATAGAAATACAATAGAGAAACCCATATTCCTCAAGATCCAAACAAAAAAAAGGATCTATTAGAAGGATCTAGATCCAAGAAGCCTAAAAATAGGGTCAAAATCACTAGAGTCCACCCAAATTTTGATCTAATCTACCACAACATAGAAACATACCTCAAGAAGACATTTAAATTTACTTGCCCAAAAGAATCATCCCTTTGCCATGGTAGAGAAAAAATGATATATAAATTTAACAATAAAAGTAGGGTCCATATCTAAAAAAACATTACATCCAAAGTGTAAAATAGAAAATCCTACAGGAGAGTCTTGGGATCCATGCAACCAGGAAATATATCCATGTAAACTCTTGAGGATACCACCCCCACAGTCTAGAGCTAGCTAAAATACCTTCTTTTCTTGCTCCATACAATTTATCACTACTTTTTAATTCAAAATTTAAATTTAAAAATTTCTCATCCAAACCAGGAATCACATTTCTAGGGGAAAATATAAATTTATCACTAGATCAAACTTGTATCCAACCAAAGCACCAATATCAAGCTCAAGATCAAACTTGGAACTAGTTTGAACATCAACTTACTACAACAAAGACACAAGATCGAACCTAGAAATAGTTTTTTCACCATATTTCCATAGAAGAGACATAAAATTTAACCTAGAGCCAACCAAAATATTCCTAGGAGGGACAAAAATTTCCTAGTTATCTTTAAAAATCTTGCTCAAAATTAATTGAAAAAAATAAAAATGTTTCTCTCCTATGCCTAAGGTCAAGGAAGGAATTCCTTGCAAGGTCCTTCCTGGATGCACGTTTCCATGGTACTCATGCAAGGTTTTCCTCCAATCCATGTTTCTAGGGTGTTTTTGCTAGGTATTCCCTAGATTCATGATTCTAGGTTATTTCTATAAGGACTTCCCTAGATATACGAATCTTGGATCCATATTTTCAAGGTATTTTTTCTAGAGCTTCCTCAAATCCAAGTACCCAAGGTTTTTTTAGTAAGGGCATTCCTGGATCTATGAACCTAAGGATTTCCTACAATAGCTTCCCTAGAACCAAGTTTTCAAAGAATAACTATAAGGGCTTCCTTATATCCATGATCCTAGGGTGTTTTTACAAGATCTTCCTTGAATCCACAATCCTAGGGGGGACTGGATCCACTCTGAAGTCCAAATAATCCAACCCACTTTCCTACAAGAACCTCTCTGTTGGTATTTTTTCCACGGTAAATTTTCCTTGTAAAAATTCTAAGTATAAAAATTAAACAATGCAATTTTGTTGGCCTTTTTTGGGTGTTGTTATTGTTTTAATTTGATGTTGTTAAAATTCCCTTTCGATGAAAAGTAAGCACTTTCATCCACTTTCACCAACAAAAATAAGTGCCAGTAATTTTATCGATGAAAATAAAGAAATTGAACTTTAGATGATTTCGCCAATGAAAATGGGTTGTAGTGATTTCGTTGGCAAAAATAAGTAAAAGCAACATCATTGGCAAAGGAAACTGCAAGGAAGGAATCGCACCGTCGAAAATAATCTAAGATGATTTTGTCCAGCAAGATAAAGAAAAAAATAAGTTAAGAATATTTTGCCTAAAATCATGCACTTCTCATGGTCAAAGTCAAGTTCGTCCTTATTTTGGGCAATTTGTTAATTTTAGTTGATTTCAAAGCAAAAAAAGTTGACAAGCGTCGTTCAAAAGAAAGCATGCACAATTCAAAGTCAATTTCACCCTTATTTTGGGTGACTTGCTATTTTTGCTCAAATTAGGAGTGAAACCATTTGGTGAAAGCATCTACCAAGTTTTTTGGCAAAATGGATGATGAGTGCCCAATTTGGAGTGAAAGCAATAAAAAAAGCTTCTTCCTATGCAAGTCAAAGTCAATTTCATCCCAACTAGAAGCAAAATTTATTTTCATCCTCTTTTAGAAATGAAATTAAGTATTTTCGTCCTAGTTCCTAGCAAAAGTTATTTTCACCCCACTTTCTAGTAAAATACTCCAGATGGATAAGAAAAAGTAAGAAAGGTCTCCTTTTGGGTGAAATTAATAAAATTAATGGTGAAAGAACATGCTTGGGAAAATTTTCTAGTGAAACTTTATTTTTGCCCCACTTTAAAAATGAACTCCATCTGCGCTCGACGTCTCAACAAAAGCAACGTTCCACCGCATGTCTGGGTGAAATTACATTCTTAGCAAAATTCCTTCGTGAAATTCATCCTTGCATTTTCCTCTTGCTGAATTCTTTTCCAAGAATGCTTTTAGTGCAGATCATTTTTGGGAAAGACCAAAGGCTAATGAATTTAATTTTGTGGCAAATAAATTAATATTTCTAGAATTTCTAATTTTTGTACAATCCTATTCATTCTCGAGGTACCGTCCACTGATTTCACCCCTTTTAAAAATGAAGTTGATTTTCATTGAGTATTCTAGGTGAAAATAAAGTTTTGAGGTGCAAGACGACAAAGTGACAACCAAAATTCATTGTTCAAGCTTCCAATTATCATGTGATGCTACTGTGATATGATGCATCAATGTCTAAGATGATTTTCCATCATTCATTCTTGTTGATTTCCCAGATGCTTTCTACCAAAATGGGATCACTACTTCCAAAAGAATACATTGATTTGTGCGTTGTTATTTTCGAGGAGGAAATTATTGTTGTTTGATATTTGACTAGCCAACATTTTGTTTTAATGTACATTTAATTATAGAGGTGCAATCCTCTATAAATACTAAGCATTTTGATGTAAAAAAGGGGAGGAGAAACATTCTATAAAACATACTCTTTAAGTTAAAAATTTTACCTTAATCAAAAGATGCTAAGCTCTAGTTCTTGGATCAGTTATGTATATTTTACTTTCTACTTGTCATTTCTCTTAGATTCATTCCTATATTAGATAATTTAAATTTTGCATTTGGATTTAATTTTTGATAGAGAGTGAATGTTGAAATGCTTATTGGAAGTTGCATCTATAGTCTGTGAGTGGTTTCTGTGCTTATATTTTGGTTAAATATTGTTTAGATCTTGATGTGGTTATTTTACTACTAGTTAATCCCCTACAATATCTATTCGGCTTAAAGCCATATTTCCCATATCTTTCTATTAATTCCCATATATTTTCATTAATATCTATCCCTAATATTTAAATAAAATTTAGATTAGTAAGGTAACTAGCCCTCTTTGGAGACGAGCTCGAAGGATATCTCTTTAATTTGGCCTTTCAATGTTGGCCAGGTCTAGGGAACATATATTTTTATAATTAGGCAGATTCATGACCAATAGTTTTTGGTATGCCTAGTGGGACACACAAATGTCCACTATACACAATATTAAGGTTTGATGTTTGTCTTATTATTGTCTAGTTAGAACATCTGGTGACTCAGTTTTACATAGGACACTCCAAAACTTAAAGTTGGTGAAAGCTTACTTCATAATAACAAGATCGAAGGCCAAAAATTCCAAAGAACCCATTGAGTTTTTTGAATTAGAAATCCAAGACTAGAGGGAACACCCTAGGTTCATTTCCTCAACTCTTCCATAATTTGCTACATCTTTGTAGGAAGCTGGTATGTTATCACTTCTTGCAACTTCTAAGAGTACTACCACTAGCCTTCCTCCCCAAGCAAATCCTATTGCTCAGATGGCTCAATATCTAGCATGATAGTTCCCAACATGGAATCATTATAGAGTCTTACTCTTGCAAGCTCATAATCTAAACTTGATTCCAATAGTTGCACTAAAATATCTATCTGCATACGATGGGACTAGAAAGACAAATTATGAGTATATTTTAGATGTGGCCTCTCTGACCACTATTCAAAATATCACATATAAATATATCATGGTCAGATTGATCATGCTGTCTCTTAGAGAGAAGATGCTCAATTGGTACCAGTCCTTACCTCCTAATTCTATAACCACATGGAACCAGTTAGTGGAGTTAATGATAAGAGGTTTTAATAAATAAGTGGATCCATTTTCTATGTTGCATCAGTTGACTACCATTTAGATGCATCCACAAGAAGAAATTATCTATTTTAATGTTAGGTTCACTCAGATCTGGTAGAGAGTCATCGATGGTCTTCAACTAACAAATGAATAAGTTGAATTTACTATCTTTGAGCTTTTAATTTTGACATCAACATGAATATTCGATAGTCAAATATCAATACATTTTCTAACTTGTACTCTCAAGCATAAAAGGTTGAGGCTGATCTGATTTCTATCAGTAATATGCCACCAAAGATGACCATGCCAATTTTTCCAAATATCCCACATCTACTTTCGAATGCGTTATCTCAATCCATTTATCCCATGTATCCTACCCCTTCTTGGAGCAATAGTGCTTCTCATACCCCAATAGCTTTTGTCTTGAAATTGCCTGCTCCAATTTATTTTCCTACATTACCACCTTTGCTAGCACCCCTACCATTACTAGTGCATCCACCTTAAAATATTAATTCTCAAGTGTCAGTGTTACAAGATCTACAATCAACTTTAATAAATATCATAAACAAGATCACATCCATGGAGAGAAGATATGCTAAAAGAAACTTCCAACCCATGAGGCATATTTCACCAATCACTAGAGAACAAGCCGCTACAAGTGGTAAGGCCCCTGAAAAAAACTTAATCATGCTAGAAAATGAAGAGTCTGGCCCGTATGAAAGTTCCACTGATCTCTAGTATTGGTGTTTTTCCTACAATGATCCTCATGATGAAGTAACCTGCATGGTTCATTAGAACTATGTACAAACTTTGGTTGGTAGTTGGATCAATATGATTAGATAACTTCATTACAATTTCATGATTTCTTCCATGGAGCAAGTTTTAGTTCTCACAAAAGCTAGGAAAAATCCAATGATAGTTGATCCATCTAAAATGGAACGATTAAAGGTACCTAATGATCCAAAGGTGCCAAATGAAAGAAAACAAGCAAAAGAAAAGGTATCTATTCCAGTGCCCAAAATAGATGCACCTATCTTATTAAAAGATCTTTTACCTCTAGAAGAAAGGGAAAGATTGTAAGCAAAGGCTTCAACTTCACAGTCTCAAGGTGAGACAAAATAAGAGGCCATAGAACAACTTAAATACCCATCCTTGACCAAACATCAAAGGGTATAAGATATGCAACAATATCAAAGCAAGTACGTGGTTACTAATGAAGGGAGAGAAGTCAACATATCTACTTACAACATTGTCAAAGAATTGAAGAATATTCCCTCTAAGATAAGTCTCTATGATGCTTTGCAACTGCCTGGAAAAATTGATTTATTACAAGAATCTTTGAAGTCCATTAAAGATAAGGGAAAGAGTCCAACTTAGACTATTTTATCTCAAATGCTAATAAATTTAGCTACCAAGAAAATAGACCATCTCATTTCTATTTGTCTCTTAGGATGGAGGATTGGATTGTGCATAACTTCATGATAGAATTTGGTGCTGAAACAACTATCATTCCAAAGGTAGTTTATGAGGTCATGGGTATGAAATATACAAGAAGAAACCAAGGTTTCTTACAGTTGGATGGTACTCCAGTAAAAATAGTAGGTGTCATCAAGGATATTCCAATTATCTTGCATAAGATACCTTAGATCACTATGATCCAAGGGGTGGTTGTAGTTGATTTAGAGCCATATTTCAGTATGTGCCCCTCTAGGGAGTTTAATGCCAAGTTGGGAGGGTATATATCCTTGGATTACTCAATCTAAAAGTCCCTTTAAATGGAAAAAATCTGAATATACAATGAGAAACCTTCCACATTGCATGTAGAGAGGATTGAAGAAGAAGAAAACCTACAAACTTTATAAACATGATGATTGAAGAACTAGGAGAATTGGATTTAATGGAAGAAGTTCTAGATGAGCTTCATACATAAGATGAATTATACATGGATGTTTTTAATGTGATGATTGAAACAGAGGTTGGATTTTACTCCATCACTAATCCTAAAAAAAATGAAATGAAGATCTTTGATAATCAAGATCTTGCTCCAAACCAGCTGTGGAAGCTCTACTTTGATGGAGAAAGATGCAAAAATAGCACAAGATATGGAATTGTTACCTTTGGAAGAAAAAAGATATATTCATACTAAATGACCTAGAGTTGTAAAAACAATGCTACTAAATATGAAGCATTGTGCTTAGGCTTGAAAAAAACTAAGAAGCTCGAGATCAAACAGTTGCAGATTTTTGAAAATTTTGAGTTGATTGTAAATCAGGTAACCAGTGTGTCTCAAATTAACACTATCTAAAGGTATATTGCAATAATATTTGGGATCTATTTGAGTCCTTCAAAACATTGAATGTTTAAGCAATTTTACAAGAATAGAACAAGCATGAATACCTCTTGGCATACCTTGGCACTAACTTTTCTCCAGTTGAGCACATGGTGTAGAAACCCAAAACTATAAAATTGATTTATAGGCCTTTCGTTCTTGATAAGAATATCTATTGGAAAGTATTCGAGAGTGATGAGAAGATTGTAAAATTCTTGATATAATAAGCCAAAAGTGTGGAAGAAAGAAAACTCAATGAAGAAGAACTGGAGGGACTAATTCAATTGAATAATCATATCCTGAAAGGATTGATTTCACTCAAAAGTCTCTTTGATCAGAATGATGAAGCTAAAAAATGTAAGATCAAAGTAGATGGGAAGGAGTACATTGAAATGTAGTTAGAACTCAAAAAGTCCATCAAGGTTGGAACTGATTGCACTCTAAAAGATCTTGAGCAAATCAAGAAGCTGTGCCATGAATTTTTTGATATTGTCACTTTGAGCTACCATGATTTGAAAGGGTGCAACAAGAATATGATCCAGCATAATATTGAACTGCAAGGAGTGAAACCCTTTAGCAAGAAATAAATACCTTTCAATCTCAAAATTGAGGTCTTGATGAAAGCTAAATTGCTAAAAAAACTGAAGGCAAAAATCATATACCCAATCAAGCATTCTACCTAGGTAGCAAATTTGGTCCCTGTGCGAAATATGAATGGAGATATTTGCATGTGTGTGGATTGTTGGAACTTAAATCATGATTATCTAAAGGATCATTCTCCTTTGTTGTAGATTGATAAAATTATTCATATAGTTGCAGGAGCTATGATATTTTATTTGTTGGATGGATTCTTTGGCTATAACCAGATTTGGGTCAAGGATGAAGACCAATACAAAACAATATTCACCACAAAGTGGGGTACATTTTCTTATCAGTGAATACCGTTTGGTATTTCAAACATTGGTTCAACCTTTCAGAGAGAGATGGACATGGATTTCAGTGAGTTATTGAACTGAGTTGATCATGTATCAAAAATATTGAATGATATTTTATTAATTTTACAACCTTAAGTAGGCATACGAGATACCAAATATAGACTATAACAAATCTAACAAACTAAAAAATAGTTTGTAACCAATAAAAATAATAATCTAAATATTCTATGCCTATGAATATCCATATCATCCCTTCCAACCATATAAGCATTGGAATCCAATGCTTTTACAAGTGGAGAAGTGCCCCAAAAGAATGAATTCCTCCAAAGTGGTTTAGAAAAGAAGAGAGATAGACTATGTTCAAGAGCCCCTAAAAGTGATCACCACTACTCCATCAAAGGGAGCTACAACAAGAAATACTAAAAAAGGGGTCCATTTCAAAATCCCCAGTGGGATATCAAGGTCTATTGCCTCTTGGGTTAGCCTCTAGAATGTAGGATTCACTACTATGCCTAAAAATTTTCTTGTAAACATGTATTTTAAACTTTTAAGGTCACAACTCTTCACACCAATCATGTTGAACCATAAGCATACACCCAAAACTTAGTACAAATGATCTTGTCAAGCAAGTATATTGTAACTATAGTCGATGGTGGAAGATTAGAGGAAAAATGGAACAAGGCATAGGGATTTAAAACAAGCATAGAATGGAGTTTTGTGTACCACCAAATTTCACTCCTTATTACAAAAGCAAAAGAAGAAGAAGAAGAAAAAGCTTCCAAAGTGTTGAAATATCTTACGAAAGCAATGTTGATGTGGTGCTACTAAAAAATACACTATGAGACAAGCCACTAGGGGCTAATACTACTCCAATGTATGGAGTTCCCATGTGGTTTCCATGATCACATAACAAGGACCATTTGTCTTCTAAAGGAGAATGTACTCCAAAAATTCTCAAAAAAAGGTGATGGTGGATTTAAGGAGTGTTGATTTCAACTGAGAATGCACTCCATATTACAATAATTTTTGGGTATGAATAAGGTTTTGTCATCCCAAAATTCATAGCACTATAAGGTCAAGAAGACCTTTACAAAATAGCAAAACAATAGTCATATTGGAACCAGATCGAAAAGATCTTTCCAATGACTATATATAAACCTATGTTTGTAAAAATATCAAGCCACTAACACTATGAAAAATAGTGAGCTTTCTGGTAGAAAAATAAATAAGGAAAACAATATCCCTTTTACAAATTTTAAAGAAAGAATATTCTCTTATTGTCGTAAGCTTACGAGTAGCGGTTCAGCAAGATCCACAAGATTATAAGGTCAACACTTAATAGCCAATGTGCACCATAGGCTATAACAAAAATATATCATATTTAGCCCATGGGACCAGTCAATGAAATGCATAGGGTAGTTGGCTACATCCTGGGGAGGTCACAGTTCATTTAGCTATGAATTCATTCTTAAGGCATCTAATAAGGAAGCCTTCTTCCACATGGTATAATTTGGCTTCCTAAGTAGCCAACTGGAGCTTAGAAATGGTTAACAATGGGATGAAAACTAAAATTATTAACTCTAGATTCAAAGCTATTGCTAAAAGTGGTGGATAGCACAAATGATTGTATTCACCTACAAATATATGGTAAATATAGATGATACCTGGAATAGAAAAACCAAACACTAAAAAATTTGTGTGCTCCCAAGAAAAATAAGTTGAATATCATTCACCTTTGAGTCATAAATTAGATGATGATCAAGCTATTTCTATCGATTTAGAGAGCCACCACTATGTCTATAGGATCTAGGTAGTGAGCCAACAATCAAAACAATTTTTCAATAGCCACGATCTATTTTAGTGATCAAACAACAAAATATTTTTGTCAATGTATGCTTCAGAAGGCTGAATCATCTACCAATGATAATATACATAGAAAAAATAGGGACCATGGGCAGAGCAAGACCCACCAGGTAGTAATCATGAGGAAGGAATAGACATGAACCTTCTGCTCCATTGATGACTATACCAATGCATCACACACATATGGGGGGTAGTATATTCCTCTTGGCCATAACAATTGTTAAGAATGGTGATGCAAGCGAAGGTGATGGAGTCCTAGATTCCATCAAGGGGGAAGGGAGAACTTAGTTAGTGGATGTAGTGAGGCCTCCCAAACACAACATTAGGATTTAAAATCCATCATCATGTGGGCCACTTTTACCGTTGATAGGGGTAAATTTGTTGCTATCAAATGATATTGAATTAAGCATCATGGATCCATCATGCTATGTGATCAAGGGGGATGAGCAATGTTCGATAATTGAAACATAGATAGTCTACCACATCCTACGTGTTGCTTAAACTATTTAACATATTGGTACATGATGGCTCCTTTACAGACTGTGCTTTGCTTCTTTTTGCTATAAAAACTCTAGTTGAACGTTGAACATCCTAATTTTCACTACGAAAATGACCTTTGATAAAAAATAATTGGTCCATAAAAAATGCACCAATCAACAACACAAACCACTTATCTCTACTTCCTTTGATGCTAAATCTTGTATTCGACTATACCACATTGTGCACCTAGATATGATATGCTTTCAGTCAATGAATTAAAACTAGATGTAAAAGAAACCTATAGTGGGGTCACAACAAGTTGCAGAGCACATTGGAATGGACTTTTCCAAACGTAAAGAGTAAATTGCGAAAGTGGGAGGGGAAATTTCCACAAGGAAAATTCCCCCTCACAGGTCAAAAGCCACGAGGCTCTGATACCAGTGATCAGGTATCAAAAATATTGAATGATATTTTATTAATTTTACAACCTTAAGTAGGCATACGAGATGCCAAATATAGACTATAACAAATCTAAAAAACTAACAAATAGTTTGTTGACAATAACAATAATAATCTAAATATTCTATGCCTATGAATATCCATGTTAGGATTCTATCCCTAACACTCATATTAATTACTCACTTATTATATATAATTCATTAACCATTCATTAACATAGGTTGTGACCCTTGATCACACCTTTTAGAAACATAGAAATAGGCAATTACATTGGGTGTAATTGGCATCCAAAAAATATATATTATTCTATTGTTTGGGGTTATCCAACAATCTAAAGGTGATTCCAATTTAAAAGTGATTTAGTCTCTTGTATTTCTATATTTAAGTATTCAATTCAATTCACAGGTAAGTGGTATCACTAAAACTAGAATCAGAGCTAAGTTCGGAGGAATTTTTTTTCTCTTCTCATTTTAAGGATCCAAGAGACAATGGGTGAAAGAAATTGAATACCGAGTAGCACTGAGTTACATACATCATAGGTGTTCTTCAATGGTGACATCAAAACATTATCACCATAACAACATTAAAATATTTTTCCTAGCCATAAACCTGTTCATTTGATTGTCAGGTTGAAGCACTCACTAATGGGTTCTATGTGAATAACATTGAGAAGGTTCTACGTGAACGATATTTTTTAATAATATCAAGAATACAATGAATGAATCCAATAGTGATCGACAATATCATATCAAACAATAGTTTTAAATTTACATCCACCAACGATCAACAACATCAGATCAAATTTATAGCGAAAAATAAAATGTAGGGACGTCACCCGGATAAGTTTCGACATTTTGTAATTTTTTTGATGCAAAAAAATTAAATCACAAAACTTACTAAACCTAAGGTTTAATTTTTTTGGTAGGAAATTCTAGTGTTAGGGGGAATTTTTAAGTTTAAATAGTATTAAGGTTTATCCCACACATAGTGGGTAAGGAGACTTTAACCTCCTTATAATTGTGCAAAGGCATAAATCCTTTCGTGACTTTGGTCATGTGGGCCAAGCAACCCACACACACCAAAGCCACTAAGACTCTGCCATCTAGCACCCACTCACTTTATTCTCTCTTTTCTTGGCTCTACCCTCCCTTCACCTTGACTCCACCCTCCCTCCACCTTGACTCCCCTCAGCCCTTCACTCCTCCATCCACCTTGGCTTTGCTTAGCCGTTGCCTCAAATCTCTCTACTATGCCTCCATCATAGGTGCTGCTCTACCTACTGCCAAAAAAAATCAAAGTTGCACAACAATTTTTGGAGCAAATTTTGACAAATTTGTTTTGCAAACCTATTGACAAATTTTTGTAAATTTTGTAAAAAAATTGTTTTACAATTTTTAGGCAAATTGTGACCAATTTTTTTGCAAGAACACAATAACCTGCAAAATTACCAAGAAGTTATAAACCTACCATGGCAGAAGGATGAATGTCACAAGATATGGCAAAGGATATTGCAAAAGAAGTCTCGAAAGAAGTGGCAAAGGATAATAAGAAAGAGGTCTCGAAAGAGGTTTCAAAAGAAACGAAAGAAGTGATGCAAGGAATGGTGATTTGGAAAGATAATTTAGAGTATAAGATCATTGTAAGAATAGTAGACCTAACTATGAGCATCAATAATTCCAATACAGAGTTATCAACCAAGTTGGATGCTACAAATCACTCCATGGACTTGGTACACCAAAACTTGATGTTAATACACAACGAATAACAAAAAACTACACCACTACAACAAACGTTAATAGGGGGACCACATACATCAATCCTCCCTCGTACCACAAAGTTGGATTTCCCAAAATTTTATGGAGGTGACCGCACAAAATGAATTTATAGGGCACCCAAATATTTTACCTTATATCAAATTTCGGAGACCCAAAAAGTTTGTATCACATCATTTCACTTAGAACAAATTGCTACACAATGGTACCAATGGTATGAAAAACAAAAGGTACTCCCACATGGACCGAATTCACAAAAAACCTAATGTTGTGATTTGGCCCTACCAAATTTGAATATTTCACAAGAGCCCTCACCAAACTTTGCCAAACATCCATTATAAGAGAATACCAAATATAATTCAATAATTTGGCAGACCTTACATCATGGCTCTATGCATCATTATTTCAAAGCTGCTTCATCAATGGCCTAAAAGAAGACATTCTACTAGAAGTAAAAATATAGATATGATGCATGCAGTGGCATTAGCATAAATGATAGAAGAGAATATCAATAACCAATTACGAATAGGGAGAGTTTCAACAGGAAAACCACCAAACACCTACACCAACCAAAAACTGAATAAAGTCATACCAATAAAATGAATTAGCCAAGAGGAAATGAAAGAAATATGAGAAAAGGGTCTTTGTTTCCATCATGACAAAAAATTCACCCCCAATCACAAATGCATTTCACAAAAATTATATATTTTGGACACAATTGATTGCACCCCCAAAGAAGAGGATGACATTGAAGTTGAAGTCATAATGGATACTCCAGAAGAAAATCAAGAGGATAAAACAAAAATATCCTTTACTACCCTCGCAGGATATTTGACCCCACAAACTATGAAGGTTAAAGGGTATTTTAAGAAACAAAACCCTATTGTGCTCTTAGAATCTGGCAACAATCATAATTTTATAGAACCTAGGCTGGAAAAAAAGCTAATTGTTTTATATATCCCTGTAATAACTTTGAAGTCATGATTTGTAATGGTGGAAAAATTGCATGCAAAGGCAAATGCCATAATATCAAACTCACTATGGGAGATTATAACATGAAAGCATATATGTATGTACTACCATTGGTAGTATGTGACATCATTTTGGTAGTACAATGGCTATGAACACTCGATAAAATTAAATGGGAATTTGAAGAATTATTGATGTAATTCATACAAAAAAACCAAACTTACACAATTAAAGGGTTAAAAATGGGTCCTACACAAATCATAAGTTCCCATAGAATGGAAAATATTATTTGCAAAGGAGGAAAAGGTATGGTTGCCCAACTATTTTTCTTGCAAACCACTAATGAAGAACAACCAAAGGTACCTGAATTGTTAAAAATTCTAGAGAGACATGATAAAATATTTAACAAACCAGAAGGATTACCTCCACAATAGATCCATGATCATATGCCATTCAATTACTTCTGGGACACCAACCTCCTAATATTAGACCTTATTAATATCCATATTTAAAAAATATAAAAATATAAAAATTGGTACAAGACCTACTAAGGGCAGGGGTCATTAGACCTAGTAGAAGTCCCTACTCTTCTCTAGTCATACTAGTAAGAAAAAGGATGGATCATGGCACCTATGTGTGGATTTTTGTACCCTCAAAAAAATAATGATCAAATACAAATTTCCTATTCCAATCATCGATGAATTACTTGATGAAATTAAAGGAGTTGCATATTTTTCCAAACTCGATTTACAATCTGGCTACCACCAAATTTGAGTTAAATAAAACGATATACCCAAATGGCTTTTTGCACTCATAAGGAACATTATGAATTTTTGGTGATGTAATTTGGTCTCACCAACACTCCTCCCACATTTTAAAGCCTTATGAACAAGGGATTTTACCCTTTCCTTTGAAAGTTTATTCTAGTTTTCATTGATGATATTTTGATTTATAGCAAAACATGGGAAGAGCACTTAAACCATATAGAAAAAGCACTCAATATCTTGGAATAAAATCAATTATACGTGAAGAGATCAAAATGCTCCTTTGGAAAGCAAGAAATTGAATGTCTTAGACATATTATCTCCAAGGAAGGAGTTAAAGTAAATCCTCATAAGATTAAAGATGTGGAAAATTGGCTGATTCTAAAAACACTAAAATGGTTGCATGGGTTCTTAGGACTAACTGGCTATTATCATAAATTTTTGAAGGATTATGGCAAAATCATGGCACCCTTAATGGTACTACTTAAGAATAATGCTTTCTTATGGTATACAAAAGCTAATGAAGCCTTCATGACCTTAAAAATACCATGTGTACCACCCCTATCCTAGCCATGCCAGATTTTTCCAAATCATTTACTATTTAAAGTGATGCTTCAATATTGGGAATGGGAGCCATACTCATGCAAAATGAAAAACCCTTAGCCTTCACTAGTAAAGCATTCTCAAAAAATAATTTATCACATTCCACATATGAAAAAGAAATGTTAGCTATTGTTCATGCTATCCAACATTGGAGACCATACCTTATCGAAAAACATTTCATTATCTGCACTAAACACCATAGTATAAAATACCTTATGGAACAATGAATAACCACACCAAAACAAAAAAAGTGGGTGACAAAACTACTAGGCTATGATTATGAAATCATATACAAAAAAAGGAAATATAACATGGCTATGGATGCACTTTCTAGAAAGTTCGAAGAAACTTCCCAATTACATGATCTTTCCTGCCCTATCCCTAAATGGATTGAAAAATTTAAGGAATAATGGTATGCGGACCGTACCACACATACCATAATTCAACATCTCCAACAAATCCCCATGAGCAAACATCACTATTCTTGGTAAGATAGCATACTCTGTTACAAAGAACATCTTGTCCTCTCACCCACATCCACTTATTGTACAAAGCTTCTATATGAGCTACATGATACACCTACTATAGGACACTCTGGATTCCTAAAATCCTAAAAAAGAGTGACTAAATATTTTTATTGAATAGGGATAAAAAATAACATCAAGAGATTCATCAATGAATGTGAAACATGCCAAAGAAATAAAGGCAAAATAGTGGTGACACCAGGCCTTATTCAACCTCTTACCATACAACCAAAAACATGGGTAAATATTTCAATGGATTTCATTGAAGGCCTTCCAAATTCTATAGGAAAAAAAACCATCCTAGTTGTGGTAGATTTTTTAGCAAAGTACACCCATTTTTTTCCAGTAGCTCACCCTTATGCCGCTAGTACTATTGCCCAAATTTTCCTTGGCAATATCTTTAATTACATGGTATGCCTTCTACTATAGTTAGTTATTGTGATTCCACTTTTACTATTAATTTTTGGAAAGAATTATTTAAACTCCAAGGTACTCAACTTCGGATGAGCTCCGCTTACCACCCCCAAACTGATGGTCAAACTGAAGTTGTCAATAAATTCTTAAAAACTTATATCCAATGTTTTATTTCCATAAAACCTCTTCACTGGGTTAAATGGTTTCCACTAGTTGAATGATTGTATAATACCACATATCACACAAATATTAAAATGACCCCTTTTGAAGCACTATATGGCCAGTCACCCCCATCCCTAACCTCTTACCTTCAAAGAAATACAAAGTTTCCAGTCATAGAGATGGAGCTTGCTACTCAAGATAATATTATTTGCACTCTGAAAGATAATCTACAAATCAACCAACACTGTATGGAGTAAAAAGCAAACCAAAATTGAATTGAGAGGGTTTTCCAAGAAGGGGATATGGTATTTCTTTACCTTCAACCATATCATCAAAATTTCTTAAAAATCAAAGGGTCTCAAAAGTTAGCACCCAAATTTTATGGCCCTTATAAAATTCTACAACATATTGGACCAGTTGCATATAAGCTTGAGTTACCAGAATCCTCTAAAATCCATCTTGTATTGAATGTTTCTTGTCTTAAGGCCATAATAAGCACTCGCATAACTACTTAAACTCAATTTTTAGAATTTTATGACAATGGAGCCCTCATGGTTGAAATAGAAGCTATCCTAGACCACCACATGCACCACCTCCACAATCGCACCATCACCAAAGTATTGATTCAATGGAAAGGTCTACCTTCAGAAGATGCTATGTGGAAGATGCTCCATCATCTTCAACAATAATTTCCTCAATCCCAGGTTTGAGGACAAAGATCATTTTAAGGAGGATGGCATGTTAGGATTCTGCTACTAACAATCATATTAATTACTCACTTATTATATATAATTAATTAACCATTCATTAACATAGTTTGTGACCCTTGATCACATATTTTAGAAACATAGAAATAGGCAATTGCATTGGGTGTAATTGGCATCCAGAAAATATATATTATTCTATTATTTGGGGTTATCTAACAATCTAAAGGTGATTCCAATATAAAAGTGATTCAGTCTCTTGTATTTTTGGATTTAACTATTCAATTCAATTCACAGGTAAGTGGTATCACTACAATCCATATCATGAGTCACTGTAATTTATTTAGATGATATGATTATCTTTTATCATAATAGGGAAGGGTACAATTTGTATTTGAGACAAGTGTTTGAAAAATACCAAGAGTTTAGGATATCCATCAACTCAAAGAATTCTATCTTCGTGGTGAAGAAGGAAAACTCATGTGATCTTAGAAAAAGGTTTAGCGATTGATCCATATAGAGTTGAAGCTCTTTTGAAACTTCCACTACCATCCAAAAAGAAAGATTTACAGTCATTTTTTGGCCTTATTAACTTTATCTAGAAGTTCAGTATATATTTTTCCTAGGTTGTGAAGCCAATGACTGAGCTTTTGAAGAAAAATACATTCAAATGGACTAAGAAGAGGAAGCAAGAACTCAATGAAATCAATAAGCAAGAAAGCTATGTAGTTGTGCTCACACAAAAGGGAGACAATGGTGATTGCATTCCTAAGTCAAATCATCCAACCACACAAATAAAAGTACAATTTTATTGAGAAGCAAGTATATACGATAATGAAGTCTCTGAAGAAGTTTCAGCATTTTGTTTCATAGAGTAAGATGATTGTCTATGTCATCCATCCAGATGTCTAAAATTTTATTATTTAGGGTGATCTTGGTGATAAGATAATTGGTTGGGTTTCCAAAATTTAGGAATATTATGTTGAAATTTGACCAGCCAAGCTAGTTTGTACTGAGCATTATGTCAACAACTTGTGAAGAGCATTGCTTCTAAATCAGTGGTGTCCTAGTATGAATATGTAATAAGCCAGAGTAACCTTGCTAATCATGCTTTAGTTGATCGTGATTGGATAGAGGACCTTGTTGAATTCTTCAATTCAAGAAGGTGTCCTTCACATATTTATGCATCACAAAGAAGAAGGTTTAGTATATAGGCCCTTAAGTATGTTTTGCTACCAAGTGGATTGTTCCACAAAAATATTGGAGTACTTCTTAGATGCATCAAAGAATCAAAAAAGAAAAAAATCCTGGAGGAGTTTCACTCTAGTTTATCAGGTGGTCACTATGCAGGGAGACCCATGGCACTAAATATTATCAAAGTAGGTTATTTTTGGCCTACCATTTTTTTAGATGCATTCAAAATTAGTCATAATTGTGACAAATTCCAAAGATATATTGGCAGGAGCATAAAGGAATCTTTACATCTTCATATGATCCAAGCAGAAGCACCATTTCAGCAATAGGTTTCAAATTTTATTGGGATCATTGACCTTAATTCTTCTATTGAACATAAATGCATTTTGATTGCAACCAATTACTTCACCCGATGGACCGAAGCAATCCCAACCAAGAAGGTAAACCAAGAGGAAGTCATCACTTTCCTTGAAGGATTGATCACTCATTTTGGCATACTAGATGCAATCATAATGGACAATGGAATTCCATTCATCGGTGCAAATATCAATGAGTTTATGGGTAAGTATGGTATTTATTTAAAAACTTCATCAGATTACTAGCCATAGGGAAATGGTTTGGCTGAATCCACAAACAAGAATTTGCTAAGAATTTTGAAGAGGAATCTTGGCAATAATAAGAGGAGTTGGCATCTACTTTTGAACCAAGATTTATGGGTGGATCACATATCATTTAAAAAATCTATCAAGGCATCCCCTTATTCTTTGGTGTATGGTAAGGAAGCAGTCTTACCTATTCACATGGAATTGCCTATCCTTCAATATTTACAAATGCTCGATGATGAAGGTGACAAATTTGATCATATGAGTACGAGGATGGATTAGCTTTTGAAATTGGAAGAGGACAGAGAAAAAGCATATAAATATTTCATGGAGCATGCCCAAATGACACAAAAATGGTTTGGCAAGAAGACTTCTGAGAAGGCATTCAAGGTTGGTGATCTTGTGCTTAAGTGGAATGAGAACAAGGCAAAGCTAGGTAAGCATCATAAGTTTGAAGCAATATGGGAGGGCCCATTCCATATTTTGGGTGTGAATCAAGTCAATTCATATTATCTACAGGACATGAATGGTTGTGTGTTACCAATTCCAGTAAATGGTTTTCATTTGAAGGCCTACCATTAGTGAAAAAATTTCAGATCAAGTATGTAAATATGTACATAGTTTTTCAAATGTTATTTCATTTTAAAATATCTAAGTATTTATTAAGTTAAAAAAAAGAAAAAAAAGAAAGAAAGAAAGACATTTTTTGCCTAAAAAAGGCATTTCACCCTGCATATCTTATTTTCGGAGCAAAATTCCTTTTCGCTCCACCAACAGTTAATTTTGGGGTAAAAACTCAAGATGAGAAAGAAAATTTCACATGCTTTTTTGGGTACTCTAGTTGGCAAAGTTATTTTTGGCACGAAAGGGGGTGAAATTAATTTTCACCTTGCTTTTTCAAAAAGACTCTTAGTTGCATTAAAAGCTTGATTTTCGACAAGTAAAATTTTTTTGGGGCATGATAAATTAATTTAAAAATACCAAATAGGTAATTTCGAAAGTGAAATCATGGGAAGGTATTTTCAGAGCTCCATTTGAATGGAAATATTAGTTGCAAAGGGTTATTTTCACCCCAATTGATATCTCTAGAAAAGCAAGTCATTTGAAAAAGCATTTTTTGTTGGTATGAGCTAATTTTGGAGTCAGTTAAGTGCTTAAGATTGAGCTAATTTCACTAGAAACATTCCCCAAAGATGTTTTCAACATCTAAATCCAACGAATTTATTAATTTCACCTCAAAAAATGCTTCCATCATGTGTATGTGGTAGTTATCATTCCCAAGGTTAGTCGTTATATAATTAGATTATGCCCTTCAATGTAAAATACGGTTGGGCATGGCATTCAAAGAGTATTTATAGTGCAAGAGTGTTAATGATAGTTATAAATCATAAGAAATAATGCCAGGTGAGAGAACCAATGAGCATGTTTGTTAGGATTTATCAAGCATGTGACATGCATTAAATTAGGTAGTTGGAAGAAAAAAATATAAATAAGATGAACCAGAAGCTTGTAGATAAAGAAATATCAAGAGTATTTCTCGTGGAGCATTGCAAGATCATCACTCAGCTTCACCAAATTGCTACTTCATTGCAGAAATATCAGAGTGTTGAAGTAAAATTACTGAAGGATGAATATGGGGAAGAAATATGTTGAGGAAAATAAAATGCAAAAAAAGGTAGGAGGCAAGAAAGCTAAAAAATCTAGACAAAATGAAGATGAAGAGTTTTCTCCATACTATGATGTATTGGATCAGATTGGTGACTACGATATTTTGAACAAGGGCATGGAAAAATTATGCCAGGATGTAGAAGTTACTATAATACAAAGCTAGACACTAGAAAGCCCTTTAACAATTGCATATCATGCGTAAACTTTTTGGTACCTATGTATACCTATTCATGCTTTCCTAGAATTGGTGCTGGCTATTTTAAAATTTTATACCCCTGCCACAAGAGCTATTCAAAATGTAAATGGAGATAGATTATTCAACATTTCATCTAATGCAGTCAAAGGAGCATTCAATTGTGGGGTTAGACCTCCCTCAAATTTTATGTTCAGAAAGTTAAATCTTGGGGAGCAAGATGAGAGGTACCAGTCAAGAATGGCATTGTGCTAGTTCATGGAGAATCAAATGATAAAAACACCATATTTTGAAGAGCTATAAACTTTTCCAAATCCTCTTACATATTTTAAGAGTCTAGATATATTTTCCATGTTGGCTTGGGTGATTGGTATTCCTACCGATTCTATAGTGCATAAATGACAAGCAACACTTGTACAATGTATTTCATAGGTAGAATTCTATGTTTCGATAGTAATGATAGCAAGTATGAATCTAATTTTCTTTGATTGGGTGGATTACATGGCTTAAAGAATGCACACCTAGTTAGAGAGAGTGTAGAGTGGAGAAGAGATAATGTTTAGACATTCTTCATTTTTAGCATGGTATTTCTTTTTCCACATGCACCAACATTTTTTATTTATAGCTATCAAGCAAACTGATGAGGCAGATAGGAAGTTGCCAGTTTATTTATGGACTATGAGTTTATCCAAAAAGGAGTTATATTATATTTTTAACCGAATGTTCTTGGGCCCCATCCTTGAGATTATTTTTAGCACATGTGAGAGAGTGCCAAGGGTGATGAGAGAGGCGGTCATCACGAAGGAGAAAGGTGAAATTTTCTTGTTGATGTAAATTTTTAGCTTTACTAGCCCATCAGAATGATTTTATTAATGAAATTTATGGGATGGTATGAGGGAAACATACCGCATGTACCATACCCTTTTACTTCAATGACATTGAAGAAAACCATGTTGGAAAAAATTAGTTGATTATAGAAACCCTCTATGATCTCGACTTGGTTGAGTTTCTTTAGTAGTGGAAATATGAACCTTTGCGTCATTTTGCAGTATTAATCAAAGTAAAAGTTTTCATTGCTATCCTAGGGTAGATATTGAGTAGCAACAAAATAATCTAGAGGGGTATGTTCTTGAGTGGCACACTAAGAAGATGATGATACTCCTACCATGGCATGACTTCTATGAGATGGAGGTCGAATATAATTTTGAAGTACATAAGCACTAAATTTCTCCTCTGTGTCTGTTTACTAGAATGAATGTTCAATTGTCCACTTAGTTTGAGAAGAAAATCACCAATTTGTCGATTATGAGGGACCACCAAAGATATATCGGGTCACCCTACGACTTGGAGATGGATGAGATGTTTTTAGGCATCTATGATGATTATTGTCAAAATTATAAGCCTATTAATTTCACTAAAATTATACCTTGAAGCTTTCAAGGATCTGATAGTGAAGATATTATGGCTGGAAGAAAGCAACCTATGGTTGAGGAAGTGCCACTTATGGAGGAAGAAAAATAGTCACCACCCAAAACTTAGCCTCAGTGTAAGAGAAGAAATACAAGTGAGGTGCTTTCTTTTCCAAGCGTCACCAAGAAGCTAAGAATTGGTGCAGTATCTTATTTTGGCACAAACCCTCCTGTAGTTCTAGTTACACAGGCTAGAATTTTAGAGAATCCTCATTTGGTTTAGGAGGAACAACTTGGTCAACATATGGTGATCATAAATATTGAGAAGGAGATAAAGGATGAACAATTCAAGGAACAATCAGTATTGCAGTCGCCATCATAATCGACTAAAATGGTGTTGAAGCCTAAAGGTACATCTTCTCTACCTTCTTCCCTTACTCTTGAGCATTTGATAAATGTCATATCCTATTCTATAATTGTCACTTCCATTTCACCTTCATTTGGTATAACTTTCACTTCCATTTTATTTCTTGTTTCTCAATCACCGATTACCAATGCTCCCTCTTATTCTATTCTCTTTTCTTCTATTTCTCTTTATTTTAGTACCTTTACATCCACACTTAATCCATTGTTTCTCCCCCCATACTCCATTTTGGTAATTTCTACCATGGCTATAAGTACACAAGCTCCCCCTTGAGTAAGTATAACTATAGCTAAACCCCTCGCTTCCATTCCCTTAACTGCCTCCATTCCATCGACTGTTCCCATTTCTACTTTCCTTCTTAAGACAAATTCTCAGTAGGCTCATTTTCCCTTTTCTCCATTTCTTGAGTTTTAGGTGCCACCACAATCAAAGATAGAAGTTGTGCTAGAGCATCCTATTGTAATAAAAATAAGTCGAGCCCACTAGAGTTCATCACAATGGTTGAAAATCCATAAAAAAAGAAAGGCTCAAGCTACAACAAAGCCATTGAAGAAGGTCTCCTTTGATCCTGAAGATATGGAGTCCCATACTGTAAATATGATCCCTAGGTCCAGAAGCCCTGAGGAGAGATGGCTCCAAGTGATTATGCTTATGAAGTCATTATAGAGGACCTTATGCATATTGATACTATAGAGAATATAGGGAATATTTAGGTGGATATGGGCTTGCTTTACTTGTATGATGAGCATTACAAGAAGAAATTTTTTGAGGCTGAGATGAAGATCTTCGAGTTATAATAATTTTTGGAAAAAAATAGTACATAGTTGGAGACAACAAAATCAGAGGTAGAGCATTGGCAGTGAAAAGTAGAGGACTTGGGGAAAGCAGCCAAGAAGCATCAAAAAGTATGGGAAGAAGCAGAACAATAGGTGTAGACATTAACTACCCAACTAGAATCTTTACAAAATTAGTTGGCTGAAAAAGCCACACAATCAATGGGTTTCTCCAAGGAGAAAATCAAGGAAGCTCACCATCATTTGACTGAAGACTATGTGACAATGGAAAAAAAAGTACTCATGGTTCTATTGTATATTCATGAGGCTCAAATAGTAATTATACTCGGTGATCAAACATTAGAGCATGTTGAGGAGTAGTTGGAACCAAAATTAGAGATGGCATTGAAGATTTAGGTACTAGCGCAGTCCGACATCCAAATTATATTGATGGGTAAGATGGATCGAGCTTGGTCCAATTCCAGGATTACATTGTGTAACTATTTTTCTAAATTGGATCTAGCTAGAGAGGGTTAGAATCTGATTACTATGTTTAAACAAGAGTGTTGCATTTCACTCATTTATTTTGACACTATTATTGATGCTGAATTCCCTAGCTTCATTTATGATCAAGGGGAAGTTTTATCAAAGCCAGAGTTGGAGGTAGTCTGACAAGATTTTACAAAGGATACCTCAAATATTAATAGCTAGACAAAGCCAATTATAGAGGAATAGGTACTACCATTCATGAAGAGGGTCACTCACATCAAGTCATCCATGTTGAAGTTGAGTTAGAGAGCTAATCATATCAAATTGGACCAATTTTAGATGTTACACTTTGTCATTGATTCACTAAATAATATTTCTATGTTCAATTCCAATTCCTGGGCTAAGATAGTTGTAGTATACAAGACTACCATTGTGAGTCTCACGGAGCAATAAGAATAGGCACTGGTGGAGAGTGAAAGAAGGCTACCGAATCAAGGGAATCTTATTATGTGGCCAGTAACAATGATATTTGAGCCCAATGGATGAATGCCTAGCATTGATTACATCCAGACTAACTAAATACCCCAAGAGCCACCAAAAGTGTTGATAGTTTTACCACACTAAATTTTCCTTGTAAAAATTCTAAGTATAAAAATTAAACAATGCAATTTGCTAGCCTTTTTTGGGTATTATTATTTTAATTTGATGTTGTTAAAATTCTCTTTCAATGAAAAGTAAGTGCTTTCATCCAATTTCGATAGCAAAAATAAGTTCTAGTAATTTCATCGGTGAAGATAAAGAAATTAAACTTCAGATGATTTTGCTAGTGAAAATGGGTTATATTGATTTCACTGGAAAAAAAAAGTAAAAATGAAATCATTGGAAAAAGAAAATGCAAAGAAGAAATCATGCTATCGAAAATAATCTAAGATAATTTTGCATAGAAAAAAAATAAAAAGATAAGTTAAGAAGATTTTGCCTAAATTCATGTGCTTCTCATGGTCAAAGTCAAGTTCTCCCTTCTTGCTAATTTTATTTTATTTCAAAGCAAAAATAGTTTGCAGGCATCGTTCGAACGAAGGCATATGCAAGTTAAAGAGAAATAAAGAGCCCCAATAAACTAAAACTAAAAAAGTAGTAATTGCAAAATCAAAGGAAGAAGATAGAAAATTCACATATTATACTATATTTATCCTAGAAATCCTCAACTGGGAAAACCAACACAGTATTATCTTATTATTACATTAACTTGACCGTCTCTAATACAATAATATTCTCCTTCTATATCTTTTCAAACCCTAATGCAAGTGTGATATATAACAAAGGCACACGCATGGATTTTACAATATCATGGGCGAAAAAGCAAGGGTCTAAAAATAACTTTAAACCCTAAATATTTGGCCAGGGGATGCCACCTTCGGACCCTTGCTTTTTGGAGGGTTACTACTCTCAAACCCCTATTTGGGGCCCAAATCGATCCCTAACCCTGATGAGTATATCGTATACAAAATCCAGTACCTTTTAGTTTTAACCCCACTAGAATAACATGGACAATATTCAACATATTTCCAACATTCTTCCACTTTTTGAATACTTTCCATAGGGTCTAACAACTACCACTGTCAAATATCAAGGGAACAACCACACCCATAGATCTTCTACACCAAGAAATTTTTTGAGTAGGTACAACCTTTGTTAACAAATCAACAATATTCTTCTCTATATCAACTTTCTCCAATATCACTCGGTTCTCTTCAACCATATCTCTCAAAAAATGGTACTTTATATCAAAATTTTTTGATCGATCATGAAAACCTGGATTATTTGTCAAAAATATTACACTCTGATTGTCACTATTAATTCTCATAGTCTTATTTTTAATACTAACTATTGAATAGAACCTTTATAGCCACACTTCTTCTTTTTTGGCATGAGTTGCTGCAATGTACTTTGCTTCTGTAGTGGATAAAGTAACAAATAATTACTTTTTACTTATCCAAATTATTTCCCCTCCAAACAGCCTGAACACATAAGCACCTATGGATCTTCTCTTGTCAAGATCTCTATCCCAATCAACATCCATGAACCCTTTTATATTTACAATATTATTACCTTTCGAATTTCCTCCATAATAGTTAGCATAATCTGCAGTTCCACACAAATATCTGAAGATCCTTTTTACAACAGTCTAATGTTTCTTTTCTAGATTTGACATACATCTACTAATTACTCCCACTGCATGTGCAATATCAAGTCTAATACAGACCATTGCATACATCAAATTGCCCACAACACTAGCATAAGGAACATGATGCATTTATTCAATTTCCTCATATATTTTGGGACTCTATTCAGTAGATAACTTTTGACCAACCGGATATGGAGTACATACTGGTTTACAATCATGCATTCTAAACTTTTGTAATATCAAATCAACATATTTCCTTTGATTTAAACATAACATTATATTTGTACGATCCCTTATTATTTCCATACCCAAAATAAATTTTGCAGCACCCAAATCATTCATGTCAACTTTAGAAGATAATTGAGATTTAAATAACTTTATCATCTCCTTATTATTACCAATTAACAAAATGTCATCCACATACAATACAATGATAACAAAATTTTCACCTTCCTTTTTGAAATATACACATGGATCTGCTTTACTTTTTCCAAGCCCAAGTGTCAAGACAAACCTGTCAAATTTTTGGTTCCACATCCTTGGATACTGCTTCAACCCATAAAGAGACTTCTTTTTCTTGCATACCAAGTCCTCCTTACCTTTTAACTTAATTTTTTTTGGTTGTGATATACATATCTTCATCAAGTTCACCATGTAGAAAATTTATCTTTACATCCATCTATTCTATTTTCAAAATCAAAAGCCACAGAGATAGCCAACATAAATATGATTGAATTTAGTTTAGCTACAAGAGAAAAAATCTCATCAAAGTCAATTCCCTCAACCTGAGAAAATTCTTTTGCTACCAAGCAAGCCTTGTACTTCTCCAAATTTCCTTCTACATTATACTTATTGAATAACCACTTACAACCAATATTTTTTCTACCAGGAGGTAATTTCACCAAGTCCCATGTCTTATTTTTATCCAAGGACTCAATTTCTTCTTCCATAGCCCTTTTCCAAGACTTATTATCACTTGACTGAAGTGTCTCCTTTACAATCTTGGGTTCTTTATCAATAATTGATAAATTAAATGTTGAATAAAAATTTGAAGGACTATACCTATCTAGAAGTCTTCTCTCTCGATATTATCTCCTCAAAATTGGAGTTCTAGGTTCTACATATTTAGCTTCCTCCTAACCTTCTTCCTTTGAATATTCCTTTTCAGACTCTCTTTGTAATTCAGGTTCTACCATTGGTTCTTCCTCATGTTCTAATTTTACCTGCACTATTTTTGGTTCTTTGCTTGGTTGCATTTCTTGTTTTAAAACCCCTTTTGTTTCTCTAAATATCACATTACAAATGTAAAAAACCTTCTATATTTCTAGGTTCTACAAATTATATCCTTTAACACTACTACTATAACCCATAAATATGTATTTTTCATATTTATAGTCTAGCTTAGTCCTTTTCTCTTTTGGGATATACATATAAGCATCACAACCAAAAACCCTTATATATCTTAGAGAGGGTTTCTTACCAGTCCATACTTCCTATGGAGTCTTGTCCACCAAATCTGAGGTAAGAGATCTATTGATGAGATAACAAGCTGTTAACACAACTTCTACCCAAAACTTCTTTTCTAACCCTACACCACTTATCATGCTTCTAGCCTTATCCATCAATGTCCTGTTCATCCATTCTGCAACCCCATTCTATTGTGGAGTATATAGAGTTGTTCTCTACCTTTCTATTCCATAGTCCTTGAAAAATTGCTCAAATTCATTAGATAAATACTCACCACAATTATCACTTCTTAAAACCTTTATCTTTTTCTCTATCTAATTTTATAAAAGAGCCTTAAACTATTTAAATTTATTAAAAACCTCAATTTTATTTCATAGAAAATATACCCATGTCTTTCTTGAGAATTCATCTATAAATATAAAAAAAATATATAGATTTACCTAATGATGGTACTTTTATTGGTCCAAACACATCACTGTGAACAAGATGTAGAATTCCTTCAGACCTTGTAGCACTACTTGGAAAATTGACTCTAGTTTGTTTCCCAAAAATACAGTGCTCACAAAAATTAAAATTTAATGCAAAATCAGAAAGTTCTTCAACCATACCTTTCATTTTCAGTGTTCAAAGTCCTTTCTCACCAATATGCCTCATGCGTTGATGCCACAACATTGTATTTGTTGTAAGAATTCTCAAAGCCATTTCAACCATATTTTTTCTTGTACAACTGAAGAGTTATTGCAATTAACACTTACAGTGCTAGCCTCAAGTCTAAACAAAGTTCCTATGCAAACTCCTCTTGCCAACACCAAGGATCCATGGATCATATTGTAGCTATCCTTATTGAATACCATATTCACACCTGCATCATTCATATTACTCACAAATATCAGATTCCTTGTCAAACTTGGAATATGCAACATGCCAAGAAGGGTTTTAATTCTTCCATATTTTAGCATTAGCTTGAATCTTTCTCGACCTATTATTTTATATGTCAAATTATCTCCCAATAATACAATACCTCCATCTATATTTTCATATTCATAAAACCTCTCCCTATGAGGATTCATATGAAAATAAGCACCTGAGTCAATCAACCATGAGTCATCGCATTCACTTGAGCATGTTGCAACTAAGAATAAGTCCTCTAAATCTTCATTTATGGTCTTTGTTTTTGTAGAAGTTCCTTCATCAGATGATTGATTATTATCATCCTTTTTAGATCTGCAGTCTCTTTTATAATTCCCTGCTTTACCATAATTCCAATATTTCCTCTTTTTTGGGGCAACAAATTTACCCCTAGATTTTGATTTCTTTTCTCCTGATTTATTTTTGTTTATTTCTTGAGAACAACCTCTCACAAACAAGGCTTCCTTTTGATGATAATCCTTAGAATATTTTTTTTGCATCTCCTCAGATAGTAAAGTTCCTACTATATCCTCTACTTTGAATGTAGATGTAGTATTGGTGATAGCCATAACAAGGTTATCCCATGAATCAAGTAATGAAAAAAGTAAAGTAATACATTTTTATTCTTCATACAGTTTTACTTCTATAGAGGTTATTTGACTTACCATAGTGTTAAAATCATTCAAATGTTCAACCACAAAGTCACCATCATTCATCTGAAGTGAATACAACTTATTTTAAAGAAAGAGTTTATTTACCAATGATTTTATCTGATACAATGTTCTTAGCTTCTCCCATAATAGATATACTATGGTATTTATAGATACATTCAATAATACTGAGTCAGATAAGCTTAATATGATAGAGCTCCTTGCCTTCCTATCAAAATGCAGCCAATCCTTGTCTATCATCAATGTTGGTTTTATTCCCAAGACTGCAATCCATTGATATATGTCAGCCAATAGATCCTCCATCTTTAGTTTTCACAACTCAAAATTTTATCCATTAAATTTCTCAATATCTATCTGTGTGCTTCTCATATTTCTCCTTTGGTTGGATCCTTTTGCGTACGACTCCCACTCAAGAATTAATTTATCACAGGGTTGAAACCCTTAGTACTCAAAAAAATATAAAACCTAGCTCTGATACCAAATGAAGAGAAATAAAGAGCCCCAATAAACTAAAACTATAAAGTAGTAATTTTAGAATTAAAGGAAGAAGATAGTAGATTCACACATTACACAATATTTATCCTAAAAACTCTCAACCGGAAAAACCAGCATAATATTATATTATTATTTCATTAACTTGACTGTCTCCAATACAATAATATTCTCATTCTATCTCTCTTCAAACCCTAATACAAGTGCGATATATATAACAAAGGCACATGCATGAATTTTATAATATCATGGGAAAAAAATCAAGGGTTCAAATATAGTAACCCTAAAAGTCCATATGGGTCTAAAAATAACTTAAAAACCTAAAAATTTGGTTGAGGGCTGTCACCCCAAAACCCCTGCTTTTTAGAGGGCTATCGCCCTCAAACCCCTATTTGGGGCTTGATCCGACCCTGAACCCCGAGTATATTGTACACAGAATCCAATACATTTTAGTGTTAACACCACCAGAATAACAAGGAAAATATTCAACATATTTCCAACATAATTTTAAATTAATTTCACCCTTATTTTGGGTGACTTGCTATTTTTGCTCAACTTGGGAGCAAAACCAATTAGTGAAAGCATCTACCAAGTGCTTTCACCCTTTTTTTGGCAAACTAGATGATTTCACCCAATTTGGAGTGAAAGCAATAAAAGCACCCAATTTGGAGTGAAAACAATGAAAAAGGCATCTTCCTGTGCAAGTCAAAGTCAATTTCACCCCAACTAGGAGTGAAATTCATTTTTACCCTCTTTTGGTAGTGAAATTAAGTATTTTTCCCTAGTTCCTAGAAAAAGTTATTTTCACCCCACTTTCTAGCAAAATCCTCTAGATGGAAAAGTACAAGCAAGCAAGGTCTCCTTTTGGGCAAAATTAATAAAATTAATGAGTACATGCTTGGGTAAAATTTTTTGTGAAAATTTATTTTCGCCCCACTTTAAAAATGAACTCCATCTACGCTCGATGTCTCAGCGAAAGCAATGTTCGATCGCTTTCCTGGGCAAAATTACATTCTCAACAAAATTTCTTAGTGAAATTCATCCTTGCATTTTCCTCTTGTTGAATTATTTTCAAAGAATGCTTTCAGTGCAGATCATTCTTGAGAAATATCAGGGGCTAATGAATTTGATTTTGTGGTAAAGAAATTAATATTTCCAGAATTGTTGATTTTTGTGCAATCTTGTTCATTCTCAAGGTACCATACACTGATTTCACCCCTTTTCCAAATGAAGTTGATTTTCATTGAGTCTTCCAGGAAAAAATGAAGTTTTAAGGCATAATATGATGAAGTGGCAACTAAAATTTATTGTTTAAGATCCCAATTCTTGTGTGATGCTATTGTGTTCCGATGCACCAATGTCTAAGATGATTTTACATCATCCATTCTTGTTGATTTCCTAGATGTTTTCCACCAAAATAGGATCATTGCTTCCAAAAGAATGCGTTGATTTGTGCATTAATATTGTCAAGGAGGAAATTGTTGTTGTTTGATCTTTGACTAGCCAACATTTTGTTTTAATGTGCATTTAATTATAGAGGCTCAATCCTCTATAAATACTAATAATTTTGATGTAAAAAGGGAAGGAGAAACATTCTATGAAAAATACTCTTTAATTTTGACTTTTTGACTTAATCAAAAGATGCTAAGCTCTCGTTCATGGATCAGTTGTGTATGTTTTACTTTCTGCCTGTAATTTCTGTTAGATTCATGCCTATATTAGATAATTTAAATTCTGCATTTGGATTTAATTTTTGATAGAGAGTGAATGTTGAAATGCTTATTGGAAGTTGCATCTACAATCTGTGAGTGGTTTTCATGCTTATATTTTGGTAAATATTGTTTAGAGCTTGATATGGTTATTCTACTACTAGTTAATCCCCCATAATATTTATTCATCTTAAAGCCATATTTCCCATCTATTTTCATTAATATCTATACCTAATATTTAAACCAAATTTAGATTAGTAAGAGAACCAACCCTCTTTGGATATTGGCCTCAAGGACATCTCTTTCCTTCGGTCTTTCAATGTTGGTTGGGTCTAGGTGCATATATATTTATAATTAGGTAGATTCATGACCAACACTCTCTAGATCTACAATGATAGGATAAATGTTCTCAAACAAGACCAGTTCTAGGACCAACAACATAACCTTTAATAGCAGGATACCTACTCACATCTAAATTTGAAGTTTGACAATTTTTCTCACCTAGAATGAGGGCCACAAAAAGGAAAACCTATAAGACAATTTAAAGTAGAATTGCTCAAGCTATATACAAGCTTCTTTATTTAATGATTAAAATACATATTCTTCTATTCTTTGATACATTACATAGAACTTTCTCTCTATATAACCTTATAAAGGTAACTCTTTGATATTTGACTAATGTAGTTGTGGACACCTAAAACATGTTATGTTTAGGAGACTACCCATATGGAAATATTCAAAGACCATATGAGTCATATTGGACCTTTCCAAGAGTTAGTAGTGGTCCTAACCACTCAAAAAGGGTAGTTCTAGCCCATTTAGGCTTAGCCACTCTCAAGAAAAATAGCTACCACCTCTGGCCGTTGAATCTAACAATGACCACATCTAGCCACTGCTCTTGATAGTGGCTAGCACCATGCACAAATATGGCCATAAATACGGGCCTAGATCACACATTCTAACCGCACCTTGCATTATTTATGGGTGGATTTTGGCATAGAAATCCCAGAGTTCCTCCTAACTACCCCTTCAATTCGAAATTGTGACTGATGCTTCCCACCCAGGATGATCAGTTGCATATAAATTTGGAGCTTGGTTTCTCTAGGAAGCCAAGATCCAAATTTAGATCTGACAGAGAGGGAAGTCTACATATAAAATATCCTAAGAAAAACAAAGGATGTATAATTTTTAGAGTTTATGTAGTGAAGCCCTATCAGTTTGGAGAGCGAATATATGCACCCTTGAGGAGCAACAAAGTGCTATATGGATGAGAAGAGACTATGCACTTGTTATATAGATCCATTATTATTCACTTCCAATAAGTGTACCAAGATATAAATGATGACCCTTGAACATCAATTGGAGTAGAGAATCTAGTGCTACAACCCTTAGAGTGTGAGGAGAAAGATTTTATTTCATTACTGTTGTCCTGGATAGTGGCTCGTAGGCATAACCTAGGGTTTAGACATCAATTTTCTTTGTGCTAGCATTAGATTCGATTGCTTTTTGTTTCAATATTTATTTCTAGCATAGATCTGATTTAATTTATGCATTTTCATTATTGTTCCTTGAGATATGCATGCATTTTTCATTAGTTTAATTATATTGAATCATATTATGCTTATTTATCTTGATTATCATATTTGATACTAACAACCTCATCTGGGGAGGCAGCCCATACTACCAAGTGTGCTTTGTTATTTCTATTTATATAGGCCACAGGTTTATAGGACCATCTCAAGACATTCAGAGCACAATATCCCTCTTGGACGAGAGAAGGATAAGGAGGCATCTGTAAGCCCTCACATAAGTTTGTGTGTGAGATTAGGAAGCCTATGAAAGCACACCATCTCTTTGTGAGGGGATATTTATTCCACTAGTCATACCCGCTTGTAATCCATTATATCAAACTGGGTATCCCCTAGAGGGATGAATATGTAACCAAATTCATATTTTGAAATCAATAATAAAAAGCAGATCTCTCTTTGATTATTTTTATTTTTGGGTTACACATATTTGCTTTGTTTCATTTTTGTTTGATATAATAGTAATAAATAAATAAAAGTGAGGCTATAGTGCGCACTCCCAAGGGTCGCACATATGGCGATCACAGTGGGAATCCCACCAAGTTTTTATTTTATGTTAATTTATTGACATTCACAATTTTTTTTGTGTGTAGTTTTGGCCACTCTAGCCGACAGCGACCCATAGGTTTGGCCGCTCTAGTCGACAATGACTAGAAGATCTTAGTTGCTCTTATAGTTAGCAGCTAGAATCAGCCACTTTGGTCAACATTGGATAGAAAAAAAGTGTAGCAGAGGGTAGGGGTTGCATCATAAGATGAGAATTTAAGGTTGGTACCATTATTTGATTTTTTATTTTCTATATCTACAACTTTTTCTTTCAAAAAATAGCAAGTGAAATCATTTTATTTCAGCTTATTAAGGAAAATTTAAGAAAAATGGAATGAAAGTGCATTTGAAGTTTCCTAGATTTTTTAGCTTTTCTCTAGGCACTGCTAGGAATAACGGGCCTATGTATTCAAGGTCTACCCTAGTCTCTAGCGTGCTAGGCATTTTATGTGTTTAAATATTTCTTCCATGTGGCCCAGTTAGAGGCTGTCTTTTCACAAAGTAGAAGGTGCATTACATGAAAATCATTTATATTAAGTTAGAAATACATTTTTATGAATGTAAACATTCATTTTAGGCATGTAGAGAAGTAATCATGAATTTTTGTTGATGTATCACTTTTTATTTTGAAAAATCTAAAAAGAACCCCACACACCACGTATCACTTTAACGCTAGTGAGTTGGAGGTCATGATCAACCACTAGTAGAGATCCAAAGAGGTGGATTTCATCTCCATCCACTGTCTAAAATACCACATACCTCTATTATTTGCCAATAACATATCCAAGAACCATCATAACCCATAGAAAATTTACACGTATCTCTCTTTGGAGAGGTATATCACTAACTACGAGTGAACTGGGTGAGTACTAGGAGAACCTATGCTCCCTGACCATGTGCGGAATTTATTACCACATATTATAGGTTGGATTACATGGCTTGGATTTCATCGCCAAGTTGTTGAGCTATGAGTATACAGGTGATATCCATCTGAACACAAGAATGTCATTCAACGAAATGTTAAACATGTGATATAAGGTCTTATTTACATACAACACATAAAAACACACAAAACAACTTAGGGAACACATTAATCCTTAAATGAGATAAACATATACTTACTTTACTTATGTGGTTTAGAATATGCTTAAGAATATAACTCATAATAATCATAGTATACACACAGAGCAACCATCCTCGGTCCAATACTGAGGGGGAAACTAATGCTCTGTACACTCAAAGTCACACTAGCATTGAGCTGCCCACCCACAGTATCATCGAATAAAGTTTGGAAAGTCTTAGGGGTGACAATTAAACCCTTGGGGAGACTCCTCAAGAAACCCCAACAAGAGAGCCACATCCTAGTTACTCATCACATAGACATGAAGAGACCTCATGGCCTATCTTATCACTCAAACATATGGAGGCACAACCTCCCTCGCCACACATACATGAGGAGGCCTTCCTCATCACATAAGCATGTAGATGCATCATGACCTCCATTATACCACAAACATGAGGAGACCTCAAGGTCTTCCTCATCACACATGCATGCAAAGGCATCAAGAACTCCATCATCACATAGGCATGCAGGGGTTGCAAGGCCCTAAACTTCACATGATACATTTAGGAAAGATCAACCCATTGAGGGGTAAGACACTAGGGCTGCATCAAGTCACAAACCAAGAAAATCCTATAGTATCCCTATAGATGGAAGGGTACCTCTAGATTAAAATATTATTGGTGTTAATGGGACTCCACCAGATCAATCATGGAGAACCAGACAACTTGACGAGTTGGATCAGGTTCCCTCAAGACCAGCTCTAATAAGAATTGTTATTGTATATTCTATCTTAAGAAGTTCATGTAGCATCACTACTAGACACACAAATGAACTAAGGGAAGCTTCCAAGTGGCCCCAAAGCACCTACCTACCTCTGACCATGGGGGTAAGAAACACATGTCACAACACATAGAATAAGTCACCCTAGTAAACAAGGGCAAGAACATAATAGGAGCCTCTTTGAGGGGCCTCAACATTAGAACTCCTCACACAAAGTTAGAGAGACATAAACCTTTAGTAGTAGGTTAGTATGACCATATACATAGGTTAGAATAAGTGCTATGCATTAAGCGAGAGTGTGTGGAATCTCTTGACCAAGAAGAATGTAAGAAAAGGTGCCTATGCCTACAAGAAAATTGAGAGAGGAAAGGGCTGAGCATGAAGAACTAGCAAATAGATTAGCTAGATTTGATGCACATATAGATGGTGAAAAATACCAACATGAAAGACATATTGAATCTCAGCAAGAGAGAAGCACTAGATAGAGAAATGAGTGTACTCACCATGCTTCACAACATCAACAACACCTAGAACTCAAACAAACACAATTCAATGTGGACCAGACAAGGATTGGAGATCAAGAGCAAACATATCCTAAACCTCCATTCGTGGTCATGGGGGATGAGTACAGATGCCCAAATCAAGAAAATATAGGATTACATCCCTTAACACCATGTGTAAACCTTCAAGAATAGGATATTATTTCCTCAAAGGCATACCAAATACTCATTGAGAGAGTCAAACCTCTCGAGTAGGACATGAGTGGAAAAAATCCAACATTAAGCAAGATACACAACCAACCGCTGTGCCCCTCAGTATTGAGTCTTGCATATCCTAGGCACTTTAAGATGCATAGGCTAGACAAGTTTAAGGGAGAGGAAGACATGCAATAACATGTTACCAACTTCATGAATACATGCTTCCAACTTGATAAAAATGATGCCTTGATGCTAAGAACATTCATCATGATGTTATCAAGCATGGCAATGCAATGGTTCAATAAACTACCCAAGCACAACATCATCAGTTTTGAGCAACTGGTGAATGCATTCCTTGAACGCTTCTCCTTCGGTGGAAATAAGAAGGTGAACCTGTCTAATCTGGTTAACTTAAAATAATACAACAATGAGACCATTATGGATTATAGGAATAGATGGAGAGAAATCATGGCAAAACTATTATTCTCTGTTCCCACTAAAGAACTCATTCAAATGTTCACAAAGAGCTACATGAAACACATCTCTTTATTATTACAACTGCAATAGTATGAATCATTTGAAGAAGCCTTGGCTCAATCTAAGCTTATAGATGACATAAAGGTTGATGAAGGATATCACAAGCTTTGGAACAAGAAAGAGTGGAGAAAGAACAATCATAATGACAAAAATAAATAGAAGCAAGCCAAGACTACTCGAGTTAATCAAGCCATTTTAAGCATGCCCAAGGGAGGTAAAAACAACAACCATATAATTATCAAGCTCTCCCCCCATTGGTCAACTATGACCCTAAGAACAACCAGGACTGAAATAGGGAGTGTTGGATGCTTCGTTATTACACACCTCTAAATGAATCAATGCAGCTGATATTTAATCAATTGAGCAAGGTACAAAAGATAAGATTTCATGATGTGCAACTTCTTGACCCTAGCCATCCCAATACAAAGGGATATAGGGAAGATAAATACTACCTATATCATAGGATACAGGGGTATGACACCAAAAACTATACCAGATTCAAGAATATTGTACAAAAAATGATTGAGAAGGGAGAGATAAAAGTTTACAACCTGCTAGCTATCGATCATAGAGACATGGGCATATTAAGGAACCCATTACCAAACCATGAGGTCCCTAGATATCAGGGCATCCAAGTCAACCAATTTCAAGTTGAGACACCCATTCAGGGATGCATTAGAATGGTTGAGATAGTTAATGTGGCAACTAGGATTCAATGATATGGCTGACCAAAGCATCCAACGACTCCCATTCATATCCCAAATACACCTCGATAGAGATAGGTGTAGAAAAATCTTCCAAGTCCACCAGTGTGACCTATCATAACTATTCAAAGTAGACTGGAAAAAATATACAAACAACTCTAGCCAAGTTGTCCATTTATGAGCTCATACAATAGTCTCCTAGGCATAGAGAGACTTTGATGGAGATTTTGAGGTCAATCGAGCTCCAGAACCAAATTCCAAAGGTATTCACACATTTTATGGGGTAAGTGTAGTAGTTCCAAGAGCTCGTGATCCATTTTTATGATCATAAAATCAAAGAAGTACTAACTACTATAGTAGACCCACTTTTGCACATTATCGCATCTATCAACAATATACCATTCAAGCGGGTTTTGATTGACATGGACTCGTCGATCAATATTATAACAACAAAGGCTATAGGGCACTTGAAGATATCTAATTCCAAAATTATCCCCACTTCCTATACATTAAGGGCTTTTAATGATGCGCTATGCTCCAAGGTGGGTATAGTCATACTGCCTATAAAGGTAGGACATAAGACCATCCCCGTGATGTGTCACATGTTGGAAGGGGTGATGCAATACAACATACTTCTAGGGCATATTTGGATAAGGGAAATGCAGTGTGTTCCCTCAATCTTGCACCAATTTATCAAGTATGTGCATGAGGGATAAGTTCATGTCATGCCATCGGATGAAGAGTTGTTTAAGTACATGCATTAGGTCGACTTGTCGAAGGACTTTGTCCTTTCATAAATACACCTGTACATTAGACCTTCATCTTCGACCATGTAGCCAGGAAGTAAGAGAAAATTACTGTGAGGTGATGCATCCACATCAACACCACCTTCTACATACGAAATTACTGGTGCTTTTGAGAAGCCTTCAACATATAAAGCAAAAGAAACTTAGAAGCTGAAAGCACCCCTAGTGGAGGAAGGACCCAAGGAAATTCTAACCATAGCAATTATGGGAATTTTGACTCCCATGGAGGAAGAATATCCCCAATATATAGTTGAGGAGGTACCTCAACCTACCTCACCTACATCATCAACAATATCATCTACATTGTATGTGATAGTTGACCTAGCCAACATAGGGTTAGGTAAATATCTTGTGCAGAACATGACTTTCATGTCAATTATTGAGTCTACGCAAGACATGGGATGACCAAGAGTTCCAAATATGCCAATAGGGATGGTGGTTATCTTAGGGGTTCCCCCTAACCAAACTAACTTTATATATGCTAGTTTAGATTATGCCCATAGTGCTCCTAAACTTGAAAGGGATGAGGATGAACCATTCACCATGAATGTTCACTACTTATCAAATCTTGAGTTTGTGCTAAGATACTTTGAGCGTAACCATTGGCATGGCTATGGCTTAGGTATATATGAGTAAGGGCAATGAATTCCATTTTAGTCACACTATCAGGTACCTACTGACAGGTTTGGGCTTGGCTATTACATTCAAAGAAATGATGACTCGTTGGTAGCAGCTCTAGATAGGCTAAGCTTGGGGTACAGGGAAGACCTTGATTGGAACCCCTATCAACCCCCTCATAGAAAATACTGGGATGATGAATGGATGGCTATGGTCAATATCAAACCACCTGATGAATATCATCCCAATTCCTCTCTTGAAGTGCACCCATTAGGAATAATCCTATGGGAGGATGAGCCAATTCATGGCTATGAGCAAGAGGAATATAAATATGTCTCAAGAGAGGATGAAGAGGAAACCAAATTGGCTTACCATGAGCCTTGGTATATGCAAAATATCGCTTGGATTGGCCACATATATAGTGGATACATTTCATATGAGAGTGGGTATGAGTCAGAAGAATAAATAGAGATGGTCTACCTAAGGCCCAGACATGCACACCCCATCGTAGGGTCAAAGGTTAATGCCAATGTTTTCTTCATAAGTGACAATGATTATGAGGATGAAACTAATATGGCCTACCTTGGTCCAAGACATGCATGCCTCACCTTAGGGCCAAAAAAAATGCCAATGGATTCTTTATAAGTGATGATGAATTTTAGGATGAGATCGAGATGGCTTATCTTGAGCCTCACCATTTACGACAAGTCAATATGCTTGTGGAAAGAGAAGTGATGTTTCGCATCATAGATATTGATTATCACTTTTTGGGAAGACCACCAAATCCAAAGGTCATCTATTACATGGTCAACCTAGATCTGCTAATATTTAGAGAGTTGTTACTACCTAACAATCCCATTATCTCATCTGTTCATAGACTAGATCTTGAGATCCCTATGCCCCCAGAGCCTCATCATGAGTATGGAGGGTGAGCCATTGATATAGAGCTTCACCCACATGGTCCTAGAGATTTCATCCCATCCATCAACATGATCTCCATCGATTTGACCACTCCACTCCATAACCCAATAGATCCTTCAAAGCCATTGTATATTAACTTAGACATTATTGACTGGGATCATGCTAATTCACCCTTAGAGCTTGAATATTTCTTCTCTAATGAAGAGATGCTACAACCATTCCATTTTGCACTAGGATACATGCATTATGCCCATCATGTTGGTCTTAACCCTAAGTCAGTGGGAACTAGAAATCCAGTAGATGACATCCACTTAATCCCCACTCCTCACCAACTTGAGTAGTGAACACATATGGTGATAGAGGAGAATTTCAAGGTGGACATCAGTGATGATCCTTCTTGTAGCACCCTAAAATTGGCACAGTGAAATTGTAATAATTACATTCATCCTAGTAAATAATTTAAATTCAAATTTTAACCTCCCAAACCGCCCGTTAACCGTCGGGTAATCCATTTACCACTTTTTCATGCCATTTTTAGAGGTTGTTTTGACCGTTTGACGATATCGTCGTCGATCAGACGATATCACCCTAGATCTGACGATTTCGTCTGGGCTAGGATGTCCAGACGATCTTGTCGTAAAACTAATTTTACACAATTAGCTTTTGTTCCAACGGGCCTCTAATCCAGGCAGAAGCAAGTCTGTGCCGTTAGAGACCCTTCCCCATTGGAGATCTCCCAAATAGGGATGATCTCCAACCTCCTAACCTCCCTCCTAAGCCTATTTAATCCTAAGCCCTCCCCTTAGCACCCCCCTGGCTGATAATTCCTGTAACTCAATTTCATGCACGTTAAAACATCCTAAGTTTCCATTTGCATTAGTTCTATATCAATTTTGTTGCAGGTACATTACTATTTTTTAGCCGGAGCAAGCTTACATCATCATCGATGAACCTGTTCAGATTGGAGGTGATCCTGTCGAATCAGAGATGATTTCGTACCAATGCGAGACGATTTTGACTGCAGTCCACATTGAGGCAATCAGTGCCTGAAGTTTGCATTTCTCCATCTTTTCTCTATTGTTTTATTCTGCAATTAGCTTAGTTTATTCAGTATTTTATACTATTTTGCATTTTGGAGTTCACCCATCTAGATCAAATGCATGATTAAATCGTAATTATTATCTAATTAGCATAATTCATTTCTGTTTCTATGTTTAAGTTTCAGTTTGATAGTGCTACTGTCATTTTATAATATTTACCTCTGTTATCATTGTTGTATTTTTTGTATTTGGCACCTATTTCTATGATTGCAGGTCTCTGACGAATTCGTCTCAGACGATCCTGTCAAATCAGAGGCGATCTTGACTACTTCAACATCAAAATATTCATCAGACATCCGGATCAGGTATTCTTCTTTTAATATTTTGTAATTTCTTTGTTTTTTAGTTCTATTCTACTTTTCTGTATTCATTTAATTTGCATCTGCATATAGAATAGCTTAGACGCATTTTGGCAAAACCTAGGATATGAATGCTTAAGGATAAAATGAACACATAAAACACATTCCCAACCTAGGCATGGAAACTACCATTAAATGTTTCCTGGTGAACCCACCATCTATCAAAAAATCATCAAAATACACCTCCCTTGAGAGGCGGGACCTTCGCAAGTCCTCTTAGTCCGAGGTACCACAACATCCTTTTCACATCCCCCTTCCGGGCACGGATCCTATAGCCTGAAGGTAAGGGTGTGAAAATTTTGGAGCGATACATTTCTCAGTAAAAAAATTCAAGTTTAGATAAAGCTTATCTCTGAAAGAGTGGACCATTATTATTCTTCTATTGCAAGAGAGACCAAATCTCTTTTCTTGGACCTACAAAGACATGCCAAGCCTAGATATAAAATTGGTTGTCCACAACCTTTCGCTAGATCCCATGAAGAAACCATTCAAGAAAAAGCTTAGAAAGATGCATTTAACCGCCACTTTGATGGTAAATAATGAGTTGCAAAAATTTTTGGATGTAGTCTTTATTGTTCCCATTGACTATCCAAAATGGGTATCAAACATGGTGAAAACCTGATGGAAGAATATACATTTGCATGGATTTTAGGGATCTCAATAAGGCAACACTAAAGGATTAATTCATGTTGCCCAACATAGATGCTCTTGTAGATGCAACTATAGGTTATAAGATGCTCTCTCTAATGGACGATTTTTTTGGTTACAATCAGATTCAGATTAAACTCGAAGACCAACATAAAACTACATTCACCACTCCATGGGGGACATTCTATTACAAAGTGGTGTCATTTGGCATTAAGAATACTAGTACGACATATTAATGGGCTATGATATATATTTTCCATGACTACATGCACAAGATATTAGAAGACTATATCAATGACTTATTGGCCAAGTCATTGTTGCATGAAGAGCATGCTAAGATCCTCAAAAATGTCTTTTATTGCTTGATTGAGCATAATATCAGGTTGAATCCTAAGAAATGCATATTTGGTGTAACTTATAGAAAACTCTTGGGATTCATAATTTCTAAACAAGGCATTGAGGTAGATCCAACAAAGGTAAAGGCTATCCTAGAATTGGCCTGACCCACTAACATCAAGGAACTGATAATATTACAAGGCAAATTAGCATCCATAAAGTTATTCATCACATAAATATAAGATAAATATTGACCCATGAATCAACTGCTACACAAAGGTATCCCATTATAGTGGGATGAAGAATGTTAGCAAGCCTTTTCTAAAATCAAGAAGTACCTGGTAACACCACCAGTATTAGATCCACCAAGTCCAGATGTGCCATTCTTGCTATATATATCCATTATAGATTTTGCTTTAGGCACCATGTTGGCCCAAAAGAATGCACAAGATAAGGAACAAGAGATATATTACATCAACGACACCTTGGTGAGCTACAAAATTGGATATACATACATAGAAAAGTTGTGTTTGGTAGTGGTCTTACAACCAAGAAAGTGCACCACTACATCGTGAGCCATATGATGCATGTAATATCCAAGCAAAATACTTTGTAGTATATGATGAGCAAAACATATCATAATACACGTACTACGAAGTGGATCATGCTATTGATAGAATTTGACCTAGAGCCAAAAGTATCAAGGGATAAGCTAGCTAATTAGCTGGTTGAGGTGCCTCTTCAAAATAGTAGGCCCCTCACCATAGAAATTATTTATGATGTAGTCTTCGCACTATCAGAAGCACCCGAACCAAAATAGCAAGCAAATAAAGCTGACATGACTCTGTTCTTTGATGGTTCAAAGTGGGAGAAAGGAGGCAGTGTAGGGAATGTATTTTTCATGCCATAGGGTGCTCCAATGTCCTTTTCATTCAAGCTAGACTTCCCTTGAACAAAAAACACCAAATATGAGGCCCTAATATTCGGTCTCCAAACAACCATCACTATGAAAATCAAGAGGCTAAATATCTTTGGTGACTCCTTGCTCATAGTCAACCAAGTCAAAGGACTGTTTCAATGTCAGGATCCAATCCTAAAATCTTACAAGGAGCTTGTTGACACATATCTAGCCCAACTAGAGTGGTATGACATTGAGACAATCCCTCGTATGTCAAATAGATTTACAAACACCATGGCATCTCTAGGATCCTTGATCCCTCAGAACCTATCTGTTGATTTCACTACCATTCATGTGAAAATGCTCTTGCACTAAGTGATGCAGCATGAGGCTTTCAATAATAAAGAATTAGTTAACATGACTCATATATAACTAGACCATGATTGGTTCTTTAAATCTAGAGACTTTCTACAGAAGGCATCTTGGGGGTTCTTGATCTCTCAGGATTCTATGGGGAATGGTACCGCCATTCACCACAAGGTTGTTTCTCAATCTGCATTTGTGTACATTGAATCATAGGAGAAGAAAGTTATCTTATCTATCGAGGCTATAGCTTATAAGGATTGGCTCTCCCAGTTACAATATTTCTTGAGACTTGGAATTATCCTACAGGAACTATCATATGCTGAAATATGAGCATTCAAGAAAAAAGCAATAAGTTATGTTTTGATAAGAGGCATATTGTATCGTCGAAGCTATGATGGAGTCATCCTTAATTGCTTAGAGCCCAAGAATAATCTTGGGTGATTTTGCAAGCTCACAATGGTACATGCAGTGGTCGCTTAAGTGGTATGGCCATTGTCAAGCGCATCCTTTGAATGGGTTATTACTTGACCACAATGGAGAAGTACTATTGTGAGTATGTTAGGAAATGTTTTAAACATCAACATCATGCAAATCTGATGCACCTACCATCTCAGGCCTTATAACCCATTTAGATAGCTTGGCCATTTTATTAGTGGGGTTTCAATATAGTCAAAAATATCTTTTCCCCATCTCTAGGCCAACACACATTTATCTTAATGGCCATTGAGTACTTCACAAAATGGGTGGAAGTGGTCCCTTAATATCAAAAATTGGTCCTTGAATTACAGAGTTTATACTTCACAATATCATATGTCATTTTGGGGTACCCTTCAAAATAATCTCAGATAATGGTCCATCATTCAAAAATAAAAATGTGTGAGCTTTAACATCCAAATATAACATTCAATATAGTTTTGTGACACCATATTATCCATAGGAAAATGGGCAAGCAGAGGCCTAAAATAAGATAGTAGTAGCCATATTAAAGAATATGGTGAAATAAAATCATAAGGATTAACATCTGCAATTGTCCCTGGTATTATGGGCTTACAAGACTAGCATGTAGACACCCACTAGAGGAACATTGTTTTCACTTGTATATGGCACTGAGGCCATTATGCCCTTAGAGTTGGAAATTCCAATATTGCATGTTGCATTGAAAGAGTTCATCAATGACGACACTACATGACAAGCTCACCTGGATCAATTGACCATCCTGGATGAACGTCACACTAATGCTCTTGAGCATATTCATGTTTACCAGGATCATCTAACACAAGATTACAAGATTACAATAATAAAGTCCACCTAAGAGACTTTAAGGTTGGGGATCTTGTGCTTAAAGAGAACCAACAGAACTCAAATTTTCCCTCGCACCTACGAGACAAATTTATGACCAATTGGATAGGTCCTTATATCATCTTTGAGAATATTGGACCTAGGGCATATCGTCTGACATCTCTAGAAGGTGTTGAGGAGTTAGAGCCTCTTAATATTATTCATCTAAGGGTATTTCACATATAAGCACAACAAAATAATAAAAAAATTCAAATAAGTTTCAAAATCATAAAAATAATAGAAAACTATAAGAGCATAAAAGGCTCCAAAGGCATCTTAAAGCCCTTTGGTCAAATCGAAAAAGGCTCCAAATGCATCTTAAAGCCTTTTGGTCAATCACAAAGGATCCAAAGGCATCTTAAATTCCTTTGGTCAAATCATAAAAGGATCCAAAGGTATCTTAAAACATTTTGGTCAATCACAAAGGCTCCAAAGGCTTATTAAAGCCCTTTGGTCAAATCACAAAAGCTCCAAAGGCACCTTAAAGTCCTTTGGTAAAAAAAAAAAAGCAAAAATCTCCAAAGTCATCTTAAATACCTTTGGTCAAATCACAAAAAGCTCCAAAGGCATCTTAAATCCCTTTTGTTGCACACAAAAAGCTCCAAAGGCATATTAAAGCCCTTTGGTCAAATCATAAAAATCACCAAAGGCATCTTAAAGTCCTTTGGTCACACACAAAAGGCTCCAAAAGCATCTTAAAGCCCTTTGGTCAATCACAAAAGGCTCCAAAGGCATCTTAAAGCCCTTTGGTTAAATCACAAAATGCTACAAACGCATCTCCAAGCCATTTGGTTAAATAAAAAAATGCCCCAAAGGCATCTTAAAGCCCTTTGGTCAAAACAAAAATCAAGAAAATTAAAAATAGTTAGAATAATTAAAAACTCAAAAACAATTGAAAGCATCAAAAATACAAAAACATGTGCATTCATGTAGTTGCATTGCATATAGGCAATTCCATTCATTGCACTTGCATTAGGGAAGATTGTGTTTGTAATTTTACAAACAACACCACGTTTGTATATCAATCACACATTTTCAAAATCCATCATCATCCATAACCCATGTGTGTAACTATATTTTTCAACACAACCCCTCATGTTGCTACAAGGACTATACTAGGGTTTTTCGGTCAGTCAGCCATACCTAGTGGTTTTATCAAATTTTAGAGAAAGTTATCTTTGCTTTTGATAGGTGAGGTTTAGTTTTGCTAGCACCTGGCATATTTTAGAATCCTATCACTAATCAAAACACAAAAATCTTAGTTGGTATAAGGGAAATATGAACGTTGTGAAGTGGTACTAGGTATCCTTAAAGTGAAAAATTGATCTTGCTCATCCCCTTGTGCATCCGGTTCAAAAAATATTGAGAATTGACAAAAGGACAAGTTCCCCCCTACCCAAACAAAACCCTTTGCTTTAATAAAAACAAGCAAAAATATTAAACAAATAAAAATTCAAAAATAAAATAAACAGTGATTATCATCACTACATAAATCCCTTGCTCAAAAGAAAAACAAAATTTCAAAATAAACAATGATTTTCATCACTAAGCATGAGCAAGTATCCAAAATAAATATGAAGAAAAGAAGGGAGTGTTGAACTTGAATCCCTGGAATTCTCAACATTTGATTAACCTTGATGTGATCCTCTTTAGGTTTGGTGGCATCAATCCTACTTGGCAATGGTGGTATCCTTACGCATGATGATATGTCTATCATATTAGCATATTGCTTTTATATAGACTAATGTTTGCATGTGGATGGGCTAGCTTTAGGTGTCATGTATCACCTAGTGGTCTAATCCAACTGAGTCCAACTTAGGATCAGGATGAACATTTGAGGATCCCTAATACAACAATGGGTTGAATGAATCCTGCCTGGCACTAGGGTATGCTTATATTTTATCTAATATATTTATTTTTACACACAGGGATAGTGAGTATCTAGGTATTCATAACAAGAGCTTTATTATTTATAAGTTCTATATGATTAGTATAAAAATTTTGATGGAGCAACTAGGGTGTTTGAGTCTCATGGAAAACCTTAAAAATCCTCAAATAGCAACAAGTCATATCATCAATAAAATCATAAAACTTTATTTAGGAGGTTTTGTTAATTAAAAGGTGTGCATGAGATATGACAGATACTAGATAAATGTTAGCAATGACATTTAGACAACCACTGACTATTTTGGGTATATCTTTTAAATTAAAGAAGCTTATAAAGAAAGTACATACATATCACATCATCTCATATCATATTTGGATGTTTAAATGATTAATTCTTATGATAAGAGTTATTATTTATTCATGATTTTTATACATTATGTGGTGTCATCTATTAGATTGTCAAAACTCATATCACATCATACCCTATGTTTTAAGTGATTAAAGCATACATGTTCATTTACATTAAATCATCATCACAATGCATTACAGACATTTCATTTATCATATCATAACAACATAAGTTAGATGCATATAATAGACCAAAATTAAAAATACATTTAAAAACAAGCACTACATCCATAAATGCATACATCTAAACCATATACACATCTAGATCACAACATCTAATAATACATCCATCATATAGCATAAAATCATATATCCATCATGCAACACAAAAGCATAAGTAGTCCATTTACACATCCATATCATGGCATTTAAACATCTAAGCATCGCATACATCTACCATCCAGATAATGCATCACATCACATCATATAACATAAGCTCATGATACTGCATCACATAAACATAAAAACATAAACATAACAATAAAATGATACACATAATGAGCCATAATAAAGTCATATATATATGTGTGTCTATCAATAAGTACATGGAGGGTACAAAACTACCCAAAGGCTACAACTATGTAGGTCATATAACCTTACACTAAAAAATAAATCTAAACAAAAAAGCCATAAAGCTGGGCCTGCACCCCTTGTCTCGCCTTTGTCCTTGGCTCTATCCCTATACTAATGGTAGGAGCTAGTCCCCACAGTCCTCTCTATATGTGTCCTGGTCCTCTAGCTAGGCCAAACTAAATATTGCCTTGATGTAGTCCGTATATTGTGATGTGACCCCCCTACTTTGGGTCTCTACCTAGGAGTGGCCTAGTAGTTGAACCTAAGACCTTAGAGTAATGATGTAGGCAATATTTGACACTATTTGGTCCTCGTTCTTCTCTATGATCTCTTGTAGCCATATCACCTCGTCCCTTGCATCCAAACCTATAGGCCCCATCACAATAGGAGCAACTAGCACAATCTATCTTTGGGTAGCATCTCACTCGGTAGTGAGCTGTGTAACCTATGTCTGAAGTGTAGCAATGATAGAGTCCCTTTTTTATATTTGGATCTAAGCTACCTGTAGCTCAGTCTCCACCTAGTGTAGCTGAGTTAAAAGAGGGGACTATTACTCCTCGAGAGCTAACTTATCCTCCTCCTTAGGGATGACCTACTCCTCTACCACCTACTTCTCTACCTACCCCCAGTCCTCTGTCTAAGCCTACACTTGATGCCCATCCGAATCCTCAACATCTACCTCATCCACAAACCATCCCAAGAAGCAACCACCCTGCCATAATTGGTAACCCACCATCGAGTATACACCTTAGTAACCATGACATCAAAAATACTTGTATCAACTGTGGGAGGGTCATCCTCCTATAAAACTATTGTAACTTGACGTGATGGAAGGTTCTTCTCTACAAAAATCCATCAGTACAAAAATGGATCAAGAGGAACATACTACAGAATGCTAAACTATTGGAGCACCCAAGAATACTAGATCTCTCTAATGCTATCCTTGTGGCTGATAACCCATCGGTCACACTAAGTCTGAGATGTGAACCTATCTATCTCATCCTAGGTGGGGCAAGTATGATAAGACCTTCAAATGATGTCCTTGGCTTGAAGGCCAGTAAGAGATGTTGTGTAGTGAGAGAGCTCTCTTGTGTGGCATTAACTCTTGCACTCGTTGCACTCTTAGGTCCATCTAGATCCATAGCACTTAGCAACCTCTACTATGTCCATAAACTCAATAGGTAAACCTCTTAGATGACCCACCATGATATAATTCCAACCTTAGATCTATAGGAGTAGGCTGCAAGTGATGCTGGCTCATACCTACCATTGGATACGATACAAATTATCATAGCACTATGCTAGCAAAGTGCTCCCCCAAGCATAAATGATAGGCTCAGCACTGCCCATCAAATATTGAACCATTGCCAAGAGGTTCCACAGGAACCTCACTCTAGAGCAGTCAGGTAGAAGGATGTTATAGATAACCATCAGCAGGACAACATATCTCCAAAAAAATACATCCTCATGGTACCACTGAATAACAGAAATCCTACCAAACTAGGTATCTTGGAATGCAATAGTGGTATGTCTCCCAAAGACTCTTGTGAAGTGATGAAGGTCAAGCAACACGAAAAAAACAATACACATGTGTTTTTCCTTTGATCATGTCAATTGAACCAAGCATTTCATTATTTTTTTCCCTAAAAATAGGATACAAAATAAATAGCCCTTTTACAATTTTGAAATTTCCCTTTAATACTTTGTTTTCCCTTTTTCCCGCCTAAAACAATGCATTTGAAATTTGAATTTCGGAGGCAAACTTCCTAGGGTCATAACTTCACGCTCATTGCTCCGATTGACTATTACAACATATTTTCGGAAAGGGCACAAGACGGACTAAGTGGGGTAGGATTTAGTTAAATCCTATGTCTATTTTAAAATCCTCAAATTTGTCCTCTAAGACCTTCAAAATTCACCTACAAGTTCAGGTATCTAGATTTTTACTATTTTTGGTAGGGTTTTGCCATAAAACGTACATAACTCCCAAGTAGTTCAAGGTATTGGGGTGATTATTTTGCCAATGGCTCTAATTTTCTATCCCTTAGACAACTAAATACACTTATAAAATAATTAAATCAAATATAAATTTTGGGTGATGCAAGATCACTCTTACACCATTGGATGATCCTACATCAGACACCCAAGGTAAATTGAGAAGTGACCTTCACTTCTCTGATGTTGGAGTAAAACCAAGGTGGTCAACCTCTATCTTGGACAACCAAGTTGAATCTTCCATAGGCCTACCATTCCACTTAACCAAATATTCTTCATACTGCCTGTGTCTTGTACTTTTGCCAATGCGGGTATCTAGGATCTCTTCTATATTTTCTATCTCTAGAGTAGATGCTGGAATACTCCACAATTTTGTGACAGATACATAATTATTGTCACCTTCGTGATACTATTCCAAATAAAAGATGTTGAACATAGGTGATATATTCATCCCACTTGGCAATTCTACCTCATATGCATTTCCTGAATCCTATCTCTTTGTGATTCTGCATGGTCCAAACTTCTTCGTTTTTAGCTTGTTATAAGTTTTAGCAGGAAACATTTCATTTCTTAGGTGAACCATAACTTAATATCCCACTTGGAATTCCTTAAATTGCTACTTCTGGTATGCCTTTGTCTTGAACTGAGTGTTGATTTTATGAATATGCTTCTTTAATTCCTCATGCAAACTCTTCAGGTGCTCTGCAAAGTCCTCAGACTCAACACTACTCTTTTACCCTATGTCCATATTTATCAACTCAAAAGCATTTCTTGGGCTACTCCCATATATAATCTAGAATGGGGATTTATTAGTACTCCTATTGACAAAATTATTATATGCAAATTTTGCCTGTGGAAAAACCAAATCCCATATCTTGGGCTTATCTCCTACCAAGCATCTCAATAGGTTACCCAAACTCCTATTCACTACCTAGGTTTGCCCATCAGTCTGCAGGTGGTATGTAGAATTGAATTTCAAATATGTCTTCAAATTCTTTCACAAGGTTCTCCAGAAATACCCAAAAAAATTGGTATCTCTGTAGAAAACTATACTCTTTGGGAGACCATGAAGTCATACCACCTCTTTGAAAAACAACCCTGCAACATGAACTGCATCATTAGTTTTCTGGTAGGGAATGAAATGTGCCATCTTTGAAAACCTATCAACCACCACAAATATGGATTCATTCCCCCTTTGTGTCCTTGGTAGACCAAGAAAAAAATCCATGCTGATGTCCTCCCATGGCCTCTCTAGCATATGTAATGGCTGATATAATCTAGTATTCTATCTCATACCCTTGGTCATCTGGTATAATATACAACTTTGTACAAATATCTTCACATCTTGCTACAACTATGGCCAATAGTAGTTCTCACTAACAAGGGTAATGGTATTATCTCGGCCAAAGTATCCATCCAACCCTCCACTATGCTTCTCCTTGACTAGATTCTCCCTCATCGAACTCCTTGGAATGCACAATTGGTTTCTTCTAAACAACATTCCATATTGGATTAAGAAATCCAACCACTTAGTTCTATCCAAAGTAACTGGTGCTAAACAAGCTCTCCAAGCCTCTACAAAATTTGGGTCTTCAAGGTACAAACTCTTAAGTTCGTCAAACCCTACAACTTCCACCTTCATTTTTGTCAACAAACACTACCTTCTACTTAAGGCATATGCAACTCTGTTTGACTTTCCACTCCTATGCTTCAACACAAAGGTATAACTCTATAGAAACTAAACCTATTTTAAATGCCGCTGATTCAATTTCCTGTGACTATTAATATACTGCAAGGCCTGATGACCAGTATACAAAACAAACTCTTTTGGAAACAAATAGTGCCTCCATTTATTCAGATCCTAAACTATATCATAAAAATCTTGATCATATACAAAATACTTCTTCCTATCATCATTAATATTCTCACTAAAATAGGTAACAAGTTTACCTTCTTGACTCAACACAACTCCTATGGCACTACCACTATCATCACAATCTACCTGAAATACCTTATTAAAATTTGAAAGTGCTAAAATAGGTTGCCCCACGACCTTCTTCTTCAACATATTAAATATATTATCTAATCCTAAGGTCCACTTAAATTATTTCTTATCCCCTCTCATTATTTCTGTTAGGGGTGCACAAATACTACTAAAATTTCTAATAATTTTTTTGCAAAAACTTGCTAGACCATGAAATGATCTTACCTCAGTTATGCTCCTTGGGATAGGCCATTAAATTATAGCCCTCACCTTTTTTGGGTCCATTTTTAGACCTTCATTTGAGATGATGAATCCTAGATACACCAACTCCTTCTTCACAAAACTGCACTTCTTAAAATTAATTAGCAACTACTCCTCCCTCAACTTCTCAAAAATTATTTTGATATGCATCAAGTGATCTTCTAGGGTCTTGCTAAATATTAAAATGTCATCCAAATATAAAATGACAATTTTTCGTAGAAAATCCTTCAATACCTCATTCATAAGCTACATGAATGTGCTGGGTGCATTGATTAGCCCAAATGGCATGACCAACCACTAGTACAGACCCTCTATAGTTTTGAAGGTTGTATTCGACTCATATACTTATCTTATATAGATCTGATGATACCTACTCTTTAGATAAATCTTAGTGAAGTACTGGGCTCTACTCAAATTGTCCATTATATCATCCATCCTTGGTAGAGGAAATCGATATTTGATGGTGATATTGTTAATAGATCGGGTGTCTGTACACATTTTCCACTCTCCATATTTCTTTAGTGCTAGTACTATAGGTACTACACATGGGCTCAAGCTCTCCTGAATCAGTCCCTTATTTAGTAGTTCTTAGGCTTGCCTATTTAGCTCCTCACATTTTGTAGGATTCATTCTATGGGCTACCTTATTAAGCAAACTAGCTCTTGGTACCAAATATATTTGGTGACTGATATTCCTCACTAGTGGAAAACCCTCAAGAACATTATCTGATATAATATCTAGAAATTCTTATAACAAACCTGATACTTCTACTAGTACATCCTTGCATTGCTATTATTTAACTTTAGGAATTAATGCATAACACATATGCTCATGCTTTAAACCATCCAAAAACTTCCTACCATAAACTAAACAGATTATGGCACTACTACATACATTTTCATCCACCTCCTTCAGGGGATTCAAATTATGGTGCACTCCATACTTTGTTAGGGAGTAAGTGTTGGCATGTACATCATGTATTGCATTCTAATCAAACTGCCATGGCCTTCCTAACAGCAAATAGCAAGCATCCATAGGCAGGACCTCACACAGGACCTCATCACGGTAATTATTAATATTAAATTTTACCAAGCATTTCTTGCTGACCAAAGCTATATGGTCCTTCTACAACCATGCAATCCAATATGGATGTGGGTGTATCTTCCTCTCTAACTACAGTTTGGTAACCATTCCTTCTGAAACTAGGTTATCTGTGCTACCATTATCTATGATAACATTATAGACCTTACATATTTACACCTTATGCAAAATAAGATCTTCCTCTGATATGGATCTCTCTCCTCATTTAGCAAGGCTTTCCTTGTGATTAGAACTTCTCTTTTTGCTTCTTCAGAGTGCTCAGATTCAACACCTTCATCTACAACAACAACTCGAGCATTAACTTTGGGTCTCTTATTTGTCCTCTCTTGGTGTCGTGGACACTCGTATGCTTTATGTCCTTCTTCCCCACAATTGAAACAAGTTCCACAAAATCCTCCTCTTCTAGGTCCGCATCCAGACCTTCCTCTTCCTCTCTGGTAACCATTGTTCTGATCACAGGGGCGGTAAGCATTATCTCCATTTTGGTCCTGACTACTGTTGGCTTCTCCATTCTTCTTTTGATCTTCATTTTTTCCTCCATTTGTTCTCCCACCATTTCTTCCACCATGACCTCTTCCTCTTTGCTTACTTTCAAACCTTATGTTCATCTTCTCTTCAACCCTCAAGGCAAACTAGTAAACATCCTCTATGGTGGTCATCTTGACCAGATTTAACTCCTCTTGAAAACTTGTTCTTAACCCATTAATATAATGGGCTACCTTCTCCTTTTTGGCCTTAGAATGGCCTATTCTGATTAAATTTTTTAGAACTCCTCTGTGTATTATTTGATAGACTTACTCAAATGTCTCAAACTCTACATTTTATTCAATAAATACAACTCATAAGCGGCTAGAATGAACTGTCTCTTCAAATTCTCCACCATCCGCTCCCACCTTGTTATCCTTTCTTTTTCTCTTTTATTTTTTTCTAGTTGCACTCCCTTCCACCATATTCTAGCATGACCCTTCAGCTTGGTATTAGCAAATCTAACCCTCTCGGGATCTTCTACCTCCTCATACTCAAAATATTCCTCCATATCATTGATCTAGTCGATCAACTCTTCTAGGTTAAGATTTTTAGAATATGAAGAAACATCAAACTTTGACCTCTTCCCAATCTGGGATATGGCTTTATACAATCTAGCTTGTGTACGATCTACTACCTCTTCTTCTTCCTCAAACTGGGCCTCTTTTTCCTCAACTTCATCTTCACTCCCATCTTCTCTTCTTGGCTCAAACCCTCTATGTAGCTCCTCTTGCAATGCTTGAACTTGCCTTTGCAAGGCTCTAAAATCCTCTTATGGTACCACAAAATTTCTCCCACCACCATGATTTCTTTATGGAGGCATTTTGGTCATTTTTCTCACAACCCTCAACCCTAGGTCTTGGTGCAAACTACCTCACATTTGGTGATCTGTTTACACACACAGTAACTCCTGCTTTGTACCACTTGATGAAGGTCAAGCAACATGAAACAAAAAATACACAGGTGTTTTTTCTTTTATCATGTCAGCTGAACCAAACATTTCATTACTTTTCTCCAAAAAGAGGATACAAAAGAAAAGAGCCCTTTTACAATTTCAAAATTTTCCTCTAATACCTTGTTTTCCTCTTTTCCTGCCTAAAACAATGCATTTGAAATTTGAATTTTGGAGGTAAACTTCCCGGGGTCATAACTTCGCGCTCATTGCTCCAATTTACTATTACATCATGTTTTCGTAAAGGTAACGATACAGACTAAGTGGGGTAGTATTTATTTAAATCTTGAATCTATTTTAAAATCCTCAAATTCATCCTCTAAGACCTTCAAAATTCACCTGCAAGTTCGGGTATCTATATTTTCACTATTTTTGGTAGGGTTTTGCCATAAAATGTATATAAATCCCAAACCATTTAGGGTATTGGGGTTATTATTTCACTAATGGCTCTAATTTTCTATCCCCTAGACAACTAAATACACTTAGAAAATAATTAAATCAAATATAAAATTTGGTTGATGCCAGATCACTCTTACACCATTAGATGCTCCTGCATAATGAAGACTACCTCTCTAGCATTCGTAGGGGAAGAAAAAATGGGTACTCCATCAAAAGGGATCCAAAATATCCTATAGACATCCTCTAGTGTAATGGTCATCTCACTTGTAGGGAGATGAAAGTGTTAGTTCTACAGTCTCACCTTTGGGCTAATACAATAAAGTAGGCCTGATATGACATGATCATCGAAAGCCTAGTAACGTACTGGAGCCCATGAGCATCGAGCCAATGCCAATCCATGTCATCCATATGAGGCAAAAGTTACACAAGTAATTTTGGGTTCTGAGCCCATGCAAACAAAATATATAAGTGAAAAATAATTGCCTAAATCAAATACACTCATAAACTAATAAATGCATAAAACAAAAATAATGCAATATAATATAATATAAGCCTAAGGGAACAAGCATAAAGGTTAAATGCACCTAAAAAATAAAAAAATAAAAGACCACTTCAATATTACAAAAAAATAATTAAATTATTTAAAATTTTAAAAAATCTAGAAAAATAACCTAAGGCCTCATAGTCGCTCATGCCAGGAGTGGCCATGAAGCGATCGTTGAATACGATAGCTACTAGATTTCAACGGTAAAAAATTTAACCGTTGGAATTTAAGTTGGTCGTTGAGGATTACAGTGGCTAGCCTCAGGCTAGTTAAGCCACTCTGAGCGGCAATGACCAATGGACGACATGCCAACAACATTCCCCCTTGGCTAAAAACCACAAAAAAAATGAAAAATCCTAAAACTAGCATGGACCCACTAAAACTAAACCTAGCCTAGACCTATTGATGGTTTCAGTTCATTTCCAATAGGTTTAGTGAGGTTCATTTACTAGATTAATTAATTGGACTCATTTTATTGAATTAAGTGAGAAAATCAAGGTTTGGCAAAGTACCCAAGAAGCTCTGACTCCTTCGCTTGTAGATGCCTCCTCTTGCTCGACCATGATGTCAAATCAATAGTAAATCCTGTAGCACTCTGTATCACAATTGCACTTTCTCACCTCAGAGCTCAAAAGTGCAATTGACAACTAGAAATAATGAAAGGTAAAACCCTAGAATTTACTTTTATATTTTTAATTTTTTCCTTGACCACTACTGAAATCAATGACCCAAAATTTCTAGCTGCTGGACCTGATAGCGGCCATGAGGCAGTAATTGGGTGTCACTGGACGTAACAATGGCTAACAAGCAAGGAGGAATTTACTCAATTTCTCACCATAAAGCACCTCAAAATGGGCTAATAAGCACATTTATCAATCCAAAACAATCAAAAAGTGCATAAATACCAAAAACAAACATAAATCAAACTCTAAAAACATCATAAAAGTCAAACATCATAAAAAATCAAATAACAACAAAATCTCAAGTGAGCCTCGTATATTTTTATTTACTCTATACACTTGGCGGTTGCAGTGACTTGCGCTCCATATAATCCGAAAAGATGAGCAAATTACCATAAGGCCACTTCGGGAAAATTGGTTATAGGTGAATTGAGATGCATCATTTCAATCCTAAAAAAGGCCATGGTGGTCGAATTGCCCCATAGGAGTGAATATTTAGCTTAATTTTACTATAACATCTACACCAAATCATCAAATATAGTGATTCAACACAATCTAGAATAGAGTTACTATCATATTAATTCTCTAAGAAGGCCATTGCGGTCAAACTACCCCATGGGATTGGGATTAACAATTACTATAAATGGTTTAAATCACACCTGAGATGGGACCTACCCTATAAAAACAAAGTGAACCTCTAAAAAGGTCCAAATCACTCATCTTGGTCAAGCGACTCATCGCTTTATTCATTGTCCTTCCCTCATCGACTCATCGTTTGAGGAGGTAGTCAAATTTTTTCTAACATTCATAATAAAAATCAATGAACAATCACTTGATCATGTCAAATTGCATTCATCTTATGAATTATTGCCAACAACTATCATAAGCTTACCCTTTGTTGGTGCAAAAAGCAAACATGACAGTTAAGTTTGTAGCTCTCCTCCTTTCGAACCTATAGTAGTACTAAAGCTACTCGATCATCATTGGATGTGTGCAAGCTTCCACACATTTAAGCCTTCCACCCTATTGGAAGTAATAATTCTACGATGCACACCTTCTGCATGACTAGGGCATCCAATGTTGATCAGATAAATGATCATCATGTAACCTACAATATGGTCTTAGGTGGTCTACTTTTGCTTCGCACTGTGTTTTCCCATAATGCATCCCAAAAAGGGGGTATCTGTAGACACCTAAAATGTGTCATGTTTAGGAGACTACCCATATGGAAACATTCAAAGACCATATGAGTCATATTGGACCTTTACAAGAGTTAGTAGTGGTCCTAACCACTCAAAAAGGGCAATTCTAACCCATTTAGGCTTAGCTGTTCTCAAGCAAAGTGACCACCACCTCTGGCCATTGAAGCTAATAGCAGCCACATCTAACCATTGCTCTTGATAGTGTCTAGCACCATGCACAAATATGACTGTGAATACAGGCCCAAATCATGTAGTCTGAATACACCTTGCATTGTTTGTGGGCAGATTTTGGCATGAAACTCCTAGAGTTCCTTCTAACTGCCCCTTCAATGTAGAACTGTGATTGATGCTTCCCACTTAGGATGGTTAGTTGCATGTAAATTTGGAGCTTGGATTCTCCAAGAAGCCAAGATTCAAATTCAGATCTGATAGAGAGGGAAGTCTACATATGGAATCTCCCAAGCAAAGTAAAGGATGCACAATTTTTAGACTTTATGCAGTGAAGCCCTATTAGTTTGGAGAGTGAATCTATGTACCCTTGAGGAGTAACGAAGTGCTATCTAGTTGAGAAGAGACTATACATTTGCTATTCAAATCCATTATTATTCACCACCAACAAGTGTACCAAGATGCAACCGATGACCTTTGAATATCAATTGGAGTGGAGAATTTGGTGCTACAACCCTTGAAGCATGAGGAGAAAGGTTTTATTTCATGACCACTATCTTGGACAGTGGCTCGTAGGCATAACCTAGGGTTTAAACATCAATTTTCTTTGTGCTAGCATTAGATATAATTGCTTTTTGTTTCAGTATTTATTTCTAGCACAAATATGATTTATTTTATGTATTTTTATTAGTTTTATTGCATTTAATCATATTATGATTATTTATCTTGATTATCATATTTGATACTAACAGCCTCATCCGAGGAGACAACCCAGAATACTAAACATTCTTTGTTGTTTCTATTTATGTAGGCCATACGTTTACAAGACCAACTCAAGACATTCAGAGCACAAGATCCCTCCTAGATGAGAGAAGGAGAAGGAGGTATCTATAAGCCCTCACACAAGTTTATGTGCAAGATCATGAAGCCTATAGAAGCGCACCACCCATTTACGAGGGGATATTTATTCCACCATTGATCCTTGATTGTAATCCATTGTATAAAACTAGGTATCCCTCAAAGGGAAGAATATGTAACCAAATTCATGTTTTGAAATCAATAATAAAAAGTAGATATCTCTTTGATTATTTTTATTTCCGAGTTACACATATTTATTTTTTTTCCTTTTCATTTGATATAATGGTAATAAATAAATGTAAGCAAGGTTGTGTTGTGCACTTCCCGGGGTCGCACAACAATCACATATTCAAGAGATGCATCCTTTCATATTCTATACATAAGACAAGCCTCTCATGTATTTTAGCTTCTCATCTTGCCACTTGTATACATGACTTTTGACTATCTATTTGCACACTTAATTACATGACACTTGTGCACATCCTCCAAATAGACACATACATAAAGAAAATATAAATCACACTTCTAAACTATAGACTCACACTCTATTCTAATATTTACATATTTACAATTGTACCATAAGTACATTTACATTTCTACCAAATGATGTAATATTCTCTAAGAAAAAACAATAAAAAACAATAAAAAAATTGAAAAATATACCCATGATAAATATACAAATGAAAATTTTTAAAGGATAGATATAAGGTGTTATTTGAAACCAAATATGATAGATGTACAAATGTGATAGATGTATTTTAGCTTCTCATCTTGCCACTTGTATACATGACTTTTGACTCTCTATTTGCACACTTAATTACATGACACTTGTGCACATCCTCCAAATAGATACATACATAAAGAAAAATATAAATCACACTTCTAAACTATAGACTCACACTCTATTCTAATATTTACATATTTTAAATTGTACCATAAGTACATTTACATTTCTACCAAATGATGTAATATTCTCTAAGAAAAAACAATAAAAAAATTGTGTAACACTAGAAACCTAGTACAAAAAATGGATAAAGCATGCGACAATAATTATTTAAGCATTGTTCATGAAAATTTTTGTATAGAAAATGTTTATGTTGGTGCAAAAAGTATTTTTAAAATAAAACCAAACTATTAATATTGATGATAGTTAAAATATTGGTGATACTATTATAATTGTTGATGGAAATAGGGGTAACTCTAGATGCGTTGATAGTTTAAAGTATACAGATAATGACAAGATAGTAATAGTCCAAGTTTTGTTGATGAGTATTCAGATATTGATAGTTATGATGGTTTGATTTATTCAGAATCTATTCATATAAGTTATGAATATTATCATAATGATTTATGGCATTCAAATGGTATTATAAAACAATATAATGATAAATTTTATATTTTTGAAAAACATACAAAAGAGATCGATTCAAAACTTATATGAAAAATAGGATACAAATGTACATGTTTGGGAAAATATGATCAAGGTATGAAAGAATATTTGGTACCAAAAATAAGTCCAAAAGACCTTGGGTTTATAGGACAAGAAAATGATTGCAATTTTATGATAGGGAATACTAATACCAACCTTGTGATAGGGATTAATTTTATGATAGAGTACAAGAAAATTAAATTTATGGCAAGTACTACTTGTAGTCATCATGGAAAAAATGAACACATGTTAGAAAAATGGTGGGATCTTCATTAATGTATTTTTTTGTAAAAAAGTAATCATTTCCAATAATTTTGCTAGTATGAAGAAAAAACAACACAATAGATGTAAATTATGAATGGATAAATGTGACATAATGAAGTGTTTTTAGAAAATAAAATGAGTTTGTTAAACATAAGAAATGATTCATCCTTAAATTATTTATTGCATCGAAAAGGACATATAGTGGTTGAGCTTGTAGAGGAAATGATATTTAAACATGCAAGAAATAATAAATATGATAAGTTAGTTATTTATTTGGAGATAAAGTCCAAAATAGAATAAAAAAACAATAGCCAAAGATAGGAGAACCAAAGACAACAAAAGTAAGCCAAATATAAAGCAAGAGTTGGAGCCAAAGTTAGAATTGATCTTTATACCAAATAATGTAATGGGGGGTGTTAGAGAATATTACATTATTTGGTACCTTGTAAATACTTTGTAAATATCTTGTAAATATTTGGTTTCATGTAATCATTAGGTTTTGTCATTATTATAAGGTTAATAAAATATTTATTTTATGCAAAATATGAAGAGTCATATATCCTATAAGTTTGAGAGGAGATGAAGTGATAGTAAAAGGTGAAATATCAATATATTCTATGTAAAAACTATTTGTAGGGATGGCAAGAGTTATTTTATAGTGTTGAATTGCAATGCATCATTTTATACTGTAATGCACTGTAGATCTCTATCATCCATTTGAATATAGAGTTTTTATTCATTTGAGTCATAGATTGAATATATGATGAGCATTCTTATATAAAATATTGTTTGTAAACTTGTGACAAAATTTTATTATCCTTGCCTACTATATTGTGCTAAATATTAAAACTTGTATTGAGATTTGATTATTGAATATAGCTAATTTTCTAATAGGAACAAAGCCACAATCCTTTATCTTCAGTCATGACTACACATATTAAGGGTCCAATATGCTAAGAGTATTGAACAATTACTTTGAAGAATTGTAGACTTGAAGTCGAGATTGAACACCATGGAAGAAAAGGTGGAAGATAAGCTCTTAGTATCAATTGTACTTAGAGCTCTATTTGAATCATTCAAAACAATGGTCACATCTTTTCAAGTACCAAATAGAAGTGTGTCATATGAATATTTGGTAAATATATTTTAACAATATAAAGTAGAAAATCAATTGAGAGATTAATTATCCAAAAATATCCTTATCTCCACAAAGAAACCTCATAAAGGTTCAAAGGGTCCTATCCCATTTTCATCACAAAATCAACCTCAATAGAGGAGGCATTGTCATTTTTGTGAAAAAGGATATAACACCAAGTTTTGTAAATACAATATGATGACTCGTGGGAATCAATTTTTAAGACCTCCTCAAAGGAATCAACAATTTCCATCACAATATGAAAAATGACAAGGGCAATATCAAAGAGGGAAATCTCAACAAAGGCCACAACAACAAGGGAATATTACACAAGGTGAATTAGAACCAAAATGTGAAGAAGAGTGTGAAACAACATGTAAGGTTTTCATGGTCAAGGAAGTGTCAAAACCAAAAAATAAAGGTGATAGTAAACAAGACAAGAAATAACATAAAGTTCAAAAGTGTGTGTCATAAAAAGATAGTGAAGGCGATAAATTTTCAAAACTTAGGTCTTGTTTATAATCAATTCTCAAAAAATTTGAAGAATGATACTTTGGAAACAATGTGATAATGTTTATTGGTGTAGTAAGAAGAATGTGCATGACACTATTCACCCTTGACATCCTTGAGGTGCAATGTAGAAAGTAAATAGAAATAATTAAAAAGTTGAAGGATAAGCCCATGATGAAATATGCTTATTGTGACACAAGTGATCTTCTTCAAAGGATATATTTTAGTTGTGATACATGTGATTTGAGGTTGATGATGGTATATGGTTTTTGTGATATATGTGATCTTATTCAAAGGAAATATATAGCTTGTGATACAAGTGATTTGAATATTATTGATCAAAGAAAAGTTTGTGTAGAAGATTGAAGAACACATGCTCATACTGAGAGGGGGGGTGAATAGTATAAGATCAAATTTTACTTTTTTTTTTAAATAATATTATTCAATATTATCAATGGCAATATTAATAGCAGTAATCAAAGCAATGTACAAATCATCACATACAATAGAGACACCTATTTAATGTGGTTCACCCAATGTGGGCTACAATATTTCCACTAAATTTTTCTCAACAAATCTCTTGGAAATCACTTCCCTATTACAATGTTTATGGACCTATATCCAAAGGAGACACTAATCCCCTAATGCTCTGATTTATGGATCACTATCCATAGGATAACTCTTTCTATTTTCTCTAGTTCATGGAACTTGACCTAGGAGACATCTATCTCCTCAAATGGTTCATGGATATCTCTTCATAGAAGAACTTTATCTTCCTAGCTGGTTCATGGATAACACTCCATAGAAGAACTCTTTTCCCTTGTTCTATTTTATGGATCTCTATCCATAGGAGAACTCTTTCTCCTTGCTTTGGTTCGTGTATCTCTATCCATAGGAGAACTATTTCTCCTCTGCTCTAGCTGGTGATCCTCTAGAAGACTTCTACCCCCCACTACATTGGCTTGTGGATATCTCTCCATAGAATACCTCTATTCTCACTACCCTAGCTAATGGATCTCTATCCATTAGATACTGTTGTACTCTGCTCTATCACCTCCAAATATTGCTCTCAAATTTATCTTAGATCTGCACCAAAATCTATCCCAAATGTAGTACAAATATGATCTAACTCTATCTCAGTTCTAGCATAAATTTACTCTAAAATTTGTACCAAAATCTATCCTCAATCCTTAACACAAATCTTGAACAAATCATCAATAAAATATGCTCAGATCTACCCCAAGCCTTAACACAAATCTTGAACAAATCAACAATCAAATTTTCTCAGATCTACCCCAAGCCTTAACACAAATCTTGAACAAATTATCAATAAAATCTGCTCAGATCTGCCCTAAGCCTTAACACAAAGCTTGAAAAAATCAACAATAAACTCTGCTCTTAATGTTCTCTCAAGTCTTCATAAGACTTGCTCAAATTTACCTTCAAGTCCTCTCAAGAACTTGCTCAAATATGCTCTCAAGTCTTCACCAAGACTTGCTCAACTCTGCCTTCAAGTCTTTACCAAGACTTGCTCAAATTTACCTTCAAGTCTTTACCAAGACTTTCTCAAATATGCTCAACCCCGTTCTAACACATGCTCAAAATAACTCACAATATATGCTCAATCAATCTCAAATCTTGCACACAATGCTATCAATTGCTTTGTCTAATATTCAAAGTAATTCCTTTAACTTGAAGTAGTTTAGACATATTCTATTTAGAATTTGTTTAACCTCTAGAACATATAGAGAATGATATACTCTATCAAAACTATATATGTTCTACTCAATCATTAAGTTTGTTGCTTTCACAAATCTAATTTTTAATGTTTGCACAATTACATTCAATATCACTCAAAACTAATGTTCAAGAAGTTTCACTCAATCATTCAATCAATGAACACAACTTGCTCACAAACCCTAAACAAGTGTTTCCATACTTCTTCAAGAAAATAGCACAATATGGGTCTCAAACCCTAACTCAAAAAATATTCAATCTCTATCTCAAATGTTCTCTAAACATTCATCAATCAAGCATATAAAAAATCACTCAATCTGACAATCCAACAATCCAACAATGCTTATCAAACAATCCTTTGCACTTCAATTTGTATTTCACAACATTCAATCCAAAAACACTTCAATCAAAGGATGATGTGCCCATACATTTTTGCTTAGATGGAGATATGCCTTCAAAATCTATTTTACAATCAATTCTCCTTCTGCCACTCAAAAGGTTAGATAACAACAATCTATTTCAAAACATCCACAAAGTATTCCTTCCAAAATGTGCCCAATTAAATTCCAAACCACTCTCTTGGTTTCTCAAATAATCAAACCCTTCAAAATGTTTAGAAAAACATACAAATAATCAAAATACCTCGTACACCTTTTAACTCCCTCTTAACACACTCAAAACACAAACAACAAAGACTTCAATAATTCACTTTCAAAGTAATTCACTATAACTTCCTTTAGAATTTAAATGCATAGAATAATAAAAATTATTCCCTTATATCTCCCACTTATCATAAATGCATTTCCAAAATAATTATAACCACCATTCAAAATAATATTCCAATGCACTTACTAAATCACAATTCAAATTATTTCAACACCCTTTATATGGCAAAAAATAAAAATTATTTTTAACACCTTATACCTCCCACGTTAGCGCATACCATACAACTTAGAACCATAGGCACAATTTTATTAATGCAAAATAAATACCTTTACGCGTTGCCTCCCATGAGATTCGATCCCCTACTACGCTGCCACCTGTGCCTTAACCGCAACCTAACCACCGTGTGAGCTAAGCACTCACTTGAGACTTCTAACACACCCAGTCCTCTTTATCCCTTTTTCTGGTGCAAAAGTTGTTTAAAATAAAAACTTTCTCCCCTATGCTACCATCGGGAATCAAATGCGATACCTACCATTCACCAACAACTTAGCGTTACCAAGCTTTACCACTAGGCCAACCACGTGGTTGGTGATAGGGGCATGAACCCTTGCCTCTTTATCCTTCCACGTGCTCCACTTTGCTTTTAAAAAATAAAAGCCTTTGTCCTCTTGTGCTCACAAATTCACATTGATCGATTAATTCAATATTCACATGTGCATTCAGAGACTTACCTTATGCCTTCAAACCTTATGGTATAAATACCATGTTCCCTCCTTGCTCGAACGTCAGCGATAATAAAACATTTAAACTTAATATTTTGCGCCAACCCCTTACTTAGGGTTATAAATTTATTATAATAGAAATATTATAATTAATTTATAAGTAACCTTAGGCTTTCTCTTAACACTTTAATATAATAATAATAAATATTATAATATTATTTCCTTTGGGCCTAGGTATTTCCTTCCTTCGGGGTATTTAAACAATATTTTGACCAATCATGTGAAGCTTTAAACCAAATCTCTTGGGATTAAAATATAAATATTTTAATTCTCTTTTTGTCAATTCCTTGCACTGACTTTTGACATCAATGAAACTGACTCTTGACATCAATGACAACATAACTACTCAAAATTTCCAACAAAGATTGTTGTATTGGCTATGACAAAGATCATATTGTCAGAATTGAAAGTGATAATGATAGTTTAGATTCTGTTTAAGACCATTGTATTGATGATGCATGGTACATGAATAAATTTGGTATTGATGATAAAGATCAAAGTGGTGATGAAGAATTTGGATGCTTTAAAAATCATACCAAAGGTATTGGTTCAAAAATAATGAAAAAAATGGAATACAATGGTATAGATTTGGTAGGATATTGGCAAGGTGTGAACATGCCCATAATACTAGGAATAAGGCCAAATAATTAAGGCCTTGGATATATAGGTCAAGCAGGTAGCAATGACACTAAATTGTGAAGAAAGAATCATATGTAGAAGTTTCTAAGATGAATTATTGTAGTCATTGTCGAATATCAGGATGCATGACAACTAGGTGTTGAAACCTACATCCTTGTAAACTTTGTGGTGGTAATAATCACTTCAAAAGAAAGTGTTGGCATAAAGAAAAGTGGCCAAAAAAAATACAAATGATTTATGTATGGATAAATGTATCATAATGAGATAAAACAAAAGAAATGTTGAATGGTTTCTACAAAAGAAGATGAAGTTTTTTGAATGAGAAGGTTGTAAGTTATTCCATGGAAAAATATCTTGGGAAACTTGAAATAAATAATTTTAGTATTAGAATAATATGACCCAAGTAATGCTTGGAAAACCTAAATGACAAGACCTATAGTAAAACATTATGTGAAATATTTTGAAGGTGTGGAAGATTCCAAAGGTATAATTCAATGGTAATTTCCTAAAGGTGATGACAATATTATGCATAGTGGTGAATCATCGTTAATTCACGAATATTAGGATTTTTAAAATTATAAATTGAAAAATATGAGGATCCTACATGTCGGCCCATTTGCACAAGACTTTTTGGAGAAATTTTTTTTTGGGGTCGACTCACCCCATGTTGAAAATAATTTTCATTTTTATTTTAAATTGGCAACACTCTTGCCTAAATCGTGAACCAGTTTCACCTTAAAATTATAAAAAAATTATTTATCCTATCAAATTCATTTCTTATACCTGCATATATACATAACATGGTAGCAATAAACATACATCTAAAGCATTTGAACTCCTCAAAAATAGACTTGAAGCAATGAAAACATTACATCAAACAAACATGACCTGAAGGAGTGAAAAATAAAAAACTATAATTTTTAGAGGATTGTCTATCAATAAAAATCTAATCAGTTGTAGAGGATTGTTAATCAAAATATTTATCGATCGATTGCAGAAAATAGGGTCACCTATAGAAAACAGGATCACTTGCTACCGAAGAAGAGCTGATTGGTTGTAGAGGAGCAACCAATTTGTATAAGAGTCGATCGATTGCAGAGGTGCAATTGATCAACACTTTTATTGATCGATTGCATCTTTGTAACTGATCAAATCTTATGCAGATTAATTGCTCCTCTGTAACTGATAGACTCTTCTTTGGATTGATTGCTCCTTTGTAATCAATCAACTTTGTCAATCTATTATAGAGATGAAAAAAAATGTAGATCAATTGCTTATGATCAGTTTAAAGTGTAGATCTCATCGAGATAGATGGTTTAAAAAAAAATAAAAATGGAGCTATGGATCAAAAGCTATGCCTTCTAGAAGGTTCTCTACAAAAGAGCATCTTTGCAACTGATCAGTTGCAGAGGTACCGATCAATTGCAGAGGTGCAATCAAATGATACTTTTAATGATAGATTTTGAATCTATCGTCAAAAGTATCGATTGGTTGCACCTCTACAACTAATAGACACTTCTACAATTGATTGGTTATAGAGGTGCTCTTTTGTAGAGAACCTTCTAGGAGGTATAACTTTTGATCCATAGCTCCATTTTCAAAATTTTTTTTTAAACCACCTAGCTTGACAAGATCTACACTTAGAACTTAGTAAAATCCTCAAAAAATCCTTATTTTAAGTGGTAGTGATATTTTTTCAATTGATTCACCCCATTTTTTAATTTTTTGTAAAAAAGAAATGCAATTTGTAATCTCTTCTACATGAGTTTGGACACAATTCACCTCAATTTCAAAATCGACTTGTCTAATTTTTATAAATATATTTTGGGCTTGACCCATTATGCATAACCTTGGGTGATGACCTAAAGGGCAATCTAGAGGTGATGATGACCTTGAGGTAACCTAGAGGTAAAGGACCTAGAGATGACCTAGAGGCGATCGAAAGGCAATGATGATCCTAAGACAAAACCAAGATGCACTTACCCAAAGGCAGACCTAATGACTCACCAAAGAGGTAGACCTAGTGGAAATTACTTATAGCCAGCAGAGCCAAATCCAAAGCTAGATCTAGAGCTAGAGCACAGTTCTAGTGTACCACCCTTGGAATCATTGGGAGACAATGATTTTTATACCAAATAATGTAATAAAGGGGGATGTTAGAATTTATTACATTTTTGATGCTATGTAATAATTAAAATATGAATCATGCTATTACCTCATATGAGGTTGGATTATCACATCTCTCATGAGAATGAGAGAATATGAAAATACAAAGTTGAAGGTGAAACTCCAAGAGGTGAAACATCGAAAACTCTCTTGAAACAAAGAGATATATTGATGTATAAAAATAGATGTTGTATGCAATCATTGACTGGAACATAGTTGGTAATAGAGGTAAATATGTAGCAAAATATTTGATAAAATGATGAAGCAAATATTTGATTAAATATAGTTGTGTTTAAACATTTTTCTTGCATAATATTGTGGTACATATTGTTGCTTGCCTTTCCCTTGCTTTTAATATGGAATCTTTCTAGAAACACTTTTTATATTAATTGCTTCTACCATGTATCGTAATATATATTTCAACAATCTAATGCAATTTAGGCTTAATATGGAATCTTTCTAGAAACACTTTTTATATTAATTGCTTCTACCATGTATCGTAATATATATTTCAACAATCTAATGCAATTTAGGCTTTAGCCATGATGACTAGTGATAAACCTTATAACTCTTATGAGTATGAGTGATCGAATAGTACAACTTTACATAATGCTAATAAATGGTACTACTTTGAAATATAGGAGGAACACAAAGTGTCTAAAATAAACTAAAAGTATTAGTAATTACAAACCATAGTAAGAAATTCTTTTAGTGTGTTTCTAAGCATTTTGGATGTAGTAAAAAAACTGATTACATGCATATATTCCAACCACTCTTACAATATTTGATGAATTAAAAAAATCTAAATTTGATAAATAAACGTGTAATGAATTTCTGCTTTAAATGAACAAACTTGATAAATATAATTGGACAAATACAATTGATAAAAAGAATATTTGAAAGCTTAAAATCTAAATCTGTCCTAATACATAAATCATTTTCACTTTTAGTTGATTTCTTTTACACTTATAAGAACTAAATTTTGGAATAAAACAACTAATGCAAATGTTAAATGATTTTAACAAGGCCAAAATAATCTATAGGCAACACATTCTTACAGGCATTGGTACATGACATTCATTCTTAATGAAAATTGTAAAGTTGTTTATACAAATTTAAGTTTAATTTTTATTTTTAATAAATTATATGGGATTAAAATTGCAATATTACATCATAATCATAATCAAATAATTTGAATTTGAATTTGTATTAAAGTCCATCGGTGACCAAAAGAGGTCAATAGGACTGTAAAATAGGACATATACAAAGCAACGGGAGTGCCTAATGCAGCTCCAGAGAAAATAAAGTAAGAAAAATAGTAAAAAGGATGACATATGATATACAAGATCTATGAATCAAGGATTACTCCCAACATTCAAGGCTGAAGAGAAGTGAGGGATGTAATAGTTAGATGTCAGGATGACATGTGATATACAAGATCTATGATATACAAGATCTATGGATCAAGGATTACTCCCAACATTCAAGGCTGAAGAGAAGTGAGTGATATAAGAGTTAGCTGTCGTCGTAGATGTTCTTTGTTGGAGTCAACGACGAGTTGATCTTGTTGTATTTCTGTGATCACCTTGATGCTTCTTGGTTGTGGCCTCTGGAGGTTGGAAGAATGAAGTGATAAGTAGGGATCCTATTGTCTTCTACAAACTGTTACTAAATAGTGATATTATAATAACTTGACAATTATCATTTGATAGGATTTGAAACTTGTAATTTTTCTTTAAAAAAATTAATTTATTAAACTAATACCATTTAATAAAATATTTATTTGAAACATTTAATAAATAAAAATTATTTATTTTTTGCAATCTCCATCTTGTGCCGCATGTTGAACCAAATTGGCGTACGAACCCTATGCGTTTGGCGGTCCCCATCTCGCGTTGAGTTACCCTCAATGAGACATGTCGAGTGAGACATATAGGTTTGTCGATGCAGTTGCTGATGGTTGGAACTTGGCAGTTACTACAAACTGTAATTGTACCCAATTCACCTATGTACCAAAAAAAAATTAATTATTATCATAAAAGAATTCAAACACAAACTTAAACTTAATAATTTAGATTCTAAACAATTATTATAATAAAATAATACACGAAAACTTTTTATAATTTAATTTAAAACTTGTATTTTCATTGAATGTAAGTTGTTAAACCTGTTTCAATAAACCACATTGATCTGATACGATAATAACAAACCTTATCATTATAGAACATCTTACCACATGTATATTAATATAGGAATTTAAACTTAGATTATATGAATATGATTGCTTTTCATTTATCACTAAGTTACAATGCCTTATATGAAATTTTAAAGTTCATCTATAAGTTGAAAAACTATTACTTTTAATTTAAATGTTTTTCATGCATTTTATCCATCTTTTAGGAAAAACTTTTCTGAAGTTTAAGTGAGAACATAGAATTTTTTTGAAGTGCATTAGTCTATTATTTCTGGTTTTAGTAAATTTTTTTGAGAAGTTTATAGAGAATATAAATTTATTTATTTAATAGTAAAAACTTTTGAAAAGTTTATAGAGAACATATATTTATTTATATATTTAGTTTTTGGTTAAGTTGGAAATTTGTTTGAAAAGTATTAGTTTATTATTTTTTATATTTGATTTTACTTTTTTAAATTAGTTATATGAGATTGAAACCAGTACCACCTGTATTGCATCATCACCATATAATGGTATTACAGTAAATCTTGGATATCATCCAGTATGGCTTAGCAAGATTTGAACCTTGGTCTCCTTAAATGTTAAAAATATAATCAATTGAACTAATACAACTTAATTTATATTTGGTTTTATTAAACAAATGTCTAATCATATTTATTCAAACTAAACAGAAATTTACTTAGATGAAATATAATGAGGAGAAAACCTTTATGGATAACAATCTAATAGGAAACTAAGAGTAGTCAAAAATATAAAATCAGTACACAAATACACAAATATTTTCTGCGAAATAGCAGATATTATTAAAGAAAAAAAACCAAAATAAATCTTTGATTGCTTTGCCAGATGCTAAATATGGTTTCATATTTGCTTGATCTTATTTCACTCCCATTTGGAAAGCAGAACAAAGTGGTTACAAAATTCATTCTTTACTGATAGAAATTTTTTTTTAAGTTGGATTTATAAAGTTTCAAAAGTAACGGTCTTTGAAATGAAGAAAACAAATGCTAAAATCTGAGATGTATAGACGAAAATGACATTTTAATCAATGAATGACGGTAGTTGATGGCTTTGGACACACGGATGCAGAGACGGGTTTGTGCTTTTTAGAAAGATGAAAAGTCATTTTCCAACAACTTAGAAAGGATGATTGAAGGATGGCGAGGAGGTGCTCCATTTATCCTAGCATTTCGTGAAGAAGTTACATTCTCAGTCAACTTTCTCTTAGCAACAGAGGATCTAGAGGAGAGGATTTGCCGAGGCCTTCCTTTTTCTTTTGGCAATCGAAAAATCCTCATCATCCTTGCTAACCACAAACTTGGGGTTGTTAGGAGTGAAACGCCTCTCAGGGCCATGAAAGGCAGAGACAACAACTTTGTGGAATTTTTTCTGGATCATATGCTTAAAGATAATAGCATGGAGACCTTTGTGCTTTGGTTTCAATATGGTGCTTTTTTGATTGCTTTCATGGAGATTGAAATTGACCTCACCATATAATCTGGAATGTTAATCTCCTTGACATCTTTCAGGTGGTTTAGGAAATATAAGTGAAAATTTTGCAAAGGTTTATCAATTCCATTGATGGCGAAGTATTGCATTATGGAGATTAGGACTCTGCACCAAAGATCCGGGAGACCTTCTCTTACAATATCCCCGTATTCTCTTCCTAACTTTCTCCCCTATTCTGAAAAATGCTTCAGCTCCTCAGCCATTGAATGTTTATCCCTTGAACATCAACAGTGAAGCTTAGTCCTTTGATAACAACTAGCCCGTTATCCCAAGAACTAATAAATTCTTGAGAAATTTCCACATCGTGTCCATTAAATTTTCTTATAAAATTAAAAAATCCATGGTTTTTCAGAATGGTTTCAACATCAGAGTTTAAGGAAAGGATATCGGGTTCTATCAAAGCCATCCCAAGAGTGAACCTGTCAAGGAAAATAGGGAAGAGAGCTCTGATTGCGACTACACTTAACTCGATTGGAATGACTCCACAAAGATAAATAATGTGAATATAGGCATTCCATCTTCCCATGCCACCTCATTCGGGATTATTATGTGAAAGGTAAGCCACATGAAGGTAAGCCACGCGAATGGCAATGGAGCTCACACAAGACTTGGTGCAAAGAATTAGATTGATAAGTGATTTATCTAAGGGTAGGAAATTCCTTGATGGCACATTTAGCAAAGTAAAGGATACCATCTAGGATTTTCCTTTTGATATAAGTTTAATTATTAAGTTTGAGTTTGTGTTCATGTTCGAATCAAGTTTGAGTTTGTGTTCAAGTTCCATATTTTTAAATTTTAAAATAATTTTGACATGATTAAAAATTCAAAATAAAATTCGACTTGTAAGATGCAAAACAATGCACCAAAAGCCCATCGATGTGGTATGAATTTAAAGGCACACGTGTAATCGATGCAATATCACATGTATTTTCGATCACAGCCATAACCAATGTCTAATTAATGTCATTCAGTTAATTTGTTACTCTATCAATCTAATTACCCGGAGTAATATTCATTTATTAATTTACTCAGACAAGAATCGTTGTAAATCTGCGATTGATATGTTTCTTTACTAATTGTAGCATTTGTTATATTCATTTATTAATGATTGATATGTTTTTTTACTAATTGTGGCATTTGTTATATTCATTTATTAATGATTGATATGTTTCTTTAGGCATTTGTTATATTCATTTATTAATCTACTCGGACAATAATCGGTATAAATTTGCAATTGATATGTTTCTTTACTAATTGTGGCATTTACTATGTGGGTTTGCGCCAATCATAATCTTTTCAAACCTAGGTGCAGTACAAGCTTGAAGTTTGGTGTCACTAGATTTGTGGATCAAATTTGTCACCTTAACTTTATTTTATTTTTAAAAGGTAATAACGGTTTAGTTTTGGGTATCCAAACTACCAATACACAAATCAAGTAAACTTGTTTTATTTTTTTAATTAATATTAAATATTATTTATAAATATTATGTGGTTATGGTTAGAGTTGTGGTTTTTTTGGTTAGACTCTTGTAAAAAAATATGTATATGTATGGGGATTCGAGGTTCTACATTTTGGATCATTTGCAGTTAATAAAGTTTACAACGAAATTGTAACCTGATCGGGTTGTTTTAACGAGCAATAGTTGAAATACACCGTTTGATCCGCCGTAATTGGTTTCACATACAAATTCTCATTCGTGCCAGACATGAAAAAATTAAGGTGCTTCACACCACAGCAACGGTTCTGACCGTAAATTCATATGGCTCTTTTTTTCTCCCTTGTAATGTCGATGCCGATTCACATGCACCTTTCTTCCATGTCGTACTTATGTCTGACAGTTTACACTACTCTGCAACTTCAAATATCTACCATTAAAACATTTTAAAAAACTAACAGGTCAACATGTACATACCTACATTCAGAATAAATAAATAAAACGACTTACCCTGTGCCAATGCTAAACTGAAGATGGTCGCATGTAGAACCAGAAAAAGGAGAATTCATAAATATCAAACTTGTTTTCTACCAATTTTTTTCCATGCCAAATTTAAGGTTTATTTGTCGAATTTATGCGCCAGGGTTTTAAATTTGATGAATTTTGAATTTTATCTAAAAAAATTGACAAATTTGATAACTAAGGATATAAGCAATTGAACTCACAACAATATGGAACATATTTATAGGCATACGAGAATTGGGAGAAAAGTGGGGATTGGGCATTCAGGAGCAATTTGAATTTGTGATTGGAGAATTTGATCTTGCTTGAAAATGGTCCTAGACTTTGATGAGTTTGATGAGTTGGCTTTCCGGTTTTAGAAACTGCCAAAATAATCCAATATGTCACACCTTCCTAAAAGCAAAGGATAGACGTGGAGCATATTAGGATGTCTAGGGGTCCTACATAACTATAACTAACAAGGATTACTAACCATATCAGAGAAGAAAATTTTTACCTCCACTGCTATCATCCGTGAGCCCCGATGGAAAGTTGGTTTGCCACACATGGAAGGATTGCTCCATGACACCTTTGTTAGCCAACAGGTCAACCACCTTATTACCTTCTTTATACATGTGTTGAATGGTGATATTAAATATATTTACCCATCATTCTCTTGCACTCACCAATGATGTTGCTGATGTTCCACGACGGATCTTAGTTTTCCTTAAGCCAATTAATGGCAAGCAAGGAGTCTCCTTCTACAATGTGTTGGTCAAAATAAAATTTACTTAACACTATTAATCCTTGGTGGAGGGCTCTCACCTCAGTCATATTATTCATCTGAATTCTGACATTCTCTTCATAAGCTATGAGAATTTCTCCCCTATCATTTCTAATAATACCTCCATTGCCTACCCTACAGGGGTTTCCTTTCATTACACCACCAAAATTGATCTTTGTCCAACCATGAGGAGGGGAGGTCCATTTGATGCTTGATCTATCCACTTGGGTTTGGAGGCCCTACCTGAAATGTGATTGATTTTAAAGAAAGCATACATATGGGTTTCAAATCCAGGTTTGGGATACTCTAGACTACACTAGTTGAGCATTTTCAGAAACAAGGAAAATGATATAGGAAAGAATTGACTTATGGTCTCTACTATAATCATCAAAAAATTTATTATTACATTCCAACCAGACTTACCAAAGGTAATGATGGAGGCAAATATACCAAAGGAACTTGAGCTAGGAGTTGATGAAAGGATTGGGCCATTGCTCAAAGAGGAGAGGAATGGAAGGTGGTTGAACCCAAGCAACATTGACAATCTCAAAAAGGGCATTTAAGATAGACCTGGAAAAAGGGTATTCCAAAAATAGATGCTTAACAGATTCTCAATTGGAGTTGCATAGACAACAACGATTTGGAATAAACATACATTTTTTTATAAGGTTATTTATAGTTAAAATTTTATTTTGCAATGTGAGCCATGAAAAAAATGAGACTTTGGAAATCAACTTTTTGGGCCACACAAGCTTTGCAAGGGACCAACAGGGAACAAGAGGACGTTGGATGTAATATGCTGATTTAACTAAAAATTACCCGTCTTCACAGGGATTCCAAATAAGGGTGTCTCTCGGTTGGTTTCTTGGGCTCAAGGCTATAATTTAATGTCACATAGTTGTTCCACTTTAGCGTAGTTTATGCGAGTTTCTTTAATTGAGTTTAACTTATTTTTATAATAATTTTTGGTTATTAGAGTGCATTATAATAATTTTTTAACAAGTTTTATTGGTCTACTCTGATTATCCATAAACATTAATATTTTTATCTTATCTTATCTACAAGGGATTTATCTAAAAGATAAGTGGTAAACTTGTTATCAACACAAAATTCTATGTAGGAACATTATAACGATCCCATGGATTCTAGAAATGTTGATTGGTAATTCCATAAATCATTTCATAGATGCTATAGGCATACAAGGTACAAAGTTTGTATTGTTAGGTTAAGCTTGTGAAAATGACCACCACCTCAAATTTGCTTTCAGGATACGTACCAATATATTTTTGGGACTTAAAATTGTGGAGGTTGAAGATGAATTTTATTGCAACACTTTTAAAAGTGCAAGGGAATTGTAGAAAATTGTCAAAGTTCTTCTTTGAATTCCTCCACATGATGGCCCAACATGGAGAAAATTAAAACTTAGCACATATTGAAGAAGTTGGTATTAGCAAATGAGCTAGACTCAATATTCAATTCTTAATATATCAAGGAAGGATAATACTCTCAAAATATACCAAAATGCAACACACATATATTCATGCTATGACCCAAAGTAAATAAACACTTTATATTCAAGTGGATGACAAATATATAATGCATTACAATATAAAATGATACACTGCAATTCGATACATACAATCTCTCTTACAACCCTTACATAAAGCCTTTACACAAAGTCTTTTTAATTTCATATTCAACTCTCTTCATTTCCTAAAACTCAAGGGAGATATGACTCTTCATATTTCTCATAGGAGAAATATTTTATTAACCTTATAATAATGACAAAACTTAATGATTACATGAAACCAAATATATTTACAAAGTACTTGCAAGGCACCAAATAATATAATATTCTCCAACACCCCTCGTATTACATTATTTTGTATGATGTCAATTTGTGACTTTGGTTCTAACTTTCCCACTTTGGCTCTAGCTGTGACTTTGGCTCTTGCTTTTTGGCTATAGCTCTTTCTAAATATTTATATTTCATATGTGCATATTTATCACAATAGCTGTAGTTGGTACCTACCACAAATTTGGCTTCAATGTTTCTTGTTATACATTAAATGTTATATGTCATAATATTTCTTATTACAAAACTAGTATTAGTATTCCATGTCACAAAATCACTCTCATGAGTTTGTCCTATAAATATTAGGCCTTTGTATTTTGGATTTATTTTAGATAAAATAGGTTCTTTCATTTATTATCTTGTTTTATTATATAAAAATTTTCTTAACAATATATAATTTTTGAATTGGAGTGTGAGCACAAGCTATAAGTAAGTGCAGCAGTGAGTGCAAGCACGAGATATAAGTGAGTGTGGTAAATATAACATTGAGTGCAAGCATGAGCTAAGAGTAAGTGCAGTAGTGAGTGCAAGTGTAAAATGGAAGTGCAACAATGAGTACAAGCACGAGCTAGGAGTGAGTGCAATAAGTGCAACAACAAGTGTGAGCACGAGCCAAGAGTAAGTGTAGCAGTGAGTGTGAATGTGAACTAGGAGTAAGTGCAGTAGGGAGTGCAAGCATGGGTTGTAAGTGAGTGCAGCCAAAATTAAGCATGATTCAAGTAATGGTGAGTGATAATGGGACCAGGAGCAAAAGCAAGAGTGAATAGGGTCCTAGTAGTAAGATCAGGAATATGAATGACTTTGAGGTAAAACCTGGCAGTGGTTGTAGTGTTGAAATTTTGGAGGCTAACTATAAGTCAGATCAATATTTAGACCTGAAGGGTCTAACAATAGATAGGGGTAAGCAACTGTCATCTCATGTAGTGTTGTAAAATCCAAAAATCCTTGATTCTAAGTTGGATATGCACCCAAAAAAAGGCCAACTTTTTATTCCAAATGATCTAGTTAATATGGCTATTGAGCAAGGATCCCATAACTTGGTTGGCAAATTTATGGGGGTGAGTTCCGACTTGGATGCGATCAAGAAATTGGATTAATACCAAATGGACACCCAATGATAATATGGAAATTGTTGCCCTTCCTAAAGGTTTTTTTTTTATGGGAAAGCTAAATTGTTTTGAATATTTAGAGATAATTTTATGGGGGGGTCGTGGTTCTTTGGTAGGCATGGCCTTTTCCTTAGGATATGGGGATCAGATTTTAATCTTAAGACCCAAATTTTTTTATAGGTCCTAGTTTGGGTAAGATTACCTAATCTTCCATTTCACTATTGGCATGAGGAGATTTTTGCTAGTATTACTAAGTAAATGGGCTAACTTATTTCTATGGATATAGCCATCAAGTACAAGTCCTACCCCATTCATGCAAGAATATGTGTCAATGTGGATATGGAGAAAATATACCAGATTCGATTCAACTGGTTTCAAGATTAGGAGTTTGAAACTAGTCTCTTGAATATGAGAAACCCCCTTTTAAATGTGAGGTTTGTAAAAAATTAGGGTACGTCTGGGTTTTCCCAAACAAAAAGCCTCCATCCCATGGTCAGAAGATCTAGAAACAAAAGCAAATGAAAGAAGAGCTTGCTAGGAAGAAAATTGAAAATCCTAATAGTGAAGCCTATAAAGTTGATATGCAGAAGGTTTCATCCAGAGAGAACCCTAAAATGGAAGCACTACACCAAAAAAGGGCTTTAATGATGGTTAAAGTAAGGAAATTTTTTATGATGGTAAAAAACCACCTTAATAGATCCTAAGAGGGCGGTTAAAAACTACCCTCTTAGGATAATCGCCCTCTTAGGGTCACCCTAAGAGGGTGGTTCTAAACCACCCTCTTAGGTTTAAGAGGGTGGCTCAGGAAACCCTAAGAGGGTGGTATGGTCTCAAAAAAAAAAAATTATAAATATCGCAGGAAAGCCTAGATCACATTTTAACACTTTGAGCATTCTGCAGTGTGTGATGGAGAGGGGGACCGTGGGACTAGAGAAGACTACTAGTTTCTTCCTAACAACTATTGCATGGTTCCTTCGATCAATTCCCCTACCCATTCAGTTGCTTTATCATCTCTTCACCATGCCAATTGAACACCCTCTCTATTTTAAGGGTCTAGTCAAAATATTCTCAGTTCCCTCCCAAACCCTATCTCTACCCAAGGAAGTGGAGAGTTTCTAGGGTATAAATAAGGATAGAGAGGTTCATCTTTGAGACTCCCTCAATATTAAAATCCTCTTTTCTCTATTAAGGGAATCCTGGACTGGTCCACCTCTCTATTTTAAAATAGCAAAGCTAGGGCTTTGAGCATTTTTATAGCACGTGACGGAGGTAGAGCTAGGGCTTTGAGCATTTTGGTAATGCATGTGATGGAGGTAGAGCTAGGGCTTTGAGAATTTATGCAGCACATGATGGAGGTAGAGCTAGGGCTTTGAGCTTTGAATATAAACTTGTATATTTTGGTACACAAAATTTAAACTTGAATATAAGAATTGAGCTTATACCATTTGATCTGAAAAAACTTATGTTGTGACAAGTAGATATTTGAATATATTTTTTGATTACTATGTATATGTATTTGGGTGTTCTCTCTATTTTCATTTAGATCTTTGTTGGTTCTTCTCTCGATTTTTAGTTTTATTAATACCAATATGAAAACCCTAACCAGATTTCGTATTTGGGTGTTATTTCTATTTTCATTTAGAGCTTCATTGGGTCTTCTCTCGGTTTTTAGTTTTATTAATACCAATATGAAAACCCTGACCAGATTTTGTATTTGGGTGTTCTTTCTATTTTCATTTAGAGCTTTTTTTTGTCTTCCTTCTATTAGTTTTATTAATACCAATATGAAAACCCATAGTGGCTTCCTTCTATTTTCATTTTAGAGCTTCATTTGGTCTTCCTTTGATTTTTAGTTTTATTAATACCAATATGAAAACCCATAGTGGCTTCCTTCTATTTTCATTTTAGAGCTTCATTTGGTCTTCCTTTGATTTTTAGTTTTATTAATACCAATATGAAAACCCACAGTGGCTTCCTTTTATTTTCATTTTAGAGCTTCATTTGGTCTTCCTTCGATTTTCAATTTTATTAATACCAATATGAAAACCCACAGTGGCTTCCTTCTATTTTCATTTTAGAGCTTCGTTTGGTGTTCTTTCTTCCACATTTGACATTGAGTGGAAACCCACATAAACAAGGATTTCCTGAGAAATAATAAACTTCGAATGTTTTGAGTTCCTAGAAACTTTTTTACTACAAAAAGAAACATTGGCAAGGTTTTGAGTTCCAACAAAGCACCTACGCTAAGTTATACATCTCTCTATGTACATTGCATGAGTGGAGAATACACTTGCTAAGAAATGGTCCAACCATATTTTATATATAATGTTGACACCTTTGAAAATATCTATTTAGAAAGGCATCTATCATGATTTGACAATGCTGAAATGAAATATATAATATGACAATGTGATAAACATGTTGCTCATAAATTTTCATGAGCTAAAATGGCATTATATGATCTTGGCACATGTGCTACCATAGGGTTTTTAACTATTGGCTCTTCTCCCCTACTTGTTTAGATGATCTCTCCTATCATTCGAGTTCTTATATAAAATTTCCAAGCTTTGTTTGATTATGTTGATTATTTTATTCAAGGTTTCATATAATAGTCTGTAACTGTAAATATCTATTTATTTGTTAGTTATATCATCATATAACTTGCAAGTGGAAACAAAGTTTGTTTCATTCTCTACTTAATACTTTTGCAAATTCTATTTCCCAAGGTTTTTGTGGGTGGATCTGTCTAGGGGTTTCACCATGTAGTTCATGCAAGTTAGTTCTTGGTTTTGCAAATATGGTTTTCCTCTTGAGGGGTTTTGCCTTATGAAGGCAGGTTAAATGCTCTAGTTTAGGTTTGTTGATATTATTTTAATACCAAATATTTGGTTTTTATTATTATTGTCCTTTCAATGACTACTATTGATTTTACTTTTGCTTTGATGATTCTTATAACACCAGATATTCTACTTGCATCTCTATTGTTGTTTTAAAGGCTATATTGGTTACTTTTGATGGTTTGATTTCATGTCTACAAAATCCTTTTAGTGTTAGATCTCTAGAGATGATACAATACATGTCTTCTCCCCTCCTTTTTTAGATTATCTCTCCTATCATTCTAGTTCTGAAATAAAATTTCTAAGCTCTATTTGATTATGTTGATGATTTTTTATGAGGTTTCACACAATAGTCTCTAACTGAAAATATCTATTTTTTGTTAGTTATATCATCATATAACTTGCAAGTGGAAATGAAGCTTGTTTCATTCTCTACTTGATACTTTTGCAAATTCTATTTCCCAAGGTTTTTGTGGGTGGATCTGTCTAGGGGTTTCACCATGTAGTTCATGTGAGTTAGTTCTTGGTTTTGCAAATATGGTTTTCTTCTTGAGGGATTTTGCCTTATGAAGGCAGGTTAAATGCTCTAGTTTGGGTTTCTTGATATTCTTATAATACCAAATATTTGGTTTTTATTATTATTGTCCTTTCAATGACTACTATTGATTTTACTTTTGCTTTGATGATTCTTATAACACCAAATATTCTACTTGCATCTCTATTATTGTTTTAAAGGCTATATTGGTTACTTTTGATGGTTTACTTTCATATCTACAAAATCCTTTTAGTGTTAGATCTCTAGAGATGATACAATACTTGTCTTCTCCCCTACTTGTTTAGATGATCTCTCCTATCATTCTAGTTCTGAAATAAAATTTCTAAGCTTTGTTTGATTGTGTTGATTATTTTATTCAAGGTTTCATATAATAATCTATAACTGCAAATATCTATTTATTTGTTAGTTATATCATCATATAACTTGCAAGTGGAAACAAAGTTTGTTTCATTCTCTACTTAATACTTTTGCAAATTCTCTTTTCCAAGGTTTTTGTGGGTGGATCTTTCTAGGGGTTTCACCATGTAGTTCATGCGAGTTAGTTCTTGGTTTTGCAAATATGGTTTTCCTCTTGAGGGGTTTTACCTTATGAAGGAAGGTTAAATGCTCTAGTTTAGGTTTGTTGATATTCTTATAATACCAAATATTTGGTTTTTATTATTATTTTCCTTTCAATGACTACTATTGATTTTACTTTTGCTTTGATGATTATTATAACACCAGATATTCTACTTGCATCTCTATTGTTGTTTTAAAGGCTATATTGGTTACTTTTGATGGTTTGATTTCATGTCTACAAAATACTTTTAGTGTTAGATCTCTAGAGATGATACAATACTTTTCTCCCCTACTTGTTTAGATGATATGTGTTGTCATTTTAGTTATGAAATAAAATTTCTAAGCTTTGTTTGATTGTGTTGATTATTTTATTCAAGGTTTCATACAATAGTCTGTAACTACAAATATATATTTATTTGCTAGTTATATCATCATATAACTTGCAAGTGGAAACAAAGTTTGTTTCATTCTCTACTTAATACTTTTACAAATTCTATTTCCCAAGGTTTTTGTGGGTGGATCTATCTAGGGGTTTCACCATGTAGTTCATGTGAGTTAGTTCTTGATTTTGAAAATATGGTTTTCTTCTTGAGGGATTTTGCCTTATGAAGGCAAGTTAAATGCTCTAGTTTAGGTTTTTTGATATTCTTATAATACTAAATATTTGGTTTTTATTATTATTTTCCTTTCAATGACTACTATTGATTTTACTTTTACTTTGATGATTCTTACAACACCAGATATTCTACTTGCATCTCTATTATTGTTTTAAAGGTTATATTGGTTAATTTTGATGGTTTACTTTCATGTCTACAAAATCCTTTTAGTGTTAGATTTATAGAGATAATACAATACTTGTTTTCTCCCCTACTTGATTATATGACCTCTCCTATAATTTGAGTTCTGAAATAAAATTGCCAAGCTTTGTTTGATTGTATTGATTATTTTATTCAAGGTTGCATACAATAGTCTGTAACTGCAAATATCTATTTATTTGTTAGTTATATCATAATATAACTTGCAAGTGGAAATGTAGTTTATTTCATTCTCTACTTAATACTTTTGCAAATTCTATTTCCCAAGGTTTTTGTGGGTGGATATGTCTAGGGGTTTCACCATGTAGTTCATGCGAGTTAGTTCTTGATTTTGCAAATATGGTTTTCTTCTTGAGGGGTTTTGCCTTATGAAGGCAGGTTAAATGCTCTAGTTTAGGTTTGTTAATATTCTTATAATACCAAATATTTGGGTATTATTATTATTTTCCTTTCAAAGACTACTATTGATTTTAATTTTGCTTTGATGATTTTTATAACACTAGATATCCTACTTGCATCTCTATTATTGTTTTAAAGGTTATATTGGTTACTTTTGATGGTTTGCTTTCATGTCTACAAAATCATTTTAGTGTTAGATCTCTAGAGATGATACAATACTTATCTTCTCCCCTACTTGTTTAGATGATCTCTCCTATCATTCTAGTTTTGAAATAAAATTTCCAAGCTTTGTTTGATTGTGTTGATTATTTTATTCAAGGTTTCATACAATAGTTTGTAACTGCAAATATCTATTTATTTGTTAGTTATATCATCATATAACTTGCAAGTGGAAACGAAATTTGTTTCATTCTCTACCTAATACTTTTGCAAATTCTATTTCCCAAGGTTTTTGTGGGTGGATCTATCTAGGGGTTTCACCATGTAGTTCATGCGAGTTAGTTCTTGGTTTTGCAAATATGGTTTTCTTCTTGAGGGGTTTTACCTTATGAAGGTAGGTTAAATGCTCTAGTTTAGATTTGTTGATATTCTTTTAATACCAAATAATTAGTTTTATTATTATTCTTTTTTCAATGACTACTATTGATTTTACTTTTGCTTTGATGATTCTTATAACATTATATATTCTACTTGCATCTCTATTGTTGTTTTAAAGACTATATTGGCTACTTTTGATGGTTTGTTTTCATGTCTACAAAATCCTTTTAGTGTTATATCTCTAAAAATGATATAATATTTGTCTTATCCCCTACTTGTTTAGATGATCTCTCCTATCATTCAAGTTCTAAAATAAAATTTCTAAGCTTTGCTTGATTGTGTTGATTATTTTATTCAAGGTTTCATACAATAGTTTGTAACTACAAATATCTATTTATTTGTTAGTTATATCATCATATAACTTGCAAGTGGAAACAAATTTTGTTTTATTCTCTACTTAATACTTTTGTAAATTCTATTTCCCAAGGTTTTTTTGGGTGGATCTATCTAGGGGTTTCACCATGTAGTTCATGCGAGTTAGTTATTGGTTTTACAAATATGATTTTCTTCTAAAGGGGTTTTGCTTAATGAAGGCGGGTTAAATGCTCTAGTTTAGGTTTTTTGATATGCTTATAATACCAAATATTTGGTTTTTATTATTATTATCCTTTAAATGACTACTATTGATTTTACTTTTGATTTGATGATTTTTATAACACCATATATTCTACTTGCATCTCTATTATTGTTTTAAAGGCTATATTGGTTACTTTTGATGGTTTGCTTTCATGTCTACAAAATCCTTTTAGTGTTAGATATCTAGAGATGATACAATACTTGTCTTCTCCCCTAATTTTTTAGATGATCTCTCCTATCATTCCAGTTCTGAAATAAAATTTCCAAGCTTTGTTTGATTGTGTTGATTTTTTTAATTCAAGGTTTCATACAATAGTTTGTAACTGCAAATATATTTTTATTTTTTAGTTATATCATCATATAACTTGCAAGTGGAAATAAATTTTATTTCATTCTCTACTTAATACTTTTGCAAATTCTATTTCCCAAGGTTTTTATGTGGTGGATCTATCTAGGGGTTTCACCATGTAGTTCATTTGAGTTAGTTCTTAGTTTTGAAACTATGGTTTTCTTCTTGAGGATTTTTTCCTTATGAATGCAGGTTATATGCTCTAGTCTGAGACCCCTTAGAGGAACATACCTATCCTACCCCACAATATTTAAACAAGTGACCAAGCTTGAATTTAACTAGGTCTGACCATTGCATTTTAGAATCTAGGAGTGTTTTGTTTCTGCATGTATTGAATAAAATGCATAGTAAGTGAAAATAACAAAATTTTACTATTATTTGGTTTTTATTATTATTTTCCTTTCAATGACTACTATTGATTTACTTTTGCTTTGATGATTCTTATAACACAATATATTCTACTTGCATCTCTATTATTATTTTAAAGGCTATATTGGTTACTTTTGATGGTTTACTTTCGTGTCTATAAAATCCTTTTAGTGTTAGATCTCTAGATATGATACAATACTTATCTTCTCCCCTAATTGTTTAGATGATCTCTCCTATCATTCTAGTTTTGAAATAAAATTTCCAAGCTTTGTTTGATTATGTTGATTTTTTTATTCAAGGTTTCATACAATAGTTTGTAACTACAAATATCTATTTATTTGTTAGTTATATCATAATATAACTTGCAAGTGGAAACAAATTTTATTTAATTCTCCACTTAATAATTTTGCAAATTCTATTTTCCAAGGTTTTTGTGGGTGGATCTATCTAGGGGTTTCACTATGTAGTTCATGTGAATTAGTTCTTGGTTTTGCAACTATGGTTTTCTTCTTGAGGGGTTTTGCCTTATGAAGGTATGTTAAATGTTCTAGTATGAGACCCCCTAGAGGGACACACCTACCCTATCCCACAAGATTCAAACAAGTGACCAAGCTTGAATTTAACCAGGCTTGACCATTGTGTTTTAGAATCTAGGAGTGTTTTGTTTCTGCATGTATTGAATAAAATGCAGAGTAAGTGAAAATAACATAATCAAGTAAGAATGAGTATAGAAACCCAATCATATTAATGATTATCTTTAATTTGTGATAATATTTTCTTGATAAACATATGTTCTTATTATATCTTCTCCATATCTTGTATTCCCATTCTTCTTATCAAATGTGAAACTTCATGAAAATAAAGATCATTTATTTTTCTTACTTCATGAATAGATATTTTGCTCATACAACAAGTGTAACACAAATTGAATCCTCCATAGATATTCTACGATATCCACATACACAAAAATACTTGATCAAGAGGTTTTAAAATAAGCTAGTATATACCTTTGTGGTGCTCTAAAACTTTTTGTAGTTGAAAGCATTGATGTAACATCAACTAATGCTAATAGAGACATATTTAACCATGAGTCTTTCTTTTTTTCTAAAACCAATTCTTTTTTTTCAACCGATTCTTCTACTTTTTGTTTAGCTAAGGGTTCTTCCTTTTGTTTTATAGTAACTTATTTTAATTTTGTCTTAGAAGAGTTAGTTAAAATAAAATAACTGCTTTCAGAGCAAACATAGTCAATATGAACAAAAAAAGACCAATAAAGACACCATGGGTATCTAAGACTATCACAATAAATTAGGATTTAGTGACAGATGCTAGTAAGTACTTGAAATTTGATAGTGTTGTTCAATAGTGGTTGACCTAGGCATATTATAATTGATCGTGGTTTTGTCATAGACTATGGTGTATTGCAAAAATTGGTGGAAGATACTAGCTATAGAGTTTTGTTAATGAGGAAGATAAGGAGATGAACCATAACATAAATAAATTTTATGGTGAGAATACTCGAAATGAGGCTGATAATGCTTTGGCTAATGAAGAAGGTACGTAGACTACACAAGAAATTTGCTTGTGATGGGTTACTCATTGTTGTCATACTATATGGTATAAAGATGTTTGGATGGTGCCGATATTATAGGTGTTGATGCAAGGTCATCACACACTTCAAACATTAAATATCATAGAAAGAGAGGTCCAAAAAGATGTGCAGCAGATTCAAGTAACACAGATAAGGTGGAGATCATTTAAAATCTAAATAGATAGTCTGTAAGAATTATTTTTATTAAGTTTATATCTTACTTAGGGGTGATTGTGAGGGATATTGTCCCTATCACTCATATAGATTGGAAAATAGTCCTAGTGGAAGTTAAAACTAATTATGGGCACACATTACGGTAAATTTCTAGCCAATGAAGTTCATAGTGTCCATTTTTAAATACTTATATAAATGTTGCATCTAATAAGATACTGGTTTGATGTAGCAAAATATATCATTTTCAACACAATGAAGAAATGGGTATTCATGACCATAGACAAGTAATTGTGAGAACATAAGCATAGACTTATGAAAACCCACTCTGATAAGTATGATAATGATGAAGATAAAATTGCTAATCCCCCACCTCGTGTATCACAAAAAGATTGGAAAGCCTTTTTGAATGGCAGGAGCAATGCTGACTTTAAGGCAAGTACCAGTCAATATGCTATGGTAGTTCATATCATTGTTATGTTCATGTGAATTTTTTTGATATTTCTCTTCCTAATGAATTTATATATTGGTTTATTTATTTTATTATAGACAGTGATGCAAAGGAGAAAACAAAATAGATCTCACCAATCCATTATGCACACTTATAGTCAAATAGGATATGCTATATTGGAGCATGAAATGGTATTCTATCATACTCATCCATTATATGTGATAAGTATAACTATATTGTTTTGTCGTATGACTTATCCCCATGTCTCTCAAACTATATATATTACAGAGGAAGAGCCAACCAAATGCAAGAACTCCACTACCAAGGGCAACTGTGTGGATGGTAAATTATACAAAGAAGGATGAGGCTCTTGTTTCACCATAAGTTGCAAAGATAATTGTAAATGACATTCCCTTGGAAATAACAATACGTTGAACTTCAAACCATTGTTATTTTGATTATTTTTTAACATATTACCAATTAACTATGCATGTGATGTTGCTAAAAAAATTGGATGACAAAATGTCATTTATGAGCTCCATAAAACAATCTATTAAAGATGATGCCATCACCAATATTTTAGGACCCAAAAGACCAGGTCGGGTTTGGGGTGTCGATAAAGGAGTATCATCAACTACTTTGTTTACTAGTGAGGGTTACATATAGAAGTTGTACCAGATGTAAGAACATACTTGATTTGCATAGATGGATATTTATGTATCTGACAAAAGTATCAAAATGCCCTCTCACCTCATCTGATGGTTGGGGTGGGTAGGGATGTTTAGAAATATATTGATTATATGGAAGGCTTAGGTTGTCCATTCACCTATATTTGTAAATACGAATTACACTTGAAATAATTTTTTTTCATTTACATATATAATCATAACTAATTTTGCAATTGAAATAAGATTTTTCATTCATTTAGCATTCTTAAAATCGTGATTTCTATTTCTCCACTGGTCACAAACACATTTTTCTTTATGTTCTCAGTCTCCACTAGTAGCCTTCATTTGCTGCTGCTTTACCTTGAGAGGATCCTCCTCATATGGATTTTTACATTTGTACTTGATTTATAGAATTAGGGTTTTTTCGCTTTGGATTTACCCACCATGGTTATAATTTCAATGGTTTACTGTTTTATCTCTTAGTAAATTCTTGAGCTCCTTGGGTTATTTTTGCCCTAGTACTTAAATATTCTAACCGGATATGGTCGTTGAATTTCATTTACCTCCTTTGGTCACTCTTGGACATAATATAATTTTTTTATTTCTTGCTTTTGTACATGTAAGAGGTGCAATAGATCATTGTTGTTTGTAAATAATAAGTTGGTTTTCATACAATAATTTAAGAGAAAATATTCTATATATTATTCAAAATAAACTGTGTAATTCTAAGCTTCAATATCTAATTTGTGAATATTTTGATGGTAGCCTTGATAGTATTATATTGCATGCATTTAAACCACATTTTCCTTATTATACAAGCTCAAGTTATTTACTTGTCCACTTTATGATTCTAAAAGGAATAGGTTTCCTATTTTGCATAAGAAATGCCCTTATGCTTGTGCTTGAAGGATCGTATTGAACCAAAAATAAGAGGGAAACAAATCTACAAGTGTTAAAATTGAGTTAGATATTATTATTTTTTCAGGAGTTCAATATAACCTCCATTACCTCTATATAATGAATTTGATCCTTTTTTTAGGATCAATAAGAGGGGTTGCAAGCCATCTAAAAGCCTCTTACAAAGTTTCTATTGAAACTACATGGACGCATGAATACCCTCAATTGGTATAATCATATTCAAGTGTAAGTTTTGTACAAATGGTAGTTAATTGTTTATTTTATTATGAGTAGTATCTAGAATGCATTTGTGAAGATAAGGCTGCTCTTGTATAATCACTAACAAGTGGAACTCAAATGGACACATGAGTAAAAAATTATAATGAATGCTCTAAGAAGATATTAATTCAAGCCATTAACAACCAGATTTGTACTACCTTCTTATATTTTATGCTTAGGTGGCACTATTGTAGGTATATTGACCTCTTTTGATGACATTCCTTTTAGAATTTACTTTCTATCTATAGGAATTACAAGGGTCTATAATCAATATGTATGATTCTCTCAATGCTCAAAATATAATATTTTCACTAACAACATGCCTAGGACATGGCATGGAGTTCTTTCTCCTACTTGGTAGGCAACAAGATGCTAAAGTTGAGCAAGAAATGTACCAAGTGCATATGTTGATAGTTTCTATCTGAAATCATTGTTGCAGATCTAAAAAGGCAAGTATTAGTGCCAAGCTAAGTCAATGAATCAATTATCATAATGCTATTTATGGTACCTTCATCCACATGAAATTTGGGCTCTTCATTTTCTAACTTAATTTAAGTGTCATGATGCTTGTTGCAGATCCAAAAATATAAGTAATAGAAACAAGTTAAGTCAATGAATCAAGTCTCAGAATGCTTTTTGTGGTACCTTAGTCCACATGAACTTTCGTTTGACTCTTTTTTTTCTCACTTAGTTTAAGTACCATGCAATATGGGAGAAGTCTATTAAAAACCAATCATAAAAATTAGTTATACCTAAGAATCTATAAAGCTCTATGAAAGTCATTTGTGAAGACTAGTCTCAAATTGTCTAAATTGTTTTAACATGAACTCCTTTCTTACTGATAAATTTTACTGATTTCTATAGATCTAAATGAGTCTGCTAGATTTCTGTAGAGTTTACTGTTATTTTTCTAGATTTATGTTTTCTATAGACATTTTAGGGAAATATGTCAACATAATATGCACATGTGACTTGTTCTTCCTTCTAAGCTAAAGCATCTAGGTTTAGTAAGTTCTATCAATGTATAAGAAATTATAATAGGAACTGGATTATGATAAGTGTACAAGATTTAAAACAGGTACTATAACCATCTCTTCCAAATATCCAGACTTATGCTAAAAATAATGGTAAATTTTGCTAATTTGTGTAGATCTAAATAAGTCTGCTAGAGTTCTCTAGAGTTGTTTACTATTATTTTTGCTAGATTTATGTTTTTTGAAGACCTCTTAGGAAAATATGTGGATATAATATGCACATGTGACTTGTTCTTCCTTCTAACCTAAAGCATCTAGGATTAGTAAGTTCAATTAGTGTCTAAGAAATTATAATCATCTTCCTCAAACCCTAGGTCTCATACACTAGACTTCTTAGTCAGTCTAAAATTGTTTTCTTGAAGTCTTACATCAAATACAATTTAAGGTCAAACCCTTATAGCTTATTTTCATAATTAAGGATAGCTAGAAACTCCTTGTGGATTTAATATTTTAAACTTAATTTTGGTTGGGCATGATTTGACAAATGATCCCACAATAGGTATCCTAAATTTATGTGGTTTTCATTTACTATGACATAGATGTTTGATGTTTGGTCCTTTGAAGGAGTATAATTTAAATTCTTTGCTAATGCTTCCCCATCATGTTATGTTGCTTACCATGCTTAAAAAATCCAATATATCTATCTATATATATGCCATCTTGCCACCATCCAATATTTTGAATCCAAACCCCTACCATCCCAATCATGTATCTTTCTATACCATGTTATGTCCCTCCCAAAAACCATGGAATATGAGGCATTAATTTGTTATCTATTGGTAGGTTCTCTAGAATATATAGCTATTCTTAGGAGTTAGGTTTAGTTTCTGGTTTTGCAGTCCTGGATTACTTATTTTTTACAATGAGTGTTGGAACACTATTATCTATTTTAGTATTAGTTTCAATTAACAGTAGCTACAAGCTTCCTATTAAAACTGCATGTCTTTTTAGAGTAAATACATGTGTTGAGCAGGTAGACAAGCTACAAATGATTCAATCAACAATAGAAAAACTTCTATCATTCAAAATACATTTGGTTAGGCCCAAAAAATCAAAATACTTGGATGTAAATCTTATCTTACACCACCCTAACTTGAGGTTGATCTTAGTGAATTAGTTGGCATATCTAAGTTGATTCAACAAGTAATTGGGTACCTATTTTTTATAATGATTTTATTCAAAACTTTATATTCATTCAAAATATTGCAAGGTGATGCACTCAACCATATGTATCCCTTTTGTCTCAACTCTTTAATATGGTGCTTGATCACACCATTCCAAAATATAAAATTGGTACAAAGGGCCATATGACAAAGAAGCCCAAGAAACTACATCTATCAAGTGCTTCACCTGACAATGCAACAATACCAACTTAGATGTTGTAAATATATCATTGTCTTCCACTATCAGTTGATCAACCCACCTTTGTTCCATCACTCAAGAACATAGAGTTGTATTAGTCTTCCCATCATTATGTGAATTGATCATCAAAATCATCAACCTTCTTGGTAGCATGATCTACCTCTATTATCCCTATAAAATTGATCTCGTAAAGTGAGGACTCTGCCTTGACACCTTGACTAGTAGACACCATGGCACTACCACATATTGGGCTGCTCAAGAGGATCTCTACTTTTGAATTATTTTATTGCATATGAAAGTCTAGGATGCTAGTCAACCCATATATCTTTACCTTGATTCAACCAACCAATTAGATAAGGTATAGAATGATATATCATTGGCAAGTTTTAGCCTATTAAAATTAAGATTCTTTTGACTAACGCTATCTACAAACTATAAAGAATTTCCAGCACCCACATATTTGTATGACTATTTATTAGTCTTTTATACATGCATACATTGTTTATTTCCATGTACCATATGATAGTATGCATGAGATAATATATCAAGTGTAAAATTATTTATAACATGGTATGCCTAGGATCACATTGGTTGTATGCACTCCAACAAGAGAAAAATGGTTCATTGTGACTTCATACATACTCTGATGCTTCCATGGAAAATTGTATCCCACTTTGTTCCAATGGAAAATTACCTCATCCATGAAATGACCATGATAAATAAAGTATGCCTTAGTTGAAACAACATACCACTACTGAGTGCTATGCTATTTTAGCTGAGACATCCTCTATTTTTTTTTTAGGTGAGACCTTAAGAGGGAGGTTATAAACTACCCTCTTAGGCCTAAGATGTCTTAACCCTAAGACGACAGTTTTTATCCACCCTCTTAGATCTAAGAGAGTAGTTCTAACCACCCTCATATCCATAAGAGGACAAATTTTTGAGGCATTTTTTAGTCACCGTCGTATGTCACGAACTTTTTACGATACCCTCATAGAAGACAATTGAGAAACTATATTTAAAGACCTTTAAGGGCGGTTAAAAACCATATTTAAAGCCCTTTTTTGGTGTAATGAATATTCCTTGGAAGGAAATATTCTTTAATAAAGTAAAGTTGATGTACAAAAGAAGTCTCCTATGGAGAATCAAGCTTTGGTAGAAAAATGAAGGTATGTGAAACTTTGCCCCCCAAAATCCAAATATTATTTTATCTTCAAATACCTTTGACATCCTTCAAGAAATCACTCATAGAGAGGAAGAGAATATCTTAATGGAAAATTCAATGGATGGAAAATCTCAGTTAGAAATTGAGGATGGGGGAAATGAACATAATGAAATGGTCTTAAAATAATTGGTAAATCAATTTAAAAATAAACTAGGAAATCAGTTGAGTCATAAAAAATTGCTCAAATTCCAAAGACTAGACATCAAAATAAAATAGGGGTTGATGTGGGTGGTGTTAAATATCAAGGAAAACCTTCTAATCATAAAACTAAAGAAAAAGAGATAAAATTAGATATTGCCAATGAAATCTAAACTATTATTGCCTTGGGTGGGGAAGTAAAAAGCCACCAGAGAAATAAAAAAAATGAAGCTTATTTAATGGAATATTAGGAGACTTAATACCTTGGTCAAGCATACACTGGTCCAAACATTACAAAAATATAATGGACCTCAAATCATTCTTCTTGAGGAAACTAAATTGGATGCTCAGAGTATAGAATTAGTCAAATAGAGAATTAGGACGGAGGGTAATTTTTATTGCTAGTCTTGCCTTGGGCACCTTTGGAGGGATTTTTAGCATGTGGGATAAAAATAAATTAGAAGGAAGACTTATAATTCAATCTAACATATTTATCTCTGTTATTTTGCATTGCAAAAAGGAAAATACACAATGTATCTTATTTATTTTTTGATTAGGTAAAAAAGAGGTTTTGAAAGGCTCCAAAAATATTTTACAAAGGGGTTTTGGAAGGATCCCAAAACCTATACAAATCCATAAAAATATTCAATAAGAATCAAAGAAGAAAGTCCCTTAGGGATAATTGAACCAACATCCGACAAGATTGATCCTTTATCCTAAAGTATCGGATCTTACGGATCCCAATCCCACCTTTTTTAGTTTAAAATTAAAATTAAAAAAATATTATTAAAAAAATAATAAATCCATTGCATTCCTAGGATCACTCAAAAAACCAAGAAAATTTAAAATTAGGCCATCCTACCTAATTCTAGATTTGAAACCAAGCCTTCCTGCAATGTGCATCCAACCTGAAATTAGGATTTTTTAAATACTCCTGACTAGAAAAAAAGGTGAACTAACACACAACACCATGATCTACGACAACAAAAATAGGGACATACATCCAACCCAAGAAAGGGAGCTGAGATTTGGACTAAAAAATAGTCAAAAATTGAACCTTATTAAAAAATAGAGCATTGCAGTGCACAACCAACAAACAATTGGGGTATGGAAATTGAGCCTACCAATGAAATATGACCTTCCTACCCAAAATAGGATATAGAGTTTTTGTACCTAAAAATGACCCACCATATAACTGTACCCAAAACCAATCAAGGATCTGGTCCTAACATAATCCACCATGGATTAGTTCCCAAAAATAGTCACTGAGGATATGGTCCTAAAAATGAGCCTTGAATAGAAGATATCTAGACCATCCAAAACACCCAGAGCACTAAAAATTTTAAAAATATCCATCCCATGCAAATGAGAATCAAGGCCCTACAAGTCAGGGCAAAGGGACCAAGAAAATACTAGGCAAAAATCCCCAAAAATCCAATGGATCCCACAACCAACCAGAGAGGCCTTATCATACAAGCTTAACCCCACAAATATTGAAGGCATAGGAATCCCCTAGATGAAATAACATCCCACCTTATAGGAGAAGAAAAATAGGCTGAAGCCCAAGCACTCGATCACCAATTGGTCTAGCCATCCACCCAGAAACAAGGCCAGCTACTGAGATTCCTTTAGCTACCCTTGCCTTCCACATAGCCCTCCAACTATGTTTCCTTCAATAGACCCAACCTTCCACCCAATAAATCAGCCTACTATTGCAGACACAACAACCAAACCAGGAAACCCAACAATCCATAATGACCAAAACCAACAAACTTCCTAGTAGTACATCCAACCTTTGTGGTTCCTTCAATCTAAATCCCTAACTGTGGTTCCATCAACTGGCCCAACCTTCCACCTAAGAGACCTACATGCAGTTTAAGGTACATCTACCAAAATGTATCTTCACTCATAGGGGTGTCCACTGGGTTGCAAAGCATTCATTCCAAAAATTTGGTCTCACGGAATGCAATGCCTCACAAGCCCTATAATACACAATGTATTTTAACTAATATCCATGCTCCAAATTTTGTTGTTGATAAAAATAATTCATGAGAGAATTTGAGTCATCAAAGATAAGCTTTTAAAGGAATTTCTTGGATTGTGGTTGGGGATTTCAATTCCCTATTGAATCCATTGGATAAGAAAGGGGGAAACCCTATAATATCATAAGGCATGTATGATTTGCTTAGTTTGTTATGTCTATTTATATTTTGGATGTGTATTTGAGAGGAGAAAAATACACATGGAGTAATAGACATATGAGATATTATCTTATTCAAATCAAGCTTGATAGAGTCTTATTCTCCAAATAAAGTTAATTTCTTTTAGGGGATACCCTTCTCTCAACCCTACCAAAGTTTGGTTGAAATCATAATCCTTTATTATGTTAAATAAGGGGAGGTGGGAGAAGGTTTAGAAGCCCTTTTAGATTTTAAATGATATGGCTTAGACATGAAAACTTGGAAGTCTAGATTTATGAATGGTGGAAGGCTGATTTCTCTAGCATTGAGCTTTCAAAAGTTGCTAAAAAGCTCTATTTTTTTAAGAGAAACCTAAAATTGTGGGATAAAAATATTTTTAGTCATCTCTTTCAAAAAATTTTAATTTAAAAATTCAACTATAGAATATATAACAATTGATAGTTAGGGAAGGCATTTCAGAGGACAAAAGAAATAAGGAAAGTAGATCCTTGTGGATCTCCATAATGTTTTGGCCTATGAAGAAACCTTTTGGCGTTAAAATTCAAGAATAACATGGCTCAAAGAGGGAGATCACAATACATTTTTTTCCATGTCTCCACTCTTAGACATCAAAGTAGTAGTAAAATTTTAGAAGTCCTCAAAGCTAATGGATAACTCTCAAAGGATCCTTTGGAGATCAAAGGAGAAGCGATCAAGTATTTTTTGGATCTGATTAGCACTAAAGATCCTATTGATAAGAAGAAAATAAATGATTTTTTATGAAATATTCCTACTCTAGTGACTAAAAAAATGAATTATTTCTTAATGAGCCCTTTTAAGGATGAGGATATTAAAAATGCTCTCTTTGATATGAATTGGGATAAAGCTCCTGGTCCTGATGGTTTCCTAGTAGTTTTTTTAGTGTTTTTAGAATATAGTGGGTGGGTATATCATTGAAGCTATTGAGTTTTAAAATAGTTATTTTACTCCAAAGGATATGAATTATACATTCTTAGCTCTCATTTTGAAAGTAGTGGGAGCTAACTCTTTCTTGAACTTCATACCTATTAGTTTTTGCAACACCATTTATAATTTTTTATCAAAGACTCTTGCAAACATAATCAAGGTGGTGCTCCCTTTGATAATTGAGCCCTATTAATGGGGATTTATCAAATGAGGGCATATTTTAGATGGTATTATCACTATCCATGAGATTATCCATTTGCTTGATATAAGTGGAGAAGAAGACATGCTCCTAAAGTTAGATATAAATAAGGCTTATGATAGGGTCTCTTAGTAGTTTCTTATTAGGGTGCTAAGAAGTTTTGGTTTTCATCAGAATTGGATTGATCTCCTAAAAAATTGCTTTTCCTCATCCATGTTCTTAGTTTTGGTGAATGATTTAGTTGCGGGTAAATTTCCAAGCAAAAGAGGCCTTAGGTAAGGGGACCCCTTATCCCCTTATATATTTATAATTTTAGATGAGGCTTTTGGGAAATCTATCACAAAATCTAGTTTTAATAGATGTTTGAGTGGTATAAATCCTGACTCTACTATTAATCCCATATCTCACTAATATTTTTATGATGACACTTTTATTACCACTAAGGATTCAATCCCTAAGTCTAGAGTGTTAAGAGCTATTTTGGAGAGATATGAGATTGTTTTAGGTCAACAAATAATATTTGGTAAAAGCATGATTTACTTTTTTAATACTTTACCTATTTTTTTAAGAAAAAAAATCCCTTGTAGGGTCACCTTGGTCTGAGAGACCATGACCAGGGGGTTCTACACCGTCAAAGTCACCAAGGAGTCGTGCTCAGTCCTTCCTGCACCAACATTATCAATTGGATTTTGGGTATCCAATTCAACTTTTTGGTAGGGTGGAGATTCAAACCTGGGACCTCCCTTGAAGGATTGCCCTCTCCTCTCCAATTCACCTACAACACTGGGTTTTAATACTTTACCTATTATAAAATATAATTTTGCTCAATTGTTTTATTTTGGGATAGGTACCCTTATAGCTACTTACCTAAGAATGTCACTTTTCAAAGGGAGAGTAAAGAAGATGTGGAACCCTGTTGTGTAAAGGGTTTTTAGGAAACTGGTTGTGTGTAAAGGAGATTTGATGAGCTAGGTAGAGAAATATCAGTTGATGAAATCTTCACTCCAAAGAATTCTAGTTTATTTTCTATCTCTCTTTAAGATGCCTACTATGATTTGTGATAAGATGGAACAAAAGAAAAGAAATTTCTTATGGTCGGGTTTAGAGGAAAAGAAAAAAAATCCTTTGGTGGCATGTGATATTTTCTACTAAAAGGAGAGTGGAGGGATTGGTTTAAGAAAACTTAGGGAGCTAAATACAACCATGTTAGGGAAAATATGATGAAAACTAGAAAAGGAGGAATATGTTGGTTGGGTTAAGGATACCAACTTTTTGATAGAGAGGGACTTTCCCATAGGTTCTAGCATTTATAATAGTTTGGAAATGATGATACATTTGCTATGAAAGGAAAGTATATGGAGGATTGGGAATGGTAGACATGTTCACTTTTGGAATGATGCTTGGCTAAGAATTTTTCCCTTTAAGGAGGATATGAAATTGGGGTTCATTGAGCAAGAGTTATCTCAAAATTTTAGAATTTGGGTAGATGATTATATCAAGTGGAAGAATGGTAGACCATTATGATTTTTTTCTAGGTTGATGGGTAGGATCAAAGGAAATTTCAAATAGATCAGAGGTTAAATAGATTGTTATAGGTTTATAACCTAAAGAGAAAAGATGTTGAGGGTTCGATACGGTGGAATCCTTCTAAGAAGATGTTCTATATAGTTAAATCAGGTTATCATTTGCTCTAAAAGGAAGAAATGGTATGGCTACTAGTCTATAAGGTATGGGTAAAAAACCTTATCCCTAAGATTTCTTTCTTCTATTGATTGGTTTTCTAAAATAGAATTTTGACTTTGGCTAACTTAGCAAAAAGAGAATTTCATATTTCTAATCACTGTAGTCTTTGTGAAAGATATCTGGAGAATGTAAATCACCTCTATTTTCATTGTCTTTTTAATCAGGAAGTCCTTTTGGTTATTCTAAGAAAGTTTCAAATAGATTGGGTTTTACCATATTCCTTAGTGGATCTTTACCTATAATGGTGCCCACCCTTTAAAAGAAAAATACTAAAATCCTTTGGAACCTTAGTCTTCCTCATGTTTTATGGGGAGTCTAGAAGGAAAGAAATGGGTGTATATTTAAATATATGAAAAAGGATAGTATGCAAGTAGCAAATAAAATAATTTTATTCATCAAATAAAATGTGAATATTGTTAATTGGGAAGGAATTGAAGAATTAGAGCAAGAAGATAGAATTGCTAAGGATTGAAATTTATCTCCTACTAATGGCAAGGTTTTTTCTGCTTCAAACATGCTAGAGAAAATTCTAAATGGAATTCCCCTCCTGAAGGTTGGATTAAGCTAAATTTTGATGGAGCTACAAAAGTGACCCTAGCCCGATAAGTACTGGAGGGATAATCATGGATGAGAATGGTAAGACTATGAGAATTTTTGTTGAAGCTTTGGGAATCCAATCAAACTATTTTGTTGAAGTTCGAGCCATGTACCAAGGAATAAATCAATTGAATGATCTCAAAACCAATAAATTTATCATTGAAAGGTATTCTCTCAAGGTGATCAAAATGCTAGAAAAATATCTAGATGTTAATTGGATTAGTGCTACCATGTTTGAGAAAGCCTAGAAATTGATTGAATAAATGGATAGGGTAGAGTTTACTCACATCTATAGATAAGGCAATAATGAGACTGATTATATGGTGAATACATAGTATTTTTTAGGATGGGCTTCATATCTGGGATAAGTATTTTCCTCATATTATTTCAATTTGTAAGAATGAAGAAAAGACTAAAGTGTGAATTTGTTTATGGGATTATTTATTGTATCTTCCTAGACAAGGTTGTTGATATTTTAATTGGAGAGTTGAAAGTAATCCTTAAAGACATGTTGGAATCTAGGTTAAGATTGAACTAGATGTTAGCCTAACTTTGAAGAGTATGTATTCCAGTTGGAAGATATCAAAAGTAGAGTAGACTCTATAGCTAGTGGGTAAGTCTGAGATGGTGTATTTTGAATCTTTTTCTAGGTGCTTATGGCTGTTTTGATCTCTTGGTCTCAAATTATGTATGATCTTGGTAGACTACTTCTATTTGTTGTTTGTTGTACTTTAGCTTGTTTAGTTTTATTGGCTTTTATATGTACGTTTGTTTTGAATGTGTGATTGCTTAGTGTCTGTGGTTTCTCTCTTGTAAAAGGTTTGGGGCTTCTTTCAAAATTCCTTCTTCCACCCTTATAAAAATAAATCCTTAGCAATTTTGTACCAATCCTTTTGTGTTCCTTTCAAACTCATCATTATCCTAATTTCTATTGCTATTTGAATGTCAATAATAATTATCAATATCAACATAGCTTAGACTATCACTTTTCTTATCATTATATGAATATCTCAAACCATTATCAACACATTGTCCATAAATATATCTAGAAATATCCTTGTTTCCATCAACAAATCTCACAATATATAAATTATTGTTAATAGAAAATTAACTATCACTATCATAAAATATAACAATTTTATCTTCATTTTGAACAACACACTCTACACAATCAATACAAACATTTTCTATACAAGCATTCTCATGAACACTATTCAAATAACTAGTTTCACATTGCACGTATATCATTTTGAGCTTCATATCATAACTTATATCTATTTTTTGAAATATTTTATTTGTGTTACAATTTTAATATTTCATCATTAGCATATTTTTCAATTTATTTTTTATTTTTTCTAGATTTTGACATTGTTTTTATAGATCATCATGAGTTGAAAGAACCATATGTAATACATTTACAGGTACTTTATTTTCTTTGAAATATACCTTACCATATTGTTTTGGACTATCTTTTGATACCATACATTCTTGATCCATTTCTTTTATCATTAGAGCCATGTTTGTAATATTCTCTCTTTGAAATGTTTTCCTTTGGTATTGCATGTTGATTGATATTGCTCTCATGGTAGTAGCTATCTAATTATTTATGAGAAAGTGCTATCATATATTATAGAAAATATGCTATTTTTGAAATAACCAGATGCTTCAAGCTCCATTTGTTTTCTAATAAAACATTTTTTACTTCCATTAAAAAATTTGAATTCAACTGATCCTTCTTTATCTAACAATTATGATATTGATTCCAAGTTATTGACTAGTCCAAACATAAAGTACATTCTCTAGTGTACATTCAAGAAAAGGTAGGTTGAGTGAAATATTTCCTATTCCATAGATTTGATATATTTTATCATCTACAATTTTGAATGGTATACTATGCTTTACTTGAAGAGAATCAAACCAATGTAGAGTGTCAGTCATGTGATTACTTGCTCCTGAATCAATATACCAATAATTATATTTTTCTATGCAATATGTCATTTCTAAATTTTATTCTCTTTGTCTCAATTAGATGGTTCATTGTATCTTAAAGCATGTTTGTGGTAAAATTTTATTTGTATTTAATGCCATTTTCTAATAAAATGTGGTTCTTTGATCAAATGAGACTTTGTGAGAGGAATTTTTGATGAAGATATAACTAGGATTCCTTGTAAAAAAATCCTTCAATTGTTTTTTCAATCCTCCAAATAAATGTAGAACCCTTGAATAAAATGTGGTCACTTTTTTTATTTCAATATTAACTCTTCTGATTTTTCTTCCCCTTGTTATTTATTTGAGTATCAATTATTTTAAAAAATTTCCACATTAAAAAATCTCTTATGGACCCAATAATGTTTTCCTTCTTTAGTAAAAACCTTTTGACTTCCTAATTATGTTTCTTTTAATATTCCAATGAACTTAGAATATAAGTGAAGGTAAAAAAGAAAAAAAACACCTTTCAAATATCTCTTTAAAAAATCCTCTGCTCTTATAAAATCAAATGGACTTTAAAATTTGAATAAAGTCTCATTTCCTTAAAAAAAATTCTTCGAATGCATTTTACTTCTCAAAGGACAAGCTAATATTTCCTTTGGACTCCCATGAAATTTTTAATAAACAATGAGCCTTCAATTTTTTTTTTTTAATGTAGCTTTTCACTTTAAATTGAAAAATTCCTTCTTATTTTTTCAAATGTTGACATTTTCTTAAAAAATGTTCACTTAAAATATGCACATTTTTACTCTTTAACATGATCCTTTATGAGCCTACTTGCTACCACACCAAATAAAATACTAAAATGCATTAGGGTTTAGACACAATGCCACCACCAAAAGCCTCAATAAGGTGGAATGGATGTGGATTGTCGGGCTTAGGTTTGGCTTTCTTCATATCCAACACTTTGAAAAACTATATGTAAGTTTTATTTCTGTATCTTATCACATAAACATCACAAATTAAAATTTCTTTCGACCTATCCATGGTTGTTGGTGAGGGCCCTCCCTTTGCTCCCTTCTCCCAATTGGTACTTTGTAGATATAGTGAGGGAGAGATAAGAAGCTAAAGATAAATCTTTAAAAAATGTTACATTAAAACCCACATTTTTTTTTTTTTTTTGATAGGTAATAGTATATTTACAGCGGGTTTTTTAAATAGGATCCCAAAACCTTAAATACAGTAGAGGCCGAAGCAGTGAAACATAAAAACAAAATTAACATCCCCGCCCTGGGGCCCAGTAGACAGAAAACAGAAATAGGGGCCCCGCCTCAGGGCCCTGGAAACTACAAAAAACAAGATGCCCGACAAAACCAGTCGTAACCGAGAATTTCCAAAAAAACAATCCCAAAAACAAGACATGTTGAAACAGCAAACGCCAGGGGGCCTAGCTAGCTGGGCCCTGACCCGTCCTCGGCCCGCTCAGTCTGCCGCTGACCCTTGGCAGCGCTTTCCTCCAGCTTGCGACGGAGCTCGGACAACGCCTTGGCGGCATGAGACGCGGCTTGGGCAGCTGTGTTGAGAGAACTGACCGCAGTATCCAGGAGGCCATGGAGTGCCAGCTTCTGCAACGCATCATCTGACTCAGAGCTGATCACAGTGGGCTCCGGGTTCTCTGGATTGGCTTTCTTGGGACTTTCTGCAACCCGGCTGGGTCCGGGGGAGGCCCTTTTGCGGCCTGAACTTGGAGGAAGGGCCCCGTCAGGGCCTTTGCTCGTCGCCCTGCACTTGCGCGCGGGCCTGCGGCGCTTCAGGGAGGAAGACACGTCAGGAGCGGGGGAGCCTTTGGTAGCAGGGGAACCCGGGGAGATATGTCCGAAGCGGGGGCGGGACAGAAGAAAGGGGGGGAATGCTGTGAAGCTGGGGCTGGTTGGCCAGGGCATGTCTATAGAGGACAGCCATGAGCCCCTGGTGCAAGGGCCGGGAATGGTTCTTGCGAGCACGCTCGATGGTCAGACCCAAAGAGTAGAGGAGGAAGCGGGGGGTGCTGATGAGGGTAGCTCCATGGAGGTGATTAAAATAACTGAGATGGAAGCTGAATAGCCGCTGCTCGGGATCGTCACAGGTTATATACTGCATAACCGGGACAATGGCATCGTCGAACGGCGTCGAGAGGTGAGAACGGAGCAAATTGGCCTTGTCCCACTGGTGGTCTGGGAAGCAGGAAAGCTCCTCTTCCCAGTTGTGTTTATCTCGTCTGACAACTCGGCCTTTCTCCTCATGGTGAAGCCCGGTGACTTCTGTGAGGAAGTCCTTGGAGATTTTGAAGTGCAAACCCTTGACTGTAACTTCCCCGTCGTTCCACGTCTCCAGGAACCCCTGGGTGATCTCGTCGTCATGGCCGACGAATTTGCTGAAAAATGGCATAAATTTCTTAGCATCGGAGAAAAGGCGAGCAGGACCGCTCAGCTCGAGGACAGGGGGCTCCAGAAAAATAGCTTTGGACGCCATGGGGGATGAGCTGGCAAGGTGGGGACATAGGGGGCAGAGAATGCCAGGCCGGGGAAGAAAGAGCAGGGGAAGGAGAATGCGACAGCGGGATGGGACAGCGAGGGGAATAAAAAGGCCGTGCGGGGGCTTGAGAAGGGGAAGCGCCGCCAGCTTTGGAAAGTAGCACACGCGTCTGGGAACGACACGACGGGGAGGGGGGTGAGGGGGCGCACCAAGCTGCTGACACGCGAGGATGGGGTAGGCCCACTGCCAAAGCGCCAGATGGCGGACGCTGAGCGGAGGAACGCCGGGAGAGAGCCACGCCGGAGTTGACCTCGATCGGGGGGGCATGGCACGGGAATCAGCCGACGCAAAGATCAAAGCGGGAAAGCCGGGGAGGTCCGCCATGCACAACAAAAAGGGGCTACCAGGGCTGCCAGCTGGCCAGCGCGGGCAGCTGACAAGGCAGGGGGCGCGGGCCACCACGGGGAGGACCCGGGTGATCCTCGCATGGACAGGGAGACTTGCCGTCGGGATGACACGGGGGCGGGAAGCACTGGACAGCGGAGGCACGCACCGAGGGGGCTTCGTCGCCCAGCCACGGGGAAGATTAGACGCCCGAGAAAACATCATGATCGGGGTGGTCCTGCAACGCAATTTGGACTAGGCCTGCAGGGAAGTGCGAGGTCCAGGTGGTGAATTCTCCAACGGTGATGCCTAGATTAGCCATGAAGTCAGCAGCCCTGTTGCCTTCTCTGAGAACATGCTGGAAGGTGTGATCGGGGAAGCCCTGGAGCAGGAAGAGGGCCTCCCGGATGGAGTTCTGGAATCGCCAGGAGCAGGACTCGGGCTTGCTGGTGCCTCTGATAATGACTTGGGAGTCGCCTTCGATAATAATTTTTGGGGAGGAGCCCCTGAGAGCCGATAGCCCACTGAGCAGGCCGGCAGCTTCGGCAAAGTTGTTAGTTTGCCTGCCCAGCGGGACCGCGAAGGTAGAGACCAGATTCTCGGAATCGTCTCTGATGACCCCGCCAGCCCCAGAGGGCCCGGGGTTGCCTTTGGAAGCGTCGTCGAAATTGAGCTTGAGCCACCCGGGGGGGAGTCCATCTGATCAGGGATCGGAGGGAAGGGGCAGGAGGGGAAGCAGGGGGGGTGATCTGGAAGCCGAGGGAGGAGAGGAGGGAAGCTTCGCTCGACCGCCTGGGAACCGCAGAAAGGGGGATGAAGCGGGAATTCTCGGTGGCAAAGGAGACTGCTTTGGTCGCCAACCTCTAGGGGGAGCAGGCCGGGGAGGAAAAGGCTCGCCGGTTATGCTCGAGCCAAATTTTCTAGAGCAAGTGGGGAAGGCAGGCCTTCCAGAGGAAGCGGAGGAAGGGATGGGCAAAGGGGGAGGGCCACTGAGACAAGAGGTCAGAAATGGAGTTGGGGGCCGCCCACTGAACAGAAAAATGGGAGAGGATGAGGCCCAGGACTTCGGAAGAGAAGGGGCATTTTAAGAAAAGGTGGTTGGTTGACTCCCAAGCGGCACAGCAGAGGAAACATCTGTTGGGGATTTGAAAACCTCGCTTGATCAGATTTTTGATCGTGAGGATTTTGTTTTGGATGGCCGCCCAAACGAAATGGCTAATTTTGGGGATCAATTTCTTGGCCCAGACCAGCTGGGTCGGGAAGGTGGTAGCCCCGGGGGTCCTCTGAATGTGGTAGGTAGACTTGACTGAAAAGATGCCGCTGGGAGAGCCATGCCACACGCATCTATCACTATCACCAAAAGAAGGGATGACTGTCGCACTGAGGATGCGCTGAAGTCTGGCAGCTTGAAGCGGGAACCTGGGGTTCAGGATGGGTTTCCAGGTGGTCCGCCCCTGACACTGGGTCATGTAGTCAGACACTCTGGGCCCACGGTCCGCTAGCCCAGGTTTGAGAAGAAGGAGTTCTCTGTCCGAGCTCAGGGCCTCGTCGAGGATCCATCTGTCCTCCCAGAAGTCAATCTTGGCACCGTCACCAAGGATCCATCTGGTCCCTTGCTGAACAATATCTCTGGTGGAAAGCAGGGCCTTCCAGAAGGCAGATCCGTCACGGGGCTGGGTGTCCCCGAGGAAGGGGTGACTGTGGCAATACTTCCTACGCACAATGCAGACCCATTCGTCAGGGGTATTGGTATGAACCTTCTAGGCATGTTTGGATAGAAGGGCCTTATTCATGGGAACCACCCGTCTAAGCCCGATCCCTCCCTCATCTTTGGGGCGGCAGACCAGGGGCCAGGAGACCAGGGGAATCCTTTTTTTGTCTTCACCTCCCGACCAGAGAAAGCGTTTCTGAATTTGCTCAATGAGAGTAGCAATGGAGGCCGAAATTCTGAAGACCGACATGAAGTATATTGGAATGCTTTGGAGAACGGACGCCAAGAGAGTGGCTCTGCCGGCCTGAGAGAGAAGGTGGCATTTCTAGGGGGCGAGTTTTCTTTGAATCCGCTCAATCACCCCATTCCACAACACCTTGGAAGACGCCCCTGTGAACAGAGGAAGCCCGAGGTAGGAGGAAGGGAGGGAGCCGAGGGAGCAGCCTAGGATCCGCTCGATTTTGATTTGCCTAGCCACGGGGGTGTTGATGAAGTAAATCTTGCTTTTGCGCAGGTTAATATTTTGCCCAGCCGCCTCCTCGTACAGGGTAAGGATGCTCTTGAGGGCCTTAGCTTGAGGGACCGAGGCTGAGGAGGCAAGAATGGTGTCATCCACAAACTGCTGGTGGGACACGGGGGGGAGGTCCTACGCCGGCCTGATGCCCGAGATAAGACCGCGAGTTACAGCATTCGAAATGGTGCGGCCCAGGGCCTCGGCCAGGATAATAAAGAGAATCGGGGATAGGGGATCACCTTGGCGGAGACCTCTGGAACTGGGGAAGAACCCGGTCGGGGACCCATTGACCAGGATAGAGAACCAGGGGGAGGACACGCACTTGTTGATGAGATGGACCCAGGAGGGGTGAAACCCAAATTTGAGGAGGACCTTGGACAGGAAGCTCCAATCGACCCTGTCAAAAGCCTTGTTCATATCGAGCTTGAGCAGGAAATGGGCCTTTCTGGATAGGACAGCTGAGTGAATGGCCTCGTGCATGATTATGACCCCATCTGTGATAAGCCTGCCTTTGACGGAGCTTCCTTGGCAGGGGGAGATGATCAGGGGAAGAATGTCTTTGAGGCGGGTGGTCATGGCTTTAGTCAGAATTTTATAGAGGACGTTGCACAAGCTGATGGGGCGGAAGTCTGACAGGGACCTAGCAGCCTGGGTCTTCGGGATCAGGGCTATGAAGGTGGTGTTGATGCCTCTGGGGATGGATCTGGCAAACTGCAGGTCCCGGATGGCAGCGCACACATCAAGGCCCACGATGTCCCAGAAGGTCTGGAAGAAGCGGGGAGGAAACCCATCCGGGCCCGGGGCCGCCTCAGCCTTCATGGAAAAGGTGGCAGCATGGATTTCTGAGTCCGACAGGGCTTGAACCAACTTTGCATTAGCCATGGCCGGGACGGACGCCGGGATGTGATCCAGAAGGGAGTCAGCCGCCTCCGAGGACATAGGAGGTCCATCGCCCAGGAGCTCTTGGAAGAAGTGGACTGCCTCGGCTTGGATGTCCTCTTCCTTGTTGATGATACTGCCATTGCTATCAACCAACTCGGCAATTCTGTTGGAGCCTCTGTTTCGCAGGGTCGATGCATGAAAGAACTTGGTGTTTGCATCGCCATCTTGGATCCATAGAGCACGCGACTTCTGCCTCCAAAAGGTTTCTTCCCTGGCTAGGATATTGTGGTACTCGCTGAGGGCAGTGCGTTCCTCTTCCCTGAGGCCGGGCTCTTGAGAGCCTGCTTGGAATCTGGACTCAATCTCCTCGAGTTTATTTTTGATAGCCTCCTTGCTTTCAAAGATATTACCGAACACTTCTTTGTTCCAAGTCTTGAGGTGCTCCTTGAGGCGTCTCAACTTGTGGAAGACCTGTTCGACGGGGCGGCCAGGGACAGGGGAAGCCCACCAGCAGCCGACCTGGGCCCGGAGGTCGGGGTGGTGAAGCCACATGGACTCAAACCGGAAGGGTCTCCTGGGGGGGGCGATGATCAGTCTCGAGGAGGAGGGGGCTGTGATCGGACCCGATTTTGGGGAGGGCCAAAAGGGAGGCATCAGCAAAAATGGGGAGGGCTTCCTTAGACAAGAACACTCTATCTAGCCTTACCTGAATGTGGTTGGGTCCCGCTCTCTTGTTGGACCACGTGAACCGGGCTCCCTTCAAACTGACATCCATGAGCTCATTGTGGGCGGTAAAGGCTCCAAAGTCGTCCATGCTTTTGGTTCTGACCTCTGAGCCCCCGCATTTGTTATAGGAAAATAGGGGGTTGTTGAAGTCCCCGGCCAGGATCCAGGGCAGGGGAGCGAAGGCTTCTCTCATCGAGCTGATTTCCTGCCAGAGCCTTGCTTTCTCAACGGGACTGTTGGGAGCGTAGACATTGGATAGGATCCACGATCGCTTAGAGTTGAGGCAGTGGACCAGAATGTTCATGATTCTGGGCGACGAAGAAATGAGCCTCCCCTCGTAAGATCGAGGGTCCCACATACACATGAGGCCCCCGGCTGAGCCAGCCGCGGGGGTGGAGAGAAGTTCGCAGTTGCGCCAGGTAGCATGGGCTATTCGCCGGGAAGCGACGTCATCTATCTTGGTCTCCTGGAGGAGGATGAAGGACGGGCGGTGATCCCTACGGAGTTGACCGAGGATCCTTTTCTTGGGGACCCCATTGAGTCCCCTGATGTTCCAGGAGATTAGCTTCATTTGGCACCCTTTTGGGGTCGCCTGCCCCCCTTTCCAGCCTGGGCGGGAGGTTTGGATCGGGCATCGTTCGCCTTGCGAAAGCTCGTGCCAACGTCGGGTAGCGTAGTCTGGGAGCCACTAGCAATGTCGTCCTCGGTGATCCTTGACCGTTGTTCGCACCGGGTGGGCCGCCCTCATTTACCTTTGTTGCCAAAATCTGTGGCAAAGGATCTACTCCGGGTCATTTTGGGGCTGGCTTCGTCGGACTCGGAGGGAGAGCTGCCTTCGGTCTCATCATTGGATCGCTTTGACCCACACACCAAGGGGGTAGGTTTCGGGAAGGAAGCCTGGGGGGCCGGGGTCAGGAGGGGTTGGGGGGGGAGGGTTGGAACCCGATAGCAGCCGGGGCTTGCGAAGGAGCCAGAATGGGATGCGGGGGGGGATCTGGGATCGGGTCCCCGGAGGGGTCGCTGGGGGGATGCCCTCCGAAGTGGGCTCGAGGACCTGGGGGCCCGAAGGGGAAGCCTCCTTGAGGGGAGTGCTAGGGATGGGACGAGAAGGATCCTGGGAGGGGGCCCGACCAGAGCTGGGCGGGGGTTTGGGATTAGGGCCTTCCGCCTTTCTGGAAGCCGGGCACTGGTGAGGGAGGTGGCCTTGAGAGCTGCATGAGGTGCAGAAGGTGGGTTTGTTTTCGTAGATAAGGGTTTGGCACCAGAAGAAGGACCCAGAAGAGATGGTCACCGAGGAGGGGAGCTCAGATTCGAGGTTGGCATTGGCACAGAACCTGGCGTGGACCATGCGAGAGCCAACCTTGGTCGCAGGATCAAAAGCCACCAGATCTCCAACCGACTGGGCGATGAGCTTAAGAACGTCTTCGCGCCACAGATGAAAGGGGAGGTCCGGGAGGCGAACCCAGATCGGGGCAAAGTTGATGCTTTGGGTGTTGGGGTGAAAATCTGCACCATAATGCCTGAGAAAAAGGCTCTTGCGACCCAAGAACCAGGGCCCGCCCGACAGGATCTTCTCAGCATCCTCGTTGTTGTTGAGTTTGATAATGAAAAAGCCTCTGGACAGGGCAACCAGCTGGATATGGCCAGAGACCTTCCATTTGGTGGCCGCCCATTTGCGGATCGTCTCCATGTCTGGGCGCCCACCCAGGAACTTCCCAACCAAGGAGGAAGAAGAATCAGAAACCAGGGATGAGTAAACCTCCTCCTGGATGGAAATGTGGGTGCCTTGGAGGGAAAGCCCGACACCCAGGGCCCGTGCAGGGGTCCTGGAGCCCGCCAAAACCTGTTGGTAGGAGGGTTTAGGGCCTCCCGGGGCCCGCCCTAGCCCCGGATCGGGGGTGGCCTTCCCAAGGTCATCCAACGCGACAATGCCTGGCAGGGGGCACGGGCCCAAAATCTCGATCCCACCGAACCCATCGCACAGCTCGAGGCCCCCATCCGCCGCTGCTGCGGATCCACCTGGGCCTAGCTCGGGCTGGGGCCTGGACATGCCTGAACCCCCTGGATCTGGGCCCGCCCAGGATCTAGCGCTCTGCTTTGGATCGGATTCCAGCCCTGCATCCGCTTCTGCACCAAACTACGCTCCAGCTACCGCTCCTACTGCTGCTCCCACCATCCTCTAGTTTTCTTTTCAAAAAATAATTCAAAACCCACCTTCTTTGCTCCTATAGCCAAGAACCAATATATAAAGGTCTCTAGTTCAAAGTTAATGGTTGTCTTCCCTAGGATGTCCATCATCCTAAACTTGTTATTTAATAAATTTTGGTGGCTAAAAATATTTTGTACAGGTGTAACCATGATCTAATATGTAAGTTTATTTGGATGATACCATATCTAGGGTTTATAACCTCCTAAATTCAAAATAACTGGGAATATTCCTCATTAGTAATGGATAATATATAGCGAGTTTCTCTTCACAAGAAGACATGGACAAATATTTTGAATTAGGGAAGAGAAGCTATGGAGCAACAAGTATTTTTGTGTAGCCATAGAATATAGGATTTAATCCATGAATGGAACCCACTATAATGGTTGTTTGGGTTTGATTATAGTCTCTACCAATGGAATATTGGTGTGAACTAGTTTTTGAGAGATTGGGTAATTTCTTGGGATGCTATTTGGGAGTAGCCAAAGATATGATGATAAGATATTTAGCCATGTATGCTTAGATTTTATTTGAGACGAATCTTAATAACCCAATTACAATTGAAGTAGAAATAGATATGGGGGATTTAACTTGGATCTAACAAATAAACTATGAAGCAGTTCCCTTTTGGTGTAGGATTTGTTATAATCATGGATATCTTGCATAGTCATGCCTTGAGGCTATTCAAAATGAGTACATACCATTGAAGGCTAATGATAATTATTATAGGATGCCTAAGAATAAGGTAGAATATCATCCTACAACCTTAAGCCTAAATACACTAGAAAAGGGTTTACTTAAGAGAAAGAAAAAGAAAAATAAAAAGACAACATGATCAAACCTAATTGAAGAGAAAAATCTAAATAGGTATAAAATTATTAATACCCTAATGGACATGGATAATGATATAAAAATTATGGGAAACCACAAGGGAAAAATCTACCCTCTAAAAATATAGTAGTCTAATAAAGGATAAATCAACTAGTGTTGGAGACCAATGTTTTAACCCATCCCAAACCATATTGCCATATCAACTTCAAAGAACCTCAAACTTACTATGGTCTTGGTTGATAGAGATGTCTCAATTAAAGATAGAGTGAAGTCTACTCTTGAAAATCAACAAGTAGAGAAATTATTGAAAAATTCCCTATCCAAGAGTGTAGGACAAAAATCGAATTGAAAGAAATTGGCAATGGAGGATGAGCATCTAGTAACTAAGGAAGAGTAAATAAAATTGATACTTATTGGGTTCTATATTCCTAATTATTATACAATCATGGAATATTAGAGGCTTAAACAACAAGTCTCATCAAATTACTATTCATAGTTTAATTAAAAGTCACCATTCAAATTTTATTCTCCTTGAAGAGACTAAATATTCAATATAAGTGATGGGTAGAATATCCAAGAAAATATGGAGATAGGTAGAGCATATGACTATAGCATCCTAGGGTGCTTCAGGGGGTATAGTGAATTTATGGAATCCTCTAAATTGAACAACAATTGATCATGTTATAGGAAGGGGGTTCTCACATTTTTCTTCAAGAGTAAGAGTTTAAGAGAATTTTTGTTGATTTCAAATTCCTATGGTTCAAATTCTTTTGGGGATAAACATCTCCAATGGGTAATTTTATAAGAAATTAGGATAGGAAAGGAAGAGGTGAATTGGATAGTGGCTGGTGACTTCAATGCTAAGATTTCATATAGGGATCAAGAATAGGGTATTCCATTTTTGGATTAGGGGTTTATGATATCTAAAGTAAATCAACTTAATTTGATTGATGTCTAATGTGCGGGACCTTCTCATACTTGGAAAAACAAGCAAGCGGGATTGTAAAATAGGAAGGTAAAGCTGGATAGATTCTTGGTATCCAAAGAGTATTTTCCATGTTGGTCACTCAAACTAGAAATTATTAATCGTACAAAATCAAACCACTTTTCAATTTTCTTGGAATGGGACATGGACCATAAATATTTCTCTAGACCATTTTAGTTAATTTTCGACTAGAAAAAGAGGAGATTAGGGATAAAATACTAGAGTCTACAAGGATGGAGGAGCTAGTCACACTCTTCTAGACTAAAACAAATATGTGACTTGAAATAGGAAAATGAGTTGATAAAATTAAAGTTAGAGACTATAACCAAATAGGAGATCTCTTGGAAATAAAGAGCTAGAACTTCTTGGATGTTGAAGGGGGATCGAATTACTAATTTCTTCCACCAATTGGCCTTAACAAGAAGATATTCCAATACACTACCCAACCTAAAAGACCTTCATGGTAGTGTGATGGACACTATCCTAGGTATGTAGAAAACTGCACAATTCTACTTTGAAAATATTTTCTCTGCTTATACCCATCCTGATCTTGTAGTGCAATAAGATATACTTAATTGTATCCCACATATTTTAACAACTAAAAAAATCCAAGCCCTCTTCAAAATTGTGGATCTAGAGGAGGTGACACATATAGTTTTCAACATGAGAACCGATAGGTCCCCAAGCCTTGATGGGTTTCTAATTAATTTTTTCTATGTATTTGGCATGACATAGGGGAGGATGTAACCAAGGTAGTGGAAGAATATCATGCAAATAAAAACATGTTATGGGCTATGAACCACACTTTCCTTACTTTGATTCCTAAAATGGGAGAGATTTCCAACCTTGAAGACTCTTACCTAATTTCACTTTGTAATGTAGTGTACAAGATTATTCCTAAACTAATGGCTAAAAATCTCAAGAAGATACTAGAAAATATTATCTCTCCATAGTAAGGAGGATTTATGGAGGGTCGACAAATTTTGGATGGAGTAATCTTAGCACAAGAAGCAATTCATACATTACATCAAAAACGTCAAAGAGGTATGTTTATCAAATTAGACATGTCTAAGGCCTATGATAGAGTCCCTTGGTATATTTTGGATTGAATGTTAAAGAACTTTGGTTTCTATTAAGGGTGGAGAGAGTGGATCATGAGTTATGTGCCTTTAGCCTCCTTCTCAGTCCTCATTAATGGTATTTTTATTGGTTCCCTTTTAGGCCTCTAGGGGAATTTGATAAGGAGATCCTATAACCCAATACCTATTTATAATTATTGCTTAAGGAGTAGGTAAATTTATTTTAAGGAATAGGCAATAGGGAGTTATCTTATAAGTGCAAGTATGAGCAATGAATTTGAACCATTTAAAATTTGTGGATGACATAAGGTTGCTTGGGGTGGCTAATGTAAGCAAGGCAGGAGTGCTCAAAGCTATCTTAAATACCTATTTAGAAGCCACATTCTAGGAAGTGAATGTAATCAAGTCCAAGTTAGTATTTTTTAATATCGTAAAGGGGATCCAAGATCAGATTTTAAATATCTTATATTTATATTAGAGATCCCTCTTGCTAGACTACTTAGGGATTCCACTCTATTATAAGAAGCTAAATATGGTAGAATGGAAAATATGGGTGGACATAATTTATGAAAAGATAAATCATTAGATGTATCATTAACTTTATTTTGGAGGAAGAATGACTCTTCTTCAATCAATGATTCAAATAATACCAATTACAAGTTATATATCCTTGCATCCCCTATTGGAATTCTAAGGGAGATGTACTCACGCATGCAAAAATTCCTTTGGGAGGGACCAAGGATGGGATCTAGTAAGTAGAGGATTAGGAATTCAAAAAGCAATATTGAATAACCAAGCTCTAGCAGGTAAGCTTTATTGGAGATGGATATCTAATTAGGAAGCACTATTTAGCAAAGTTATTACTAGTAAGTATTTGGGTAGCATTACCCATGAGGAAGCAAGTTACATCTCTATGGGTGGACAATGTTCTATTTTTGAAAAGTGCTAAACTTAGAAAATAAATTAGTAAAACCAAGACTATTTTGGAAAGTAGGTAGAGGGGATAAAGCAAAATTTTAGACCGATTCTTGGGGCCAATAACCCCCTTTAATTTCAAAATTTCTAGAGCTACAACCCCTTTAATAGAGCATGGAGGCTAGATGTTAGATCAAGACAATATGATATCTACATACAAGGTAGATTGGGACCTTATATCCTATGCAACTAAAGTAGTGGGAAGAGTGGCCAATACTAATATCTCAGTGTGTTATCACTTTTATAAAGGATATTAAAGCAATCCCACCTTACTAGAAAATAAGGAATAGGATAAGATAGCTTGGGGTTATAGGAATTTATGCATCTATACAGTCTTGGATGGTAATAATGAATTTCTCCCTCCACCTACAATGTGACTAGATATTCCATGGGATAGAGTATGGTTGGAAAAGGATTGACCAAAAATCAATTTCTTTACCTAGTAGGTTATGCATCAGAGCTTTCACACCTATGATAACATATAAAAGAGGGGTTTTAATAGCTAGAAGGAGATAATAGATAATTTTATTTTTTAGTGTGAATTTGCCCTAAAGTTGTGGAGCTAATGGGTTGATCTCTTCAAGGCTCGTCTCAACCAACAATTGACACATACTAATATATGGGAGCTTTGGAAATGAAAAGGTTAAAAAATAAATTAGTTTAGTTGGTTTGGTCTCTAGGTTTGAGATTTATCTGGTGGCACATATGGCTAGAAAGAAATACCAAAATGTTTAGAGGAATACACTCTGATAGAGCTAATTTGATAAAAAAATATTAGTAAAATATCATGTGAGGGAGCAAAAAAACTAGTAGGAAGAGAACATTTCCATGAGGTGAATCATGGGACTTGGCAACCCCCACATCTAGGCTAGGAAAAAATCAACATGGATGACACAACCAAGAATAACCAAAGGGGAAACGTGCATTGGTTTCCTTAGAAGATATTATAAGGGAAATATTATTCATTGGGAATTGAAAGGCCTAGAAGTAGAAACAAGTAATGAATTATATACTTTGGAAAGATCTCTTGATGCTTGGAAGAATGGAGTTCAAAAGATCATAGTGGAGTGGTGGATCAAGAACATAGTTATTTAGATTAAATCCATTTGGAAATAGTTTGAATATGCCATTCTAGTTAAGGAAGAATGTAGTGGCTAATTTTTTTGCTAAAAAGGAAAGTGTGCATCTTGCTAGATATCAATTAAAATTTAATAAGAATAGGGATACTATAGATTATATGGAAGTGAACAAACAAGTTTTATTACTAACCAACAATAATTTAGGTAATAAAGTGTGTGGGACTAGGGTAGATGTTTATGATGATTAACCTTTGGTATAACATCATGTTGTTGCTTATAGAATTATTAGTACTAATCTGGAATAACCTCCAAAGTCATGGTAAGAGAGAGAAGCAAATGCAATTTCTCTAGAATAGTATTAATAAAAATTGTAATTAGGATAAGAGTTTTTGGTCTTTGAATTGCACTAAAAAATTTATGGTCCAAGGATATGTTAGAGTTAGTTTTATAAGGATCTTGGGACTGGCAAAAAGTGGTAGGCCAATTATTGTAATTTTGAGTCTGTCTTCTTAATTCAACTGTCACCATTAAAAATAACATGCTTATTTATGCAACTTTGAACGAATAGTTTATAACAAAATATTTATTTGTGCAAGAGTAATGTACCTTAAAAGAAATAGTGTTTTAATTAAACTTCAAATGATAGATATTTTTGGAATTAAATCCAACATTCTCTCACATGTTACAAGTTCATGCTTCCTAAAATACCTTGATCAACCATGACTAACATTCATCCATGTGGCATATTGTAATGACCCTCTTTGTTAACCCTAGGAAGAGAGAGAGAATTTTTTTCTTTCTTTTTCCACAAGGATTAATTAATTCATTAAGAATATCCAATAAATTCAACAGTGTTAAGGTATAACCATTTTGAGTTCATTGTCACTACAATCGACACTCAAGTGGACAAGAGTGGCAAAATTATCATAATTATTGGGGTTCACTTCTTCTAACCTCACCATTAAAAAAGATGTCATGACATAGGATTACCCTTTATGGGACAACTTGACCATGAAATAGGGTTACCCTCTAAGTACCATATCACTTAAATATGATGTTTATCCCCTAACCCTACATATTTTTTAAAGTGACATCTATCATGTTAAGGCCCATATCTCTTAGGGTGATGCACCTATGTAGGATTATGGTGTATTGCCTTAGTGATTATCTAGTTTCATCTACCCATGAAACTAACTAAGACCATTACCACTCACCTGATAATGATCATGGTCACAGTTGCCTACCTACAAGGTACCATTTCTATACTACTTTGGTTAGTATTAATGACCATCCTAAACCTCACCTCTAGGATCACCGAAGCCTCACCCCTAGGATTTGCAAAATATTTTTATCAAAACTACCTAGTTAATTTGTCTACCCATAAACCCAACAAGGATTGTATGAAATACAACTCTAGGGTTAACTAATATAGTGCTTAACAATAATACCCATAATAAACCCCCTAAACCCAATAAACCTTTTCAACATATTTTCCTATCTCACAAAAATAAAGTTCTATAATAAATCATACCAAAATTCAATACTAACATCAACATAATATATTGATAAAGACTAGAGAAATTTAGGTACTCCATTTCAATATAATAATATAAATTAGGTATTTCCTTTATTTACATGAAAGGAAGTAAAATAAAATCTATAATAACTAGATTTCATTAATTTATTTCTCCTATTATTCCATTATCTTCTTCAATAAATACAATATATCTATCTCACTATCTACAATTTATTTTAAAAAACTTAACATAGAAGGAAAGCAATAATTTATCTTTCATATTTTGAACATAATTCATGGAAATATATAAATAATATTTATAAGGATATACATTACTTCTGTAGCCAAAATAACTGAACACAAAAATGTATAGAAAACAAAAAAGAAAACTTGCACTATGAAAAATGATATTTCGTTTGTATTAATACAGGAGCCTGAATCTCCCAATTTTAAAATACTTTTGATTTACCACAATGTATTAGGGGAAATGTTACAATGATATCTCTATTTTTAATACAATTATTTGATTAAAAGAGGGGGGATTCTTCCAAATCTTCAAAAATCTACAATGTGTTCTTCGCTCCTCTGCTATAGCTTCAAGGGTGAGTGGGATTTCAATATCCAATAATGGGACCACTCCAGCTTCAACAACTCTCCAAGTACTTGTGTCTTGCATACATTAAAAATAAAATAAGGATTAGTAGCACCTATCAATCAAGATAAAAAATATCACTACAAAATCCTAGTTGTAGGAACATGAAATGCAATGTAGAAAACATAAAGATAAAAATCCTAAATTGCCTTGCTAAAAATTAATTTTATCGATCTGTTGGTTATGCTTTTCCAAGTTTTGAGCAACCGTAGATGTATGGTTGGAGCTAGTAAACTATGTATGGATGATTAGGAAATCATGGGAGGGTGGTTGCAACTATGTAACCACAAATGAGTGGTTGAAGTTGAATGGCAGAAAGCTCCAAAGGTAAACTTTGGGGCTTCAGATCTTTGGTTTCCTGAAGATATGTGTAAGCTCCTGGTGCATTTCTAGTAGCCTAATGGTGTATGTTCTCAGCCTCCTTTGGTTTATGGGGTGAAGGTGCATTTATAGGACCCTTCAAGTTTTGGAGGGAAAAGAGATATGGTAAGCCAAGATTACCAAGTGGTTATCCAGGGCTACCAAATGGAAGGGGTAGTTAGAGTGAGTTACTTGGGGTGTCTCACTTAACTGGGATGATGTGACTACAAGTGGAGTGATGTGTGAAGGATGTCCTATGTGAAGGTACAAGGAGGAAATGAGTGTGGGATATGTGAGAAGATATGTTGGTGATGTGACTAGGACACATGTCTAGTGAATAGGCAGGGTATCCTAGGGAGATTTTCCAAATTAATTAAATATGAAAATAGGATAATATGCAGTATTTTTTACACCTAAGTTTAGACTTAGGTATATAAATTTATTATGCAAGGTTGTGATGTGGGATGCAAATGAGGTTTTGTTGATGCCTATAGATACCCTTTTTTGCACCGTGTTATGTAAAACACAATGTGATGCAAAAAAAAAGATACATGTCCTTATTGGATGGATAGATGGACTCTAATATTCTCTATGCTCAAGAATGAATGTTCCTTGAAATTTTTGGTTTTGTTTTCTTACCCCCTCAATTGTCAAATGGGTAAATAATGAAACCCATGAAACAATTGATCAAATGTGGATGATGAAAGGGATGGATGTGATGGATGCAAATGTGTAAAGTTGAAGATTAACTTGATACCCCAAGTTTGGAATGGTTGTTGTTGTAAATTTAGCTTTAGTTTCAATGATGCATAAACTTTCATGGAAAAATCACCAATCTCATTGGGATTTTGGGAGCCCAAGTGTCTATTAGAAATTCCTATTGTTAGGAATCAGACATCCTTGGAATTTAACACTCATAGTGATTTCAGCGATTGTTACCAAATTGTGATTTGATTATTTTCCACTTTTGTAACCCAATGAAAGGGGCTTAATGATAACTTTGTGCAAATTGGTTTGAACATATCCATACTCAAAAATTGAGGAGTTCAACTAATTTAATGCCACATGTGATGATATTTTATGATTATGAGTAAGTGTCTTTATGGTGAGCTACCCATCCTACCAGATTGCATGGATTGCCAATTGCTACAACCGCTAGGTGTGTAGGATAAGTCACTAGATACAAGGGTCACTTAATGATGTTGATGATGATGATGTTTGTGATAATGCATGTGGTGATGTGATGAATATGATGAATTTGGCTTTTAAGAGTTTTTTTTTTTCTAATCGCACGAGTGCAGTTGGGTCTTCTGAAAACCATGCATTTGAGGTTGGTGCTACCAACTACGGGTGCATGGTTTCACCCACAAAAAGCGGCTATAAGTAGGGTAGTGGAAGTTTGGATTTTTCATTTTTGTGGTTGAGTTTCTCTAAGTGGTTGAGGAGTTTAAGTGAGTGATAGATGCTGGTGGTGAGTCGAGCAGAATGGGTGGTAGAGCAGGGACTAGAATCTCGGTTGGAGTGAAAACCAAAGTCCACTATGCTGAGGTAGGTTGTCTAAACTCTTAGTTTAGCCTTATTATGTTTGTTTTTTGTTTGTTCTTGTTTTTGTTGTTTATTTTATTTTTACACTTAAGGTGGGTATGGTAAAATAATATTTGTTTTTTATTTTTATTTTTACACTATGATAAGGGGGTAGACAAAATATTTTCTTTTTTTGGACTATGCATGAAATTGTTTTTGTTGTTTTGTGTTTTTTTAATGTATAAATATAATAAATGTAATGTTTTTTCTTGAGAAATGAACATAAAGCATGAAATATTTTTTGTTTTTTGTTTTTGGAAGATGAACATAAAGCATACAAGTTTTTTTTTAGTTTTCTTGATGTTTGCACTGATATAGATTTTAATTTATATCTTTGTAGATTATATTTATTGAGGCTTGACACCGATGGCCTCACATCATATCCCGAGTATGAAATACCTTGATAGATGATGACTAGAAGTTGTTGGAGACTATGGGGTTGGTTGGGTGTGGTCAGGTTGAGACTATGAAAGTGGATGAGGATTACCTATCTACTCTAGTAGAGATATTGGACCTTGAAGGGGGGTCATTTCAGCTTTTGATAGGGGATATTACCATTATTATAGAGGATGTTTACCACATCTTCCATTTTTATGTTAAGGGTACATTAGTCTAGGTGGACCATGACAAGGAGGAGGTATTGAGACCCATATATGATGAGGATTGGGATGTAGAATACAACAAGGGAGGGATCCCTTACACTCAGCTGTATAAAGATGGGAATTTGGGTGCACTTCAAATTTTCATGATGTACATTATAGGCAACATGTTATTGCCTAACAACATGGATATAACCAGGTGGGGCTTGTCTTGTAGTTAATTTTTGAGCCTCATATTTATGCATGGGCTCCTGCTCTTCTATGCTAGATGTATGTGAATTTATATGAGGTAAGAGGTGTGAGTGTAAGGGACTTGGATGCAATTTGCTGCTTCAAATGTGGGCCTAGGAGCACATTAGCATAGATCATCTAGAGGGCCTACCGTGTGAGTGGGATCACTCATTGCTTTATGCTCTCCATTGATAGACCAGCGAGGAGACTTCATTGAGTCACCCTATCCATAGTGGACAAGAGTATTGGGATAGGATTGGTGCTCGTAGTAGCAGTGATATATGTTGGTGGCCCTGGTGAGGTCTAGTTTGAGATAGTGATAGAACACAACTTTGATAGGTTAGGCAAGGTAAGTGGGTGGTTGGCTAACATGGGTGAGATATGGATTTTATCCAGTTCTTATGGGTGATGAGATAGTTTAGCTTGAGATAGGGTGTTCTAGATGCTTCTGTGATGTACATGCAGTGGGGTGATGAGCTTAGTCTTCCAGTCACTCCTAACTTTTGGATAGTAGATGATGCTGCAGATGATGAGGTAGTTGACATATCAGACATAGACGATGTTGGGATGACAATGAACTACAACACTTGATTTGCTATGCAACCTCCATGGACAACTAGCTAGGTTGTAGATGATGCAGCTAAAAAGGATGAGCATGATACTAGTGAGCAGGTTTCTCAACAAAAAAAGCAACATCAGGGTAGCGAGAGTGTTGTGACCATTTCACAACTTCCCAAATTTGGGGACCCACTCAATTTTTTTGAATTTTATTTATTATTTTTTTATTATTATTTTATATTAAAAAGTTTTGATATTCTAAAGTTTACCAATATCATGGTTTTAATATTTGATATTTTTTTGGATTAAATGAAGGCATTAAAAGAAAATTTGATATCTAGAGTGGTTACACATTCATATCAACATGTTGATGTGATTTTTTCTATATATTTGCAACCCACCCTCTGGAGTGATCATGTTCATTTTAATTTATAGATCATATCTATAAGAACGGATAAAAGAAACTATTACCTTGTAAAATTTTACAAAGAAAAAGTTTATGAAAGGTATATTTAATACCCTGGAGGGTGTCTATTGTTTGAGTTACATGTGAGTGAAGTGGTCGTGTTTAATTTTTTTTGAATTTTAAGTTCAAAAATTTCATGCTTATCACTTTTATGAATAGTTTTTTTTGTTGTTGTTTATATATTCTTTTATTTAAAAAAAAATGTTAGGACTGCACTTGATGAAGAGGAGTTTAGTGAATGAGTAGCTCGATCTATTTCTATGTGCTTTGACATCGGTGATGATGTAGGTATTGGTGGTGATGATAATGGAAGGAGTGAATTATATCTTGAAACCTTGCTATCATCGAGAAACATCAACACAAATATGGGCTGCGACATTTCATTACATGATGGATTGAGCATAGAATTTTTAAACAAGGTTCGAAGTGTTTAACATTGTGCTAGGTTTTGCATCATGCATAGAAGAGTGGAAACACCCAACCATATGCAAAATATTGCACCGATGAAATTAAATACCTTTTCCCAAATAACAAATTGGAAGCACTATGAATCAGATAATGATGATGGCAGATACCAATACTGTTGATAGCAGGTAAAATTGGTAAGAAATATCTCTATTGTTTAAATCTGGTTCAGAATGGCCACCAAAGATTTGATTAAAGATATCATGTAATACTAGAGTCAATTCGAAGATTCAAGCATTTTAAAATGGTGAAAAAAGGAACTAAAAGGAGTCCAACAATGGAAGTATGAAGTTTATATTAAATTTCTTGAGATTTTACACAAACGACAGATGTGGTGGATATGAGAATAAATGTGGACAAAACAACTACACATAAGTGGATAATGTGGATAGAATTGATATGGATAGGGTGACATTATAGATATAGTGCATTGATATTGTTTAGAAAACCTGGAATAAACTGGCCATCAATTTAATATTTGAATGTTGCTCGTGTAAACTTTTAATGATGGTAGAAGGTTTATGATAGTGACAAAAATATTACACAAATTTGTTTTCACAATCGAATTGAGAATTTTGCAGTGCAACATTGAATGTGTTATCTCACGAGTGTTTTGCAACACAACATTAAAGTTTGCAGGTGTTAAATAGGATATCCATTAGAGCAAAATTATATTCGATGTTATTTGTGATGTGATTTTATCGGAGCAAGGAAGATACATGGCTTGATGTTAGGATTATGTAGCTTTTGCTGAATGCCGTGTGTTAAATAGGATATCAAAAAGTGAATAGGTGAACATCAACATAATACAACATCAAGGTAGTGGCACCACCACGTTGGTGAATGGTGAATGCCAATTGGTAGCAAGTATGTCTAAAGTTCCTGAACATCTCTAAGGAGAAGAAGGTTCAATATTCTATATTATTGGTTATGGTTGTGAGATGAAAGACATATCAAGGTTTGATTTGAGGTCAAGTCATAGTTTTTTTGGTTTGGGTAGTTGCCACGAATTTATTTAGTTTTTTTGGTTTGGGTAGTTGCCATGAATTTATTTAGGTTGTTCAATAACTAAGTAATTGATAATGCAAATTTTGTTCAAATATTTCAGCAGTTAATTTTTCGTCTTGCTTCTCATTCACCTATTTACAGAGAAGACAAAATCATTAAGAATTTTCTAAATTTTGGTTTACTAAATTTTTAATTTTTATATACATTGGTATTGTTCTCCATCGAACTAAAAGTGGGAAATAAAATTAGGTGCTTCATTGTATTTATATTGGGTGTACACAGAGAATAAGAAAATTGAGAGAATGAATTTGAGAGTGATCAGTCGCCATAGAACAAAGGTTATTGATGGTATCCACAATCGATGATTTTATGGAACACATGATGATTTTATGCTCATAATAAAAATGTAGTGTTTGGCTAAATTCTGGGTTTCTTAATATGAAAGAGCACATGCTTCTAATTACATTCACTTCAACGAGGAATTTAGGATGATAAAATGTTCAAGATACTTGATGATTGGATAGGCTGAGAATTATTGAAAGTTTTTGGTAGAAACTATGTACATATTGGTAGAAACTGCGTACATATGGTGATCAACAAACATTATTTATAGTCTCATGAGTTAGGGCATTACACGAGAAAGGAAGGATGTTAGACACCCATATGGCCAATATAAAACAATATACAGAGGACATGCTATCTGGAGAGAATTAAAAAGTGAAAGGTACTAGGTATAATGTGTGAAGCTTGGGGAGTGCGGTGAAAGCATTGTCGTGGCATAAAATTTACACGTATTCAATGATAATTATTGAAGATTTTTTTTAAAGTATAACAAAGAGATTATGCACAAAGTATTATTTATTTTCCTCATGGAGAATGTGAAAATTATAGTAAATAATATCAAATATGTCACTTCGCTAAATATACAAGCACTCAAGAAAATGAATTCATTGTGGAATGAAACTGAATAAACAAAAATTATGAAACGGTAAAACTGAAATTGGAAATTATAAATGGAGATGGAAATCTTGGAAGAAAGATCAAAATATTTTTGGAGAAGCGAGATCGAAGGATTGATGAACAGTGCATAATTTTTTCTCTCATATTGATCACTGAGAGAAGGCTTATTTGTATTAATTAAAAATATTTATAACAATACAATTGAATTATTTCATGAAACATATTCATGCTAATTGGAGTTTGATGGTTAATAGTTTTATGTATTTTGTCACAACCCAGGTCTACAAACTTGGTTGTCAATTCCACAAATTTCAAAATTTGTTGAGAGCATACTTATGTGTTACACATATTCGTTACTATCCGTTACTATCCCAACTGAGTATTAGTACATGGAATAGAAAAAATGCACTTAAGTTTCTCAACCACTGCAGCTGGTGACTTAAGTGCTCAGGACTGATCAACTTCTCGCAATGGATTCCCCTTAATAAAGATATTTATCCCTCTCTCGGGCTATTATCATATCTTGGCATAGGTTTGCTATCCCAGGGCCTATAACACCTGGAAGAGTGGACGCAATAATTCCCCTATTCCAAAGCTTGATAATTCATAATTCTCTTTTAAATACTCATAGAACATATCATGTTATTGCTTTAGAACTAGCATTGCTATGTCTATGAATTATAATTGACCTTCCACTAAGGTGTGACCAGGATCCCCATTGCATGGTTATGGACTAGATTACTCAGTACCAGATCCAGTTGATGGTAATGTTGCTCATACCATCTACCACTGGACCTTCCAACCTCATAACCTAGCCCTCTGGTTATGAGTCCAGTTGGCTATTCTACAATTGAGCCAGTTCATAAGCACTCTCACATACCTTCCATGTATTTCTAGAGGCAATGTCCCATACCATCGTCTCTTACCCTCAATAGCACAAAACCTCCATTCATACGCTTGGCTGGATACACTTGTTCACGGTAGCTGCCACTGTAGCTTCCGTGGTTGGGTTAGTGCTATCCTCCTTGATAAGCATTGGCTCTCATACAAGCATAACTTTTGCTATTTTCAAATTGCCCTTTTGATTTGCCATTTTCTTTCCTTTCCTTGACAAGTTTTGGCTTTGTTTCAGTTTTGGTAACATGTGACTTGGTATAATAACACTAGAACTTAAATTCCTTGTATAGTTATCCATCAAATTATTTTAAGTATACCCATATTCATAACATATTTTATAACAAATAAAAAATTAATACAAGGCTATAAGCAAAAAGTTCCTAGACCCATACTTCTCTTTTTATTCAAGTTATATAGCCAGATCCATACTTCTCTTTTTATTCAAATTATATAACCAAAAAATATCTAATCCAAACTTTTGAATATAATATTTTGGAATAAATATGATAATTAAATATTTATCTAATCTAAAGTCTCTTAATTAAGAACACATAACCCTATATTTAAAGTAAAACCAATTCCACTAACAATAATTAAAGCAACCATAAACCACGTATGTTTACATTAAAACTATCAAGCTTTATACTGAAGCATGCCACAAATCATATAACAGTATTTACAAGATTCTCAAATATGAATTCTCTAATTTAAGAGAAACATAAACTATTACCAAACTCATTCTTGGCTTTAATATGTCCTTTGAAAATATCACGATATAAATGCTTTATCTAAAGGATAACTTAAGATTTCTACCCTATCTTAAACTTAGTATCCCATCCACATTTTATAATACAATTTAGAACAATAGAGGTTCTACTATACACTTTTCCCATTAACTTTATATGGTTTATGCTAAGTTCTAGGTTTTTAAGAATGTCAATACCAAACTCCTATATATCGACCTACCATTCTTTCTCTTAAGGAGTCACAAATTTTCTTAATAACACACAAGTATTCGAACTCTCACAATATTTGGATATGGTCTCTATACTTCCCCAAATGCCTACTCAGGTTTTAATTGAGTTCAAATTTTTTTCAATATATAAATAAATATACTCTAATTAAAAGTCATGCAAACGCCCTCAGGATTGATTTATAAACTATAGAAAAACATTGAATCAGAACTGAGATACACTTCTACAATTTATTTTTGTTTTATGACGTCTAGCTTCTAAATAATAAAATGACTTGGCTAATGTAACATCTATTTTGTAATTATAACACATAGGAACAAAGGTCATATTATTTCCAACAACATCCAAACATATATAAAATTTCAAATATTTTATTAAGAAATTAATCTCAGGCAATCAACACAGCAAATACAATTCACTATAGTTTTCAAAAATTTTGGATACCTTATGAATTCCTATAGTAGAATCTTAATTTCAAGTATTCGTCCTGTTTATATTTTCATCATATACAGATAGCCAATGTCCAACTAGTGGAGATAGTTTAACCTCTATGTTTTTCTGCTTTACAAAGATGTTCCCATAGTGCCATGACTCTGTAACATAACGCATCTGCGGTGCTTCCCACACAGCTGTAATTTTACCAATGATTTTCATGGCTTTTTCTCACTTACGCAGACAGAGACATGAGTTCAAAGGTTTAAAGAAGAGTAGGGTCAGCTTGGCCCATAATGCACAACTAAAATACCACAAGCATCCATGTAGGGATTACAAATAGTGACAACACATTCTAGTATATAAATAAAACAATTTCCATTGTCTTGCTTTAATATAATATTGCAACGAAATCTATATGGGGTTTTAATTCAAACATCACATCTTTTTAAAAGACATTATTATAATCTTTATTTTAGAGCACAACACTCATATACTTTCCAATAAGTCATTTATTCGAAGACAACATCATAATCTATCACACAGATATTTTATTAAGCAGACTACATCTTAACATGCAGAATATACACTCTTAAAAAAAATTATGAATTGCCTAACCTAACTACTCCAAGAGGCAAAAGAAAACTCATCAGTCTTCCAAAGATTGAGCAAGAGAGACTTACCAGAGTGCAAATTAAAAAAAACACACACACCTTTCCACTTTACTTCCCATTCTTATATAGAGGTGTTCATGAGATATCGTTATGACAACTTTCAAACTAAAAATGCCAGATTTCCCATAATAATACTGCCAAGTGGAAAAGTTTCCTTTAACCGAGTGGAGAAAAGTAATAATATATCTTAAATATAAAATATTTCTAATAATCAAATCTTTCCATTCATTATTGTTTATGTTTTTCCTAGCTTAATAAATGGTATCCTATACATTGCTCGTTCTTTGCTTAATAAAACATGTATTCGCATAGCTTATCATTTCATACTAAGTTATTTTCCTCAAATGAAAACAAAATGTGTACTATACATATATTTTAAATTATGCTTCTATATTCTTAGATATATATATATATATATATATATTGTTATATAATATATATTTTTAAAAATATTTTAAATTTATTTTATATTCTTTTCATCTTATTTATATATACATTATTATTTTATTATTTATTTATATATTATTTTATTATTATATTTTTATTATTGTTTTATTTTTATTTTATCTTGATGTCTTTAGGTTACAACATTCAACATGCTAGAAATACATTGACAGACATACACAAAATGCAGGCACCCAAATGTTTTAAATGCATCAACAGGAAAAATTATCTTTATATGCAAATCCTATAGTGGGCTTCCATGTACCCACGGACCAAGGTGCACAAGGCATGACATAATATCCCACATTACCTGACACCTCCAACTCTGTCTCCTTCAGGAGTGGGTGTCTTCTTTTGCTTTTATGAGTAAACCTGCACTTGCACCACAAAACTCATCGTAGTATCAAATTCTTCTAAACAAAATGGTGATAAGTGGCGAGGTTGTTACATACTCCCCCTCTAGAAATTAACATAGTCCTTGTGTTAGTCAAGAATACAAATGCAAGTTCCATTACATTTGACCAAAGATACAAAAGCATATAACAATATTTGATCATATATATATATATATATATATATATTACAAAATAATACACACTAGTTATGTCCAGCATATCAAAACAAAATATCATTTCATATACAAATATAGTAATTATATTTTTTGTTTTCAACTTTCAAATAAGTATGGAAATTGATTTCTCATGGCAGTAACATCCTCCCAGGTGGCATTTTTCTTAGAGTAATGGTCCCACTGGACCCTACACTGCTCCACAGTCCTTTTTCTTAGTTGTTTAGTTCTGAAGCCCAAAATCTTAACTGGTCGAACCTCAATGAGCTATGGGTCCAATGTCTACAAATGAGACACATCCAAGATATGATATGGATCAGCTATATATTTACAAAGAAGGGACATATGAAAAACACTATGGATTTTTGACAAGTTTGGTGGTAGTGCGAGTTGGTAGGCAACAAGACTGATTTTGGCAACAATGTCAAAAGGACCAACAAATCTAGGACTCAATTTGGTGGATTTAATGGAACTTTTGGTTGGTTTGACTCTAAGGAAGACTTTGTCACCAATGGCAAATTCTTAGGGTGTTCGCTTAAGGTCAGCATAACTCTTCTGACGATTAGAGGCTTCACAAAGTCGTTGGAAAATCTCTTTAAGTTGATTCTCCATTTGTTTAACAGCTTCAAGATCGATCACTTCTCAATCATCCAGATTATCCCACATTAATGGTGTCTTGCACCTACGCCCATATAGGTCCTCAAAAGGGGCTATGCCCAATGTGGTATGATAGTTGTTATTACAGGTAAATTCCACTAGGAAGAGAATCTTCCCATTTACTCTAGTGGTCCTTACAATACATACGTAGCATATATTTTAACATTTGATTGACCCGCTCGGTTTGTCCATCCATATCAGGATGATAAGCAGTGCTAATATTAAGCTTTGTTCCCCAAGGTCGGTGTAAAGCTTGTCAAAACTCATATGTAAATCTTGAATCTCTATCTAAGATGATTATTTTAGGAAAACCATGTAGCCTCACAATTTCTCATGCAAATTTCTATGCTATAGTAGGGGCATCATCTCGTACACTATCTGGTATAAAATGTGCTACTTTGGTTAACTTATCCACCACCACAAATATTACATCATGCTAGAATCGAGTCTTAGGAAGACCAACAATAAAATCCATGGATATCACTTGCCACTTTTGTTCTGGTACTTTGAACAGATGCAACTTTCCACTAGGATGTTGATGTTCTACTTTGACCTTCTAACATTCTAGGCATCTTGCAACAAATTGCACTACATCTTTCTTCATCCTAGGCTAGAAATAGTCTTTCTTCAAGTTTTCCCTCATCTTAATTACCCTTGGATGAGCAGAGTATGGAGCATAATGAGCTTCCTGTAGGATAGTTCTTTTAAGTCCTTCATCATTGGGTACTACTATTCTATCTTCGAAATACACCAAATTCTTCTTGATACCATAATCCCCATGCCGATCTGGTTCCTGCTCAACCTTATTTTGACATTATTTACAAAACTCATCATTCTTTTGCATCTCCATGATCTACTCCTTTTGCCCATACTGACATTTTGTAAGAGTAGGTATATACCTTCTCCTACTAAGAGCATATGCCAGTTTATTTTCTTTTCCCTTGATATATTCTATACCAAAGTCATATTCAGCCAAAAACTCCATCCATATTCATTGTCGAGCGTTTAGCAGAGGTTGAGTAAAAATATATCTCAAACTTTGGTGATCAATTTTAAGCTCAAAGGGATTTCCTAACAGATAATGCCTCTAAATTTTAAGAGCATGAACTACTACTGCCAACTCCAAATCATGAATGGCATAGTTTATCTTGTTTTTCTTGAGTTTCTTGGACTCATATGCTACTACGACCTCATCTTGCATCAACACACCACCTAGTCCCTCCAATGAGGCATCGGTGCAAACTATAAATGATTTGTTTAGGTTAGGTATTTTTAGTATAGGTGCAGTTGTCAACTTCTCCTTAAGAGTTCTGAAAGCTTCCTCACACTAAGTTGTCCACCTAAATGCTTTCCCTTTTCTTTGCAGGTTGGTAATGGAAAATGCTACTTTTGAAAACCCCTTAACAAATCACCGATAGTAACCAACCATCCCCATAAAACTTCTTACTTTTGATACATTGGTTGGGGCTGGCCATTCTATAATGGCCTCAATATTTTTAGGATCTACAACTATTCCTTTGGCTGAAATAATGTGCCCCAAATATTGAACTTGTGATGTATAGAACTCACATTTGGATAATTTACCATATAATTGATTTTTCTTGAGAACTTCTAACACTATCCTCATGTGCTCATCATGTTCTTATCTATTTTGGGAGTAAATAAAAATATCATCCAAAAATATTAGCACAAACCGGTCTAACTGTTCTTAGAACACACTATTCATAAAATTCATAAATGTAGCTGGTGCATTAGTTAACCCAAATGGTAATACCGTGAACTCATAATGTCCATATCGAGTTATAAAGGCAGTCTTATAAGTATCTTCTTCCCGTATTCTTAACTGATGGTATCCCAACTTGAGATCAAGCTTAGAAAATATTGTAGCTCCCTTTAGATGATCAAAAAGATGATTAATTCTGGGTAAATGATATTTATTCTTAATAGTCATCTTGTTAAGCATCTTATAGTCAATGCATAATCTCATAGAGCCATCCTTATTTTTAACAAATAGAACCGATTCTCCCCATGGAGACACACTAGGTTTAATGTGCCATTTTTCTAATAAATCTTGCAATTGAGTTTTAAGTTCCTACAACTCAAGTGGTATCATACGATATGGGGTTTAGACTACTGGAGTTGCTCCTGGCATAAGCTCAATAAAAAAATCAAACTCCCTTTTTGGAGGTAGTCCAGGCAAATATTTAGGAAAAACATCCCTAAATTCATTTAACACAAGGTATTGTTGAAATAATGTGGAACTTGAGTCAGTTTCCTCATTTTCATTCAATTTAACCACATACAGTTTACACCCTTTTCTCAAAGCTCTTTTGACCTACATGGTGGTCATAAAATGGGGCTCAAGAGATGTTCTATTACAGTGGATACGAATTCACCGATTAGCATCATCCATAAAGTCCAACCACCTTTCCTCAAAGTTCAATAGGGCCTTATGATATTTTAGCCAATCTACTCCTAGGACTATGTCAAATGCATATAAAGGAGCCACATGTAAGTGCCAATTGATTTTTCCCTGAGGTATTTCTATCTTTGGACTAAATAGACACTAGTTCACTAGGTAAGTTTATCCTAATCCATACTCGATATGCCATACTTTTGCCATAATCCTAGGTTTAACATGTATCTCCTTCAAAATACTATTTGAAATAAAACTATCTATATAACCACTATCAATTAAAATGCATACATATCTTTTACCTAGTTTTCATTTAATAAAAAATGGAGTAGCTTACCCTGAAAGGATAGGGTTACTTGTGGCAACATAAATTTTGTGCGGTGTTTCCTTAGTGGGATTCCTACGATATGCTCTATTTGGGTATTATCTAGCAAAATGGTCTAGTGCTCCATGCGCAAAGCATGCATTGGGTCCATTATTATTTTTTTTATCACTTTCCTTATTCTGATTGCCATTTTTACCCTGTTCCCTATTGTTGTTTTTCTTCTCATTAATATTCCTTCGATCTGGTTGCCCTTTGTACCCCTGGTATTTAACCTTGTTTTTAATGTCATTCCTGTTATGCTTTCCATCTCTAAATTTTTGGTACTGATCCTTGCCTCTATTTTGCTTGGGATATCTCCTTTTCCTTGAATTATCTCTTTCAACTTGTTGGTAGTAAGCCTTTACCTCCTTCTAGCTTGATTCCTCATACCGAGTAGCATCATAGGCAATTATCAGTGTCTGAGGTACTTTTATTCCCACCGGTTGGTTGTATTTTGGGTGCAACCCCATAACAAACTTATGGGATTTGAATCTTTCCTGCCCATCAAATTTTAGAGCATACTTAAGTAGTTGCAAAAATATCTGGTAATATTCAATTACCGTCATATTTTCTTATCGTAAATTGGTGAACTATCCATGTTTACAAATATAGAATTGTTCAATAAGAAAGTAGATTTTGAATTCTCTTTCAAATTATTCCCAGGGTATATTTGTTGCTTCTTTCTGAGTAATATTCTTGTAAGTGGTCCACCAGTCTCTTGTAGAACCCTCTAAATATGCTACTACCCAAGTAGTTTTAGATTTAGAGCAAAGGGTTGAATTGCAAAATACCCCTTGGCTTCACTAAGCCAATTAACGATGTTTTCACCATAACCACTTCCATAAAATTTAGTGATATCTAACTTATTTAGCTCCTTTTGCAATTATTCACCCACCTTTCTTCTCGAGGAACCTTCTGGAAATTCACTTATATTTCCAGTTGCCTTTTTATGAGTTAAGTTTTCAATAACTTTCTATTATTGGATGATCAGTTCCTACTACTAGGTCATATGTGCCTGTTGCTGATCCATATGCTCACTCATCTAAGCTTTTTGGATCTACATTTTTCATGCTGCTAGTTGAGTTGATCTTGCATGAGCTAAATCATATGAGCCATATTTTCATCATTTTGGGTAGCTCTCATAGCTATACGTTCTTTCTCTTTTCTAACCACTCACCGTGGTACTTCAACTTGCACCCTCTTAGACTCCTTCATGAGTCACCTTGATCCCTTTCTTGAAACCTCTAAAATATCCTCTTGAAAATTCATGTTGGTCCTCTACGAGGTACCTGCCATGTCTGGCATCAAAAGAGTTATGTCAAAAAAACTATTCATATTTTATTTGCCAAGGTTTCGCAACCTAGGCTCTGATACCAACTGTCACAACCCAGTTCTACACACCTGGTTGTCAATTCCATAAATTTCAAAATTTATCTGGAGTATACTTATGTGTTACACATATTCATTATTATTCGTTATTATCTCAACTAAGCATTAGTACATGACATAGGAAATATGCACTTCAAGTTTTTCAACCACTGTAGCTGGTGACTTCGGTGCTTAGGACCGACCAAATTCCTGCAATGGATTTGCCTTAATAAAGATATATACCCCTCTCTCAAGCTATTATCAAATATTGGCATGGGTTTGGTCTCCTAGAGCCCATAACACATAGAAGAGTAGACACAGTAATTTTCCTATTCTAAAGCTTGAGAATTTGCAATTCTCTTTCCAATATTGATAGAATGTATCATGTTCTCACTTTAGAACTATAATTTCTATGCCTATGACTGATCATTGACCTTCCACTAAGGTGTGACCAGGGTCCCCATCGTATGGTTATGGGTTGGATTACTTAGTTCCAACTCCAGTTGATGGTAATGCTACCGATACCATCTACCGTTGGACCTTCCAACCTCATAACCTAGCCTTCTGGTTATGAGTCCAATTTGGCGATTCCACAACTGAGATAGTTCATGAGCACCCTCACGTACCTTACATGTATATCCAGAGGTGATATACCATACCATCATATCTTACCCTCAATAGCACAGAACCACTGTTCATACACTTCGTTGGATACACTAGTTCATGGTAGCTACCACTGTAGCTTCTGTGATTGGGTTAGTGCTATCCTCCTCAATAAGCATTTGCTCTCATACGAACATAATTTTTTCTATTTTCAAAATTTTCTTTTGATTTACCCTTTTCTTTCCTTGACAATTTTTGGCTTTGTTTTAGTTTGGTAACATGTGACTTGGTATAATAACACTAGAATTTAAATTCCTTGTATAGTTATCCATCAAATTATTTTAAGTATGCCAATATTCATAACATATTTTATAACAAATAAAAACTTAATACAAGGCTATAAGCAAAAAGTCCCTAGATCCATACTTCTCTTTTTATTCAAATTATATAACCATAATATTCTTTTTTTAAATAAAAATATCTAATCCAAAATTTTGAATATAATATTTTGGAATAAATATGATAATTAAATATCTATCTAATATAAAGTCTCTTAATTAAGAACACATAACCCTATATTTAAAGTAAAACCAATTCCACTAACAATAATTAAAGCAACCATAAACCACGTATGTTTACATTAAAACTATCAAGCTTTATACTGAAGCATGCCATATATCATATAACAATATTTACAAGATTCTCAAATATGAATTATCTAATTTAAAAGAAACATAAACTATTACCAAACTCATTCTTGGATTTAATATATCCTTTGAAAATATCACGATATAAATGCTTTATCAAAAAGGATAATATCTTAAACTTAGTATCCCATCCGCATTTTATAATACAATTTAGAACAATAGAGGTTCTACTATACACGTTTCCCATTAAATTTCTATGGTTTATGCTAAGTTCTATGTTTTCAAGAATGTCAATACCAAACTCCTATATATCGACCTATGATTCTTTATCTTAAGGAGTCACAAATGTTCTTAATAAAACACAAGTATTCGAACTCTCGCAATATTTGGATATGGTCTTTATACTTCCCCAAATGCCTACTTAGGTCTTAATTGAGTTCATATTTTTTTCAATATATAAATAAATATACTCTAATTAAAAGTCATGCAAATGCCCTCGGGATTTATTTATAAACTATAGAAAAACATTGAACCAAAATTGAGATACACTCCCACAATTTCATTTTGTTTTATGATGTATGGATTATAAATAATAAAATGCCTAGGTTAAAGTAGCATCTATTTTGTAATTATAACACATAGGAACAAAGGTCATATTATTTTCAACAACATCCAAACATTTATAAAAGTTCAAATATTTTATTAAGAAATTAATCTTAGGCAATCAGCACAACAAATACAATTCACTATAGTTTTAAAAATCTTTGGATACCTTATAAATACCTATAGAAAAATCTTAATTTCAAGTATCCGTCCTCTTTAAATTTTCATCATATACAGATAGCCAATGTCTAACCAGTGGAGATAGTTTAACCTCTATGGTTTTCCTCTCTACAAATATGTTCCCACAGTTCTATGACTTCGTAACATAACACATATGTGGTGCTTCCCATGCACGACTGTAATTTTACCAATAATTTTCATGGCTTTTTCTTGCTTACGCAGACATAGACATAAGTTTGGAGGTTTAAGGAAGAGTAGGATCAGCTTGGCCCATAATGCACAGCTAAAATGCCACAAGCATCCATGTAGGGATTACAAATAGTGACAACACATCCCAGTATGTAAAAGAAATAGTTTTCATTGTCTTGCTATAATATAATCTTGCAGCAAAATCTATATGGGATTTTAATTAAAAAATCACATATTTTTAAAATACATTATTATAATATTTCTTTTAGAGCACAACACTCATTTACTTTCCAATAAGTCATTTATTCAGAGGCATCATCCTAATCTATCACACACAACTTTTATTAAGCAGACTATATATTAACATGCAAAATATACACTCCTAAAAAAAAAATACGAATAGCCTAACCTGGCTACTCCAAGAGGCAAAAGAAAACTCGTTAGTATTACAAATATTGAGCAAGCGATGGCTTCCCAGAGTGCAGATTCGAAAAAAAACACACACCTTTCCACTTTACTTCCCATTCTTATATAGAAGTGTTCATGAGACATCGTTATGACAACTTTCAAAATAAAAATGCCATATTTCCCTTAATAATGCTACCAAGTGGAAAAGTTTCCTTTAATCGATAGGAGAAAAGTAATAATATATTTTAAATATAAAATATTTCTAATAATCCAATCCTTCCATTCATTATTATTTATGTTTTTCCTAGCTTAATACATGGTATCCTATACATTGCTCGTTCTTTTCTTAATAAAACATGTATTCACATAGCTTATCGTTTCATACTAAGTTATTTTCCTCAAATGAAAATAAACAAAATGTGTACTATATATATATATATATATATATATATATATATATATATATATATATATATATATATATATATATATATATATATATTTAGATTATGCTTCTATATTCTTAGCGCGCACACACACATATATATATTGTTATGTAATATATGTTTTGAAAATCTTTTAAATTTATTTTATATTCTTTTCATTTTATTTATATATACATTATCATTTTATTATTTATACTTTTTTATTATTATATTTTATTTTATATATATTTTTATTATTGTTTTATTTTTATTTTTACCTTTATGTATTTAGGTTACAATATATGCTAGCAATACATTGACAGACATACACAAAATTCAAGCACCCAAATGTTTTAAATGCATCAAAATGCAAAATGATCTTTATATGCAAATCCTACGGTGGGCTTCCATGTACCCATGGGACAAGGTTCATGAGGCATGACCTCATATCCCACCTTACTTGATACCTCCAACTCTGTCTCCATCAAGGGTGGGTGTCTTATTCTATTTCTACAAGTAAACATGCACCTGCACCACAAAACTCATTGCAGTATCAAATTGTTCTAAACAAAATGACAACAAGTGGCGGGGTTGTTAGATATTTATTATGATATATTCATTTTGTTATAGTGAAAATATGCATGTTGATGGTGTTTTCACTTTATAATGATTGGATATATTAAATTATTTCCATGAATATTACACCTAATTTAAGTTGAATCATGTTAATTTTGATTGATTTAAATTAGGTTTTATTTCATAAATGTTTTTGTTTATTGTTTTCAAGATGAAACAATGAAGTTTTGTAACTTGTTTTAAATTCACATTTCATTTTTATTTCTTTTCCTTAACCCTAAAATTTTCATTTTATTTAATTTTAAATTCATAGAAAATAAAAAACCCTAAGTTTTTAATATAAAGTTTTTAATATTATATTAGGGAAAGGTGTTTATTTCACTTTTTTTAAATTCATGACATTTTAGGAAATAAACATTAGAATTTTAATTAAATTATTCAAATATTTTTTATTAAATTTTTAACCTATTGTATTTGGACAAAATTTAATTAAAATTATTTTCTAAGGATATAATTAAATATTTGCATTTTATAAAGTTAAGTTTGGTAATATTTAATTATTAATATCACATTTGGAGAACGAATATTATGAACATCATATTACATTTTGAAAATCAAATATCAAAATCACAAGCCCGTTGTTAATGATAATGTTCACCTTGAAGTTATTTCAACAAAATTTTCACACTTTTTAAGCACACTTTAATACAAAACCTTGAAGAAACTAAAAATTTTATTTGCAAGAGGATTACTTAATGGGATCCTAACTATGAGTTTATTTTCATAATAGGGCAAAAATATCACTCAATAGGGAGTAGAGGGTGATCTAGGGTGGATGTACAACCTACAAATGTCAGCTTCAAGGTTGGAGGAGATGGAGGTGGTGACAGTAGTAGTGAAGCTAGGGGTGATTGAGGATAGGGTCTTCCTACCCATCGTACTAAGGAGGAGTGGAGGATTATCCAGACTAAGTAGAAAAAATTGTGATAGAATGTAAAGCCTTGTGATGTAGATATCATGAGGTTGTAGGGTGAGGTTGCTTGACTATAGAGTTATGTGGACGGGCTACGGAATTGATCCAACAAAGGTGGGGATGCTACTACAGTTGTGACTCTTCATGCTAAGATAGATCAATGAGTGGTGCACTATGATATATATTTGGTTTTTACCTAGAGGTAGGCTACCTACATTATGATGCTCAAGGACACTCTAGGTCAGCATCATATTCCACTTCCTCTACCTCCTACATCATTAGTGTCAAGCTCTAGTAGGAAATGTATTCTAGGCTTAGCGGTTCAAGATATTAGGTTCCATGATCCATTTGGATCATAGGGATCAACTCATGGGTTTCATAGGAGTCATGGTGGTGCTAGCTAGTAGCACTTATTACCACTTTTTGTACTTTTTGTTTTTTTTTTATGAGCCTTAGTGCTCTGATGTATATAGGCTTTGGGTATTTTGTACTATGCAGTTGATATATATATATATATATATATATATATATATATATATATATATATATATACATATAAATGGCTTTTATTATGATAATTTGTATTACACTTTTATCTTATTTCATGTATGGATGCATATGAAATGTCATAGTGATAGACAAAATGAATGATGAATGCTTATGTTTTAATGATCATTTGATACGTTATATATTTTTGCTTGATAAAATTTATTCTTGTCACTTAATCAGGGGCATTAAATTTTGGTATTTATAGATGACATGTATAATGGGATATAATAATAAAAAATGATATGATGTGGTTAATGAATCTAGGGTTATTTTACAAAGACTCAGACATCCTAGTGATCTCAAACAAACTCATTTATGATCTCACAAAATTTTATGATGTTAAATTTGTCCTAGTGGTTTCAAATTTCTCCAAGGACCAACTATATGTGCAATGATTTTTATTTCTCATTATGAGCTAGGTCAAACTAAACAATTGTAATTTATGCCACTAAGCTATATCATTCGAAAGCATCCATAGGTCTATACAAAATAAGATCACTAATATGATAGACTTCGTACCGCGCTTAAGGATGCCCCATTTCTAGGCATGTTTCATTCAACCCATTACTATAATGAGGATCACCCCATGGTTTTTGAGACACTTGTAGGTAGTAAATCCACCTCCTAGAATAAGAAGTGATCAAAAGGGATTTGCTCAATTTTGACAATGTTAGAATAAGTGACAGTTTGCCCAAGTTTTGTAAACCGTACAAGTAAGGGCAAACCATACATCTATATGGAAAAATCATACAAGCAACATAAAATCATACATGGCACATCGAAATTCATCCAAATACATGGGAAATGTAATTTCTTGATAAAATGGCACATAGATTTGCTAACTAAGGTGTTAAACTTAGTAAAAGGTCAAATTAATGTATTCAGTTGACATGGGCAATTTTAAATAACTAATTTCATTAGGAAAGAATAGCCTGGGCAATGTTATATAAGGCCCCATTTTCAAAATTGTAGGTCTGGTTGCTAGAGATAACATAGAGTACTTGTTGGTTGTTGATTTCTCTAAGTTTTATAAATACATTGATAGATTTTATATACTATACTTGAATCCATGAGATATCAATGAGAATAATGACTATTATGGACTACTATGTACGATTCTAGTAGTGATGGATGGCGATTTGTGGATGATCCTGATATGTGTGTTTTCTATTAAATGTTATAGGTTAGTTTTATGCATTGTTGCAACCTTTTGGTAGAATATGGCATTGGTGAATCCTGATGAATGATATAGAGGTATGGTAGTATTAAATAAGATGTATTGAAAGACATTGTATGATTTTTGGGCGTAATAATATATATGGAATCTCTTGACAGTCATGTTAAGATGTTTTTCCTATTGTGGAAATTGTATTGATTGGCACATCAAACCCTTATAAAAAATCTGGTAGAGAGATTGGGACATTAGAACATATATACTAGCATAATATTGTACCCTTGGTTCATACAAATTGTACATCATCATTCATACAAATCGTACAAAGAAAATTTACCTGATTTGGTAAAATAGACGATTGAGATAAACTTACCCGATTTGGCTGTTTTGGGGAATTGGCTTGAGTGATTAACAAATTGTGCACAGAAGCCTTAAAAACTAAATCTGTCAGTTTTCATGAGTGTAAAATTGTACAATATATGACACTATATGATTTGAGATTGTACAATGTATGCATTTGATGTCCGTACAAGGTTATCATTATTCTTACAAGGATGATTTGAAAGGTCTTATGACTGTATTACTTGGAAACTAAGTTGGGATTAGCATAGTGATCATTATAAATCTTGGAAAATACCTCCCCGCTAGGAATACTCCACCCCTATGCTACATTTGGCATCGTTGCCTTATCAAATCTGGAAATTTTGTTAAAACGGGTCAAATTGACAAAGTGTGAATAGTACAAAACTGGAGGTGAATGATGAAAACCAGTGCACGAAACCATGGGAGATAGGAAATAAGAGACAATATTCTAGTAAGAAGGAGCACATGGATTTATCAAAGGGAAAACACAAGTAAATCAGACCATAGTACTCAATAACCAGAGATAGAGCAATTTTGAACATCTAAGGAAGGATACTTTGAGGTGTTGTTGATAGAGATGAAAGACGATGAAGTAGAACCGCCAAGCATAGAGGCAAGGGTTGAAACAAGAAAAGTGCAATATGATAAAGAGTGGATGGTAAACCCTGATAAAGTGGCAAAAGGGTTGTAGGAGAGTGTATAGGATAGGAGTCAGGCACCAGAGCAATAGGATGCAAGATCTCAGGAGGAAAGACCAAGACCACCTCCCTCACATCAACAAAGGAGATCGCTAAGTGAAGACGCACAAGAGTTTGGTCACTGAGTGATGGTACAAAATAATATACCTTGAATTTATACTTCTAACAACAATGAGAGTAAGACACCCCAAGGAGGAATCAGTTAGCAATTCTACAAGATACCTTAAGTGAGAGTGATGACTCTCCTAAGATAGCTACTAGGGAAACCAAACAGAGATGTTCACCACTTTTAGGTGAGGGTAAGGGATACCCCACATGGAATATAAGAACTTGCATAACCATTTGGAGAGCAAATTGAGTAGATAGACCAAAATATTGGGTGGTTTTATTTCCTACTACTTTGAGAGGACTGGCAATTAATTGGTATTTTAAGAGAGAAAATACTGCTAATTTTTAGACTTAGAATCAGATAAAGGAGAATTTCATTGAATAATTTCAACCTTTAAAGGATGATGGAGACATTGTGATAAAAATTTGTGTGACAAATAAAAAAGTTGATGAAGATGTGAATTCCTATAACTGCAGACTAAAATAATTAGTCGATAATATGCAGATGTTTCTGGCAAAAATTCTAGTAAAGTGGTGGTTTGTAGATGGATTACTCCCAAAGTACAAGAAAAATATGAAGGTAGTACCATCATAAACATATGAAGAAGCACTAAAGCATGCAAAGAATTCTGAGAGTGAATCAAAACAAACGTACACAAGAATTTTATCTCATTCCAAGTCGAATGATTCAAATAGTGGTGAAGACAACACCATATAATGAATAGTGGCATCATTTTGCAAGGATTTTGATAAACTAATAAAAGAACAAAAGATCAAACTTAAAGAAATAGTCTTTCTTTAAGTTTTCCCTCATCTTAATTACTCTTGGATGAGAAGAGTATGAGTAGAGTATGGAGCATAATGAGCTTCCTATAGGATATTTCTTTTAAGTCCTTCATCATTGGGTACTACTATTCTATCTTTGAAATACACAAAATTCTTCTTGATACCATAATCCCCATGTCGATCTGGTTCCTGCTCAACCTTATTGCGACATTATTTGCATAACTCATCATTCTTTTGCATTTCCATGATCTACTCCTTTTGCCCATACTGCCATATTGTAAGAGTTGGTATAAACCTTCTCCTACTAAGAGCATATGCTAGTTTATTTTCTTTTCCCTTTATATATTCTATACCAAATTCATATTAAAAAAAAAACTCCATCCATATTCATTATCGAGCGTTTAGCAGAGGTTGAGTAAAAATATACCTCAAACTTTGGTGATCAATTTTAAGCTCAATGGACTTTCCTAATAGATAATACCTCTAAGTTTTAAGAGCATGAACTATTGTTGCCAACTCCAAATCATGAGTGACATAGTTTATCTTGTGTTTCTTGAGTTTCTTGGACTCATATGCTATTACAGCCTCATCCTGCATCAACACACGACCTAGTCCTTCCAATGAGGCATTGGTACAAACTATAAATGATTTTTTTAAGTCAAGTATTTTTAGTATAGGTGTAGTTGTCAGCTTCTCTTTAAGAGTTCTGAAAGCTTCCTCACACTAAGTTGTCCATATAAATGCTTTCCATTTTCTTTGTAGGTTGGTAATGAAAATGCTACTTTTGAAAACCCCTTCATAAATTGTCGATAGTAACCAACCATCCAAAAGAAACTTCTCAGTTTTGATACATTGGTTGGGGCTGGCCATTCTAGAATGGATTTAATATTTTTGGGATCTACAACTATTCCTTTGGCAGAAATAATGTGCCCTAAGTATTGAACTTGTGATTTATAGAACTCACACTTCGATAATTTACCATATAATTGATTGCTCTTGAGAACTTCTAACACTATCCTTATGTGCTCATCATGTTCTTATCTATTTTGGGAGTAAATAAAAACATCATCCAAAAATATTAGCATGAACCGGTCTAAATGTTTTTAGAACACACTATTCATAAAATTCATAAATGTAGTGGGTGCATTAGTTAACCCGAAAGGTAGTACTGTGAACTCATAATGTCCATATCGAGTTATAAAGGCAGTTTTATAAGTATCTTCTTCCCGTATTCTTAACTGATGGTATCCCAACTTGAGATCAAGCTTAGAAAATATTGTAGCTCCCTTTAGATGATCAAAAATATGATTAATTCTGGGTAAAGGATATTTATTCTTAATAGTCATCTTGTTAAGCATCTTATAGTCAATGCATAATCTCATAGAGCCATCCTTATTTTTAACAAATAGAACCGATTCTCCCCATGGAGACACACTAGGTTTAATGTGCCATTTTTCTAATAAATCTTGCAATTGAGTTTTAAGTTCCTACAACTCAAGTGGTATCATATGATAAGGGGTTTAGACTATTGGAATTGCTCCTGGCATAAGCTCAATAAAAAATTCAAACTCCCTTTTTGGAGGTAGCCTAGGAAAATATTTAGTAAAAACATCCCTAAATTTATTTAACACAAGGTATTGTTGAAATAATTTGGAACTTGATTTTTTTTTTTGAAAAATTTGAAAAAACTTGTATTAAAACAAATATCAATACAATATGGGAAGAGACTCTTCCCAGATAAATTCAGAGAGAACACAAGCTTACAATAGTAGAAGAATATTTGCAATGGAGCCAAATCTCCTGAATCATTAACTAGCTAGCAGGGGGTCGGCATGGACAGTTGATGCAGCTTGTCATGAAATCACGACACTATTCTTCTCCTTAGGCCGCAAACATGCAACATGTCGTGATATCATGACACCTTTCCCCTTTGGCCATGAAAAAGCAACATGTCATGATATCATGACATTTTCCTCCTTTGGCCGCAAAAATTCAACAAGTTGTGATATCGTGACACTTTTCTTCTTTGGGCACGAAAGTGCAACATGTCGCGATATTGCGACACTTTTTCTCTCTCGACTGCGATGAAGCAACATGTCATGATATCGTGACACCTTTCTCCTTTGGCCGTGAAAATGCAACATGTCGTGATATCATAACACCATTTCTCCTTTGGTCCTTTGTCCGCTAAAAAGCAACATGTCACGATATCACGACACCTTTTCTCTCTTGGCCATGAAAAAGCAACATGTCATGATATCGCGACACCTTTTCTCCGTTGGCCACAAAAAAGCAACATGTCACGATATCACGACACATTTTCTACCTTAGCCACAAAAAAGTAACATGTCACAAAATCGTGACACCTTTTCTCCCTTAGCCATGAAAAAGCAACATGTCACGATCTTGCGACAACTTTCCTCCAGCGACCGTGATGGTGCAACATGTTGCGATATCGTGACAAATTTCCTCTTGTGGCTATGACGGTGCAACATGTCGTGATATCGTGACAACTTTCCTCTAGCGACCGTGACGACGCAAATTGTCATGACATCAAGACAACTTTCCACCAGCAACCGCGACGGCACAACATGTCATGATATCATGACAACTTTCCTCCAGCGGCCGTGATGGTGCAACATGTCACGATATCGCAACAACTTTCCTCCAGCGACCGCGATGGCATGACATGTCGTGATATCATGACAAATTTTCTCTAGCAACCATGATGGTGCAACATGTCATGATATCGCAACAACTTTCCTCCAACGACCGTGATGGTGCAACATGTCACGATATCATGACAACTTTCCTCCAGCGACCGCGACGGTGCAACATGTCACGATATCGCAAAAAATTTCCACCAGCGACCACAACGACGCAACATGTTGTGATATCACGACAACTTTCCTCCAGCAGCCGCGATGGCACAACATGTCGCGATATCATGACAACTTTCCTCTAGTGACCGTGATGGCACCACATGTCATGATATCATGACAACTTTCCTCCAGTGATTGTGATGGTGCAACATGTCATGATATCGCAACAACTTTCCTCTAGCAATCACGACGGTGCAACATGTCATGATATCATGACAAATTTCCTCCAATGACTGTGATGGCACAACATATAGCGATATCATGACAAATTTCTTCCAAAGACCACGACGGCGCAACATGTCGCGATATCACAACAACTTTTCTCCATTTTCTTTTTCTTTGATCATTGGTTCAAGGACCTTTCTAGACCCTGCCTGATCACCTCATCCTCAATAGCCATGTCACTATGAAGCTGAACCCCTGCCTCCTTCTTAGCACCCAACTTAGCCAAGAAGTCAGCCATTTTGTTTAAATATTGACTCACATAAACTGGAATCACATCATCTAATTCCTTCCATAATTCCTTAATTTGAGTGACAAGAATCCTCAACCTCCATGATTTCAAAGCAAAGTTCCTCATGCAATCAAGAGCTCTAACCATTATCTGAGAATCTGATTCAAGAATGATCCTCCTGTGGCCCTGTTTCACTACCCAAATAGAAGCATATTTGATAGCTATGGCTTCTGCTTCATTGTTTGTGGCTCTTCCCAAGCCTTGTAGTTCCCAATAGAGCACTAATCCATCATGATTCTGACAAACCACTCCAATTTTGGCACTACCCGGATTGCCCTTTACAGCTCCATCAGTATTAATTTTAATCCAACCTTCTGGTGGTGGTTTCCAACTAGCTCTGTCCTATCCCTCTTGCTCTTCAACTCCTTCTTCCATTGGCCCAGTAACAACCTGAGTTTCCTCTATAGCATAGACAGCTACAGTTTCTGTGACTTTGCTCCAGATGACCTGCCAAACTCCATCTAGCGAGGAAAAAATTTCTCTAAAAATTCTAGCATTTCTCTCCAACCACTCTTGCCACCAAATGAAGTTTAATCCAAGCTCCCAACCAATTCGAAGAGCTTTAGATTTAAATCTACCACTCTTCCATATTTTCTAGATATTATTCTGATTCAAGTTACCATTAACTTGAATTTTATAGCAAGAAAGCCATCGCTTCCAAATCTGATGCGTGAAAGGGCACTCAAACATCAGGTGATCAACTGTTTCCTCATTCTTGTAGCATAATACACATTGAGATGGACCGATGATTCCTCTACATCTGAGATTGTCAAAAGAGAGAATTTCGTTATGCATAAACTGCCAAGAAATTTTTTTACTTTCGGCCAGCCCTTGGAGTGCCAAATCTTTCTCCAATCCTCAACCGAGAATGAATGGGGGGAGGCTTTGGGAGGATCTTCTCATATCCGTCCTTCACTGTATAGACACCAAGGCTCCCATAGCCCCAAGCTAATTCATCCTCCTCATCTCTACCTGTGAGAAATATTTCTGACAAGATTTTAGTCATGATGGGTGCCAACTCCGGAGGGATTGAAATTGGCCACTCCTCCAACTTCTTAAACTGCTTAAACTTATACTCCTCTAGCTAACTAGTGATGAAATAAATTTCAATGTGGACCCATACCTTGGTTTCTATGGCAATTTTTATTGGTTGCAATTCAGGAAATTCAACAATGATGGGTGGGTATTGATCCCATGAATCTGTCCAGAAACGTGCCTTCTCCCCTCTCCCCACTTTCCAAAACAATCGATCTTTAACTACCTGAGATCCTATCTTGAGAGCTTGCCACACTAGGGATCTAGGACCATCCAAAAGGAAATGCCTCACCTCATTGGGGTTAACATGACCCAAATATTTACTAGTTAGGATTCTACTGAATAAGGAAGTTGGTTGGGAAATCCACCTCCAGTATAGCTTTCTAGCCAAAGCTTTATTATTTAACTTGGATCTTCTCAGTCCCAACCCTCATTTTACCTTGTGTTGGGTTACTTTATCCCAACCAAATAAGGCCCATTTCCTCTCTCCTTTTACTCCTTCCCATAAAAATATTCTAGCCATATTGTCCAGCTCTTTTCATATAGTATGTGGGGCAGCCAGGATATAGAATTTATAAATTGGCATGGCCTGAATGACTGACTGTAAAAAATTTAATCTACCCCCATAGCTTAACCATTTGTGAGACCAATGATTCATTCTATCTTTGATACCATCCAAAATATCCTTCCAGATATCTATTTTTAGTTTTTTGAAATGCAAAGGAACCCCCAAGTAAACCACTGGAAGAGAAGTCCTTGTGAATCCCAAGATCTCTAGAACTCTGTCCTAGAGCCTTTGATCAAGATTGAGAAAGACCACTTTGGATTTTTTATCATTGATGACTTGGTTTGAAGCCCTAAGGTAGACATTAAGAGTATCTCTGATCACTCTTGCTTCCCTAAAGCTGGCCATTCCAACCAATCCTGTATCATCCACAAACTGTAAATGAGTCAAAAATTCCTCACCCACCTTGATACCTGTTAGCAAACCTTGATGTCTTCTCCTCAAGAAAATTCTACCTAATCCTTCAGCCCAAATGAGGAAAATATAGGGAGAGTAAGGATCCCCTTGACGAAGACATCGAGTGGCTCCAAAAGGTTGCAAAGGAAGACCCTTGATTAACACTGAATAAGACAACATAGATACACAACTCATGACCCAATCTATCCAGTCCTGAGAAAAACCAAAGGTTGCAATAATCTTTGACAAGAAACTCCACTCCACCCTATCATAAGCCTTTGACATATCTAATTTAATGAACATTCCTTTATTACCAGATTTTTGCATTGTATGGATTGCCTCCTGAGAAAGAACCACCCCATCTAAGATCCGCCTACCCTCTACAAAACCCCCTTGCTATGAGGAGATAATGTTATGTAAAAGAGGTTTTAGCCGTTCAGCCATTACCTTTGTGATTATTTTATAAATCACATTGCATAAGGCAATAGGTCTATAATCTGAAATATGAACCCCCTCCTCCCATTTTGGAATTAAAGTGATGAAGGTATGATTTAATGCCTTAAGCATTCTTTTATTACCTCCTGGACTCCTCTATGATAGCCAGAACATCCTCCTCCAAAGTATCCCAAAAGGCCTAAAAAAACTCAATTGGAAAGCCATCTGGTCCTGGAGTTTTTCCGGTGCTCATTCCAAAGACCACATTATTCAGTTCTTCTCTATCAATGGGTTTAAGAAGGGTCTAATTTTCTTCTTCAGAGATAACAGAGGGTATGACATCAATAACTTCATTTTGATCCTCTACATCTTGCTCCATACTTTCCTTAAAATTTTTAGAAAAATAATCCATTGAATGGGAATGCATACCAGGAAGAGTATCAAAGGAGTGTCCATTCTCATCTTGAAGAGCTTCCATGTTATTCATCTGTCTCCTAGCATAGGCTGACCGATGGAAAAATTTGGTATTTCTATCACCTTCTAATAACCAAGTGGTTCTTGCTCTCTATTTCTAGTAGGTCTCCTCTTGGTTATCAATGTCCTCAACCGCTTTACGCAAGGCATCATCCTCGGCTTTGAGCTGCTCTGTAATTGTTCCTTCCCTAAAGTTTTTTTGAACCTCATCCCATCTGGCCACCAAAGGAGCTCTTTGGAGTTGGAAGTCTATCTTGTTAGCTTGCCTCCATTGTTTCAGTTGAGCTTTGACATAATGAAGCTATTTGTGGAATCTAAACATTGTTGTCCCAAAAGGTAGACGACCTTATTCCCACCACTGTGGAATTTTCTTTCGAAGATCCTCTTTTTGTAACCAAAAATTCTCAAATTTAAAAGGTTTATGATGCTGCCCTGTCATAATCCCTCCCTCCAACAAAATGGGAAAGTGATCTAAAATCGAACCCTCCAAAATCTGGAATTTTGTATTCCATTTTACAAATGCCTCTGAAACCAGAAAATGGTCTAGCTTTACCTTCCTGCTATGTGGCTCTCTCCTCTTGTTAGTCCAAGTAAATTTGGTTCCAAGGCCTTCAATATCCACTAAGTGAAAAGCCTAGACTTGGGCAATCAGAAGTCGATCCCCTTGGTCCAAAATTGGGGTTCCCCCTTCCTGATCTCTAGAAGATAATTTAGCATTAAAATCCCTAGCAATAATCCAGTCTAAATCTTCCCTTGAGGTCCTCATGTTATGCACAACTTTCCATTGAAGCCTCTAGCCATCAACGTTTTGAGCCCCATAAAAATTTATGATTAAAACATGTTCAGCTATGACAATATTCCTAAAATGAGATGTGAGAATACCCCTCCAAGCTATATGTTCTATTATAGTCCATTCCAGAGAGTTCCAAAGAGTGAAAATCCCCCCTAAGGCACCTTGGGCAGCCACATCCATATGACCAGCGCCCCTCCAAATTATGTTAACTATTTTACACATAAGATCTAATGACATTTTTGTCTCCTGGATAAGCAAAAAATCAGTTTTGCATTTTCCTAAGAGTCTTTGAACATCATATTGATGGGTTCTACTATTTAAACCCCTAATATTCCATGATTGAATAATCATTGAAAACCTTGAGATCAGTAAGAATCAATTGTCCTCATCGATCCTCCAGTGATCAGTTTGTCTCCTTGAACTGCTAGCAGGTCCTTATTTGATTTTCTACCCATTCCTTGAGAGTTGCTATTTTTTTATCTCTTTTCCACCTCAGTTATCCCTAGGGCTGGCCTTTCTCTATTCTTTTCTGCTATTCCCATGCTGACATCCTTGATTATTGGCTACGCTTGGGTGTGCACTATCAATGCCCCTGCATTCTCTGACTACGGTAACTCAGTGTACTTAATTACCTATTCTACGACGGTGGGAGATGAAGGAGAAGCTTGAGCATGGATGTTATTGTCTTCAATATTCCCATCCACTCCTTCCATGACTTGATCCTCTTGGTCCACTAGTGTCTTAAATATTTCATACCTATTGGCTGGCTTGAGTTGTGTTTGCTCTTTACCATTTTTCTTTTGCTTTCTCCTTCTTTTGGGTTGTTCAAAGCCATATTTATGAATATCTTTACCCTGAGGAGTATTGGTTGGTTATTTGGTTAGAGTTGACTTACCATCCCTAGGAAGATTTAGCATTCCAAGCGAGGCCTCCATTTTTGTGTTCAAATTATTTGGACAAAACCGGGCCAAATGCCCATATTTGTGGCAAAATCTGCATCTAAAGGGCAGAGCCTCATAATCTAGCTATTGAATCCAAGATAGTCCTTCCAGTTCAAGTTCCACCTCTACCGGTAGAGGCTAGCTAATATCCATTTCCACACAAATTCTTGCAAAAACAGTTGTGTTTCCTTCTATGGTGTCTTTGAAGACACCCAAATGTCTTCCAAAGGAGTTATCGATCATTTCCAAAACCTGCTCACCCCAAAAATCCATTGGAAGAGCATACAAACGGATCCAAATTGGGACAACCATGGGTTCAATACGAGGATTGAAACCCACTCTCCAGGGTTGAACAAATAACCCTGCCGGACCATGGTTCCTCTTTTTCGATTCAAAAGCCCTATTTCTATTGGCTAGAGAAGAAAAACTAACAATGAAATACACATTGATAATAAACCATAAGGAGTACTCACCATGAGGCTCCTAGTTTTGCCTGACCCAGGTATAAAGAAATTCAGGGTAGGGCGAATACCCATGAATTTATAGATCATATTGTGGTTGGCTCTGTATAAGATTGTGTCTTCGACCATATTTGGCTCGATGACAATATTGGGCCTTGATTCGGACTGTGGAAGGCATCCATTGACTCGTTGTGCTGTTGATCTCTTTCCAGCGTTCTTGAAGAGCATATGAAGAGCATTTCTCTAAGCTTCGTCATTAGAAGAGGGAAAATTATCTTTTAGCAAGTCTGCAAAAGAGCTCTTTCTCCTTGTGAGAGGATTCGAAGGAGTCCCCATTGGACCCTCCTAGGACAACAAACTTGCCTTCAGATCCACAGTAACCAAAAAAACACTACGACAACCCACCTGATGCCCTAGATTTTCCTTAGCTCCAGAAACCCTAGAACATCACTTCTCACTTGCTCCAAATTTTTCCCGCCCAACGTTTTTTGGATGAATTATTTTATGCAATATTATTAAAATATAATAATGCATCCATTATTTTTTGCTAGACATATTTTTTTCAATTTGGAACTTGATTTAGTTTCCTCCTTTTCATTCAATTTAATCATATACAGTTTACACCCTTTTCTCAAAGCTCTTTTGACCTACATGGTGGTCATCAAATGGGGCTCAAGATATGTTCTATTGTAGTGGATACGAATTCACCGATTAGCATCATCCATAAATTCCAACCACCTTTCCTCAAAGTTTAATAGGGCCTTATGAGATTTTAGCCAATCTACTTCTAGGACTATGTCAAATTCATATAAAGGAGCCACATACAAGTGCCGGTTGATTTTTTCCTGAGGTATTTTTATCTTTGGACCAAATAGACACTAGTTCACTAGGTAAGTTTATCCTAATCCATACTCGATATGCCATCCTTTTTCCATAATTCCAGGTTTAACAGGTATCTCCTTCAAAATACTATTTGAAATAAAACTATCTGTACAACCACTATCAATTAAAATTCATACATCTCTTTTACCTAGTTTTCATTTAATAAAAAATGGAGTAACTTACCCTGAAAGGTTAGGGTTACTTGTGGCAACATAAATTTTGTGCGGTGTTTCCATAGTGGGATTCCTACGATATGCTCTATTTGGGTATTATCTAGAAAAATGGTCTAGTGCCCCACATGCAAAGCATGCATTGGGTCCATTATTATTTTTTTTATCACTTTCCTTATTCTGATTGCCATTTTTACCTTGTTCCCTATTGTTGTTTTTCTTCTCATTAAAATTCCTTCGATCTGGTTGCCCTTTGTGCCCCTGGTATTTAATCTTATTTTTAATGCCATTCCTGTTATGCCCTCCATCTCTAAATTTTTGGTACTGATCCTTGCCTCTATTCTGCTTGGGATATCTCCTTTTCTTTTAATTATCTCTTTCAACTTGTTGGTAGTAAGCCTTTACCTCCTAGATTGATTTCTCATACTGAGTAGCATCATAGGCAATTATCAGTGTCAAAGATACTTTTATTTCCATCGGTTGGCTGTATTTTGGGTGCAACCCCATAACAAACTTATGGGCTTTGAATATTTTTTGCCCATAAAATTTTAGAGCATACTTAAGTAGTTGCATAAATCTCTGATAATATTCAATTACTGTCATATTTTCTTGTCATAAATTGGTGAACTATCCATGTTTCTCAATATAGAATTGTTCAATAAGAAAGTAGTTTTTGAATTCTCTTTCAAATTCTTCCCAGGGTATATCTGTCACTTCTTTCTGAGTAATATTCTTTTAAGTGGTCAACCAATCTCTTGTAGAACCCTCTAAATGTGCTACTTCCCGGGTAGTTTTAGATTTAGAGAAAAGGGTTGAATTACAAAATACCCCTTGGATTCACTAAGCCAATTAACGATGTTTTCACCATAACCACTTCCATAAAATTTAATGATATCTAACTTATTTAGCTCCTTTTGTAATTATTCACCCACCTTTCTCCTCGAGGAACCTTCTAGAAATTCACTTATATTTCTAGTTGCCTTTTTATGAGTTAAGTTTTCAATAACTTTCTATTATTGGGTGATCAGTTCCTACTACTAGGTCATATGTGCCTATTGCTGATCCATATGCTCACTCATCTAAGCTTTTTGGATCTGTATTTTTCATGTTGCTAGTTCAGTTGATCTTGCATGAGCTAAATCATATGAGCCATATTTTCATCATTTTGGGTAGCTCTCATATCTACAGGTGCTTTCTATTTTCTAACCACTCACCGTGGTACTTTAGCTTGCACCCTCTCAGACTCCTTCATGAGTTATATTGATCCCTTTCTCGAAACCTCTACAATATCCTCTTGCAAATTCATGTTGGTCCTCTATGAGGTACCTGCCATGTCTGGCATCAAAATAGTTATGTCAAAAAAACTATTCACATTTTATTTGCCAAGGTTTCACAACCTAGGCTCTGATACCAACTGTCACAACCCAGGTCTACACACCTGGTTGTCAATTCCATAAATTTCAAAATTTATCTAGAGTATACTTATGTGTTACACATATTCATTATTATCTGTTATTATCTCAACTGAGCATTAGTACATGACATAGGAAAAATGTACTTCAATTTTCTCAACCACTGTAGCTGGTGACTTCGATGCTTAGGACCGACCAAATTCCTGCAATGGATTTGCCTTAATAAATATATATACCCCTCTCTCAAGCTATTATCAAATCTTGGCATGGGTTTGGTCTCCTAGAGCCCATAACACCTAGAATAGTAGACACAGTAATTTTCTTATTCTAAAGCTTGAGAATTTGCAATTCTCTTTCCAATATTGATAGAATGTATCATGTTCTACTTTAGAACTATAATTTCTATGCCTATGACTGATCATTGACCTTCCACTAAGGTGTGACCAGGGTCCCCATTGTATGGTTCTGGGTTGGATTACTTAGTACCAGCTCCAGTTGATGGTAATGCTACCCATACCATCTACCATTGGACCTTCCAACCTCATAACCCAACCTTCTGGTTATGAGTCCAATTGGCGATTCCACAACTGAGATAGTTCATGAGCACCCTCATGTACTTTACATATATATCCAAAGGTGATATCCCATACCATCATCTCTTACCCTCAATAGCACAGATCCATTATTCATACGCTTCGATGGATACACTAGTTCTGTAGCTTCTATGGTTGGGTTAGTGCTATCCTCCTCAATAAGCATTTGCTCTCATACGAACATAACTTTTGCTATTTTCAAAATTTTCTTTTGATTTACCCTTTTCTTTCCTTGACAATTTTTGGCTTTGTTTTAGTTTTGGTAACATGTGACTTGGTATAATAACACTAGAATTTAAATTACTTGTATAATTATCCATAAAATTATTTAAGTATGCCAATATTCATAACATATTTTATAACAAATAAAAACTTAATACAAGGCTATAAGCAAAAAGTCCCTAGATCCATACTTCTCTTTTTATTCAAATTATATAACCATAATATTCTTTATTTAAATAAAAATATCTAATCCAAAATTTTGAATATAATATTTTGGAATAAATATGATAATTAAATATCTATCTAATATAAATTCTCTTAATTAAGAACACATAACCCTATATTTAAAGTAAAACCAATTCCACTAACAATAATTAAAGCAACCATAAACCACGTATGTTTACATTAAAACTATCAAGCTTTATACTGAAGCATGCCACAAATCATATATAACAATATTTACAAGATTATCAAATATGAATTCTCTAATTTAAAAGAAACATAAACTATTACCAAACTCATTCTTGGCTTTAATATATCCTTTGAAAATATCACGATATAAATGCTTTATCTAAAACGATAATATCTTAAACTTAGTATCCCATCCGCATTTTATAATACAATTTAGAACAATAGAGGTTCTACTATACACGTTTCCCATTAAATTTCTATGGTTTAGGCTAAGTTCTGGGTTTTTAAGAATGTCAATACCAAACTCCTATATATCGACCTACGATTCTTTATCTTAAGGAGTCAGATTTTCTTAAGAAAACACAAGTATTCGAACTCTCCCAATATTTGGATATGGTCTCTATACTTCCCCAGATGCCTACTTAGGTTTTAATTGAGTTCATATTTTTTTCAATATATAAATAAATATACTCTAATTAAAAGTCATGCAAATGCCCTCGGGATTTATTTATAATCTATAGAAAAACATTGAACCAGAATTGAGATACACTCCCACAATTTCTTTTTGTTTTATGATGTATGGATTATAAATAATAAAATGCCTAGGTTAAAGTAGCATCTATTTTGCAATTATAACACATAGGAACAAAGGTCATATCATTTTCAACAACATCCAAACATATATAAAAGTTCAAATCTTTTATTAAGAAATTAATCTTAGGCAATCAGCACAACAAATACAATTCACTATAGTTTTAAAAAGCTTTGGATAACTTATCAATACCTACAACAAAATCTTAATTTCAAGTATCCGTCCTCTTTAAATTTTCATCATATATAGATAGCCAATGTCTAACCAGTGGAGATAGTTTAACCTCTATGGTTTTCCTCTCTACAAATATGTTCCCACAGTGCTATGACTTCGTAACATAACACATATGTGGTGCTTCCCATGCACGACTGTAATTTTACCAATAATTTTCATGGCTTTTTCCTACTTACACAGACATAGACATAAGTTTGGAGGTTTAAGGAAGAGTAGGGTCAGCTTGGCCCATAATGCACAGCTAAAATGCCACAAGCATCCATGTAGGGATTAAAAATAGTGACAACACATTCCAGTATGTAAAAGAAATAGTTTCCATTGTCTTGCTATAATATAATCTTGCAGCAAAATCTATATGGGATTTTAATTAAAACATCACATATTTTTAAAATACATTATTATAACATTTCTTTTAGAGCACAACACTCATTTACTTTCCAATAAGTCATTTATTCAGAGGCATCATCCTAATATATCACACAACTTTTATTAAGCAGACTATATATTAACATGCAAAATATACACTCCTAAAAAAAATACGAATAGCCTAACCTGGCTACTCCAAGAGGCAAAAGAAAACTAGTCAGTCTTAAAAATATTGAGAAAGCGACGGCTTCCCAGAGTGCAGATTCAAAAAAAAATACACACCTTTCCACTTTACTTCCCATTCTTATATAGAAGTGTTCATGAGACGTTGTTATGACAACTTTCAAACTAAAAATGCCATATTTCCCTTAATAATACTGCCAAGTGGAAAAGTTTCCTTTAATTGACAAGAGAAAAGTAATAATATATTTTAAATATAAAATATTTCTAATAATCCAATCCTTCCATTCATTATTGTTTATGTTTTTCCTAGCTAAATACATGGTATCCTATACATTGCTCGTTCTTTTCTTAATAAAACATGTATTCACATAGCTTATCGTTTCATACTAAGTTATTTTCCTCAAATGAAAACAAAATGTGTACTATATATATATATATATATATATATATATATATATATATATATATATATATATATTTTAGATTATGCTTCTATATTCTTAGCGCGTGCGCACACACACATATACATTGTTATGTAATATATATTTTTAAAATCTTTTATATTTATTTTATATTCTTTTCATCTTATTTATATATACATTATCATTTTATTATTTATAATTTTTTATTATTATATTTTATTTTATATATATATATATATTTATTATTGTTTTATTTTTATTTTTACCTTTATGTCTTTAGGTTACAATATATGCTAGCAATACATTGACAGACATACACAAAATTCAAGCACCCAAATGTTTTAAATGCATCAAAATGCAAAATGATCTTTATATGCAAATCCTACGGTGGGCTTCCATGTACCCATGGGACAAGGTTCATGAGGCATGACCTCATATCCCACCTTACTTGATACCTCCAACTCTGTCTCCATCAAGGGTGGGTGTCTTATTCTATTTCTACAAGTAAACATGCACCTGCACCACAAAACTCATCGCAGTATCAAATTGTTCTAAAAAAAATGACAAGTGGCGGGGTTGTTAGATATTTATTATGATATATTCGTTTTTTTTATAGTGAAAAACATGCATATTGATGGTGTTTTCACTTTATAATGATTGATATATTAAATTATTTCCATGAATATTACACCTAATTTAAGTTGAATCATGTTAATTTTCATTGATTTAAATTAGGTTTTATTTCATAAATGTTTTTGTTTATTGTTTTCAAGATGAAACAATGAAGTTTTGTAACTTGTTTTAAATTCACATTTCATTTTTATTTCTTTTCCTTAACCCTAAAATTTTCATTTTATTTAATTTTAAATTCATAGAAAATAAAAAACCCTAAGTTTTTAATATAAAGTTTTTAATATTATATTAGGGAAAGGTGTTTATTTCACTTTTTTTAAATTCATGACATTTTAGGAAATAAACATTAGAATTTTAATTAAATTATTCAAATATTTTTTATTAAATTTTTAACCTATTGTATTTGGACAAAATTTAATTAAAATTATTTTCTAAGGATATAATTAAATATTTGCATTTTATAAAGTTAAGATTGGTAATATTTAATTATTAATCTCACATTTGGAGAACGAATTTTATGAACATCATATTACATTCTGTAAATCAAATATCAAAATCACAGGCCCCTTGTTAATGGTAATGTGCACCTTGAAGTTATTTCAACAGTATTTTCACACTTTTCAAGCACACTTTAATACAAAACCTTGGAGAAACTAACAATTTTATTTGCAAGAGAGGATTACTTAATGGGATCCTAACTATGAGTGTATTTTCATAATAGGGCGAAAATATCACTCAATAGGGAGTAGAGGGTGATCTAGGGTGGATGTACAACCTACAAATGTCAGCTTCAGGGTTGGAGGATATGGAGGTGGTGACAGTGGTAGTGAAGCTAGGGGTGATGGAGGATAGGGTCTTCCTACCCATCGTACTGAGGAGGAGTGGGGGATTCTCCAGACTAAGTAGAAAAAATTGTGATAGAATGTAAAGCCTTGTGATGTAGATATCATGAGGTTGTAGGGTGAGGTTTCTTGACTATAAAGTTATGTGGACAGGCTACAGAATGGATCCAACAAAGGTGGGGATGCTACTACAGTTGTGACTCTTCATGCTGAGATAGATCAATGAGTGGTGCACTATGATATATATTTGGTTTTTACCTAGAGGTAGGCTACCTACATTATGATGCTCGAGGACACTCTAGGTCAGCATCATATTCCACTTCCTCTACCTCCTACATCATTAGTGTCAAGCTCTAGCAAGAAATGTAAGTCTAGGTTTAGCGGTTCAAGATATTAGGTTCCATGATCCATTTGGCTCACAGGTATCAACTCATGGGTCTCATAGGAGTCATGGTGGTGCTAGCTAGTAGCACTTATTACCACTTTTTGTACTTTTTGTTTTTTGTTATGAGCCTTAGTGCTCTGATGTATATAGCCTTTGGGTATTTTGTACTATGCAGTTGATATATATATACATATACAAGGCTTTTATTATGATAATTTATATTACACCTTTTTATCTTATTTCATGTATGGATGCATATGAAATGTCATAGTGATAAACGAAATGAATGATGAATGCTTATGTTTTAATGATCATTTGATACGTTATAGATTTTTGCTTGATAAAATTTATTCTTGTTGCTTAATCAGGGGCATTAAATTTTGGTAGTTATATATGACATGTATAATGGGATATAATAATAAAAAATGATATGACATGGTTAATGAATCTAGGGTTATTTTACAAAGACTCAGACATCCTAGTGATCTCAAACAAACTCATTTATGATCTCACAAAATTTTATGATGTTAAATTTGTCCTAGTGGTTTCAAATTTCTCCAAGGACCAACTGTATGTGCAATGATTTTTATTTCTCATTATGAGCTAGATCAAACTAAACAATTGTAATTTATGCCACTAAGCTAGATCATCCGAGAGCATCCATAGGTTTGTACAAAAGAAGGTCACTAATATGATAGACTTCGTATCATGCTTAAGGATGCCCCATTTCTAGGCAAGTTTCATTCAACCCATTACTGTAATGAGGATCACCCCATGGTTTTTGAGACACTTGTAGCCAATAAATCCACTTCCTAGAATAAGAAGTGATCAAAAGGGATTTTCTCAATTTTGAAAATGTTAGCATAAGTGACAGTTTGCCCAAGTTTTGTAAATTGTACAAGTAAGGGCAAACCATACAACTAGATGGAAAAATCATACAAGCAACATAAAATCATACATGGCACATCGAAATTCATCCAAATACATGGGAAATGTAATTTCTTGATAAAATGGTACATAGATTTGCTAGCTAAGGTGTTAAACTTAGTAAAAGGTCAAATTAAGGTTAAACTCATCCTTCTTTTGCATTTCCATGGTCTACTCCTTTTGCCCATACTGCCATATTGTAAGAGTAGGTATAAACCTTCTCCTACTAAGAGCATATGCCAGTTTATTTTCTTTTCCCTTTATATATTCTATACCAAAGTCATATTCAGCCAAAAACTCCATCCATGTTCATTATCGAGCGTTTAGCAGAGGTTGAGTAAAAATATACTTCAAACTTTGGTGATCAATTTTAAGCTCAATGGAATTTCCTTACAGATAATGCCTCTAAGTTTTAAGAGCATGAACTACTACTGCCAACTCCAAATAATGAGTGACATAGTTTATCTTGTGTTTCTTGAGTTTCTTAGACTCATATGCTATTACAACCTCATCCTGCATCAACACACCACCTCGTCCTTCCAATGAGGCATTGGTACAAACTGTAAATAATTTTTTTAAGTTAGGTATTTTTAGTATAGGTGTAGTTGTCAGCTTCTCTTTAAGAGTTCTGAAATCTTCCTCACACTAAGTTTTCCATATAAATGCTTTCCATTTTATTTGCAGGTTGGTAATGGAAAATGCTACTTTTGAAAACCCCTTCACAAATTGCCGATAGTAACCAGCCATCCCAAAGAAACTTCTCACTTTCGATACATTGGTTGGGGCTGGCCATTCTAGAATGGATTTAATATTTTTGGGATCTACAACTATTCCTTTGGCTGAAATAATGTGCCCTAAGTATTGAACTTGTGATTTATAGAACTCACACTTCGATAATTTACCATATAATTGATTTCTCTTGAGAAATTCTAACACTATCCTCATGTGCTCATCGTGTTCTTATCTATTTTGGGAGTAAATAAAAATATCATCCAAAAATATTAGCATGAACCGGTCTAAATGTTCTTAGAACACACTATTCATAAAATTCATAAATGTAGTGGGTGCATTAGTTAACTCGAAAGGTAGTACTGTGAACTCATAATGTCCATATCGAGTTATAAAGGCAGTTTTATAAGTATCTTCTTCCTATATTCTTAACTGATGGTATCCCAACCTGAGATCAAGCTTAGAAAATATTGTAGCTCCCTTTAGCTGATCAAAAAGATGATTAATTATGGGTAAAGGATATTTATTCTTAATAGTCATCTTGTTAAGCATCTTATAGTCAATGCATAATCTCATAGAGCCATCCTTATTTTTAACAAATAGAACCGATTCTCCCCATGGAGACACGCTACATTTAATGTGCCATTTTTCCAATAAATATTGCAATTGAGTTTTAAGTTCCTACAACTCAAGTGGTATCATATGATAAGGGGTTTAGACTATTGGAATTGCTCCTGGCATAAGCTCAATAAAAAATTCAAACTCCATTTTTGGAGGTAGCCCAGGCAAATATTTAGTAAAAACATCCCTAAATTTATTTAACACAAGGTATTGTTGAAATAATTTGGAACTTGATTTAGTTTCCTCCTTTTCATTCAATTTAATCATATACAGTTTACACCCTTTTCTCAAATCTCTTTTGACCTACATGGTGGTCATCAAATGGGGCTCAAGAGATGTTCTATTGTAGTGGATACGAATTCACTGATTAGCATCATCCATAAAGTCCAACCACCTTTCCTCAAAGTTCAATAGGGACTTATGAGATTTTAGCCAATCTACTTCTAGGACTATGTCAAATTCATATAAAGGAGCCACATACAAGTGCTAGTTGATTTTTCCCTCAGGTATTTTTATCTTTGGACCAAATAGACACTCGTTCACTAGGTAAGTTTATCCTAATCCATACTCGATATGCCATCCTTTTGACATAATCCCAGGTTTAACATGTATCTCCTTAAAAATACTATTTGAAATAAAATTATCTATAGAACCACTATCAATTAAAATGCATACATCTCTTTTACCTAGTTTTCATTTAATAAAAAATGGAGTAGCTTACCCTGAAAGGATAGGGTTACTTGTGGCAACATAAATTTTGTGCGGTGTTTCCTTAGTGGGATTCCTATGATATGCTCTATTTGGGTATTATCTGGAAAAATGGTCTAGTGCCCCACACACAAAGCATGCATTGGGTCCATTATTATTTTTTTATCACTTTCCTTATTCTGATTGCCATTTTTACCTTGTTCCCTATTGTTGTTTTTCTTCTCATTAAAATTCCTTCGATCTGGTTGCCCTTTGTGCCCCTGGTATTTAACCTTGTTTTTAATGCCATTCCTGTTATGCCCTCCATCTCTAAATTTTTGGTACTGATCCTTGCCTCTATTCTTCTTGGGATATCTCCTTTTCTTTTAATTATCTCTTTCAACTTGTTGGTAGTAAGCCTTTACCTCCTAGCTTGATTTATCATACTAAGTAGCATCATAGGCAATTATCAATGTCAAAGATACTTTTATTTCCATCGGTTGGCTGTATTTTGGGTGCAACCCCATAACAAACTTATGGGCTTTGAATATTTCCTGCCCATCAAATTTGAGAGCATACTTAAGTAGTTGCACAAATCTTTGGTAATATTCAATTACCATCATATTTTCTTGTCATAAATTGGTGAACTATCCATGTTTCTCAATATATAATTGTTCAATAAGAAAGTAGTTTTTGAATTCTCTTTCAAATTCTTCCCAGGGTATATCTGTCGCATATTACTGAGTAATATTCTTGTAAGTGTTCCACCAGTCTCTTGTAGAACCCTCTAAATGTTCTACTTCTAGGGTAGTTTTAGATTTAGAGAAAAGGGTTGAATTACAAAATACCCCTTGGCTTCACTAAGCCAATTAACGGTGTTTTCATCATAACCACTTCCATAAAATTTAGTGATATCTAACTTATTTAGCTCCTTTTGCAATTATTCACCCACCTTTATCCTCGAGGAACCTTCTGGAAATTCACTTATATTTCTAGTTGCCTTTTTATGAGTTAATTTTTCAATAAATTTCTATTATTGGGTGATCAGTTCCTACTACTAGGTCATATGTGCCTGTTGTTGATCCATATGCTCATTCATCTAAGTTTTTTGGATCTACATTTTTCATGTTTCTAATTCAGTTGATTTTGCATGAGCTAAATCATATGAGCCATATTTTCATCATTTTGGGTAGCTCTCATAGCTACAGGTTCTTTTTCTTTTCTAACCACTCACCGTGGTACTTTAGCTTGCACCCTCTTAGACTCCTTCATGAGTTATCTTGATCCCTTTCTCAAAACCTCTGCAATATCCTCTTGCAAATTCATGTTGGTCCTCTACGAGGTACCTTCCATGTCTGGCATCAAAAGAGTTATGTCAAAAAAACTATTCATATTTTATTTGCCAAGGTTTCGCAACCAGGCTCTGATACCAACTGTCACAACCCAGGTCTACACACCTGGTTGTCAATTCCATAAATTTCAAAATTTATCTAGAGTATACTTATGTGTTAAACATATTCATTATTATCCGTTATTATCTCAACTGAGCATTAGTACATGACATTGGAAAAATGCACTTCAAGTTTCTCAACCACTGTAGCTGGTGACTTCGGTGCTTAGGACCGACCAAATTCCTGCAATGGATTTGCCTTAATAAAGACATATACCCCTCTCTAAAGATATCAAATCTTGGCATGGGTTTGGTCTCCTAGAGCCCATAACACCTAGAATAGTAGACACAGTAATTTTCCTATTCTAAAGCTTGATAATTTGCAATTCTCTTTCCAATATTGATAGAATGTATCATGTTCTCACTTTAGAACTATAATTTCCATGCCTATGACTGATCATTGAACTTCCACTAAGGTGTGACCAGGGTCCTCATTGTATGGTTATGGGTTGGATTACTTAGTACCAGCTCCAGTTGATGGTAATGCTACCCATACCATCTACCATTGGACCTTCCAACCTCATAACCTAGCCTTCTGGTTATGAGTCCAATTGGCGATTCCACAACTGAGATAGTTCGTGAGCACCCTCACGTACCTTACATGTATATCCAGAGGTGATATCCCATACCATCATCTCTTACCCTCAATAGCATAGAACCACTGTTCATACGCTTTTTTGGATACACTAGTTCATGGTAGCTGCCACTATAGCATCTGTGGTTGGGTTAGTGCTATCCTCCTCAATAAGCATTTGCTCTCATACAAACATAACTTTTGCTATTTTCAAAATTTTCTTTTGATTTACCCTTTTCTTTCCTTGACAAATTTTGGCTTTGTTTTAGTTTTGGTAACATGTGACTTGGTATAATAACACTAGAATTTAAATTCCTTGTATAGTTATCCATCAAATTATTTTAAGTATGCCAATATTCATAAAATATTTTATAACAAATAAAAACTTAATACAAGGCTATAAGCAAAAAGTCCCTAGATCCATACTTCTCTTTTTATTCAAATTATATAACTAGATCCATACTTTTTTTTTTTAAGCGAAAAACCACTTGTGGGGCCGCCTTGGTCTAAAAGACCACGAACAGGGGATTCGACACCGTCAAAGTCACCCGGGAGTCGCACCCAGCCCTGCCCGCACCAACTTTATCAATTGGATTTTGGGTACCCAATTTAGCTTTTTGGTAGGGTGGAGATTCAAACCTGGGACCTCCCTTGGAGGATTGCCCTCTCCTCTCCAACTCACCTACAACACCTGGGTGATCCATACTTCTCTTTTTATTCAAATTATATAACCATAATATTCTTTTTTTAAATAAAAATATCTAATCCAAAATTTTAAATATAATATTCTAGAATAAATATGATAATTAAATATCTATCTAATATAAAGTCTCTTAATTAGGAACACATAACCCTATATTTAAAGTAAAACCAATTCCACTAACAATAATTAAAGCAACCATAAACCATGTATGTTTACATTAAAATTATCAAGCTTTATACTGAAACATGCCACAAATAATATAACAATATTTACAAGATTCTCAAATATGAATTCTCTAATTTAAAAGAAACATAAACTATTACCAAACTCATTCTTGGCTTTAATATATCCTTTGAAAATATCATGATATAAATGCTTTATCTAAAAGGATAATATCTTAAACTTAGTATTCCATCCGCATTTTATAATACAATTTAGAACAATAGAGGTTCTACTATACACGTTTCCCATTAAATTTCTATGGTTTATGCTAAGTTCTGGGTTTTTAAGAATGTCAATACCAAACTCCTATATATCGACCTACGATTCTTTATCTTAAGGAGTCAAAAATTTTCTTAATAAAACATAAGTATTCAAACTCTCCCAATATTTGGATATGGTCTCTATACTTCCCCAAATGCCTACTTAGGTTTTAATCGAGTTCATATTTTTTTCAATATATAAATAAATATACTCTAATTAAAATTCATGCAAATGCCCTCGGGATTTATTTATAAACTATAGAAAAACATTGAACCAGAATTGAGATACATTCCCACAATTTCTTTTTGTTTTATGATGTATGGATTATAAATAATAAAATGCCTAGGTTAAAGTAGCATCTATTTTGTAATTATAACACATAGGAACATAGGTCATATTATTTTCAACAACATCCAAACATATATAAAGTTCAAATATTTTATTAAGAAATTAATCTCAAGCAATTAGCACAACAAATACAATTCACTATAGTTTTAAAAAGCTTTGGATACCTTATAAATACCTACAACAAAATATTAATTTCAAGTATCCGTCCTCTTTAAATTTTCATCATATACAAATAGCCAATGTCTAACCAGTGGAGATAGTTTAACCTCTATGGTTTTACTCTCTACAAATATGTTCCCACAGTGCTATGACTTCGTAACATAACATATATGTGGTGCTTCCCATGTACGACTGTAATTTTACCAATAATTTTCATGGCATTTTCCTGCTTACGTAGACATAGACATAAGTTTGGAGGTTTAAGGAAGAGTAGGATCATCTTGGCCCATAATGCACAGCTAAAATGCCACAAGCATCCATGTAGGGATTACAAATAGTGACAACACATTCTAGTATGTAAAATAAACAGTTTCCATTGTCTTGCTATAATATAATCTTGCAGCAAAATCTATATGGGATTTTAATTAAAAAATCACATATTTTTAAAATACATTATTATAATATTTCTTTTAGAGCACAACACTCATTTACTTTCCAATAAGTCATTTATTCAGAGGCATCATCCTAATCTATCACACACAACTTTTATTAAGCAGACTATATATTAACATGCAAAATATACACTCCTAAAAAAAAAATACGAATAGCCTAACCTGGCTACTCCAAGAGGCAAAAGAAAACTCGTCAGTCTTACAAATATTGAGCAAGCGACGACTTCCTAGAGTGCAGATTAAAAAAAAACACACACCTTTCCACTTTACTTTCCATTCTTATATAGAAGTGTTCATGAGACATCATTATGACAACTTTCAAACTAAAAATGCCATATTTCCCTTAATAATACTGCCAAGTGGAAAAGTTTCCTTTAATCGACAGGAGAAAAGTAATAATATATTTTAAATATAAAATATTTCTAATAATCCAATCCTTCCATTCATTATTGTTTATGTTTTTCCTAGCTTAATACATGGTATCCTATACATTGCTCGTTCTTTTCTTAATAAAACATGTATTCACATAGCTTATCGTTTCATACTAAGTTATTTTCCTCAAATGAAAACAAAATGTGTACCATATATATATATATATATATATATATATATATATATATATATATATATATATATATATATATATATATATATATATATTTATTTTAGATTATGCTTCTATATTTGAAAATCTTTTAAATTTATTTTATATTCTTTTCATTTTATTTATATATACATTATCATTTTATTATTTATACTTTTTTATTATTATATTTTATTTTATATATATTTTTATTATTGTTTTATTTTTATTTTTACCTTTATGTATTTAGGTTACAATATATGCTAGCAATACATTGACAGACATACACAAAATTCAAGCACCCAAATGTTTTAAATGCATAAAAATGCAAAATGATCTTTATATGCAAATCCTATGGTGGGCTTCCATGTACCCATGGGACAAGGTTCATGAGGAATGACCTCATATCCCACCTTACTTGATGCTTCTAACTCTGTCTCCATCAAGGGTGGGTGTATTATTCTATTTCTACAAGTAAACATGCACCTGCACCACAAAACTCATCGCAGTATCAAATTGTTCTAAACAAAATGACAACAAGTGGCGGGGTTGTTAGATATTTATTATGATATATTCATTTTTTTTATAGTGAAAAACATGCATATTGATGGTGTTTTCACTTTATAATGATTGGATATATTAAATTATTTCCTTGAATATTGCACCTAATTTAGGTTGAATCATGTTAATGTTGATTGATTTAAATTAGGTTTTATTTCAGAAATATTTCTGATTTACTGTTTTCAAGATGAAACAATGAAGTTCTATAACTTGTTTTAAATTCACATTTCATTTTTATTTCTTTTCCTTAACCCTAAAATTTTCATTTTATTTAATTTTAAATTCATGGAAAAGAAAACACCCTAAGTTTCTAATATTATATTAGGGTAAGGTGTTTATTTCACTTTTTTTAAATTCATGACATTTTAGGAAATAAGCATTAGAATTTTAATTAAATTATTCAAATATTTTTTATTAAATTTTTAACCTAAAGTATTTGGACAAAATTTAATTAAAATTATTTTCTAAGGTTATAATTAAATATTTGCATTTTATAAAGTTAATTTTGGTAATATTTAATTATTAATCTCACATTTGGAGAACGAATTTTATGAACATCATATTACATTTTGTAAATCAAATATCAAAATCACAAGCCCCTTGTTAATGGTAATGTGCACCTTGAAGTTATTTCAACAGTATTTTCACACTTTTCAAGCACACTTTAATACAAAACCTTGGAGAAACTAACAATTTTATTTGCAAGAGAGGATTACTTAATGGGATCCTAACTATGAGTGTATTTTCATAATAGGGCAAAAATATCACTCAATAGGGAGTAGAGGGTGATCTAGGGTGGATGTACCTACAAATGTCAGCTTCAGGGTTGGAGGAGATGGAGGTGGTGACAGTGGTAGTGAAGCTAGGGGTACTGAAGGATAGGGTCTTCCTACCCATCGTACTGAGGAGTGGGGGATTATCTAGACTAAGTAGAAAAAATTATGATAGAATGTAAAGCCTTGTGATGTAGATATCATGAGGTTGTAGGGTGAGGTTGCTTGACTATAGATTTATGTGGACGGGCTACGAAATGGATCCAACAAATGTAGGGATGCTACTACAGTTGTGACTCTTCATGCTGAGATAGATCAATGAGTGGTGCACTAGGATATATATTTGGTTTTTACCTAGAGGTAGGCTACCTACATTATGATGCTCAAGGACACTCTAGGTCAGCATCATATTCCACTTCCTCTACCTCCTACATCATTAGTGTCAAGCTCTAGCAGGCAACATGAGTCTAGGCTTAGCGGTTCAAGATATTAGGTTCCATGATCCATTTGGCTCACAGGGATCAACTCATGGGTCTCATAGAAGTCATGGTGGTGCTAGCTAGTAGCACTTATTACCACTTTTTATACTTTTTGTTTTTTGTTATGAGCCTTAGTGCTCTGATGTATATGACCTTTGGGTATTTTGTACTATGCAGTTGATATATATATACATATACATGGCTTTTATTATGATAATTTATATTACACCTTTTTATCTTATTTCATGTATGGATGCATATGAAATGTCATAGTGATATACAAAATGAATGATGAATGCTTATATTTTAATGATCATTTGATACGTTATAGGTTTTTGCTTCATAGAATTTATTCTTGTTGCTTAATCACGGGTATTAACTTTTGGTATTTATAGATGACATGTATAATGAGATATAATAATAAAAAATGATATGATGTGGTTAATTAATCTAGGGTTATTTTACAAAGACTCAGACATCGTAGTGATCTCAAACAAACTCATTTATGATCTCACAAAATTTTATGATGTTAAATTTGTCCTAGTGGTTTCAAATTTCTCCAAGGACCAACAGTATGTGCAATGATTTTTATTTCTCATTATGAGCTTGGTAAAACTAAACAATTGTAATTTATGCCACTAAGCTAGATCATCCGAGAGCATCCATAGGTCTATACAAAAGAAGGTCACTAATATGATAGACTTCTTACCGTGCTTAAGGATGTCCCATTTCTAGGCAAGTTTCATTCAACCCATTACTGTAATGAGGACCACCCCATGGTTTTTGAGACACTTGTAGGCAGTAAATCCACCTCATAGAATAAGAAGTGGTCAAAAGGGATTTGCTCAATTTTGACAATGTTAGCATAAGTGACAGTTTACCCAAGTTTTGTAAACCATACAAGTAAGGGCAAACCATACAACTAGATGGAAAAATCATACAAGAAACATAAAATCATACATGTCACATCAAAATTCATCCAAATACATGGGAAAAGTAATTTCTTGATAAAATGGCGGATAGATTTGCTAACTAAGGTGTTAAACTTAGTAAAAGGTCAAATTAATGTATTCAGTTGACATGGGAAATTGTAATTAACTAATTGCCTTAGGAAAAACTTTGGAATGGCCTAGGCAATGTTATATAAGGCCCCATTTTCAAAATTGTAGGTTTGGTTGCTAGAGATAACATAGAGTACTTGTTGGTTGTTGATTTCTCTAAATTTTTATAAATACATTGATAGATTTTAATACTGTACTTGAATACATGAGACATCAATGAGAATAATGACTATTATGGACTACTGTGTATGATTCTATTAGTGATGGATGGCGATTTGTGGATGATCCTGATATGTGTGTTTTCTATTAAATGTTATAGGTTAGTTTTATGCATTGTTGCAACCTTTTGGTAGAATCTGGCATTAGTGAATCCTAATGAATGATATAGAGGTATGGTAGTATCAAATAATATGTATTGAAAGACATTGTATGATTTTTAGGCGTAATCATGTATATGGAATCTCTTGACAGTCATGTTAAGATGTTTTTCCTATTATGGAAATTGTATTGATTGGCACATAAAACCCTTACAAAAATTTTGGTAGAGATATTGAGACATTAGAACATATATACTAGCATAATATTGTACCCTTGGTTCATAAAAATTGTACATCATCATTCGTACAAATCATACAAAGCAAATTTACCCGATTTGATAAAATAGACGATTGAGATAAACTTACCTGATTTGGCTGTTTTGGGGAATCGGCTTGAGTGATTACAAAATTGTGCACAAAAGCCTTAAAAACTAAATCTGTTAGTTTTCATGAGTGTAAAATTGTACAATATATGACAATATATGATTTGAGATTGTATAGTGTATGCATTTGATGTCCGTACAAGGTGATCATTGTTCGTACAAGGATGATTTGAAAGGTCTTCTGACTGTATGATTTGGCAAATCAGTTGGGATTAGCATAGTGATCATTATAAATCTTTTAAAATACCTCCCCACTAGTAATACTCCACCCCTATGCTACATTTTGCATCGTTGCCTTATCAAATCTGAATTTTTTTTTAAAACACGTCAAATTGACGAAGTGTGAATAGTACAAAATTGGAGGTGAATGACGAAAACCAATGCACGAAAACATGGGAGATAGGAAATAAGAGAGAATATTATAGTAAGAAGAAGCACATGGATTTATCAAAGGGAAAACACAAGTAAATCAGACCATAGTACTCAATAACCAGAGATAGAGCAATTTTGGACATCTAAGGAAGGAGACTTTGAGGTGTTGTTGATAGAGATGAAAGATGAGGAAGTAGAACCGCCAAGCATAGAGGCAAGGGTTGACACAATAAAAGTTTAATATGATAAAGAGTGGATGGTAAACCCTAATAAGGTGGCAAAAGGGTTGTAGGAGAGTGTATAGGATAGGAGTAAGGCACCAGAGCAATAAGATGCGATATCTCAGGAGGAAAGACCAAGACCACCTCCCTCACATCAACAAAGGAGGTCGCTAAGTGAAGAAACACAAGATATTGGTCACTGAGTTGTGGGAAAAAATAAGACACCTTGAATTTATACTTCTAACAACAATGAGAGTAAGACACCCCAAGGAAGAATCAGTTAGCAATTCTACAAGATACCTTAAGTGAGAGTGATGACTCTCCTAAGATGGCTAATAGGGAAACCAAACAAATATGTCCACCATTTTTAGGTGAGGGTAAGGGATACCCCACATGGAATATAAGATCTTGCATAACCATTTGGAAAGCAAATTGAGTAGATAGACCAAAATATTGGGTGGTTTTATTTCCTGCTACTTTGAGAGGACTGGCAATTGATTGGTATTTGAAGAGAGAAAATATCACTAATTTTTAGACTTAGAATCAGATAAAGGAGAATTTCATTGAATAATTTCAACCTTTAAAGGGTGATGAAGACATTGTGATAAAAATTTGTGTGACAAATAAAAAAGCTGATGACGATGTGAATTCCTATAACTGCAGACTAAAATAATTAGTCGATAATATGCAGATGTTTCTGGTAGAAATTCTAGTAAAGTGGTGGTTTGTAGATGGATTACTCCCAAAGTATAAGAAAAATATGAAGGTAGTACCATCATAAACATATGAAGAATAACTGAAGCATGCAAATAATTTTGAGAGTGAATAAAAACAAATGTACACAAGAATTTTATCTCATTCCAAGTCGAATGATTCAAATAGTGGTGAAGACAACACCATACAATGAATAGTGGCATCATTTTGCAAGGATTTTGATAAACTAATAAAAGAACAAAATATCAAACTAGTGGTGAATACAACACCATACAATGAATAGTCCCATCACATTACTTGTGGAATGGGGGCATTTTGAAAAAAATGGCTTACACCTCAGAGGCAAGAAACACCACAAGAAAGCACTAAACATATGTGTATATGGTGTGGTTTGAGGAACCACAAAGAAGAGAATTATTCAAAGAAAAAAAATCTATAAAGGAACCAGATTAGTCATATTGGTCAAGCGACTTGTCGCTTCATTCATTGTCATTTATTCACCAATCCATTGTGTGGGGAAGTAGTTAAAAATTTCAACATAATCATAATAAAAATCAACAAAAGATCACTCAATAATAACAAAATCATGTTCATCCTACAAATAATTACATACAACAATCACAAATTTCCCTTGTGTGCTGGGAACATAAGTAGAAATGACATCTTCAATTGTAGCTCTCCTACAGGTTGAAACTATTATAGCAGCTAAAGCTACCCGATTAAGTTTGAGGAATGAGTGCAATTTAACATGTCCAAGCCACTGAGCTAAGTCCTCTGAACATTGATGCAATGATTCAAGGGATGCACACCATCTTGCATGATTAGGCCATGTAGCATTGATCAGACCATTGATCACCATAAACCCTACAAATAGATCGGTCTACATTTTTTATCAACATTGTGATTTTTACATAGTGCATCACAAAAATAGGCATTTGTAGACACCTAAATTGTGTCATGCTTAGGGGAGATACTCACATAGACACATTCATAATATCAAATGACATAATATTGGACTTTCCAAGCATCAACATTGGTTCTCACTACTCATTTGGGGACTTTTCAAGCCATCCAAGCCTAGCCGCTCAAGCCAAGAGTGGCCAGATCCTAGCTACTCAAGCCTAAAGTGGCTAGATCTTAGCCACTACAGATGATAACATCTAGATCTTATTCACTATAAAAGACATCGACTTAGCCATAAAAAGCACTTTTGCTGACAAACAAGTCTAATCACGGGCAGAAGTGGTAGTCTGCATGCCATAAAGGTGAGTGGGAGTAACTTTGCATTTCTTTTCACGACTAGTTCACATAGGAGACTTGAGTTTGCATTTATACTTGAGTTAACTGACCTCCAAAAATAAACAAAGGACAAGAGCTTCTCATGCTAATGACCAGTTCACATAGGAGACTCAAGTTGATAGTTATATTTCAGTTAACTGGCCTCCAAACATAGAAAAGACAAAAAAAGCTTCTCATGCTAACTTACACTATGCATGAGAAATTCATTCCTAGGGCTTGGACATAGACCTAGGGTTTCACACTATAAAATATGCAAGCCTAAGAGCACCAAGGGACATCTTTTATCAGAGAACCAATATTTTATCAATCTTGGTCATTGAGGAGAGCTTTCGAGACTTGGAGAGTTCGCTTAGAGATCACGAGTACGGTGAAGCCCTAACATATTGAAGAGTGTAGCAACCATTATTTCAACATCGGATACAATATTTGGTCCATAGATTTGGAACAAAGAGGACGAGAGTGACTTTAGCGACCACTATCTTGGACAGTGGCCCATAGGCTTAGCTTAGGGTTTTAGACATTAGATTCATTATTTTAGCATATGATTAGCATAGCATAATTTCATTCATTTGCATCCTTAGAATTAGTATAATTTGCATTTCCTTTCATTTGTTATATTTAGTGCTAACAACCTCATCCGGGGAGGAATTATTGGACATCTAAGCGTGTGTTGTTGTTTCATTGCTTACAAGGCCACAGGTTGATCGGACACAATCTGCAACATATGAGAGCAAAAGGGATCCCTCTAGGAAATAGACCTAGAGAAGGAGGCATCTGTAAGCCCTCATACATTTTCATGTGTGGAACTAGGAAGCTTTTTGAATGCGCACCACCTCTTCATGAAAGAGGTACTATTTATCTATTTGTAACCTTATTGTATCAAAATGGGTATCCTTAAGAGGGACCGAAATATAACCCAATTTCAATACAAATAAAGAGATCCATGTGTTATTTCCATGTTATATGCTTTTCATTATCTTCCATTTCATCTTGAGTTTTTAATAACATTGCAAGTAGAGTAAAAGTGGTGCGTGCATCTTGAGGTCACTACAGATGGCGATCACGGTAAGACATCCATTATTTTTTCATTTACTACCAGAATACTAACTTAGTTTTATGTGTAGGTCTAGACGCTTTAAACTACAATGGCCAAAAATTAGCCACTCTGAGCTACAACGACCAATAGAGCTTTAGTCGCTCTGAGCTACAACGGCCAAGAACCAGCCGCTTTGGTCAACATTGACCAAAACTGGAGTGCAACAGAGGTCAAAACACTGACTCTCTGAGTTGGATCAAAGGTTGGTATAGATTATCTAATATTTTATAGCTTTTTATTCGCTTTTGTGTGTCTAAAATAGAGAACTTAAAACACATTTATGTTTGGAAATTGAAAGAATAAAAAGAGAAATAATTAAGCATTTCGCATATCTTAGATATTCTTTTAAATTTTCCACTAGGCGTTGCTAAGAATAGCAGCTTATGCCTAAACAGTTTGCCCTAGAATCCAACGTGCTAGACATTTTATGTCATTTTCTTGATTTGAGGCCCTGCTAGAGGCCATAGATGCACAAAATAAAGTGTGCTCATGCAAATCATAGTAGTTCATGCATCTTTCTAAATATTGAAATGTATTTTTACACTTAGGCATATAGGAAAGATTCACTTCTGCTATATGATGCACTTTATGTTATGCAAGCTTAAAATGAACACCACACATGCACATTTCATTTTAACATTGGGGAGTTGGATTTCATCACCAACCTTCAATTCAGTCCAATGACATTGGAATTCATCTCCTTCAACTGGTTTACCCCATAGAGCTTCCTAGAAACATATTGAGTAACTTATTTATAGTGATACTAAGTTATTTGTGCTCAAACTATCTTCCACTATTGGAACAATCATTGGTTCAGAGTAGAAGAGCTAGGCAAACCCCCCACTGGGTCTTCAATGGTGTACCCTAGCTTCTTTTGAGACAATCATGTTTGGCATGGGTGTACTTGATTGTCACTATGGATTAGTATTCTCATTCTTAATCCAAGAACAAGAGCAAGAAAATGAAAGAACACATCAAAACACACCAAACAGTTTAAGGCACACTTAAATCGGTAATCAAGATAAACATTTGTTTGGTATTGTGTGGCTATTCCTAAATTGCAACTAAAAATATCAATTCATAGACAACATGGTAAAAAAAATAAGTAAACACCCTTGATTTTATACCGAGGGAGAGATTGAAGCAACTCATACCCATAGGCGGAGTCATTGTAACATTGAATGACCTACCCGTAAGACCATGAGATGTAGCTCTGTGAGCCTAAGGGGTGATAACTCAACCCTTGGGGTATATCCTCGAGAAACCCCAAGTAAGGAACCACATCATGGAAAAAAGTCACATAAACAAAAAGAGGCTTCACAACCATCCTCATCAAGGAGACATGAGGAGACCTCAAGGGCCTCCTCTAAACACACAGAAATATCTCAAATATGTGAGGAAGCTGCAAGGGCCTCCTCATCACATGGAAATAAATAAGATTCTAAAACCCATTCTTCACATAGGGATGATGGGACTGTTACATCTCCTTCTGCATGGATAAAATATGTCACAAAGCCCTCTTCATAAAGGAGACATGCAAGAGTCACAACACCGTAGGATTCATAAGAAACATATGAAATAGGTTTACCTACTGAAGGGCAGGAAACTAGAGCTACATCTAGCCATGGGAATAAAATAGAAGAAACCCTTCATGGAAAAGGAAATATTCCTATAGAATATGACCTCATAGGAGTAAATTGCACCCCACAAGACTAGCCATGGAAAATAATACAGCTAGACAGGTTGGATCTGCTCCCTACATGACCAACTCAAAGAACTGTAGCTACTAAGAACTCTGCATCTGGAAGCTCATGAAATGTGACTTCTAAACACATATCTTAGTCTGGGGGTACCTCAGAGTGACCCTATAGTAGATGCACAGATTCTGATCATAGGGATACTCAATAGTACACTAAACAAGTCACATTAGCTAGCAAGAGTATAGGTATAGCAAAAACCTCCTCAAGGAATCTACAAGTCAAGACAACAAGAATAGAGTTAGATAAACATGAGTCATATGTAATAGCACAAACTAATCAAATGAGGTAGTCAGAAAATGCATTACGTAAGGAGCGAGAGCTATTGTAGGCTCTCGAATAGGATAAACAAAGAGAAAGACTCTTGCGCCAACACGATCAACACTTAAGAGAGTAGGCTGATCGGCTAGCTCTTAATAATTTACAAAAAATGGTGGTGACCACCAAATAACTAGACATGCTGACTCACCTAAATAGAGGTACACTAGAAAAGATAGCCCATAATGAAATCCTCCACCAAATCGTGAACGAAATCCAACTAGTGGGGAAAGGGCAAACATAACAAACCAGGATCACAATCCTAAGTCCCCTTGTAGGAGGGAGGAAAATGGAATGAATCAAATGGATAGAGAGTTACCTCCATTGCCACTATGAGTAGGCTCACAAGAGGAGGAAATCCATGCATCAAAGGAATTTTAATATCTTTCTAAAAAGATGAAAACCTTTGAGAAATAGGAGGCAACTGGGAACTTGCCAACATTGAGCAAAATACACAACCAACCATTGTGCCCATCAATCCCTAGCCCTCCATATCCTAAGCACTTTGAGATACCTATGTTAGAAAATTTTAAGGGTGAAGAGGATTGCATAAGAGCATGTCACCAATTTTATCAATGCTTGTTTTCATCTTGAAGACAATGACGCTCTCAGACTAAGAACATTCATAATGAAATTTTTAGGTGCTACCACTCAATGGTTCAACAAACTACCTAAGCATAGCATAACCAACTTTGAACAACTAGTAAATCCATTCCTAAATCATTTCTCCTTTGGTTCTAAGAATAAGGTGAAACTTTTAGACCTAGCCAACTTGAAATAGTATAATGATGAGCCACTAATGGATTATGGGAATAGATGGAGAAAAGTCATGGTAAAATTATCATTCTTTGTTCCCATAGAAGAGATAATTTGCATGTTCACCAAGAGTTGCTCTAAACACATCTCCCTCTTGCTACAACTTTAGTAGTATCCTTTGTTTGAGGAAGCATTGGCAAATGACAAGCTCATCGAAGAAATAAAAGTAGATGAGGAAACCATTAAACTCTGAAACAAAAAGGAGTGGAATAAGAATGGTAAGAATTACAAGTACAAATAGAAGCAGGGCAACCCTGCTTCAATCAATCAAGTCATATTGGATAAACCCAAGGATAGGGGTGCATAGAAACCCTAGAAATATCAAGAACATCCCTTGCTAGCTAATTACAACCAAAAGAACAATCAAAGAAGAAACAAAGAATGCAAGCCGCCTCGTAATTTCATGCCTTTGACATAATCAATGCAATAAATCTTTAATCAGTTGAGCGAGGTTAGGAGGATTAGATTTCTTGATATACCTCTTATAGATCCCAACCATCCTAAGTCAAAAGGATATAGGGAAGATCAATTTTACCCTTATCATAGGATATCAGGTCATGATATTGAGGTTTGAATCGAGTTTAAGCATCAAGTGCAAAATATGATTGAGGTAGGAGAACTCAAAGTTGACAACCCTCTAGCTCTCGATAACAAATACATGGGCATATACAAAAACTCGTTGCACAATCATGAGGTCCCTAGAGAGCAAGGGACCCAAGCCAATCAGGTTCAAGCTGATATACCTACCCACGTATGTGTTGGGATGTTTGAGATTGATAACATAGCAACAAGGACTAGGTAGTATGGCCAACCGCAACCACCTATAGCTCCCATGAATGTCCTAGTCGCACCTAGGCAGAGGCAAGAAAACCTTCCAGGTCCACCAACATGACTTGTGGTAACTATACAGAGTAGATTGGAGCAAAAACTATAGATGACTCCAGCTAAGTTATCGATCTATGATCTCATACAATAGTCCCCAAAGCATAGGGAGACTCTAATGGAAATTTTAAGGACAATTGAGCTCCAACCACAAGATGCAAATGCATTCACTCACTTTGTGGAACAAGTACAATAATGCGAAGAGCTTGTAATATGATTCTATGATCATGAGATTAAGATATTTTCTGCTACCTTACTAGACCCTCTGCTGAACATTGTAATGACAATAAAAAACTTACCTTTAAATAGGGTCTTGGTCGATATAGTTTCATCAATAAACATCATCACAACAACATAAATAGAGCACCTCAATATCCCCAAGTCCAATATCATTCCAAGAGCTTACACATTGAGATATTTTAATGATGCTTTATGCAATACTATGGGAACGATAGTCCTACCCATAAATGTGGGGCACAAGACCATCCATGTGATGTGTCATGTCTTAGAAAGAGCTATGCAGTACATCATCTTAGGGCATCCTTGGATAAGGGCCATGAAGTGTTTGCCTTTGATCTTGCACCAGTGTGTCAAGTATGTGCACGAGAACAAAGTCTATGTGGTTCTGGCTGATGAATATCCTTTTAAATACATCCATTAGGTGGACATTCCAAGAGAATTTGTAATCCCTTCTACTCACCTGTACGTAGCACCTTCATCCCCAACCACACACATGGATAATGGAGACAAAGGGGTAATAAAAGACCCATGCACATCAACACCTCTTGGTTCACTTAAAATAGTCAATGCTTCTAAAGTATCATCAATGTCAAAACCAAAATACAATTAGATGCTAAATGCACCATTATTCAAGGAGGAAAGGCCCAAGGAAGTGCCAATTGTAGCTGTTGGTAAAATGCCAAGTCCTATGGAAGAAGAAGATCTTCAAGATCAAGATGAAGATAGTGATTATCACCCTACCTCCCCAGTATAATCCGTAGGGTCATCTACATCGCATGCACAAATACACTTGGCAAGCACAGGTATAGGGGAGTACCTTGTACAGAACATTACATTTATGCCTATCATTGAGTCTACACAAAATATGGGAAGGCGTAAGGAATTGAGGTAGCCAGTGGGAACAATGGTTCCACTTGAAATCCCTCCCAACCAAACCAATTTTGTCTATGCCAACTTGGACTACGCCCATAAGTCTTCAAATATAGAAGAGGATAGTAACAAATTATTCATGATCAATGTTCATTACCTCTCTAATATTGATTTTTATCTAATCTACTTTGAGCATTGCCATTGGCATGGCTATGGCCATGGCATATATGAGCAGGGGCGTAGGCATCCATACAAGCCACAATATTATCTTCCCTCTAATAGATTTGGCTTAGGCTATTATATCAGAGGTCGAGATGACTCTCTTGTGGTGGAATTGGACAAATTAAGCTTAGGGTTAGGAGAAGACATTGATTTCATTTCTTATCACCCCCTAAGAATAGGAAATTTGAGCAACAGACAAGTGGCCATGGTAAACATACCACCTCCATAAATTTATCATCCAAATATCTCAATTGATTCCACCCCAATAGGGTACAAATAATGGGATGAGGAGAATGGATATGAAGCAAGTGATGATGAGGTGCAACTTGGCTTAGCCTATTAGGGGCCTTGCTATTTACAAAGATTCACATGGTCCATGCACGATGAGAGTGGATATACACCAGAGGATATTGACTATGAATCAGAAGACTCAACAGAAAGAGCCTACTTAGGTCTAAGCCATCAACCCCTGACTTTGGGGCAAGAGACAAATGCAAATGGATTATTCATAAGTGACGAAGAATATGAAGATGAAATAGATATGGCCTACTTAGGACCAATACATGAGCCCCTTGTATTAGAGCGTATATCAATGCTAACGATTTTTGGATAAGTGATGATGACTTTGAGGATGAGACCGATATGGCTTATCTTGGGCCTCGCCACTTGCGACAAGTCAATGAGCTAGTAGAGAGAGAGGCGGCACTCCGTGCTATAGACCCTCATCTACAATTTTTGGAGAGACCTGTTGACCTAGCTGCCATTCACCATATGGTCAATCCCCCTCTACTAACATTTAGAGATAAATTAGAGCCCAATGATCCTATTATCTGCCCTGTTCATGGGCCAAATCCAAAAATTCCCATTCCTCCAGACCATCATCACGAGTATGGAAGGGAAACCCTTAAAATAATATTACACCTATGTGGTCCTTGATATTTCATCCTATCCATCAAAATGATCTCAATTTATTTGGCCACTCCACTTCATAATCCAGTAGATCCTACCAAATAATTGCATATTGATGTAGAGGCTATTTATTGGGATCACACTAATTCACCCATAGAGCCTAAAGATCTCTTCCCCAATGAAGATATGTTACAGCCATTCCATTTTGCATCAAGTTGTGTGTATGACATCTTCCATGTTGGTTTGGAACCTGGGTCAGTAGGTCCTATAAATCCCATCGATGACATTCATTTGATACCCACGCATCATCAGGTAGAGGATGGGTCACATATGGCTATAGAAGCAACTTTTTAGGTGGACATCAGTGATGATCCTACCCAACCAAGAAAATTCAAGTTCAAGGAAAGTCTATCTCCAAAGGAATAAGCCATCCTAATTCCTCTCCTCAAAGAGAGGCAAAATATTTTTTCTTGGAATTACAAAGACATGCCAGGGATAGATCCAAATTTAGTCATTCACAACCTTTCATTGGATCCCATGAAGAAGCTAGTCAAGAAAAAGCTGAGGAAAATGCACCCAACCATCGCTTTGATGGTGAAGAATGAATTATAAAAACTACTAGATATAGTATTCATAGTTCCTATCGAATACCCTGAGTGGGTGTCAAACATGGTACTCATGGGAAAAACCAATGGAAGAGTTTGTATCTGCAAAAAAATTAGATATTTAAATAGAGCAACACCAAAGGATTCATTATCGTTGCCAAACATAGATGCTCTTGTAGATGCAACCGCAGGTCATGAGATGATTTCCCTAATGGATGATTTATCTGGATACAACCAGATCTGGATTAATCCTAAAGATCAACATAATACTGCTTTCATTACTCCATGGGGAACATTCTGTTACAAAGTGATTCCATTCAGTCTCAAAAATGTTGGTGCCACATATCAACGGGACATGACATACATATTCCATGACTATATGCACAAGATCTTGGAGTATTACATGGATGACTTACTGGTCAATTATTTGTTGCAACAAGAGCACACTGAAGTCCTTAGACAAGTCTTTGATCGTATCATAGAGCATGATGTCTGATTGAATTCTAAGAAGTGCGTATTTGGCATAACTTCTAGAAATATTTTGGGATTCATCATATCCAAGAGAGGCATCAAAGTCGATCTTGCAAAGGTAAAGGCTATACTAGAAATGGCCGCCCCTACCAATATTAGGGAGTTAAGGAGCCTACAATGCAAGATAGCATCCATAAAAATATTCATCGTGTAATTATAATGCAAATGCTGACCTATGAATCAGTTGCTACAAAAGGAGATTCCCTTTCATTGGGAAGAAGAATGCCATCAAGCCTTTGTAGAGATCAAAACTTATCTAGCAATGCTACCAGTATTGGCTCCACCAAGGCTAGACATATCATTTTTACTATATATATCAGCTACTGATTTCACATTGGGTACCATGTTAGCCCAAAAGAATGCATAAGACAAAGAGCAAGATATATATTACATTAGTCTAACCTTGGTGAGTTATGAGCTAGGATATGCGTAGAGAAATTATGTTTAGTAGTGGTCTTTGCAACTCAAAAGTTGTGACACTACATGTTGAGCCATACGGCCTATGTCATGTTAAAACAAAATCCTTTGCAGTACATGAGCAAGACATATCACAATACACGTACCACAAAGTGGATAATGCTATTGATAAAATTTGATTTAGAGTTCATAAGCCAAAAGTCCATCAAGGGACAAGTCATAGTAGATCAATTAGCAAAGACGACTCTTCAGGATAATAAGCCTCTCACTATAGAATTTCTTGATGATGCGGTATTTGCATTATAAGATCCTTCAAAACTCGAAGAACCTAATAAAGAAAGAGACATTTCATTGTTCTTTGATGATTTGAAGTGTGAACAAGGGAACATAGCAGGTATTGTCTTTATCACACCACAGGGCACTCCATTGCCCTTATCATTAAAACTAGACTTCCCGTGCACAAACAAAAATACAAAATATGAAGCATTGATCCTGGGACTCCAAATAGCCATAGAAATGGATATTAAAAGATTTTATATCTTTGGTGACTCCTTGCTCATAGTAAACCATGTCAAAGGACTATTTCAATGTAGGTTCCCACTCCTAAAAACTTACAAGGAACTTGTTGACACATACCTAGCTTGACTAGAATGGTATGACATCAATGCAATCCCTCATACGTCAAGTAGATTTGCAGAAACCATGGCCTCTTTGGGATTCTTAATCCCTCAGAATATGTCTGCTAATTTTACAACCGTTCATGTGAAAGTGCTTTTGCACTCAGTACTACACCGTGAAGCTTTTGACAATTAAGAATAAGTCAACATGATCAACATCAATATAAATTAGGATTGGTCCTTCGTAGTGAGAGATTTCTTACAAATGGTACCTTGGGGGTCTTTGATCTCCCAAGGACCTATGGAGTGTGGTGCAACCATACACCATAGATTTATTCCTCAATTTGTGTTCACTAGCTCGTAAATACAAGAAAAGCAAGCCATATTTTATATAGAAGCCATGTCTTATCAAGATTGGATTTCTCGACTATGGGACTTCTTGAAACTTGGAATAGTACCTCAAGATTTATCACATATTGAAAGGTGAACATTCAAATAGAAAGCAACAAGATACATCTTGCTAGGATAAATCCTCTATAGACAAGGATATGATGGAGTATTACTCCATTGTCTTGAGCCCCAGGAAGCATCCTAGGCAATTTTGCAAGCTCACGATGACACATGTGGAGGGAATTTCAGTGGCATGGCCATCGTTAAGTGCATCTTGAGAATGGGTTACTATTGGACCACCATGGAAAGGGACTACTATGAGTATGTTAAGAAATGTAGTAAGTGCTAACATCATGCAAATATAACGTACTTACCTTCACAAGCCTTGCAACCCATCCAGGCAGCATGGCCATTCTCGCAGTGGGGACTAGACTTGATTGGTAAGATCTCACCCTCATCCTCAGGCCGATACACATTCATCATAACAGCCACATAATACTTCACTAAATGGGTGGAAGAAATCCCCTTAACATCAACAACTGGACAAAGGATTACAGAGTTTATCGGATAATGGGCCATATTTCAAGAACAAAAATGTGCATGCTTTAATGAACAAATACCATATTTAGCATAGTTTTTCAATGCCTTATTATCCTCAAACAAATGGGCAAGAAAAAGCCTCAAACAAAACAATAGTCTCCATATTGAGGAAGACAGTGTAAGACAATCACAAGGATTGGCACATGTAGTTGCCTCTTGCACTATGGGCATACATGACTAGTATACGGACGCCCACTGGGGCAACATCAATTTCACTAGTATATGGCACTGAGGCCATCATGCCACTAGAGTTGGAAATTTTGACTCTACACATAGCATTAAAGGACTTCATAGATGATGATGCCGCACGACAAGGCCACCTTGATTAGTTGATGCTTCTTGATGAATGTCGAGTTAATGATTTAGAGCATCTTCATGTTTACCAAGATCATATTGTGCAAGATTACAATAGTGAAGTCCACCTAAGGGAATTCAAGGTTGGAGATCTAGTACTCAAAGAAAACCAGCAAAATTTGAATTTGCCGCCGCATCTGTGATACAAGTTCATGACAAACTGGATAGGACCATACATGATTTCATAGAGGGTTGGGTCTGGATAATATCACCTTATATCATTAGATGGTGTTGAGGATCCTGAGCCTCTCAATATAATTCACTTAAAGGCATTCTACACATAAATACAAAAAAATTCAAATATGTCATAAAACACAAAAAACATTCAAATATGTCAAAAATACAAACAAATCATAAAAACATAAAATTTCAAAATCAAATAAAAAATGCTCCAAGGGTATTCAGACCACTTGGTCAACTCCAATCAAATCAAAGGCTCCAAGGGTATTCAAGTTGCTTGGTCAAAATCAAATAAAAAAGCTCCAAGGGTATTCAAACCACTTGGTCAACTTCAATCAAAAAGCTCCAAGGGTATTCAAACCACTTGGTCAACTTCAATCAAAATGCTCCAGGGGTATTCAGATCGTTTGGTCAACTCCAATAAAATCAAAGGCTCCAAGGGCATTCAAGCCGCTTGGTCAAAATAAAATAAAAAATCTCCAAGGGTATTCAAACCGCTTGGTCAACTTCAATCAAAATGCTCTAGGGGTATTCATATCACTTGGTCAACTCCAATCAAATCAAAGGCTCCAAGGGCATTCAAGCCGCTTGGTCAAAATAAAATCTAAAAGCTCCAAGGGTATTCAAACCGCTTGGTCAACTTCAATAAAAATGCTCCAAGGGTACTTCATGCTACTTGGTCAAAATCCAAAAAGCCCCAAAGGCATAATAAGCCCTTTGGTCAAAACAAAACAAAAATACAAAAACAACGTAAAATAAAAAATACAAAAACAATTGCATATCACATCTTGCATCCACATCATTGCATTGCATTTTCATATCCACTACAATTGCATATGTCATGAGAGCCTTAAAAGTGATACCACAGTTTGTCGCACAAATCATTCAAATCCGTACCTCCATTAACACGTGTGTAATTGTGTTTTTCAACACAACCATTATTTGTTGCTATACATAATATACTAAGGGTTTTTGGTTAATCAACCACACCTAGTGATATTATTAACTTTTTGGAAAACAACTTTGATTAGTAGAAGGTAAGTTATAGCTATGATAATGCCTTGGATATTCAAGATCCCATCACTAGTTGAAACACTAAAATCCTAGCTGGTACAAGGAAAAGATGAAAACTACAAATGTGGTCTAGGTTACCTTAAGTGAAAAGGATTGTCCTTGCTTATCCCCTTATGCAACCAATTTAAAGGTGCTGAGAATTGGCAAAAGGACAAGCTTTACCCTAACAAAATCCCTTTCTTAAATAAAAATAAGCAAAATCTTGAAGCAAAGTACATATTCAAAAGGCCAAGCATACAAACCAAATTTCATAGCAATAATATGTTAGTCAAAAAGTTACTAACTACAGAAAAACAACGGATTCACCTTTTTGCATATTTTCCAAGAAGACCGAAGTGGCCCATATGCTAAAGATCAAAGAAAAGGCAAAATACCGCAAGGAGTAAAAAGTTTCGCAATATCGTGACATGTTGCATTTTCATGGTCCAAAGCAAAGAGAAAGAGCAAGGAGGAAAAAGTGTTGCAATATCACAACATGTTGCATTTTCGTGATCCAAAGCAAAGAGAAATATCAAGGAGTAAAAAGTGTCGCGATATCGTGACATGTTACATTTTTGCGGTCCAAAGCAAAGAGAAAGAGCAAGGAGGAAAGTGTCACGATATCTTGACATGTTGCATTTTCGCAGTCCAAATCAAAGAGAAAGAGCAAGGAGGAAAAAGTGTCACGATATCACGACATGTTGCATTTTCATGGCTAAGAGCAACAGAAGGGATCAAGGAGGCAAAAGTGTCACGATATTGTGACATGTTGCATTTTCGCGACCAAAATAGAAGAGAAAGAACAAGAAAGAAAAAGTGTCACAATATCGCGACATGTTGCATTTTCACGACGAAAAGAGAAGAGAAAGAGCAAGAAGGAAAAAGTGTCGCGATATCACGACATGTTGCATTTTCACGGCCAAAAGAGAAGAGAAAGAACAAGAAATAAAAAGTGTCGCGATATCACGACATGTTGCATTTTCGTGGCCAAAAGAGAAGAGAAATAGCAAGAAGGAAAAAGTGTCGTGATATCGCGACATGTTGCATTTTTCGCAAAAAAAAGAGAAGAGAAAGGGCAAGAAGGAAAAAGTGTCATGATATCATGACATGTTAAATTTTTGCAGCTAAGAGCAACAAAATGGAGCAAGGAGGCAAAAGTGTTGCGATATCGCGACATGTTGCATTTTTGTGACTCAAAAAGGGCAGGCAGGTAGAGAAACAAGAGTGTCGTAATTTTGTGACATGTCTGATTTTTTCCAAGGAAATAGAGTATATTTTTGGCAACTGGGGACATGCGCTGACATCAAGTGCTGATTTTTGAAGAATGGTCTATTGATTATAACCTGGCAGGTCCGTTGGATGATTGCAGAATAATAGGCTCATCTAAAATTAGCCAGAAGGAAATCTATCCAATCTGTGGGAAATCCGTTGTATATTATTAGAAACTACAGACAATTACTTGTAATTGATTGAAGAAATTAAATGTACGTAGTAGAAGATACTCTTTTTAGGGTATAAATAGGAGTGAGTCGACCATGAAAAGTGGTCGGCTCTTGGATGTTTACAGGCTTGATGTACATGTACTGGATTACAAGCAATAAAAGATTTCTTCTTCTGGCTTTCAAAACTTCTGTGTGCAAGTGTATGTATCTGGTGTTTTAACTTTTATTCATTCTAAGTTTCATAATGTATCTTTTCTAAAATTTGGACTGTGCATCTATAAAACTTATTTCTAGAGTTGAACTAAAAAGATATTTACATGTATTTAGACGAACATCTAAAATTCGCACTCAAGAATTCATGTTTTCTATCAGAAGATATAAATAAAACTCTGAAAGTAGTACTCTGCATCATCAATGTTTGTTGTTGTCTAATCTATACCGTGAGAAAAGTTCTAGCTTAGGCTATATTTCCCTTATCTCTTGTTCCCCTTTTCTCTAAAAAACTCAAAGGAACCAACCTTCTCTAGAGACTAGATAGATGATCTCAAGCAAGATCTATCTATTCAATGTTGGCAAAGTCTAAGGCACAACTCTATTAACCAAAGGAAAATTTTGTTCCAACATTTTTTGGCATGCTCGGTGGGACAAACAATCCCACAGTATTGTATAAGTTTTGGTGTTTTACCTTAAGAGCCTTTTTGTTTGAAAATATCAAGAAAAATCACCTGGCAACTCCATTGCAATTTAGACCATAAAAGAAAGACCTTGTCTAGAAACCTTCTGGTTATATAGCCATATGATAACCAGATCTTGATCTAGAAACTCTAAAGAACCTATCGAGTTATTTGAACTACATATAAGAAGCCTAAAAGCACACCCTGTACTAGCCGCACGATCAAATCCACCCGACACCATTAGCACCTCTTTAACACCCACTGTAGGAGAATCTGCAAGCAATCCCATAGCGGTTGTAACTCCTTTAGAAATCATGGCAGCCACCCCTACCCCAGTGCATCTTGTGTGGAATAAAACTGGTGCTTTAAAATTAGGGACACAAAATAAAATTCCACAAGTTGCACTAAAATCATTGCAAATTTTTGACGAAACAGGCAAAACAACAGATGAGCATTGTCTAGATGTATCATCGCTAGCATCTATTTACAATATCACTCAGGAAGATGTAATGGTTAGATTACTAGTTATATCTTTGAAGGGAAAGATGATCTATTGCTATAGAGTGCTCCCTGCTGGATCCATTACTTCTTGGGTAATGCTTTCTGGTTTTCTGGTCAATGAATTTAACATACATGCAGATCCTTTCACATTGCTGAATCAATTCACTGTCATTGAGAGGAATCCATGAGAAGAAATCCAGGATTTCAACATCAGATTTACCACATCTCGTGATAGAGTACCGTAGGGCCTAAAACCCACAGAAGAACAAGCTATATGCTATTACTTAAGGGTTTTTGATTCAGATCTCAGTATGATAATAAGGCAATCCCATGTAACCACTTTTCTTGGGATCTATTTAGAGGCAGAAAAGGGTGAAGCTGATCTCATCGCTACAAAAATATATCCATCAAAGAGTCTATTGCCAATTGTACCAAAGCTTTCCCAAGCATCAATTTCTAAACTGCCTATACTCCCATCAACATAGGCTCTCCCATCTATAGCCACACCTCCTACATTCCTTGCATTACCAGCTACACCCCTTGCATCAGCTCCCCCCAATGATCAATACACGACCATAATTGATACAATGAAAACATTTTCAAATGAAATGGCATCCTTGAAAAAGAGAGAGGCTGAACATAATATCCAAGCAAGAAGATTTCCACAGATACAAAAGGAAGGTGCTTCGACAAGTGGAAGGGTACAAGAGAGAAAAAATGTGGTGTATGCAAATGAGACAGGAGATAATGGAGAACCCACTAATTTTGATTACTGGTGTACCACTTGCAATGATCCTCATGGAGAAGATTCATGCATGATTCATCAACATCATGTGCAAGCGGTTATTAATGAAAGATCCAAAGAAACTGGCAAGGGAAAGGTGAACATAATTAGAGAAGTCCACCACAATTTAGCAATGCCATCCGTGGAACAAGTCTTAGTCTTGACAAGGTCAGGAAAAAGTCATTACAAGTTGACCCTAAGGAACTCCAACCACTAAGTTTTCCTCCTGCCCCCAGGGCGACTCCGTAAAAAAACCAGTCTAATGAGAAAGGACGTTTTGATCCTCCTTAGACTCCTACGGATGCACCAAGAAAATAATTTCCTCCTAGAAGAGGGAGTGAGACTCAAGAGAAAGTGAAGGAAATACTCAAATTTCCTTCATTAACAAAAATAAAAAGAACAGAAGCTACGCAGGTCTATAGAGATAGATATGACACATCGACTAGTGGAAGGGAGAAAAGTGCTGAAGTATCCCCAGCTGCAACTCTTTCGTTCAACATTGTAGAAGAAATGAAGAGGACCCCTTCCAAAATAAGCATGTATGATGCACTACAAATTCCTAGTCAGATCGACCTCCTCCAAGAATCCTTAAATTTAACAAATGATACATCTTCCTCAAATGTTATACAAGCAAATGTTGTGTCAACATCTAGGAAAAATAGACCACCCCCATTCTATCTATACTTACAAATGGAGGGGTGGATTGTTCACAATTGCATGATTGATTCAGGGGCCGCAACTACGGTGATGCCAAAAGTCGTATGTGACATAATGGTAATGGAATATACTCGAAGTCATCCTAGTGTGTTGCAATTAGATGTTACTCTAGTAAAAATTTTCGGGATGATCAAATATATCCCTATTAAACTCCACAAAATTCCATAAGTAGTCGTCATACAAGAAGTATTTTTTGTAGACTTAGAACCATATTTCAGTATGTGTTTATCTAGAGAGTTCACAACCAAACTATGAGGTTATCTGTCACTATATTATTCGCATTTGGAGGTACATTTCAAAGGTAAAAGAGTTAAGATCTAAAATGAAAAACCATCTACTTTTCATGTGGAAATACTAGAAGAAATAGCTACCATCAACATGATATCCGAGGAATTGGAGAATATTGATCTAATGGAAGAAACCATGGAGGAACTCCAATCTGAAGATCAATTTTCAATGGAGAATTTCAATGCTATGGTAGAGACAAAAATAGGAAGCTATTCCATTGAAAAACCAAAAAAGCTTCTTGTTGTTGTCCCTAAAATAGGTGATTCAGCCAACCAGTTATGGAAATTGTACTTTGACGGGTCAAGGTGCAAAAATGGAGCAAGAGTTGGAATTGTTTTGATTTCACCTATTGGAAAAGAAAATGTTTTTTCATATATGTTGACATGAAGTTGCACCAAAAACATGGTTGAATATGAAGCTTTGTGTTTGGGACTTAAGAAAGCTAAAAAATTGGGTGCAAAATAGCTACTGATCTATGGAGATTCAGAGCTGATTGTTAAATAGGTTACTGGTAAATGCATTTGTAAGCAGCATTACCTAAAGGCTTACAAAAATAAAGTGTTGGATCTATTGGAAAATTTTGAAGCACTAAACATAAAATCCATTTCGAGAGAAAAGAACACCCATGTAGACCTGTTAGCATCAGTAGGATCCAATTTTTCCCAATCAGTAATGTTATTTAGAAGTATAAAATAGTCAGACTTATATACAAGCCTTTTGTGCCCGACAAGGAGATTTTTTGGCAAGTATTCAAAAACGATGAGCAGATCCTGGATTTTTTGATTCATGAAATGAATTTCTCTACAGAAAGAGTGTTACAAGAAGAGGATGAAGAGAGCCTTATTCAACTAAAAAATAATCATATCCCCAAAGGACTGATCACCTTGGAGAGCCTTTTTGACAATAGCGACAAAGATGTAGGTCGAAGGATCAAGGTAGATGAACGCCGGTATAAAGAAATAGAACTAGAACCGGGAAAAATGATCAAAGTAGGGATAGATTGTACAGAAGTAGAACTAGATAAAATAAAATAGTTATGTAGAGAGTATCCAGATATAATATCCTAGACTTATAGTGATCTGAAAGTGTATAGGAAAGAGGTCATTCAACATACCATCAAACTAGAGGAAGGAGCTAAACCTTTTAGGCAGAGGTAGAGGCCTGTGAATCCTAAAATTGAAGCCTTAATGAAACATGAGTTGTTAAAACTCCTGCAGGCTAAGATAATATACCCAATTAAGCACTCTACCTAGGTGGCAAATTTAGTTCCAGTCCGCAAGAAAAACGAAGAAAAATGACTATGAGTCGATTTCAGAAATTTGAATAGAGCATCTTTAAAGGATCACCATCCTTTACCCCAGATTGACCCAATCCTTCATACTGTGGTGGGAGCATAAATTTTTTCTCTATTAGATGGCTTCTCTGGTTACAATCAAGTTTGGGTGAGAAATGAAGATCAATACAAGACTGCGTTCACCACTAAGTGGGGAACATTTGCATACCAAAGGATGCCCTTTGGATTATCCAACATAGGAGAAACTTTCCAAAGAGCCATGGACGTAGCTTTTGGGGAGCTTGTGTACAAAATTATTGTCATCTATTTAGATGACATGACGGTTTTTTCTCACAACAAAAAGGACCATGCCACTCATCTGCAACAAGTATTTGAGAAATGTAGAGAATTTGGAATATCACTAAATCCAAAAAAATCTATTTTTGTTGTGGAAGAAGGAATACTCCTTGGGCATGTTATTTCTAAAGCTAGGATGTCAATTGACCCTGATAGAGTGAAGGCACTTATTGAGTTGTCGCTTCCAGTTAACAAGAAAGGTTTGCAGTCCTTCTTTGGGAAAATAAATTTTATCAAAAAATTCATTGCGTACTTTGCCCAAATAGTTAAACCAATGACTGAATTATTGAAAAAGGATGCTCCTTTCAAATGGACAAAGCCAAGGAAAGAAGCTTTCCAAAAAATTCTAGAAGCCATCGGTCAAGCTCCTGTGCTAGTTAATCCTGATTATTCCTGAGGTTTCATACTATATGCTATCAGAGAACAAGGTAGTTATGCTACAGTTCTCACTCAGAAAGGAGCAGATGATGAAGAAATACCCCTAGCCTTTCTAAGTTCCACCATGCACAAACATGAGGAAAGGTATAGCTTCATAGAAAAAGAAGTATATGCAATTATGAAATCCTTGAATAAGCTAAAACATTTCTTATCCCAGAGTCAGACAACGGTGTATGTTATTCATCCCGATGTAAGGAACTTCATAATTCAAGTATAATTGGGTGAAAAAAGAGCTGGATGGGTGACTCAAATCCAAGAGTATGATGTAGAAATACATCCTACTAAAATAGTCAGAGGGAGAGCTTTGTGCCAAGAATTGGCCAAGCAAGCTGCAAGTGGATATAGGGAGAGCCACCCCGTCATGGCAAACACAGAGCAACACCAAGACAGAGTAGGTTCAAGTTGGATCGATGACTTTGTGAGGTATTTTCATACTGGGTCATGTCCTAAAGATATGAACGCTTCCTAGAGAAGGAGATTCAGAACCCAAGCATTGAAATATACCCTTTGAACAGAGGGGTTGTATATGATTAACATCGATGGTGTATTGTTAAGATGCGTTCCCGATAATGAAAAGTAAAAAGTGTTAGATGAATTTCATGGAGGTTTTTTAGGGGGACATTATGCAGGCCGAACTATAGCTTTGAAGATCCTTAGAGCTGGATGTTATTGGCCTTCCATATTCCTAGATGCGTACAAAGTGACCTAGAGGTGTGAACAGTGTTAGAGGTATGTGGGGAGAAATAGGAATGCACCTATGCCCTTAAAAGCTATTCAAGTCGAGGAACCATTCCAGCAGTGGGGGTTGGATTTCATAGGGATAATAGAGCTAAATTCATCATCAGGCCGCAAATACATTCTCACTACCATAGACTAATTCACCAAGTGGGTAGAAGTAGTGCCTATGAAGAAAGCTGATTCGAAAGTGGTGATAGAATTTGTCGAAAGTCTAATCACAAGGTTTGGCATACCATATTATTTGATTACAAACAATGGATCCCCTTTCACCAATGCAAAGATGATTGAATTCGTCAGTAGATATGGAATTTACCTAAAGACTTCCTCTAATTATCACCCACAAGGTAATGGATTAGCTGAGTCTACTAATAAGAATCTTCTAAGAATTATGAAAAGAACATTAGAGGAAAATAAGAAGAACTGGAACTCACTCCTGAATCAAGCCCTATGGGCCAACAGAATCTCAATCAAAAAATCAATCAATACATCACCATATGCTTTGGTTTATGGCAAAGAAGCTGTTCTGTCGATTCATATGGAGATACCCACATTGAGGATGCTAAACCAAGTTAATGAAGATGAAGTTCATCCAATGGATGCTCGACTGATGCAACTTCTGCAGCTTGAATAATCTAGGGAACATGCCTACAATCATCATCAAAAGCATATGGTAAAAACATTCGGGTGGTTATATAAGAAAACCACTTTCAAGAAATTCAAAATAGGCGACCTGGTATTAAAATGGAATGTCAAGAAAGCAAATCCAAGACACCATGACAAGTTTGATGCATTTTGGGATGGGCCATTTGAAATTGTTTCAGAAAAGCAATTCAATGCCTTCCAATTAAAAGATCAAGATGGATGGGTTCTACCCATCACGGTGAATGCTTTTCACCTAAAATTGTATTTCCAATAAAATCTTAGATCACCATTATATGTACATTATATTATAAGTTTTATAAATATTTCCCTTTTTACGGCCTAATAAGAATCATTTTTTGTGGACTAGCGAGGTCCGATATTTTGAATGAAATCTAGAGGAAAAAATTTGAATTTTCAAAAATCTGGGGCTACCGCGTGATCGCTTGAAAATTCGGTGAGAAGGGATGAATAAATAGAAAGTTTTGAAATATGTTATGTGTTCTCAAAATATTTCCAAAAAATTTCCATCGCAAAATGTTTTTAAAGCAACCACGTGCCAAAAGTCTAGTGGGAGAAGATAATTAATCTGTCAGTTAGCATCTTTTCGAGCATGGGATAATTTCGAGTCCCCAAGTGGGTTTTTAATGAGCCGGTGAGAATTTTTAGGATTTTCCTAAGAAATATGGCAAGAACGAAAACTAAATAAAGACAGACAAAATCAAATCAACCAATCGTAATTTAATGCATTAATTTTGCATGTCCTCCTAGGTGATATAAAATTAAATTCAAAGATTCAGAGAGGCATTTCGCCATTTGCAAGATTGCTCAAGGCTCCTAGAGAAGAAAAGAAGCAATGAATTGTCTCTGTGATGCTTGAGAAGCCAGAAGTCTCGCCAGCCATTGTTATACCACTACACTATAGCGTAGCGAGGAAATAATTATGAAGTAATCAAAGGAGGTTCAAAATCTGCATACCCAATAATTCGTAATGGCTTCAAAGAAGGCGAAAGACCAGGTAGCATCTACCTCATCTCTCCTGACTACTTCGGTAGTGAAAATAAGGGAAGAAAATAGTGCTAGTTTTATTGACAGAGACTCCCAGATTGTAGATACGATAATAACATGGAAGGACTCGACAAATATTTGGAGCAATATAAAGAACCAGGTAGCAACTAGGGTTTTTGCATCTTATCCTTCAACGTTTGCATACCATTATTTCTTGTACTAGTATGTATATATTCCTGTCCATCCCTGCCCAGAACTGGTAAGGGCAATTGCAAATTTCTATGATGAAAAAGGGAGAAAAGTTAGGGATTTTTTAGGGAAGGTCCTTTTTCCTCTGTCCAAATATGCTTTTGTTTCTGCTTTCATTGTGGGTCGTGTCCCCCCCTTAGAACCTAAGAAATTTGACCCCTTAGAACAGGCTACATATTTTGGCTCATACAAAAAGGTGAGGGGTTTCCTAGCCACCTAGCTAAAAGATCTTCCAGAAGGGGTAAATCCACCAGAACCCCCAATTGACGAGGTAGATTTTAAAAACCCTGAACTTTATTCCATCTTGGCCATGATTGTGGGAATGAAAAATTATGAAAAGGTTTATAAATAGCAGGTGGTGTAGCAGAGTGTTTGTTGAACCCCAAAATGTATGATTCGGCTATTATGATCAGGAGTGTGAGACCTATTTTCTTTGACTGGCCTAGGTTCTTAAGTGCAAAAATTCATGAGGGTTTGGCAGCATTGAAGGCTGGCACCCAGTTTTATTTTAGATACACTTCATATTTGGTATGGTTATTCTTTTATTTCATGTCTCAAGAGTTAGCTTTCACTTCAAAGAATGATAAGAATGAAAAGGGAGAAATTTTACCAGTATATGAATGGACTAATGTGTTATACAAGTCCGAATCGTATTATGATTTCAATAGGGAATTTTTGGGCCCTGCACTAAAAATCATGTATGGGCAAATAACAAGATTGACCCCCAAAGCGGAAAAGGTATTGCAAACCAAGTTTGCAGAGGAGGGGGATTGGTTTATCCTAACACAAGGAGCATGTATCAGATTGTATGGGTTTACAAATAAACCCTTTTTACTTCCCCATTATGTGATTGATAGAATATTTGCCTTAGAATATGTAAGGCAAACATAAACCATTAATGTCAAATTTGGGACTAGAATTGGAAAAACCAGTACCTGTAATATGCCCTTTAGTTTTGAAGGGATTACTATTTCAAGGAAGGTGCAGAATGAACAAATAGCAGAGTATTTAAGAAAATTGGGTCTTATCGAGATCCCGCAAATATGGAAATATGACCCTATAAGCAGGTTCACTGAGAGACAGTCTATTTTGAACAAAACACAAAAAAGAATTTCATGTTAAAATCAAGGATGATATTGAGGAAAATAGGAATAACACAGAAGATGTACCATTGGAGTGGCACATAGAGAATATGGAGCCTTTGCCTCCTTGGCATAACTTTTATGAAGTAATTGTTCAATTTGACCCAAAAAATAAAAAGGCTCATCAGTTGACAGAGAAAAAAATCACCTAGATTCAGAAGAATAGGCAAAATTAGGATGTGGCAAAAATTTGGGAATGGTGGGTAATGAGAGTTCAGAAAAAATTTATTTCATCAAGATATCCCACCAAAAATGACAATCTATTTGAAACTCGATATGCTGAACACCATGACTCCTGGGGAGGAAGTTTCCCTGTTAGAATCCCTCCAAGCGTAGGAAGTGGTCATTCTTCTACTCTCAAAGTTTCCTAGCCAACTGAGAAATCCTAACAGCCTGAAGCTGGTAAGGGAAAAGCGATTACAGAGGCTCAAAATCTTCCCCTTATTCAGACCAAAACTAGGACAGCTAGGAAAAGGTCAATATAAGAGGTCTTTACTGAAGAACAAGGAAAGACTCATAGTTCGAAGGCTGCCCAAATGATGTTGAAAATGGGCTATGATGGAAAAGGGTTGGGCAAAGAAGGATAGGGGAGAGTTGAACCTATTCTAGTACATCAAAGAGAGAAGTGTCTAGCGCTTGGGGTAGATACCCTGACATCCAAACATCATTCCTCAAAGGTTGTAAAACTTGTTCCACCTACAGACTCGGGTATATAATCTCATGAACCCATGGCATAAAGAATGAGGAAATTGAAAATGATGGTGGATAGGAGAAAATACAAGAGTATTATTCAAACCTCATCTAGTGATCAAGAGCCTCAAGATACAGAGGATGACTCAGGGAAAGAGACTCAGGAAGGTGAACCAGCCCATACAACTGAAGGAAACATCAATGCAAATGCTTAGAACATTGAGCATGAAACTTCATAGAAGGAAGTCCCACACAACCCACCCAGTTTAGCTCAAGAGAGCCAAAAGAGTGAAAACAAAAAACAAATTTTGGTTAAAAAGGAGATCTTGACGGTAGAAGAGCAGCAGGAGAAAGAAGTTATAAACTTAGATGAAAGTGATGAAGAAAATGAAACTCCTGATGCAGAAAAAATGCAGAGTGAAGAAATTGTCGTTAGTGAACATGAAGGAGAATAAGGACACCAATAGCCAGCCCAACCGAAAATAGGTATGCTTTCTTCACTTTCTCCTTCTCATTCTCCTACTCATTCCCATTGTAATTCTCCTTCCTTTTCTAAAATCTACAAAAATATAATGTCCTTGCAAAAATATTACCTTGTTCTCCCAAAAATGGTAGCATCTTCCCAGAGTCCGCTAAATATTGGGTCCGTAGTTGCTCTCATTCCATTTCTCCCTAGCATTGACATCCCAGCGGCTGGATTTACAACTTCTCAAGGGACTGATTCATAGTCCACCATGGCCAAGATTGAAAATCTAAAAAGGGTGAGCAGGAATGCTTTATATTGGTGGACTTCACATGCAGCTAGAGATTCTAAAGCATTAGCTACTATAAGAGAAATCATTGCTTTAGATCCAGCCAATATGAAGAGAAAGAAGTTGAAGTTAACTCCCATTACCAAGAAATAAAAGGGAGAAATGACCATGGAAGATTACTAGGTAGAAGAGATAAACGAAGATATATCTCAACTACCTATGCAAGATGAGTGGGTGAAAGCCCAAGCACATTTTTGGACCATATACTTATAGGGTGAACACTATCAAGAAATATTTTTGAAGGAAAAAGAGAAGAGGAAGGAATTAGAGGTTGTAGTGAAAGAGAAAAAAATAGTAGAGAAGGCTCTTACTTTAGAGGCTAAAAAATGGGAGGGTAAATTCAGTGCTACTTACAGTGAAGTGGAAAAAGGTAAATAAAAGTTTAGTATAGCAGAAGCTCAGATTTAGGCATTAAATACATAGATACAGCAGCTAAAACAACAATTAGTCAAACAACAAAATGCCCCTTCTAGATTTTCAAAAGATAAAGTAAAGAGCATGAGGAAGGAATTGTTAAAATATTTGTTGTTTTTAGTATTAAAGGCTAAACCTGTATTGTTGTATTTGGCTAAAGTAAAGGAAGCTACCAAAGTAGTAAAACAGGAATTTGAGGCTACCGAAGCATTTTTATTAAAAATAGAAGATGCGGCCACTAAAATTCATATTTTGTCAAAAAATATGCCAGGAAGCATGGAAGCCAAGCTCAGAAATGAAGCCTAGTATCAAGCTAATATAGCAACAAAGAACTTCTTTAGGAAGTTTAAATTTATAGTGCAAGGAAACAAGTTTCTGCACAAGCTTGAGGATGAAGTGAAAGGGTTGCTCCAAAATCTTGATTTGGCTATCCAAAATGGGCTTCCTTACCTCTGGGATGAAGGTTCAAAAGTTTTTAAGGAAGAATTCATTTCGGAATCAATAAAAGCTTTTGTTGAAGATGAAACATACATCGACAGCTGGCAGGAACCTATAGGAGAAAAGCAGGTCATGGAAATGATCCAAATGTTAACATAGATTAAAACCTATTTGCAAGAACTAATTTTAAAACAAAAGATCATTTCTTATGATAAAGTGGAATAATTGTAGTATGTCTATCAAATTTTCATCGATTCTTCTGATCTAGAAGACGAAGACTGGAATCAAGTGTGCAAAACTTATCAAGAGATAATTGCAGCCATGGAAAAAATTAGAAGATCTAAACATCAGCGGTAGTAGTCAATAGCAAAAGAAACAAGGGCAGCCAAAGATCAAAGTGTCACAATATCATGACATGTTGCATTTTTGTGACTCAAAAAGGACAGGCAAGTAGAGAAACAAGAGTGTCATGATTTTGCGACATGTCTGATTTTTGCCAAGGAAACAGAGTATATTTTTGGCAACTGGGGACATGCACTAACATTAGGTTCTAATTTCTAAAGAATGCTCTATTGATTATAACCTGGCAAGTCTATTGGATGATTGCAGAATAACAGGCTCATCTAAAATAAGCCAGAAGAAAATCTATCCAATCTATAGGAAATTTGTTGTATATTATTAGAAACTGCAGACAATTACTTGTAATTGATTGAAGAAATTAAATGTACATAGTAGAAGATACTCTATTTAGGGTATAAATAGGAGTGAGTCGACCATGAAAATTGGTCGGCTCTTGGATGTTTATAGGCTTGATGTACATGTACTGGATTACAAGCAATAAAATATTTGTTCTTCTGGCTTTCGAAACTTCTGTGTGCAAGAGTATGTATCTGGTGTTTTAACTTTTATTCATTCTAAGTTTCATAATGTATCTATTCTGAAATCTAGACTGTGCATCTATAAAACTTGTTTTTAGTGTTGAAAATTAAAGATATTTACATGTATTTAGACGAACATCTAAAATTCGCACTCAGGAATTCATGTTTTCTATAAGAAGATATAAAGAAAACTCTGAAAGTAGTACTTTGCATCATCAATGTTTGTTGTTGTCTAATCTATACCGTGAGAAAAGTTCTAGCTTAGGCTATATTTCCCTTATCTCTTGTTCCCATTTTCTCTAAAAAACTCAAAGGAACCAGCCTTCTCTGGAGACTAGACAAATGATCTCAAGCAAGATCTGTTTATTCAATGTTGGCAAAGTCTAAGTCACAACACTATTAACCGAAGGCAGATTTTGTTCCAACATAATCCAATACATAAATCAAAAAATTCAAAAAATCCTTGCTTAAAGAAAAATCAATAAAAAATAAACAATGATTTTCATCACTACATATTAGCAAAATAAACAGTTACTATCATCACTACAAAAACCCTCGCTCAAAGAAAAAAGCAATAAAAAATAAAAAGTGATTTTCATCACTACGTATGAGAAAATATCCAAAGCCAAAAAGAAGCCAAAAAAGAAATAAAGCTTGAATCCCTGGAATTCTCAGCATTGTACAAAACTAGAAGGAGATATCCTTATGCATGATGATATGTCTACCACAATTGCTTCATGCATTTGTGTAGACCAATGTTTGAATGTGGATGAGCTAGCTTAGGTAACCCAATATTGCCTAGTGGTATAGTCCAACTAAGTCTAACATAAGGATGAGACGAACAATTGAGAATCCATGATCTTAGCAATGGTTTGAAATAATCTCGCCTGACATCGGAGGAAATGCTTGAGTTCTATCTCAAAATATACAATCACTTCCACACACAAATATCAGGAAAAATGAGGTTCATAGTAAAAACCTTACTTTGAAAAAGTCTAGAGTGGTCAGTAGACAACTTTTGATAGGATAACTAGAGTGTTTGAATCTCTGAAAAGCCCCAAAAATTCTTACATAGCAACAAATCATAACATCATTCACACCATAATTTTATTTAACATATTCCATAAATTAGGGGGTATCAACATAGTAGGACAGATACTGCATATATATTATAAATAGTATATAGACGACCATTGACTACTTTATATATTTTAATTTACTGAAACTTATCAAGAAAATACATTACACACCATTACATATCATATATGAATACTTAATAAATTCTTATGATAAGAATGATTATTTATATTTATGATTATTTTTTTACTTTCTATGGTATCATCCATTAATATTGTCAATGTCATATGCATCCCTTATGTTTTAAGTGATTAGAGCATACAGGTTCATTTATACATTCCAATCACATAAGTTAGATGCATACAATTAAAGCAAAATTAAACATGCATTTAACAATAACATTGCATCCACAAACACAAGTCATGAATCATCCACCAAATCATCATAAAGCACATCATAAAACATATAGGCAATATCCATTTGCATACAATCATGAATTCATTATTCATCATCAAAATACATCACGTCACATCATCAAATCATATAAGCATTTACACATCCATATAAGCATATACAATATCATCTATCATATAACATATACATCAAATCATTATAATGCCATCATCACATCACACCATAAAATAAAATAACAACAAAAATATGAGCAATAAATGATACACATAATGAGTCATAATGCAAATATATCATAAAAGTATGCATGTCAAGTCCATGGATGTACAAAAATACCCATGGGAAATAGTCATATAGGTCAGTCTAATCTTAAAAATGAATCAAAACCAAGAGTATCATCAATAAAATATTGGGTTTGCACCCCCTGTAGCACCACCCCCTATGGACAAATCTCTGGGAGAATGGTGTGAGTTGGACCCTACTGGTATCTTTGTACGAGGTCGGGCCCCATGACTAGGCTAGATGGAATACTGCCCTACTATAGAGCTCCTGCTAACCTATGACCCACCTGTGTCTCCTCTCACCCTAGGGACAGTGCCTAGCCTAATAATCTACCTCAAGAGAGCAACAATCTAGGTTGCATCCTCAACAATTTGAACATCACTCTCATCCAACAAACCTTGTAGATGACGAACCATAGTCTTGAGAGCTACCCTTGAAGGATCCTCAGGAGCAAGAAAGGAAAAAACAACCTACATCTAGGTAGCTCCTCCTAGAGCGGCCTACAAATCCCATATATGGTCTGATAGTTTAGCTATAATAGTATCCCTTTACGCTATGGTTGCATCGCACTACTGTACCTATATCTTGGTCGACTGGATCTCGACCTCCATATCATGTAGTTATGCCCAAAGAGGAGAATTTCTCTCCTCATGATCCATCTCTTCCTCTGCCTCCTCAAGAGCCTCCTACTCCTCTGATACCACTAAATCTACCTACTGGCCCCATGTCATAGTACTAACACGAACCCTCTACCCCGTTGGGTCTACCCCATCTATGCCATCATCCTCTCGGCCCAGGCTGCCCTCACCATACCACATTAGGTCACCCCACCACTATGCAAATACCTCTGTGACTCCACCAACTACTCCAAGATCAAAATTTGGGGCATCCTCCTCATCAGCAAACTCTATACCCTATCAGGGAGGGAGGTCTCTCTCTGCTTTGATGCACCTATACAAAAAAGGTACTAGTGACACATCCTACTGCAACCTATAGTTATGAAGAACCTGAGAGTATAAGAAGTGCTCCCAGATGTTAACATTGTGGCCAATGATCCATCACTCATGCCACATCCTTGCAGTAAAGCTATCAAGGTCATACCAAGTAGGACACTCATAATAAGGGCACCATATGATATCTCCATCCTGGAGTCTAGTGAAAGTATTAGTGTAATGAGTCAGCTCCCCTACAAATGTGCAACTCTTGCACTCTTCAATTTATCTGGCCCACCTAGAACCATAGCACTGCATCCTCCCATCCACAGTCATGATCTCAATGGAAATCCCCTTAGGTCGATCTACCCTAATGTGCTCCCATCCCTAGACCTATAGAAGCCAACTACAGGTGATGCTAACATGACCCTTTCAGCGGATGTGGTATAGCTCGTCATAACACTTTGCTAATAGAGACCTACCCCATGCATATATGATAGGCTCCTCACTATCTATCAAGTCTTGAAACATCGCAAGGAGGTTCCAAAGGAACCTCAAGCCTGAGCAATCTGGGATGAGGACATTGTTGATGACAATCAGTAGCACTGCATGCCTCACTGTGAAAAAATGCTTCTGGTACCAATGGATGATAGACACTCCTCTAGACTTTTTGTCCTTGACAGCATCCTTAGAATGCCTCCTGAACACTCGAGTGAAGACAACCACCTTAGAATTAGTGGTCAAAAAAATAATAGCCACCCCATAAAAAGGGATGCAAAAGACCTTGTACACATCCTCCGGCATAATGGTCATCTCACTAGTCGAGAGGTGGAAGGTATTAGTCCAAGGATCCCAACGATGGGCTAAAGTTGTAAGATAAACCTGGTCTGACATGAGGTGAGGTAATCTGGTAACATACTAGAGCCCACGAGCCTTGAGCCACATCCAATCTGTGTCATCCAAGCGAGAAAGAAGGTCAAGCAAGAGCTTTGGGTCCTAAGCCCAAGTAGTAAGGATCCAAACAAAGAAAAAGAAATAGGAGACATGACTACAGTTCAATACAAGCTAAAGAATAGTTCAATTTAAAAAAAAAAATCAAAACTATCTCAAAAATCCAATAAAAAGCAAAAATTGTTCAAAAAAATGGCTAAGGGATTTAGACGCTGTCGCCTACAGCGTCCAAAAATAGGCCGCTAAAGACAATAGTGACCAAGACCCAACGGTTAAATTTTTTACTATTGGGGTTCAAACCTGGCCACTCTAAGCAAAAATGACTTAGAACTAGCCGCTCTGAGCGATAACGGCCAAGGGACGACACGGAAAATCCATGAACCCTTTGCCAAAAAAAAACAAAAAAATCAAAATATTGTAAAAATGACAAAAATATCAAAGAGAGGGGAAAAAAAAAAACTAAAGTTAAATTCCCACTAAAGAATCAGATCAAAGCTAAGTTCAAACATGCTTAAAATGGTAGCAGTTGGTGAATAACAAAAAAAATTAGAAACCCTAGGCTAAAGCCACTAACAAAAAAACAAAATCAAAATTGGGGAGTAACCCACTAGAGAAGAAAGTAAGCTAAACCTAGCTATGCATTTTGATTCGTTACTAATAGGTTTAATGAGGTTCATTTTACCTAGTGAGGTTTAGTTTTACCCAAATAAAGGAAAAGAGACCTAGGGTTTAGAAAAAAAGAAATACCTGAGAAGCTCCGGCTCCTCCTGCAGCTAATGTCTCACCCTATGTAACCATGTCCTTGACGCCAAGTAAACTCCAAAGTCGCAACCATCGCTGTCACACCAAAGCTCTAAAAAGTGAATATTCAACAATGAAAATGAAAGGTCAAACCCTATAAAATGCAAATTTTATATTTCTTTAATTACGACTTGGCCATTGCTGATGTCAGCGGGCCAAACTTCTTGGCCGCTCAAGGTGACAACGACCGCAAGCAGGAATTCAGAGGCCGCTGGACCTGACAGTGGCTAGATCCATAGATCAAAACAAAAGGTTTCCTCCTTGAGAAATCACACAAAAATAGTAAATATACACACTTTGATGGTTTAATATCATCATAATGTTCAAAATAACAAAAAAATCACATAAAAGCACAATCTTAGGTAGGCCTCGTATTCAGTCACCTACTCTATCAACTCAAAGATTGCAACAATTCACATTCCATGTATTTTGATGAGATGAGTAGATAACCATAAGGCCACTTGGGGCAAAAACAACTCATTTTGGAATTACAATGTGCCACCCTTCAATATCGAAGAAGACCAAGATGGTCGAACTACTCCATGGGTGTGAAAGGATCATCCTAATTCCCCTATGATATCAAAAACATTAAGCCAAAGTGATACAATCTAAACATAAATAGAATCACTCATCCTAACTCCCTAAGAAGGCTATTGATAGTTGGACCACTCCTCGAGATAGTAGTAGATGATTATCATAAACAATTGGAATCACACTTGGATGTGGGATTACCCATTAAAAACAACAAATGCTAGAAAGGAACCATATTAGTCATATTGGTCAAGCAACTTGTCACTTCATTCATTGTCATTTATTCACCAATCCATTGTGTGGGGAAGTAGTTAAAAATTTCAACATAATCATAATCAAAATCAAAAAAATATCACTCAATCATAACAAAATCATGTTCGTCCTACAAATCATTGCATACAATAATCACAAATTTCCCTTGTTTGCTGGGAACATAAGCAGACATGACATCTTCAATTGTAGCTCTCCTACCGATCGAAACTATTGTAGCAGCTAAAGCTACCTGATTAAGTTTGAGGAATGAGTGCAATTTAACATGTCCAAGCCATTAAGCTAAGTCCTCTAAAAATTGATGCAATGATTCAAGGGATGCATGCCATCTTGCATGATTGGGCCATGTAGCATTGATAAGACCGTTGATCACCATACACCCTACAAACAGATCAATCTACATTTTTGCTCAACGTTGTGTTTTTCACAAAGTGCATTGCAAAAAGATGTATCTGTAGACACCTAAATTGTGTTATGCTTAGGGGAGCTACTCACATAGACACATTCATAAGATCAAATGACATAATATTGGACTTTCCAAGCATCAACAATGGTTCTCACCACTCATTTGGGGACTTTTCAAGCCATCCAATCCTAGTTTCTCAAGCCAAGAGTGGCCAGATCCTAGCTACTCAAGCCTAAAGCAGCTAGATCTTAGCCACTATATATGACAACGGTCAGATCTTAGTCACTATAGAAGACATTGGCTAAGCCATAAAAAATAGTTTTTTCTAATAAAAAAGTCTAATCACAGGCAAAATTGGTAGTCTGCATGCAATAAAGGTGAGTGGGAGTAACTTTGCATTTATTTTCATGACTAGTTCACATAGGAGATTTGAGTTTGCATTTAGACTTGAGTTAAATGACCTCCAATCATAAACAAAGGACAAGAGCTTCTCATGCTAATGACCAGTTCACATAGGAGACTCAAGTTGATAGTTATATTTCAGTTAACTGACCTCCAAACATAGAAAAGACAAAAAAGGCTTCTCATGCTAACTTACACTATGCATGAGAAATTCATTCCTAGGGCTTGGAAATAGACCTAGGGTTTCACACTATAAAAGGTGTAAGCCTAAGAGCACCAAGGGACATATTTTATTAGAGAACCAATATTTTATCAATCTTGGTCATTGAGGAGAGCTTTCGAGACTTGGAGATTTCACTTAGAGATCACGAGTACAGTGAAGCCCTGACATATTGAAGAGCGTAGCAACCATTATTTCAATATCAGATACAAGCTTTTGTCCATAGTTTTGGAACAAAGAGGATGATAGTGACTTTAGAAATCACTATCTTGGACAGTGGCCCATAGGCTTAGCTTAGGGTTTTAGACATTAGATTCATTATTTTAGCATATGATTAGCATAGCATCATTTCATTCGTTTGGATCCATAGAATTAGTCTAATTTGCATTTGATTTCATTTTTTATATTTAGTGCTAACAACCTCATCCGAGGAGGAATTCTTGGACATCTAAGCATGTGTTTTTGTTTCATTTCTTACAAGGCCATAGGTTGATCGGACACAATCTGCAACATACGAGAGCAAAAGGGATCCCTCTAGGAAATAGACCTAGATAAGGAGGCATCTGTAAGCCCTCATACATTTTTGTGTGTGGAACCGGGAAGCTTTTTGAAAGTGCACCACCTCTTTGCAAAAGGGGCACTCTTTACCTATTTGTAACCTTATTGTATAGAAATGGGTATCCCTAAGAGGGATCGACATGTAACCTAGTTTCAATAGGAATAAAGATATCCATCTTTGTTATTTTCGTGTTATATGCTTTTTCATTGTCTTCAATTTCATCTTGGGTTTTTAATAACATTGCAAGTATATTAAAAGTGATGTGTGTGTCCCAAGTTCGCTATAATAACTAGGTGCTCCATCTCTATGAAAACCAAGATTTTGATTATATGGTGTTGATAAGAATGGCATCAAGAAAAAGGGAGTCTTGACTGCATAATAAGTGGTGATAGCTAACCAAGAATTCATCTTGGATTTTTTTGTGATTATAATGCATAATCCTACATATGATGCTCTTCTAGGGAGAGGATGGCTATGAGTAGCCAATGTCAATCACAACTGGGGAAAGAATTAGATCACTTTTAAGAAGGGACAACATAAGTATAGTATTAACCTATCTAATCAAAAAGTTAGTGAGGATGTAACTACGATGGATGAATCAAAAAATTCCTTAGGAGATGAAGAGGATGAACCTGATGGAGAAGTAATGTTGTACCTAGATGAAAGTAGCGAAGATAAAGCTAGATCTGATAGCAGACTCCTTCATTGTAAAATGGAGGAGTACAAAATGTTTTAGCCCAACTGCCTTTGTATTGAATGGGAGGAGATCAAGAAAAAACAAGATAAATCGAAGGTTAGCCAGGAACCTAAGAAAGAAGCAAAAGAGAAATGGGAATTCTTGTAAAGCTTTGCAGAGTATACAGTAGGAGATGCAAATATTTATACAAGGTTGGCACACCCCAAGAATGTAGCAAAAACTACAAGTGAGCTAGAAAATATCAAATATGAAGGACCTAGGATAGTGGACATCAATCTAGGAATAGAGGAAGAACCTAGGATGATCCATTACAATGATGATTGGAATTCGGTATTGAAGGTAGTAGCTTTTAAGATATTTTTGGAATATAAAGATATTTTTCTTGGACATATAAAGACCTAAAAGGAGTCCCACTAGAATTGTGTGTCCACAAGATTACACTAATGCCTGGAGCTCAACCTGTAATAAGGAGACCATATAGAATGAACCCAAAGTATGCTACATTAGTGAATGCAGAGATAGAAAAGATGCTAGAAGTAGGAATTATCTTCAGAGTGACAAATAGTGAATAGGTTTCACCCATAGTGATCACCTTGATGAAGGAAGTAGACAAGATCAGAATATGTGTGGAATTTAGAAGTCTGAATGTTGTAACTATTAAGGATCCCTTCCCAATTCCCTTCATTGATTATATCTTGGAAGAAGTTGTAGGCCATGAGATTTATTCATTTTTGGATGGGTTCTTCGGATACAATCAAATTAGCATAGCTGAGGAGGATAACCTGAAGACCACATTCATTTTGGAGAATGGAATTTATGCATACAATCGAATGCCATTTAGGATATGTAATGCCCCAACAACATTTCAATATATCATACTATATATATTCGATCAGTTAGCAATGGGGATATTTAAAGCATTTTTGTATGATTGGTCCATTTATGGGAAGATCAAGGAGCATCTTCCTACCCTCAGTGAATACATGAGTAGGTGTAGAAATGCACAAATATCATTAAACCTAGGGAAATTATTTTTGATGGTACCGTATGATAAATTTTTAGGACACATTGTGTGCAGTGAAGGATTGAAGATAGATATTGATAAGATCTGTGTGATATTATACATGGAAGAAACATTTGATGTGATTTCACTAAAAACCTTCCTTGGATCGATGGGGTACTATCGAAGTTTTATCAGGAACTATGCACACGTATCCTATCCACTAGATTCTTTGATGAAAAAGAATGTTCCTTTTAGATGGATAGAAGAGCACCAAGGAGCCTTCAAGGATTTGAAGTCTAATCTTGTGAGTAGCCCAATTTTCGTATTCCCTAATTGGGATAAGAAATTCCATGTCCATATTGATAATTCAAATTTTGTAATTGGATGTACCTTAGCACAAGAAGGATAGTTTAGGCTAGATCAGCCTATTTTCTTTTCTAGTCGTCGTTTGTTAAGGCTGGAGAGGAATTATAGTACAATAGAGAAAGAAGCTTTGGGAATGGTATATGCAATTCAAAATTTTAGGTATTACCTATTAGACAATCCCTTTGACTTCTATGTGGATCACCAAGCCTTGTTGTACTTGATAAATAAGCTTGTGATACAAGGATGAGTCAGAAGGTAGCTTTTCACCCTCTAGGATTTCATATTCTAAGTAGTGGTGAGACCTAGTAAGAAGCATGTTATTATAGACCAGTTGTATCAGATACGATTAGGATAACCTATAGGAACAAGAGTTCTTGATGAATTTCTAGATGCATAATTATTTGCCATCAAGGTTATTCCATCATGGTACAAGTTGGTTGGCTAATATATTTCCACAGGAGAGTTGCCTCAATAAATGACGACAACTAAAAAGAAGAAAGTAATAATGAAGTCAACACCCTTTTAGATAATAGTAATATTCCTATATAAAATAGGAAATTATGGTATCTTACAAAGATGTGTGATGGATGAAGTCAAAGTGGCATTGAAATAAGCTCATGCAGACTTAGTAGGAGGACATATGAGATCAAATGCAACTGCTAGAAAAGTATTACTAGCAGGACTATGGCGGTCCACACTGTATAATGATGTCAAGGAGCATGTGGAAGCATGCGATACTTGCCAAAGAGCAGGAAAGCTGATCAAGATGGAATTTATGCCCTTACACCCATCGCAACCACAAGAGTTATTTGAATTATGGGGATTAGACTTCATAGGACCATTGAAGACATCTTAGATATGGAAGTGTAGATACATCATAGTAGCAACAGAATACCTAAAAAAATGGGTGGAATCAAGAGCATTACCTGATAACTCAGTTAAAAGCACAATGATATTTTTGTATGAATAGGTAATCATAAGGTTTGGTATTTTGCTTAGGATAACAACTGATCGAGGATGACACTTTTTTAATGATATTATCAAAATATTGACAACATAGTTTAAGATTTTACACTCATTGTCTAGTCCATACTACCCTAGAGTGAATGGGCAGGATGAGGCAAAAAATAAAGTATTAGTATCTACTTTGTATAAAGATTGTGTAATAGAGGGAGCAGATTGGGAGGAAAGTCTACAATCCATTTTTTGGGTATATAGAACAAATTTCAAACATACAATAGAACACACACCTTTCCAACTAATGTATGGGCAAGAAGAAATGGTACCAGTCGAATTATTGATACCAATTTTGAGAGTCACGGTAGAGCATCGCTTGGGCGATCAAGAAAGTTTGGAAGAATGACTAATGGTACTGATTAATTTAGATGAACAAAGAGTCATGGCACAATTAGCAATCAACTCAAAAAATATGCAAGGCATGGCATGACAAACATTTGAGGAAGTTAGAAATTAGTCCGGGTGACTTAGTTCTAAAGTTTAATAGAAATAGGGAAATCAAGTCGGGTAAGATGAACATGTTATGGCTTTTTCCTTACAAAGTAGTTGAAGTAATGGACAATGGAGCAGTAAAGTTACAAAACTTGAATGGGATAGAGGTGCCCGATACTATAAATGGCTCAAAGTTATTGCCTTACAAGGTACATTTTTTATTCATTGCCTTAGAAGATATTGAATAATGAATATAAGCAAAAGCTCGAAATGAAGCTCACAGTGAGCCAGGTCCATCATAGGAAGAACCTAAAATAGGTCTCTCACACTTATTTGTAGAAGAGGAGTTATGACCAGCCATATATTAGTAGGAGTTGGTACCTCGACCTAGATAAATAAGAAGATTATGAGTACATGTCAGATTTTCAATGGGACTGAGTGAATTGAAGAAGAAGACAAGGAATAAATTTCTCCATATTAAAGAGAATATCAAGAGATAGTACTATTACCTAGAAATAGGAGAAGGCTAGATGAAGCAACCCCAGTAAATAGAAATAGAATGTATCCTCAGGTAGAACAGAGAGAACTACCACAACAAAGAGATGGTCGAAGAAGGATACGGTTGACAATACGATATGAAGATATAGTGGACACACTTGAAATGGAAGTCCCAAAAGAGGAAGGGAACAAGACTATTGATCAAGAATTGATAGGACTTACTCCATTGGTGTAGATAGGGCTATTGCAACAAATAATATGAGTCCAAACTCAGCAATTGCAAGAATAATATCAAATGTTGAGAGGTCATAATGCAATGTTGAGAGAACAAATCATCCAAGAGTTTGATGGTATGATGCAAAGGTTGGAAGAACAAAATATAACTAGACTACAAGAGGATGAAAGGAAACTAGAAGAGGTGGAAGGATTAAATACGAGAAGTGGTGGAGGAAATGAGAGGACCAATGTAAGCTCATAAGTACCACCAAGTTATCCACCTATGACAAACAAATATGTGGAGATACTATGGCAAGATATTGAAGAGGCAACTACATCACCCAAACCACAATACAACACATAGCTGGATTTGATAGACTCTAGTAGTAAAGGTATGCCTTGGATGGTAATAGAACCTAGTACATAAATTAGTGATGAATATAATCACCTAGAGAACTTTCAAAACCCTTAAGGTAATCGTGATTATCCAGTAGTTACAAGGACACAACAACAAGGGGGGAGAACACAGGGACATCAAACCAAAGTTGGACCACAATATTATATAATAGTCTATCGACAGTTGTGAAGAAAACAAAGAGAAGTATGAATATTGGAGAGAAATATGAATTTACCAACCAATTGGGTATAATAGAGAGAAGATAATCAGATTCATTCAAGTTTTTAGATGGAATTTTATGACGCTTATAGAGAAGTTTTTGCAACATCATCACCACAATGAAACTTTGAAGAAAGAATATGGAGACATCACCTAGCTCATGTGGATTGAAGAATCAGGGAACTGCGACAACTGTCACCAAGTGCAATAAGAATTAGAAGTCCACTAGCCAACATCGAGTTGGTAGAGATAACTCCTGATACCCAAAAAATGGGAGAAATAAATAGATAAATACCCCTAAGACTTCAGCCAATAAGGGGGAGAGGTATTAAACTACAAAATAAATAAATATGAGGTGATTCTATAGTTAAATGAGGAAGACGGTGAGTAATATTTTGATCTCCTACTCCTATATGACCATGAGATACACCCTTAGCTTGTCTAAACTAGACAAGGAATCTGCAATGATTACCAATATTGAGGGGAATCTTACCAAATTCCATAAGGCCACATATATGGGGACAACCATCTCAACAAGGGAGGGGTGGTATAGGATTACTTTAGTGAAGGGAGGAATCACCATTTGCGTAAAGAAACCCAATGCTAAGAGGAATAGGATAGGGAATACACTCACATGGAATAGGCCTTGATGGTAGGGGAAGAGTACAATTTGTAGATGAAAGAAACCAAGGAGAACTAAGAACCCAATCACCAAGTTTGGATCTGAAATTGATTCAAGGGGATAGGTCAAGAAGTTGATCGAATGATAGTAGAGTGGTAAGGACACCACTACCAAGGGATCAATCACCTGTACAATAAAGAGAAGGGACACCAGGTGAAGATACTCCAACTTGCAATTGTACAATTCCAAATTTTACACATGAAAGAGGAATGTCAGATGATTCGATAACATCACAAGTGGAGAAGAATCGACCAAGAGAACAAATACCGATAGGTGATGCAACCACTTTGAACATTGTAGTTGAAGCCCTAAGAGAAGAATTTGATGGGATCGTATAAGTGAATATCACTGTACGATTTCCAAGAAAGTGAGTATAAATAGATTAGGATTAGAAAAAAAATAGAAAGAGAAAAAGAAAAAAATTGAAAACAAATGTGCCTTAATTGTGAAAATCCCTTAGGACACAATTAAGAAGGAAGTGGTTGAAAATCGAAAATGGTGGCCGCTTTAGAGAAGAAAAAATTAAAAATTCTCTAAGTATATAGATCATACAAAACAAAAGGGAGGATGGAATTGTACAAATTATGGATAGTACAAAGCAAAATCGACATAGAAGCATGGGAAATCATACATAATGGCATGTATGATTTGGATCGTACATTGTACAATTTCAAGCATGTTGTACGATTTTCAACTATCTATTTAATGTGGCATGCGTGGGAGAAAGTAGCGGTTGGAGGAAAAACTAGGAGAAAAAGATGAAATTTAAAATTTGATTGAGTTGTCAATCATCCATGCAAGTTGGCAGGAAAATTTACAAAGTGGCATAATTTAGGGTTAATAAAATTAGGGTTTAGTTAGAGTTTTGAAATGTTATAAATAAGAAGGCAGACTTGCAATTTCGGTAAATCGTACAAGTAAATTTGAATTTTTTTGGAGCATAAAGTTGGAAAGTGTGAAATTGAAGAAAGAAGACAATATGGGCAGCAAATATTCACTAGCACTTTGAATTTTAAGGACCCATTTTTAATTAGCACTAGGGAGTTCTTTTCATTTTCATAGATTCAACTCAGAAGAAGAAAACTAGGGTTTTACTCTATGAAAAGGGGAAATTCAAAATTCAGCCAAGAGTAGCAACAAAGTATGGTAGAATACATCAAATAATGGATACAAAAGTGAAAAATTGTTGTTCAAGTTAGGGGAAGTGAAAGATTGAAGTCGAATGATAGAAATTGCAAGATAGTGAAGATTTAAACCCTAAAAATTGGTAAAATCAAGAAATAAGTGGGTTGAGAAATGTGTGAGGAGGAAGGAGAAGTCCGTACAGCTATAAAAATACATCTAAAAATTTGTCAATTTGAAATAAATTACGTCAAGGCTAGAAGAGTGGAGGAATTACTTTTAAAAAGCATGTGAAAAGTAAATTGGGGCAATCTGGAAAAAGGCTTGGTGAAGTATTTGACAAAGGAGACCTAAATTTTAAAATTTTTCATAACATAGGAGTTGGAAAGTTGTACTATACAATTTTAGGGGCAGCCTGTACGATTTCAAAGAAAATTAGCATAGTTTCGGGTGATTTTCAGGCCATTTTTAGGCAGTTTTAAGCAAATCATATAGAATCGTATGGAAACGTACGTATTCCAAAGGGGAAGGTAGTAAAAAAGAAACATCGTATAGAGTATTATCATACTATATGATTTGAGGTTGCAAATTTACAATTTGGTGAAGATATGATGGTTTGAAGAATGAGGACTGGAAATCGAACTATGGGAAAAATAGGTATTGTATGATCTAGGAGCAACTGGTGAAGGTGAAATCGTACAAGGGGGTGTAGAAAGATATACTATATTATTTATAGCATATTGTATAGTTTTGGGTATGATTTTGATTGCAGAAATAGTGTATGAGTGGAGGTTAAGCTAATCGATGAGATGTTGGAGGAATGATCTCAATAGAAGAATTTGAATGTAGGTTAAGGTGTATTGCAGCTAATAGGGTTGAGATATTACCATGTCCATTGCACGAAATAGTAGCATATCCATGGCAACACCAAGGATGATATTTTTAGAGTATACCCATGGCAACACCAAGGATGACAGTTTCAGTCTCATGATTGGCATGGTAATCATCCTTGGAGGAGATGAGGATATATGTCATGGAGGGGATAGAGACATTGGTAGGCTAATCTAATAAGGATGCCACCCAGACACCAAGAGGGAAGAATGGCACAATAAAGTACATCAAGGATGGAATTGAGAAGTGAGGTACACTTGCCAGATTAAGAGGAGAATCTGAGCAGTGGACAAGAAGAGGGATAGGTGGAGGTCTCTAATATAACATTTATACAGTATGGGGTAGATACCTATAGGAAGTGGTGGAGTAATAAGAAAAATAAGAATTATCCTTGGAGGAAGATGTTTGAGGATGCCCATGTAGCAATGATTGCAAAAATCCCATAATTTCATAAATCCTTCTTCCATAACTATCTATTATAGATAGTTCAGGCGTATAACCCTGCAACCCTAACTACCTATGTAAATGTGGACAAGAGGTCGATGAAGGTGGACATTTCTAAATAGGCATTCTAAAAGACATTTGGCTTTCCGGAAGATGGCATGGAGGTAGTAAAAATATTGGTAGATCCAATAGAGGCATACCACCTTGTCACTACCCTTACCACTGTCACATCACTGACTAAGGCAAATATCTTAGGTGCAAGAACACATGGAATCAAACAAAGCCAGTTGAAAGGATAAAATTGGTTGTGTGAAATGAATACATTTATGGCTCGACTGATAAGAGATATAAGGGCCATAGAAATGCCAATGTCGATGGCACAGTATGTAGAGGGTATCACCAAAGGAATTTTGTATGATTGGGGTACCTTTCTAGAAAGAAGAATGCATGAAGCACTAAAAAAGAGGCCAAAGAACTTTGAAATGAATTTCAATGCTATTGGATTGTTATTAAATGTGGTCACAGAAGTAGAAATCCAATTTATAGGATTGATGCCACCTCAAGTAATCAGGGAAGGACAATAGATGATATTGTGGTAGGCGAAGTCAGTTCCAATACCAACAACGACCTTTGAGAGACCTCGAAAGAGGAGTGAGTGATAGACCAATGGAGATCAATAATATACTACTCTAGAGAAGGATGTTGATGTACACCATAGGATAAAAATGTCTAGATGGTTGGAACCAAAGTTGGAATAGCAGGTACCTAGGCAACGACAACAAGAGAAACCATCCATTCAAGAAATGGAGATAGGGCAAGGAAGCCCAATTCAAATAATTACAAGAGGGCAGCATGAAATAATGGAAAGCAAACCAATTCCAAAAGTATAGGAAAATTAATAGTCAGAATCAAAAGTGATGGAACTAGACGAGTTGCATTACAGGAAGGTGGAAAGAATAGTGTAATATCCACAAATATTCCAATAGTTTGAGAATATGGATGCTACTAAATTTTTTAAAGGAATTGAGATAGGGTAATAAGGAGTAATCACTACTTAAGGAATAGCCCAATAAGAAGCCACATTACAATTTTGTGATGGGAGGCTCAAGTAAGAAAGATGCACCAGAGAATACAGAGGCATCACAGGATAAAATAGAACTTATTGTTGAATAGGTCACCACAATGAGCACTCAGCAAGATCAGGAGGAAGAAGTGACGAAAGAACACCAAGGAGGCATGACAAAACAAGAAGTGGCCTAGGAAAATAAATAAGAGCAAGAGGTGGGCTCTGCTGAACTATAAAAATTTTAGGAACAAGGGGAGCAACAATAATCTCAAGAGGAGATTTTAAATATAGAGGATAGTAAGGAGGAGAAAATTGTAAAATAGTCTCCACCTCGGTAAAATATAGATACAGTGAGAGAAATTCAAGAGCTTGGGGGAAGCTCTAACCACCATATGGAGGAGGAATATGTATGAAACTACGAGGAATGCAATCTAGTTATCTTATATAAATATCACAGTTTGGGAAAATTACAACTAAAGAGGAGGTGCATGGAATAGATGATAAGGTGGAGCACTTATTTTCTCAATTGGGCCATGCCATGAATAATTCTAGACTAGAATTTTGCATCGGCTATGTGGGAGAATTGAATTTGTGGGAGGAACAAGTGTCTCTCAAATTGGAAAAGATAATAGAATGGGTGAGCAGTGCAGAGTGTAAGAGGAAGATAGCTGATATTCATGCACAACATCCATGGAGGTTACCCAGGGAAGAGGTAAAAAAAAAATTGGGAAGAGAAGACTTACTAGAAGGGGTGGTAACAAATTACATGAAATATCCAAGGATGTATTTGGATAGAGTCAATCATCTGACCTATCCTGTAAATACAGTAGAGTTGGAGTACAAGAGGGTTGCTACAAGATTGGATATCACCCTGAGGAAGTTTAACTTCCTAACACACTAGATAGAGTGGTTGAGCATTGTATTGGAACAAATCCATCAGCTCAAGGAGGTTCAAAATAAGGAAACTACATCCACTCAAAAGGAATTGGCTGCAATGGAAGAAGAACTATAGAAAAGTAGAGCTACGATGGAAGAGAAAATAAAGAAAATAGAGGAAGATCTTTCAGGCCTCAAAACTAAGTTTGAAGTCAGAATTAATATTCTTGAAGAGAGGTCCAAGGTTTAGATCAATTGGTTCATCCAAACCCCATAAGGGGGGCAGAGGTCCAAGGGTCAAATATCGGGCCTTATTGGACTGAACGCTTGTCCCTTTCCTAGTGCTTTTAGTGGCATAAAAGGTTTAAAATGATTATGGCATGGTGGTTATAGGGGTGGAATATGCGAAGATCTGTGTGGTGGCTTCTAGGGTGGAAAAAAAAGAATACTGTGGCAGCCATAAAAGTTGGATAGCCTACTCGGATTCATGGCAGCTACCGATTCCATCATGTAAATTCAAAAAAAAAAAAAAATATCTTGAATAGGAAAAGCAAATATCTCACAGATGGCAGATGATAGGATTAAGGATTTGGAGGTACAACTCAAAGCAAAGGAGGAGCTGATGATAGCTTAGTTGGTCAAAAGGAGTGATCAAATGGAAATACAAGCCATAAAAATGGAGGAGCTGATGAGGGACAGTAAAAGGTTGAATGAAATGGTCCTAGAAAAGTAAGCTTAGTTGAAAATAAAGGAAGATAGTGTTCAAGATTTGGAGGCTGATATCAATCATCACCTACAAACCATAACTAAAAATAATGAAGAACTGTAGGCAATAGATTGAGTAGAAGATCATTGGAAAGGAGAATTTGAAGAAGAGTACCTCAAACCATGAAAAATAGATGATGGATTTCTTGAAGACTATCAAAGAAAAGGCTAACTTCCATGGGGCAAAAGTAGTAGATATGGGAAGTTACGCATCCAAGTTGAATAATGAATGAGAAATGTATAAGTCACAAGTTAAGGACTTACAGACTATAGTGGCAGATTACAAGGCATAGTGGAAGAAGCAAAACGAGTCGGTGAGGACACCAACCAAAGTAAAGGGGAGGGTAGATGTAGGAAACAAATCCACCTCCCAGAAGAAGAAGAAGTGATCAAAAGGGATTTGCTAAATTTTGACAGTGTTAGCATAAGTGACAGTTTACCCAAGTTTTTTAAACCATATAGGTAGGGGAAAACCATACAAATAGATGGAAAATTTGTACAAGGCAACATCAAATCATATAGGGTGCACCAAAATTCATCCAAATGCATGGGAAATGTAATTTTATGATAAAATGGCACATATATTTGCTAACTAAAGTGTTAAACTTAGTAAATGGCCAAATTAATGTATTCAGTTGTACATGGGTAATTGTAAATAACTAATTGCATTAGGAAACACTTTGGAATATCTTGGGCAACGTTAGATAAGGCCCCATTTTCAAAATTGTAGGTCTGGTTGCTAGAGATAACATAGAGTACTTGTTGGTTGTTGATTTCTCTAAGTTATTATAAATACATTGATAGATTTTCTATATTGTACTTGAATCCATGAGACATAAATAAGCATAATGACTATTGTGAACTATTGGGTACGATTCTAGTAGTGATGGATGGTGATTTGTGGATGAATCTTGATATGTGTGTTTTCTATTAAATGTTAGAAGTTAGTTTTATGCATTGTTCCAAACTTTTGGTAGAATCTGGAATTAGTGAATCCTAATGAATGATCTAGAGGTATGGTAGTATCAAAGAATATGCATTTAAATACATTGTATTATTTTTGGGTGTAATCATGTATATGGAATCTCTTGACAATCATGTTAAGATGTTTTGCCTATTGTAGAAATTGTATTGATTGAAACATCAAACCCTTAAAAAACATCTAGGAGAGAGATTGGGGCATTAGAAAATCTAGACTACTATCATATTGTACCCTTGATTCATACAAACCGTACATTGTCATTCGTACAAATCGTACAAAGCAACTTTACCTGATTTGGTAAAATAGGTGATTGAGAGAAACTTACCCGATTTGGCAGTTTTGGGGAATCAACTTGAGCGATTACAAAACTATGTATGACAACCACAAAAACTGAATTTATAAATTTTAATAAGTATAAAATCATACAATATATAACACTATATGATTTGAGATCATATAGTGTATGCATTTGATGTCCGTACAAGGTGATCATTGTTTGTACAAGGGTAATTTGAAAGGTCTTCTGACTATATGATTTGGCAACTGAGTTGGGGTTAGCATAGTGATCATTCTCAATCTTGGAAAATTCATAACCAATAGGAATAGTCCACCCCTATGCTACAACACTAAGAGTTCCAAGGATTCAAGATCATTTCCATTCTTTTATTGCATTGGATTTTGGGGATTTTATTTTTGATTTTGCTCATTTTTTTAATGGAGCAATCATGCATTTTTATTGCCTCTTGGATACTTGCTCATTTTTAGGAGGAGCAAGGGAATTTTATTGATTTTGAGACTATTTTGAAGTACTTTCTTATTTTGAGGAAACACAAGTTATTTTTTTTGCTTTTGAATTGCTTTTTAGGGTACTTTTTCATTTTGAGGAAGAGCAAGGGAATTTTATTGCTTTTGAAATACTTTTTTTCTTGGGATGAAGGTGGAGCTTGTACTTTTTTAAAATATTAGCTTTCTATACCATGCATATAATGGGATGAATAGGGGAAATATTTCACTCATGGAAATAGCAAATTTTGACTTTGTTATTCCCAAGGTCCACAATGTTTTAATATATTTTGATGTGTGCGGTCCAAGAGGAAACTTGATTGAACAGGAACAACCTATTATGTATAAATATTACTTGAATCTTAATTGAGGTTGTTCAAAACACTAGGAGTGGCTGAGTGATTGAAAAAATTTAGATTTTTCTTGTGGATTAATGTGCTATATGGGATTTTACAAGATGCCTTCGCTACAAGATTTTGAAAAAATGTACACACAAAATAGTTAGTCACTGCATAATTATTATTGCTAATGATTATATCATATCTATCATAGTTTATGTAAATCCCTTAATCATCAAAATATCATAAGGAAAGCTACACATTATTGTGATTGATGGAATGATGAGTAATGTTGGATGTAAGGTGCCCTTGATTAAGGCAACACGACATAGTAGATTAGCAATTTTCCAAATTAACCAAATGATACCTATTGTGATGAATGGTATGAACAAATGCCTAAAATACATCTATGTAATGAGGTGTGAGTCATGGATGAATTTATGAAATGCAATGAATATATGCTATTTTTATCCATGTATATGTACATATGTATTAAATGCACTATGCATAGAATATCTTTAGATGTATGATGTTTAATGGCTCAAGTTCTAATGTTCCTTCTAAATTTGCAAGTCGATATGTTTTTGGGTCCAACTTCTGCTTAATAATGTATGGAACTAACCAATTAGCAGCAAATTTATCTCTCAAGCATGGCAATATATTGGTATTATGTTTATTCTCTTTAAGAATGAGATCTACTTGAAATTCATGAGGATGGACTTTTGTGTTATAAGCATGCTTGATGTGATAATGATATACTCACACATGTTCTAAGGTATCGATTCACCATTCATCAAGGAGTGTAAGTTGGTCAATATGTGCTTTTCTAGCTATGTCATCATCCATGAATTCTTATAATGTGACTCGTAAATAAGGGATCTCAATCTCAATAGGTATGATTACTTCGATTCCATAGACCAATGAATTTTTTTTTTCCTCGGTTGGTGTTTGGATGCTTTTTCAATAAGCCCACAATGCCAAGGGGAGTTGGGTATGCCAATATCTATGATTTTCTTTGACAATTTTCTTGAGAATAAATATCAAGGTCTTATTGGTCGCTTCAACTTATCCATTTTCTTATGGGTAATAAGGAGTTGAGAAACTATGTTTGATATTGTACTTGTTTCATAATGATCGAACATCCTTGTTTTTGAAAGACTTACCATTATAAAAAATTATGTTTGATGAAATTCCAAAATGATATATGATATACTAAAGTATAAACTTCGTAATTTGAGGTCTAGTCATAGTGGTCATTGGAATGCCTTCAACCCATTTGGTGAAGTTTTCTATTGAAGTTATGATGAACTTATGTTGTCCCAAAGAGGTAGTTTAAATTTTTTCAATCAAATATAAGCCCCATTGTAAAAAGGGCCAAAGTATTTGAATGGGATGTAATACTTGTGATGGTACATTAGTAAAATTGACATGATGTTGATATTTTTGACATTTCTTCATATATTGACAACAATAATTTTTTATGGTCAACCAATAATAACCCATGCATAAAATGTGCTTTGCAATGGCCATTCCACTAAAGTGACCATCACAAGTACCATCATGGGTTTTAGTTATGGATATTTGTGCCTCTATAGTATCTAGGCATCAAAGTAAGACTCCATCATAGCCATGTCTATACAACACATTCCCCAAGAGAGGAGTTGCTTTTTTTTTAAATGTTCTCTTTGAAATTTAGGTCAAATCTGGTGGGAGGGTCCCAAAATTGAGAAAGTATCTTATTTGATTAAGGCAATAATTATATGGTTCCACATAGATTAAATAAATACTCTTCTCACCTTCAAATTCTATTCATGCTATTACATATTTGGACATTGTTGTGATGAGTAGCAGTTGGAATTATCCATTTTAATTCTTAGGAATTAGTGATCCTAAATAATCCATCACATTTGCAAATCTATTATTCAAACAAGACAAGTTGTCAATCTCGTACTAGTCAAACATTTCTAGCAATTTTATTTCTACTTCATGGTATTGTTTTAGGACTGGTTCTTTACATTGGTAAGGTCCTTTCACTTGGAAAATAGCAAGTTGGGAATCATAAAAAATGCTTATATGCTTAATACCCATAGCTAGTGTCGATTGAAGCTCCAATATTAAGGCTTAATACTTTGCATTGTTATTTGTGCATGGAAATTCAAGTTTGAATGATAAAGGAATTGGCATTCCTTCAGGTGTATAAAATATGACTCCAACACCTTGTCCTTTTTTACACTTAGATCCATCAAAGAAGAGAGTGATGTCAACATCATCCTCAAGAGGGACTAGTTCTTCTTGTTCAGTGATGAAAAATACTAAATCATCTAGAAGATATATAAGAAGAGGTTGATCATTTGGAAGTGGAAATTTTGTGAGTTGATCGGTTATCACCTGAACTTTGATAGATTTTTGGCTAATGAATTCAAGGTCAAATTTCATGAAGATAATTATCCATTTTAAGGTACATGTGTTATTGTATGTGCGAGTCATCATGTAACATAGAGGATTTTCCCTAGCAATGAAATAGGTAGTGTTACTTAGCATATAATGTTTAAGTTTCTTAGTGGCAAAAACCATTGATAAGCACAAATTTTCAATGTAAGCATGTAACATAAAAAACAACACCATTGCAATAAAAATGATACATTTTATTAAATTCAAGAAAGTCCCTTTTGATACACTTCGACCCTTTTAGGGTAAATTTTACGAAGAGATGTGCCAAAGGGGAATCCCTTTTATAGATCAAGGATGGTTTCTTTCATTCTTCTTCATGCTACAACAATGTTAGAGGTGGGTTTGTCATGAACACTATATTGGAATTTGAGCTTGTTGAACCTAAACCTAGAATCTGCACACATGAAAGCAGATAAGGGTTTAGTAGCACCTATCATAATAATAATGATAAAATGTAAATGGAAAATGGAAATAGAAAACAAGTATTATTATTATGATTTATTACATGAGCACAATCTAGGTGGCATAACATTAGCATTCCCCTATCCTCTACCTCTCCTCTTCATCATGTGATGGTGTCTTTATAGGCCTTTAAGAGTTTTGGAGGGAAGGATAGGTGGCAAGCTAGGGCTGCCAAGTGGCAGGGACTAGGTAGCCACCTATATTGGGTAGTTGCAGTGAGTCACTAAAAGTGTCTCACTTAACGGGGAAGAAGTAGCAAATGGGTAGTTGCAAGTAGAGTGATGTGTAGCATGAGGTGTGAGATGTAGAAAGTGGTTAGGTGGAAGTGGAGTCAAGTGTGGAGTGACATGTGAGATATGGTAAGTGGGTAGGTGCAAGTGGAGTGAGGTGTGAAGGGTTACCCCATGTGAAGGGAAAAAGGGAACAAGGGTGTATGAGAGGTGGAAAAGGGGTTATGGTGATGTAGTCGGGACACATGTCAAGTGAGGAGAGAGGAGAGAAGGTATCCTAGGAGGATATTTCCTAGATTTAATAAAATCTAGAAAATATTATTATGTGCAGGATTTTATGCCTAAGTCAAAATGTAGGCACATAATGTTATGTAGAACTGAAATATGCAATGTAAATGAATAATGTGCATGGATTTTATGCCTCAGTTTAGAATTAGGCATATATTATTATGTAAAATTATGATGTGCAATGCAAATAGATAATGTGTAGGAATTATATACCTAAGTTTAGATCTAGGTATATATTATTATGTAGAATTATGATGTGTAATGCAAATGCCTAGGTTTTTGTGTCTATAGATGCCCCTTTTTGTACCATGTGTAAAACACAATGTGGTGCAAAAATAAAAGACACCTAGTTTATTTGGATGGATAAATAGACTCAGATATTATCGATGCAAAGAATGAATGACTTGAAAATTTTAATTTTAGCTTACCCCCTCAATTGGTGAATGGATAAATAATGAAACCCATGAGCCAATTGACCAAATATGGATGATGAAAGGATGTTGTTGATTGAATGATGTGAATTGTGTATGCAAATGTATGACATTTTGATCAACTTGATGCTCCAAGTTTGGGATTGTTTGTGTTGTTGCAAATTTGATTTTGGTTTGTTTTTGGCAATTGTTATGGTAAAACCATCAACCACGTTTGTGAGCTTGTGAATTTCACTACTATTAAATATCACTCCTATGCATCGAAGCCAACACATAAGACCTCGATGCTCGAGTTATTTTTTATTAATACCAGATTTAATTTGATTATTTTTTGCTTTTGACCCAATGAAAAGGGTTTAAGGATAACCTTGTGCAAATTTGACTTAATTCAACCAAGCTCAAATATTGAGGGACCTAGTTGATTTAATGATATAGTTATTTGATATTTTTATTTGAATGAGTGTCCTTATGGTGAGCTACCAATCCGACTGGATTACATGGATTTCTAGTCGCTACAACCACTAGGTGTATAGGGTAATCCACTAGATACAAGGTTCACTAAATGATATGATTGATGATGATTATTGTGAAAATGCATGATGTGATGGATGAAAATGTTAGAAATCAAGATCAAGTTGGTTGTCTCAAGTTTGGGGTGGACCTATGTTGTTGCAAATTTACATTTTGGTTTGATTGGCTTATGATAGTATTTAGTAATGATTCTTGAATGAACGTAATTTGTATGATTGAGTGTTTTGAGTATTGAATTTGCTTATGAAACTAAAAATGTTGATTTTGTCTTTCCATTCAAGTGATGATTCGATGGAGAAGATATGAAATGATGAAAGCAATGAAATATATGATAATAGTTGGAATGAAATGGGTGTTTTATTTTTTTTTTCAACTGTGATTTCATTTTTTAGCACTTCTATCCCTTGGGGTAGTCCAACCGTATGGCTTCCTTAGGGAATTGAGCTGATAACAATTCATTTCTTGCATGAGGTGAATCACTTTTTAAGGGCCTTATGGTAACTTATCCATCCTACCAAATTGCATGGATTGCTAGTTGTTGCAACCACCACATATATATGATAAGTTAATTTATATGAGGATCACTTGAGGCTAAGTGGAAGAAGGAAAGGTACATCTCTTTCCTTTGGAGTAGTCCAACCTCATGACCTTCTTAGGGAGTTTATATGAGAACACTTCTATTATTCGAGAGCCTATTGAATTTTTTTTTGACCAAAGAAATTGAGATATCTTTGGATTTTTTCTTTATTTTTTTTGGTGAATGCATGATTTTTTTGTGATTTTTTTTGTATGACCAAATATGCATGGAAATGTTTTTGTTGTTTGATATTTTTGAAATGGAAAGAAAGCACAATATGTTTTTTGTGTTTTTATGTTTTGTTGATTCATTAGTTTTTGTCTTTATTTTTTATTTTTTGACCAAAGGAATTTGAGTACCTTTGGAGCATTTTGGATTGATTTGACCAAAGGGGTTTATGCCTTTGGGGATTTTTGAATTATGTTAATGATAATTGTCCTTACGGTAATCTAATCCTCCTACCATATTGTATGTATAGACAATTGATACAACCGCTAAGGTGCTAGAGTAAATCACTAGATACAAGGATCACTTAAGGCTGAGTGAAAGAAGGAAATGCGCATATCTATCCCATGAAGCAGTCCACCCACATGGATTTCTTAGGGAGTTGAGATTATAGCATTTCAATTTTTGAAAGCCTTGTTGAGATTGAATTTGACCAAAGAAATTGGGTTACCTTTGGAGCTTTATTGGATTGATTTGACCAAAGGGGTAGGTGCCTTTGGAGCCTTTTGAATTGAATGTGACCAAAGGGGTTGATTCCTTTGGAGCCTTTTGAATTGAATGTGATCAAAGGGGGTTGATTACTTTGGAGCCTTTTTGAATTGAATGTGACCAAAGGGGTTGATTCCTTTGGAGCCTTTTTTTTTTAATTGAATGTGACCAAAGGGGTTGATTCCTTTGGAGCTTTTTGAATTGAATGTGACCAAAGGAGTTTATTTCCTTTGTAGCATTTTTGAATTGAATGTGACCAAAGGGGTTGATTCCTTTGGAGCTTTTTGAATTGAATGTGACCAAAGGAGTTTGATTCCTTTGGAGCTTTTTGAATTTTATTATTTAAAATATGACTGTATAAGATGATTGTTGGGATAGGTTTGAGACCTTGAATCCCCCCAAGATGTTTGATTGATTGTTTGATTTGATTTATGGTGAAGGTATGAGACCTTGAACCTCCCCAAGTTGTTGTTTTGTGATTTTTTATGTATATGTGTAATGATTGATTGTTCAATTTTTTTTTACATGTGATGAAAAGAGTGTGTTTTAATGAATACCATTGGTGGTGATGTATGCAAATGAATTAATGAACCATTTGAATAAAGGTGTTTCTTTATTAATCATTGTTAAAAGAGGTTTTGAACCATTTGAATGAATAGTGTTCTTTATTGATCATTGTTTAAAGAGGTTTTGAATCATTTGAATGAATGGTGTTGCTTTATTGATCATTTTTCAAAGAGGTTTTGAACCATTTGAATGAATTTTGTTGCTCTATTGGTCATTGTTCAAAGATATTTTGAATCATTTGAATGAATGGCATTGCTTTACTGATCATTGTTCAAAGATATTTTGAACCACTTGAATGAATTATGTTCTTTATTGATCATTTTTTAAAGAGATTATAAACCATTTGAATGAATGATGTTGCTTTATTGATCATTATTCAAAGAGGTTTTGAACCATTATTTAGCAAACTTTACCTTTATTGCTTAATCAAGGGCACCAATATGATACTACTGGTATGACTACATAGATGAAATAGATTATGATATTTATGACTATGTGATGGTGGTATGGAATGGAGGCTTGTTTATGATTTTCTTGTCCTTAGGGATAAAGGATCTAGAGTTCTTTTGCAAAGACTCAAACATCCTAGGGATCTCAAAAAAACTCATCTTACGATCTAAAAATTCTTCATGATGCTAAGGTTGTCCTAGTGTTTTTAAATTTCTCAAGGACTAACTATGTGTGAAATTATTGTTCATTTCTCATTATGATCTAGGTCAAACTAATAAATTCCAACTTATGCCAATAAGCTAGCTCATCGTTGAGTAGCTATAGATATATACAAAAGAAGTTTGCTAATGTTATAGACTTGATGCCACGTGTAAGGATACCTCATTGCCAGGTGGGATTCATTCAGCCCATTGTTGTAGTGAGGATCACCCCATGGTTTTCAAGATACTAATAGTTCCAAGGATTCAAGTTCCTTTCCTTATTTTATTGCATTGGATTTTGGGGGTTGCTCATTTTTTAGTTTGCTCATTTTTTAGTTTGCTCATTTTTGTGATGGAGCAACATGCACTTTATTTCTTTTTGGATACTTGCTCATTTTGAGGAAGAGCAAGGGAAATTTTATTGCTTTGGTATGATTTTGGGATACTTGCTCATTTTGAGAGAGAGCAAGGGATTTTTATTGGTTTTGTAATATTTTTGGGATACTTGCTCACTTTGAGGAAGAGCAAGGGATTTATTTTTTTTTGGAAGGGTGAAGGGGGAGCTTGTCCTTTTGTCAACTTTGTAGTATTCTAGACCATGCACATAATTGGATGAACAAGGGAAAATTTTCACACTTTTGACTTCATTATTTCCAAGTTTCACAATGTTTTGAATGTGTTTTGATGTGCGTGGTCCAAGAGGAAACTTGATTGACTAGGAATAATCTATTGCATTAAAATATTATCTAATTTTTAATGGAGGTTTCTTAAGTCACTACTAGTGGCTGAGTAATTGAGAACATTAGGATTTTTCTTAGGAAGCAATATATTACTATGATTGATGGTTTTGGATATTTGATGTGAGGTACCCTTGATTAAGGTAACAAGACATAGTACACTATCAATTATTCATGACTTTAATGAATACAAATGGTATGATTGTGTAAATGTTATGAAAGTGGAATGTATAAATGCAATGGAATCTAGATTGTCAATGTGATTATTAAAAATACAATGTGTATGAGAATTTTTTTATTTTTTATATATTTATAGTTGTTTTCGGTGTTTTTGAGCTGAAACGTGACCAAAGGGGTTTGGTTCCTTTGGATATTTTTGAATTGCATGTGACCAAAGGAGTTTTTGTTCACTTGGAGCCTTTTGTATGGAAATTGACCAAAGGAGTGCCTCCCTTGGAGCATTTCAAAATGATATTTGACCAAAGGGGTTAGGTTCCTTTGGAGCATTTTGAATTGATTTGACCAAAGGGGTATCCCCTTTGGAGCCTTTTTTATTGATTTGACCCCATTTGGAGAATTTTTGTTTGATTTGACCAAAGGGGTGTCCCCTTTGGAGCCTTTTGGATTGAATTGGCCAAAGGGTTTTTGTTCCTTTAGAGCTTTTTGTTTTGATTTGATCAAAGGTATGGTCTCTTTGGAGATTTTTTGATTGATTTGACCAAAGGGGTGTCCCCTTTGGAGCCTTTTGGATTGAATTGACCAAAGATATTTTTCTCCTTTGGAGCCTTTTGGATTGAATTAACCAAAGAGATTTTGCTCCTTTGGAGCCTTTTGATTTCATTTGATTTGACCAAAGGGGTGGCCTCTTTGGAGAATTTTTTATTTATTTTACCAAAGGAGTATCCCCTTTGGAGCCTTTTGGATTGAATTGACCAAAGGGGTTTTGTTACTTTGGAGCCTTTTTATTTGAATTGACCAAAACGGTGTCCCCTTTAGAGCCTTTTGATTTGAATTGACCAAAAATGTGTACCCTTTGGAGCCTTTTTGATTGATTTGACCAAAAGGGTGTACCCTTTGGAGCCTTTTTGGTTGATTTGACTAAAGGGGTGTCCCCTTTGGAGCTTTTTTATTTGAATTGACCAAAGGGGTGTCCTCTTTGGAGTGTTTTGAATTGAATTGACCAAAGGGATTCCTCCCTTGGAGCATTTTGAAATGAAATTTGACCAAAGGGGTTATGTTCCTTTGGGGCCTTTTTGATTGATTTAACCAAAGGGATGTCCCATTTGGAGCATTTTGAATTGAATTGACCAAAGGGGTGTCCCCATTGGAGCATTTTGAAATGAAATTTGACCAAAGGGGTTAGGTTCTTTTGGGGCTTTTTTGATTGATTTGACCAAAGGGGTGTCCTATTTGGAGTCTTTTAATTTGAATTGACCAAAGGGGTGTCTCCTTTGGAGCATTTTGAATTGAATTGACCAAAGGGGTGTCCCCTCTTGGAGCATTTTGAAATGAAATTTGACCAAAGGGGTTAGATTCCTTTGGGGTCTTTTTGATTGATTTGACCAATGGGGTGTCCCCTTTGGCACATTTTTAATTAAATTGACCAAAGGGGTTCCCCCCTAGAGCTTTTTGAAGTGAAATTTGACCAAAGGGGTTAGGTTCCTTTGGGGTATTTTTGATTGATTTGACCAAAGGGGTTAGGTTCCTTTGGGGAATTTTTGATTGATTTGACCAAAGGGGTGTCCCCGTTGGAGAATTTCGATTTGAATTGACCAAAGGAGTTGGGAGTTGGGTTCTTTTGGAGCATTTTGATTTGAATTGACCAAAGGGGTTTGGTTCCTTTGGAACATTTTGTTTTGATTTGGACCAAAGTTTTGGTCCCTTTGGAGGCTTTTTATTTTTGTTGTTTTTTTTGCATTTTGAATTTTGATATGCATGTGGAAGGTGGTTTACTCCTAGGAGTTTGTGAAATAGTGACATGGGTAGTTGTTTGCAGCCCATAAAAGAATTCCACATAGGCACCCCCTTGCTCAGCTATAGAAGTAGCTAAGGCTTGGGAAATTTGAGCGTAATGCTCCATGGATGCAAGTTATTGGATTTTGTTTATTTGTTAGTTGTTTGGCTTGATTGTTTCATTACCATAAGCTAAGGTGAAATGAGGTGGCAAATGTGAAGGTATGTGTGTGAAATGTGGTGGAAATGCAAATAAATAACATGTAAATCAAACAAACAAATAAATTTTTTCTAAGTTTTTGTATGGTTTTTGATTTTTTATTTTGTTTTGAGTTTTGGTGTGTTTTGATGTTGTTGGAATTTTGAAGAAGTTTTTATTGGATTAGAATAAGGGAACTCAATTAAGGTGGTTATTAGGAACACTAGTGCCAAACATGATTTCTCAAAAGGTTCTAGGGTATACCAATGAAAACCCATATGTGTGGAGGGTTTGCCTAGCACTTCCACTCTGAATCAACAATTGTTCCAATAGTGGGAGGCAGTTTGAACATGAGTGACTTATACCAACTTAACAAAGTGCCCTATTTTATCTAATATGTCTAGGGGGTAAGCCGGTGGAAGGATATGGATTCCAACATCATTGGTTTGAATTGGAGGTTGGTGATTAAATCCAACCTACCAATGTTATTATGAAATGTGCAAGTGTGTGAATGTTTTTGTTTATTATTCTTTTATAAAGCAAGATATAATGAAATCTAGGATGCAATTCAATTTTGAATGCCTAAAAATGCAAAAAAACACACACCAAACATAGAAAAGCACACAAAAATGACTTAGTTTTTGATAATATTGTTTTTATAATTTTTTTTGGCATGTTTTTGTTTTGTTATATTTTGTGTATTTTTTTAATGCCTAGTATAATGCAAATGCTTTTGTAAAATGCAAAATGGAAGCTAAGATGCAAAATGCGATGCAAATAAATAGTTTACCTAGAATGCTTTTATTATGAAAATGCAATGTAGCTGAAATTCTGAAATTTTTTTCATTGTTTTAAATGTTTTTATAATGCATTTTTATTTATGATTTTGTAAATTTTCTTTTTGATTTTTTTTAATGTTTATTTATTTTTTAACGTTTGATCTTAGTTTTTGATTTTTTTTTTAATGTTTATTATTATTTTTAAAGTTATATTTTTTAATTTTAAATGAAGTTGGGCATGCGCTCTCAAAGCACACACATTTGTTTTATTTTTAATTTTGATTTATATAGATTTTTTAGTTTTAGTTTTTTTTTAATTTTTTTAATTTGTGCAAGGCCCATGTAGGGCCTGCATAGGTCTACGCAGAACTGTGTAGGCCTTATGCGAACCTGATGGAGGCATACACAGGGCTATGACATATCTATGTAGGCCTATGTAGGACCTATGCAGGCCTACACATAGGCCTATGGCATGCCTGATGTAGGTCTACATAGGTTCGTGCAGGGCTATGCAGGCTTGCACATAGGCTTGTGTAGGGCCTGTGCAAGCCTGCACAGGCTTGACATAGACCTATGTAAGGCCAAAAGGGGAGGCCACTTATATTTTTATATTTTTTAATTTTTTTTTTTGAATATTTTTTTTCTATATATATTTAAAAAAAGAGTTAGAATTTTTTTTCTATAAATTTCAAGAAAAAATAGAAAACGAGATGTAGTTGAAAGCATCTACTTGGATTTCCTGCTTTTGAGGAGGCTGTCACTATGAATTTCAAACCTTGTATTGCTCCTCATGAAGATGAATTATGAATTGGAAAATCCTATAGTAACACAAAGAGGTACAAAGTATTTCAAAAATAAAAAAATGGAAAAGGGGTAAGTAGACCGTGATCGCAAAAAATATAACATAAATAAACAACACCATTGCAATAAAAATGATATATTTTATTAGATTTGGGAAATTACCTTTTGATACACTTTGATACTTTTAGGGTACATTTTAAAAAGATATGTGCCAAATGGAGATCCATTTTATAGATCAAGGATGGTGTCTTTCATTCTTCTTCATGTTACAACAATGTTGGAGGTGGGTTTGTCATGACCACCATGTTGAAATTTGAGCTTGTCAAACTTGAACTTGGAATTTGCACACATTAAAATGGATAAGGATTTAGTAGCACATGTCACAATGATAATGATAATATGTAATTGTAAAAAAAAAATAGAAAACAAGCATGATTATTATGATTGCTCACATGAGCACAATATGGGTAGCATAACATTAACATTCTCCTCAGCTTTACCTCTTCTCTTGGTCATGTGATGGTGCCTTTATAAAAATTTAAGGGTTTTGGAGGGAAGGATAGGTGGCAAGCCAGGGCTGCAAAGTGGTAGGGACTGGGTATCCACCTATCCTGGGTAGTTGCAATGAGTCACTAAAAGTGTCTCACTTAACTAGGGAGATGTGGCAAGTGGGTAGTTGGAAGTGGAGTGATTTGTGGAGTGAGGTGTGAGATGTGGCAAGTGGGTAGGTGGAAGTGGAGTCAAGTGTGTAGTGAGGTATGATATGTGGCTAGTGGGTAGGTGCAAGTGGAGTGAAGTGTGGAGGGTTTCCCCATGTCAAGGTACAAAGGGGACAAGGGTGTATGAGAGGTGGTAAAGGGATGATAGTGATGTGTCTAGGACACATGTCAAGTGAGGAGAGAAGGTATTCTAGGAGGATATTTCTCAAATTTAATAAAATCTAGAAAATATTATTATGTGCAGGATTTTATGCCTAAGTCAAAACTTAGGCACATAATGTTATGCACAATTGAAATATGCAATATAAATGAATAATGTGCATGGATTATATGCCTAGTTTTAGACTTAGGCATATATTATTATGCATAATTGTGATGCGCAATGCAAATAGATAATGTGCAAAAATTATATGCCTAAGTTTACACTTAGGCATATATTATTATGTAGAATTATGATGTGTAATGAAAATGCCTAGATTTTGGTGTCTACAAAGCATATCTTATTTCATAACTCACCAAAGTTTGACTAATATAATAAATTGCCTACTCTTTATGATTTTCGTTCTTCTATGCAAGAATTATCCCTAATGCAAAATTTGTTGCATAAAGGGAAAGGGGAAAAGAGACTCCTGGACGAGGTTGTGTTAGAACTGATGATAAATCCAGATATTTCTTGATATCACCAAAAGTCTCTTGATATTCTTTTATCTATAAAAAAGTCATCCCATTCTATAGCAAGTGATTGAATGAATCTGATGCACCATAACTTGTGAACCATACGCCCGTTTGCCTTGAAATTTAACAGGTGGTTCCATGTGTATGTTATACATCAGGATGATCTATGATCCTCCCGACCCTCCAAAAATCATGTTTTTGGGACCTAACTTTGACATCTACTTCCCCAAAATTAGCTTTTAGAATAGGTTCCCAGGTTTTTTTGGTTGTTAGAAGTTTATTATATTTTTTTATACCTTAAGTTGAGACCTAATATTTTAAATTAAGGTTCATTATTGTAAGAGGGATGTGTGCACCAAATTTGGGTGCAATCCGACTCATTTCTATTTTTAGTAGTTTTTAGGAAAAAGATCTATTTTTAGCAATTTTAGAAAAAAGACATTTTTAGGGTTTCTTTGGTTTTCGGTTGCTATATGATGGATTATAATATTTTGTAGAAGGGGTGTGAATTCAGGAATGAGAAGAATATCAATTGGCAGTTTTCTTCCATTATTGCATTTGTGTTATGTGATTGGAGTCCATTTTGTTGGTCTCTTGTAGTTGAGTTTACACCAGAATCTTCGAAAGGATTGAATCTTTCCTTGAAAACTACACAAATATTTAAGATTTTTTTGAGGTGGTATTTCAATAATGTCCTTGAACTTATTAGGATACACTTCAATGCCTCATTTTGAGACAATGCACTTCTTAGGATTTAACCTCACTTTGTGTTCAAGCAATTGATCAAAAACATTTTCTAGTACTTTAATATGCTCAAGACATGTTTTAGATTTTGCAATAATATCATCCACATAGTCTTCAATTATTTTGTGCATATAGTCATGGAGGATATATTTCATGATACATTAATAAGTGGCTCCTACATTTTTAAGACCAAATGGCATCACCTTGTAACAAAAATTCCCCCAAGGTGTAGTGAATGCTATTTTGTGTTGGTCCTCAGGATTAATTTGAATCTAATTGTATCTTGAAAAACTATCCATTAAATAAAACATTTCATGGTCTACATAGGAGTCTACAAGTTGATCGATGTTCGATAAAAAAAAATCATCCTTGGGGTATGCTTTTATTAAGTATCTAAACATATGTGCATACGTGTACCCTCCCATATGGATTACGAATAGGTACCATGTTTGAGAGCCATTTTAGATAATAAATGGGTACTATGAAATCCACATATAATAATTTTGTATCTCTTATTTAACAATAAGTGTGATGGTAGGATGAAGTTTCCTTAGTTTCTGCTTGAATGACTTAGCTTTGAGAGCTAAAGTGAGGTTGTGGACCACCAAGTTGGGGTCAAGTCCAGGCATGTCCTTGTAAGACCATGAAAATATCTCTTTATTCATTGTTAAAATGTCTAAAATGCACTTTTTCTCTTCCATGGATAAATATTTTGCTATTTTCATGATTTTTGGATTATCCGCATCTTGAATCAGGTTCACATCGATGGATTCTTTGATAAGCATATGATAACCTTATTCCAACTGATGTGGAGTAGGTATGATATGGATATAATCCTCCACATGATCAAAGGACTTGGATAGCACCTCTATCTTGGTTTAAAAAATGGAAGCAAGAGAAGGTAAAAATTGTTGAGGGTTAAGCATTTAAATATCTTAGAAATTCTTTGCATAGGATAAATTCGGCTATGGGTGGTGGGGATAAAATCATGTCCATGGTGATTAGGCTAGCGTAGATTAGAATCAACTTCACCAAATCATACAAGTTACAGAGTGGGGTAAACAAGTCAATAGAAAACATGTTAACTTGGTGGAAATGAGGTGGCTGAAATTTGAGGGTTGAGCCATTTTTCTCACTCTCTCTAGGGTGCAACTGATCTATGATGGGTGAATAATGATATTATGGATGCAACCAAGGTGGTGGTGGTAGATATGGTTGAGGTTTCTCATGCTCTTAATCAAAGTGAAATATGGTGTGATCTAGGGGAAACATTGTAGTGTAGCACTCATATCTATCAATGGGCTCTATAGGGACCACATATTCTTGAGGATCATCAAAAATTTGATTTATCATATCTAGGTTTGGTCCTATTTCATGAAATTCATTAAAATCCTCATTGGAGATATAATCATTAGAAATGTAATCAACCATAGTTGTATGCAATGTAATCTTTGGAAAAGCCTCATTTAAATAAGGTGCAAAGTCAAGGTCCAAATACTCATCATCACTATCATCACTAGCTTCACTCTCCTCATCCTCCTATTTGAACTCAAGGGTGAGTCATTGGAATGTATGCTCAAAGGAGAGTTTGAGTTTGATACCCTATATCATAATCCATAGTGATCATGCACTTCTCAATATTGGGTCTCAATGATGTGATGTCGATCCTGTTCATGTCATCCAAGACCAAATCTCTATGAGTTACCCTATGAAAACATCACAAGGAAAAATTTGGGTTGGACATATATTCTAGATTGGAACAAAAATCTTGTATGGTTTCCTTATTAGGAGGAGGTGGATTGGATGAATAATCTACTCCTCCATATACAAAATTAATCCTATTTGGCTTGGAACCCATTATATACACTACACCTCTAGATAAAAATGGATTGCATGGGTGCTCATAATACCTAATAGACTAGATATATGATGTTATTGCAACACTCTCAAATATGTACTCACTAATGCTTGGATTGATGATTTTGACTACAACTTAAGCTGGTTAGAATGTAGATGATTAAGGTGTTGAGGTGGGTGCTTCAATGGTGGCTTGTAGATATGATGGAAGCAATGGTTCACTTAGATATGGTTCTTCTCAAATAGGTTATCCTATCTATAATACAATAGATGGTGAGGTTTGAGGTGGATTTGGTTTTATGATATTTTTAGTGGTTGGTGGATATGGTTGGGCTAAAAATATGAAGGGTGTTTGCAAAGTGGGAGGTGTGGTTAATGAAGATTATGGTTGGTTAACAGGATTATCAGGTGTGTGTAGACACTAAAATCATGTCAATATGATTAGGTAACCATGAATAGTGGCTAAATTGACATCATATGGCCCCCTAGGGTAGCCTTTAGAGGTTACATAGTGATTTTAACCACTTTTGCAAGTTTTGGAAGCTTTTTGCCCACTTTTGGAGAAGTTTGGATCCATAATCATGACTATCCAAGCCTAGAATGAATTTAGATCCTATCCATACCACACTAGGATGGCCAAAAGCATCCATCCCAAGGTGGGATGCCTATGAAATTTAACCCAAAAAAATCAAAATTGGACAAATGGTACCCATAAACTGCCATTTTCCCTACCTATTTAGGGATGCAAGTTAGAGGATGCAACATCCTTATGAAATACTGTATGAGGGAGTCCAAATTGGTAGATTATCTTCCCCATCCAATGCATGCCACCCTATTGGCCAAATGGAACCTCTTGCCATGCATGACCTTGCATGCCTTTTTACTCATGATCCTCCTTTGGCTATAAAGTGGATCCATTTTCCACACAAAAAATAGAGAGGAGTTTTAAGACATAGAAACAAAGTTTTTCCAATATCTCCCCTTACATGTTGTGCCCCTTTTCCCTCAAAATATATACCTAGCAAAGGAGGTTTGTGAGTGATCCAAGAGGTACAATTTGTTTGCAAAACCAAACTATATGAGTGAATTTCACCACCAAATTTGATGACAATACCCTTGAGAGTTTTTTGGACCATTCTACAATAGAATAGATGGCAAAAAGTGATCAAAATTTGTGGGCATCCCACCCCTGGATGCCCCCCATTCTATGACAGTCGTAGGTGCCTCCCTAGGATGAATAAAAATTTGTGCATGATTTCTTTACTCTTTTTTATTGGAATATTCTAGGATGTTATATGATGATACTATCAAAATTTCATGTAATTTGGAGTTATTTTGAATGAGATATCATATTTTAAGTTTTTGCAGGCTTGCGAGGTCCACTGGAAGATGCACAGTGATTTGTACCTAAATTTGTAAATATAACCACATGGATCCTCGAAAAATATCATTGTATGAATTCTATCTAGTTTTCATGTATTTTGGATATGTTTAGGGATAGAAATTTCTCATTTTGAGTTTTACAGATTGGAAAAGTGCACTGTGAATATGCCATGCCATCGGGTGAAATTTATTTTCTATTTTTGGTGATATCTTCCCAAAACCATATAATTTACATACCTCTAAAATTTCAAGTCATTTGGAGTTGTTTTAGATATATATCTTACATATTCACTATTGTTAGTCTTTTAATGCTTGTGGGATTTGCATGTTTTCACTATACACACTTGTTATTTAATGATTCAGATTCCCTTGTGTGTAGGTGTATGTTTCTATAGTGCATGTGGAAGGAGCATAGGATATCAAGATCAAAGAAACAAGTGGTGGCATTGTAGGCCTACCACCTCGATTATGGATAGGAAGAAGAAAATTGGAAGTGCACCCAAATTACTTGAAGGATTTGATCCTTGGGCACCCAATATATAACAATTGTATCAATATAGAGCTCTCAAGGGGACATCTATATAACCATGGATTTGGACCATCAAATTAATAAGAAATAAACTTCATTTATTTTATTTTTTATGTTTTGGTCATATTTCCACGTTTACTTGCATGCTTCCATTTTGATGCTTATAAGCCATTAGAGATAGATGCATATTGTTATTCATCATTAGGTGCACCATTTTTCCCCTAATTTAGTTGTGATCATGGTGGGACACTATCCCTTTTGCTTTGGGTGAATGTTTAACTCCATTTTACCCTTATCTATTGTAGGTATTGGTCGTTCTCTGAAATGGCCTATGGACTACTATTTGTGCCACCCTGAGATGGATACACATCCATCCTACCTTGGGAAATCCACTAAAATTCTATTCATACCACCCTGGAGTGAATAAAAAATAGAGATATTTCTTCTCAAGTTTCCAAAAATAGCAGGTTCTCAGATTAATGAGGTAAGTACCTGAAATATTTGTTTTCTTTTTATACCTTCAAAGGTTATTTGGTTTGATTTTTCTTGCATACTTTGCTTGCTATAAAGGTAGAGAGATAGATTTAAATTTCTTAATAAATTTAAAAATAACAAAAAAAAGAAGAAAAATAAAAAGGAAATCAATTAAGCAATGCATTTGTGTGGTTTGTCTATTTGTAGCCTACATAATGGGTAGGTTATAATTTAGGATTTAAATTTTTGTAGGTTACTTTTTACCTAGCTTTTTGAAATTAAAATGCACTTTTACATGCATTTAGTGAATTATCATCGAGTACTTCATTGCTTCCTTTATTTAAAGCTTAAAAATAACCACACACGCCATGCACCACTAAAACACTAGTGAGTTGGATTTCATCACCAACCAATAGTAGATACTAACGATGATGGGTTTCATCTCCATCCATTGGATCAACTCCCATGAACCTTGATTTTGGCTAAGGCCAATTCCAATATCCATCATAGCCCATGGGTTATAGCATGTATCTCCATTTGAGGAGGTATATCATAGACTGTAGGTGAATTGGGTGAGGAATTGGTAGGACCTGTGCTCCCTAACTATGCGTGGACTTCATCACCACATATTATAGATTGGATAACGCAACCTGGAATTCATCACCAGGTTGTTGAGCTATGAGTATATAGGTGAAAACCACTTAAACACAATATTATCATCCAATGAAAGCTAAACACATGACTAAAGGTCTTATTTATAAATAATACATCTAAAACACACAAAATAGTTTAGGGAACATGCATTAATCCTTAAAAGAGATAATAACTTGTTTTATTGGGTGTTTCCTGTCTTGTATACTATTTTATTTAGAATTGTAAAGGATATAATAATATAGGGTTTGGTAGAGAGTAACAATGGTGTGCATCCATAGCAAAGTATAATCAAGGGCAGAAGCTACGAAATGTGTACTAGGAGACATAAGTCATATCTACTTTAGCCCTAGGTATTTGGTCATACCTCCCTGGCAAGCCTCTACTCACCCAAGTCCTATAACAATAGGACATGAAAAACACCTACATGAGATACCTATGTGGGAAACCCCTATGGGTTGTGGACCTTATTCGAGAGAGTGTTACTAGTGTGTAGACACATCACATGCCTTCTTTAATGAAAGGAAATAATGCACTGAGGTACAAGTAGACAGAGCAATGCCATGCATCCATGTGCCTGATAGGTCTAACACACCCACTTATTGGAAAGAGCATAATTTCACACACTAGGAAAAGTATATTGAGCATACTTTGCCTTTACATTGCCCTAATAGGTTCCCATAACCTAGAAAATATAATAAGTATGATACTCGCTACTCAGGGTGAGCGAAATCAGCCCTTCCCTTTCTCATCAATGAAGGCATGAGGAAATCCCATATTATCCTTAAGAGTAGGATATTGTACAAGCATGATGTGCCTCTACACCCGCTGAGTATAAAGAGCATATGCCTAGGCATGAAACTCAAGTAAATGTTTCTACCCTCCATCGAGGGAAGCATATGATAGATATCACATATTATATTGAATGAGGTAGGCCTCAGGGTGAGATTGCTAGGCCTCCCAGGCACCGCATTGTAGAACAAATTAACCAAGAAATTTCACGATATGTAGAACTCCAAGTATAGTTCAAGTAGCTTTGGTGATACAAAGAGCAACTAGACTAATTGCATAATCTAGAGAAATAAAGGACTGAACAACAGAACAACAAGCTATTCTAGAAAAATTTACATGAGAGGGTTCCTACCCCTAGTACCTATAGGCAGGAAGTCCACCAGAGGTAACCCATTCTAGTTTAAGATAGGTCTCCTAGACCTTATACAAAATTACCTCCTTGACCTCCTAGGCCGAATTGGGACTTGTCTTCCAGGACAAACATGGGATACTTTCTACAAGTTGGGTATCCCTCTCTATGAGCCAACTAGGGAGATGCCTTATAGGGCTTACACCAAGTTCAAGCCATAAGTAGAATGTCTAGAAGCACCTTATTGATGTAGGGTGGGTGACATCCAACCACCCCATAACAGGCCTAAAGTTCCTTGTCGTCCACCATAGGATCAAACCAAGAAGAGGAGATCAAATCCTCTTATGCATATAAGGTACTTCTAGACCACTTAGAGTCAGTAGAGAAAAAGACCTCCGGGTCTATATCTCAAAAGCCCACTTTGTGCTAGTTATGAAACCAACCTCTTCATCCTTTAGTGCCTACCCATTTCTATCTATATTAGTTTAAGATGCCTCAATTGGATACCTTTAAGGGAGAGGAAGATGCAAAGGAACATGTTTCCAAATTCCCGAGTCAATGCTTTGGCATCTAGGATAATGATACTTTGATTTTGTAGATATTTATGACTACCCTCTCTGATCTAGCCACAAAGTGGTTTACCCAAATCCTAAATCATAACGTCCACAACCTTGATCAACTTGTAGATGCATTCCTAGAATACTTTACCTTAAATACCAAGAGGAAGGTAACACTGGCTGACCTTGTAGGGCTGAAATAGTATGATGATGAGTCAAAAGAAAATTATAGCGATAGGTGGTGAGAATTGCTCACCAAGCTACCTTATCTACTCCCCATGTTGGAGTTGACTTAGATGTTCACCAAGAGCTACTTAAATTCAATCTCATTATTGCTACAACTCCAGCAGTATTCAACTCTTGAAGTTGCCCTAGTGTAAGCTAGGACAATCAAATACATCAAGATTCAAGAGGGAGAAATTGTGAAGCCTCACAACAAGTGTAACAATAATTCTAACAATAGCCCAATGCAACCTAATATAGCAATGGTAAATCAAGTTGCTATTATTATTCTAGGGCTACCATAACCCAAACCACCTCAAAAGCCAAATTATCAGGTGATACCTAGGAACTATAACAAAGACAATCAAAATAATCAAGGGAAAAATCAACAACATCACCCCAAGCAATAGTTCACACCATTTTATAAGACCATAGAATCTCTGTTTGAGCACCTCTTAGTAGTTAATGTGAACAACCTCCTTGAGATTTGACCCATCGATCTAAATGCACCTAAGCCCAAGGGTTATCATGAAGACCTATATTGTAATTTTCATAGGTAAAATAGGCATGATGTGAAAATGTGCTATAATTTTAAACACTTGGTGCAAGATATGATTGATAGGAACACTCTACAAGTTGACAACCCTATTGCATTGAACAACCAACAGATGGGTGTTTTTAAAGACCCATTTCTTTCCAATGCAGAGTATCACAAACCTATTCCAGAGGTGAATTAGGTTCCTCAAGCATACCCTAAATAGGGTTTTATTGGTATGATTAACATTATGACAAGGAACAAGAGGTACCTTCAACTTCATAGCCAGTTCCACCTCCAATACTAAACCTCCCACCTAGGCCCTTGGTCACAATCCAGAACAAGCTCACCTAGATCTTGAGAACAATATCTACCAAGCTCTTCATATATGAGCTAATTCAACAATCACTGCCTCATTGAGAAAAATTTATGAAAATCCTTAAATAAATAGAGTTGTAGCCCCAATATTCCAACTCCTTTAGCATTTTCATGGAACATTTTTGCAAGTGCAATAAGCCAGTGATCACTTTTAGGGAATATGAACTTAGGCAAATCCCAAATGATATGGTGGATCCACCTTTGCACATCATCACATTATAAATGAAACCCCTATAGGAGATTCTTGATAGATACTGGTTCTTCCAATAACATCATCACAACTACAACTCTAAAACATCTTGGGCTTCCAACATCTCACATTATCACATACATCTATACCCTCTAAGTATTGAATGATGCCATATGCTCAATAGTTGGTATGATTGTCTTACCCATTTAGGTAGGGAAAAATACCACACTAATGTTGTGTCACATCTTGGAGAGTGATATGGCTTATAATAACCTTCTTGGTAGACCTTGGATCAGGGACATGAAATGTGTGCCCTCCATCAGTTTCTGACGTATACATATGAAGGACAAGTCCATGTTGTCTCTATAGATTTAGAGCTCTTCAAGTACTGCAACATGGTGCAACAGATTCCTAAGTTGAACTTGCCATCAACCCATCTAGATTTCCAACTGAATAAATCTATCCAAGGTCTAAATTCATCATCATCACCTTCCATAAATCCATCACCATCTCATGACATACCATCCTCATCATTAGCTCCCCCAGATGTACCTCCACCATCGGTGACTCCTCTATTGAGGGACATAAGGAAAATACCCATTGATGAGATCCCCTAACCATATACACCATCTCCACTAAATATATCCCTAGCATAGTGGATGAGGGTCTACATTACAAGGCCAACATGGAAATAGCTCAAGTATTTCTCCCACCCCCTCATTCTTCACCATCACAAGTCATAGTGCATTTAGCTAACACTCAATTAGTAGAATACTTGGGTAAGAATATCACAACTACACCTACCATCAATTTGATACAAGATATGGAACAAAACCATCTTCCCATAGGAACTATCATGCCTCTTGGCTACCCCCCTAATAAAAAAAACTATTTATGGAGGTCTAGACTATGGCATAGAGCCCTACCAATAGCAATAAGAGGATGAAGAGCCCTTTTTTGAGGATATCAACTACATGTCCAACCCTACCTTCACCTTGAGGTATTTTCATCTCTATAATTGGAACGAGTATGGTTTGGGCCCCTATGAGTAGGACATTCATGATCCTTACTAGCCCTAGTATCAAATACCTTATGAAAAGTATGGGTTGGTATTCGACAAGCCTATGCCCCTCAATGTCCTCAAATGACTCTAAACTTTAGGGATGAGCTTGCACGTGATCCACACACCAACCCCAATCAAGTCTATTCACAAGGGGACTACTTCCCTACACCCATAGGAGATCAAGACCCACCTTGCAAGGTCATACACTCTTAGGAGAGAGGTGAAAGCTTGTGCACTCTTCCCCAATATAGTGAGGAAGAGTATCAAGGGTACCCTTATGAGTGGGCATCTGATGATGACTCATACTATGAAGTGGCATCCATTGAATCCTCTAGTTTGCATATCAAATATGCATGAATTGCCCCATTATATTATGAACATGAGGGTTACCTACATATGTTCCCATTGAATAATGCTATATGGTAATCATTTCTCCCTATAGAAAGGCAAGCTCACCCTCAGCCTCATCGATCGCCTGTGGTCATTCTACCTCCACCTCAACCACCTTTAGAAGTATTGTGACACCTTGATGTCCATAGACACATTAAGCTACATAGGGTAAATAATCCATCCATAAACATGATTTCCATTGACCTATTTGAGCCCTTGTGAGATTTGAATAACCCATAAAAGCCACTACACCTTGACTTGGGGGTAATCAAATTTGATCATGGGGATTCTCCTCCATTGCCTTTTGAGTATTGGTCTTGCGATAAGATATTACAACCATTTTATTTTGCACCAATGCCTACTCAAGATGTCTTCCAAGATGAGGTCAAAACTAACATTCCAATTTATGATATAAATCCAATGAATAACATTCACCTAATCCCTACCTCGTATTAGTTGAAGGAGAGGTCACATATATCAATCAAGCTAATGAGTAACCAAGATATCAGCTTGAATCTTGAGAATCCTCAATACATCAGGTTAGGGGAAATCTTGTCCCTCATCGAGAAATTTGATTACATTGCTCTTATCGTAGAGAAGAAGGTAGCTTTTGCATGGTCATATGAAGACATTCCAAAAATAGATCCACCACATATTGGTTGCCATCCAACTTCCTCTATAGCCTCCCCGTCATCGCCTACACTACTCACATAGTATATCTTGGATAGGATAGATAACATGGAGTCACAAGTAATCCAACAACACAATGCTTTACAACAAATCTTGGATAGACTCACAGACATCGAGTTATGGTTGAGTCATATAAAACCTCAATCCTCAATTATCAGGACCAACCCCCTCGTGTGTGATCCATGGTAAACCCTTAATAGAACCTGAGGTAGAGGCACCAAGTCCACAAACCACATTGATTGTATACCTATTTTTTAGAGCCCTTAGCATCATTCTTCAATTGACTATATGAGGCACAAGAAATAACACTTACTTCGATCCATCTACCGAAGCATAATATGCATAGATAAAAAACATACAATTAGGACCTATATTGTATGTATCATCAACAAAAGGATCATGATATCAAGACATGTTACATATTTAGAGATGTAGTCTAAGATATTATCGAGAGGAAAGGACTTCAGACAAGAGTCCATGGATATGATTGACCAAATTGCTTGGTTAACCCAAAATGCTCCAAGGGTATCTCCAAACTACTTGGTCAACCCAAAATGCTCCAAGGGTATCTCCAAACTGCTTCGTCAACTCAAAATGCTCCAAGGGTATCTCAAAACATCTTGGTCAACCCAATGCTCCAAGGGTATCCCAAAACTTCTTGGTCAAATCCTAAAATGCTCTAAGGGTTTCTCCAAACTGCTTGGTCAACCAAAAATGCTCCAAGGGTATCCCAAAACTACTTGGTCAAACTCCAAAATGCTCCAAGGGTATCTCCAAACCGCTTGGTCAACCCAAAATACCCCAATGGCACCCAATAAGCCCATTGGTCATATGTACATTTATATCAAACAAAAATTCAAAAACATCATAAAAACATCAAAAATACAAAAATATTGCATTTACATCACCTTACATTTTATTGCATTATATAATCAAATCGCATTAGGCATACTCATCATTACACTTTGCATTTTAGGGTTGCTCATACGTTTGTAGCACTAAGACTGTACATTATTCATCATTCCAAAAATAACGATGTCAAAGTCATCATACACATCATTTCAGTTTCCATATCTTATATTCACTTACATTTTACACTAGTCATAGTAGTGTCTATTTCCTTCACCTAGTCATTTGTTCTAGAATATCTTTAGGGTTTTCAGTCACTCAACCGTCTCTAGTTTTTTTTTTCAGATTTTGTAGAAAGCTAGCCTGATTTTTAGAAGGTAGATTCTCACTTAGATTGTACCTTGTATACGTCAAATCCCAACACATTTTCACACTAATAAATCTAAGTTTTGCACAAGGAAAGATGAAACCTACGAAGTGGTCTAGGTTACCTTAAGTGAAAATTTTATATTGCTCATCCCCCTATGCAAATGGTTCAAGACTTCAAAGAATTAACAAAAGGATAATCTCCTCCTTACCCAATTCCTCAAAATAAATAGTGGTTTTCACCACTATCAAAATAAAAAATCCCAAAAGAAAAAATTGAAAGCAAAAAAAAAAAGTGATTTCCATCACAAAACAAATCTCTTGCTCAAAGAAAACACAATATAAAATAAATAGTGGTTTTCATCACTACATATGAGTAAGTATCCCAAAGTAATTAAAAGAAAAGGAGGGAGTATTGAACTTGAATCCTTGGAATTCTTAGCATTTAAAAATCCATAAGGTGATCCTCATTACAGTTTTTATGGCATCAAGCCTTCCTAGAAATGGTAGTATCCTTATGCACAATGATATGTCTATCACATTAACATCTTGATTTTGTACAGAACAATGTTTGCATTAGAATGAGATATATTTTTGTAGCCTATACTACCTAGTGGTCTAATCCAAATAAGTACAAAATAGGATCATGATACTCATAGGGTGATCTTTAGTACAGATGGGTTGCATCAATCCTGTTTGGCATTGTGGTAATATTATGCATCTCACAACAATGAACTCACTTGCACACACAAGGATGTTGAGTATCTGGGTCATCCTAGTTAGATTCATACCTTGTAAAAAAGTCTTGTATGGTTAGTATAAATATTTTGATAAATTAACTAGAGTGTTTGAGTCTCATGAAAACCTCATCAACATTATATAACATTCATTTCATTAATTCCATTTTATCACATTGCAATAGTACATTTCCATACGTCCATCACACAAAAACATTACCAAAGAATTAATAAATTTTATATAGTCTATGGTGCTAACATAGTGTGTCAAATAATTAGTCATATTATATCATTAAATCAATAAATTCATCCATCTCATTATGCATCCATGCATATACATAACATCCAATAAAATCATACATCAACATATGCATACATGATAAGCATCCATCAAAACCCAAAAACATCATAAAACAAAAACACATGCATCCATGATAAGCATCCATTAAAGCATCATAAAGAAAATACATACATTGCATACATCCCATAAAGTAGTAAGGAACCAGATGATGACAATAAAAATAGCTCATATATATGTGTATGGGGAAAAAAGATACATCATAGTCCTCGAACTACCTGTAGTCTATAATAAAGTGGGTCCTCAGACCTCACTAGCCCAAAATCTTCACAAATTATAAAATCAACAAAAAAATATAAATCAAAATATCAAGTGCACCTCGTACCCAATTATTTATCCCATACACTTAGTGGTTGCAGTGACTTGCACTCCATACAATCCAACAAGATGAGTACATTACCATAAGGCTACTTAAACCAAATTATTCATAGTAGAACTAAAATATTTTTACTTCAAACCCTAATAAGGCCATTGTAGCTAGACTGCTCCATGGGAATGAGGTATTAATTCCCTTTATTCTATGAAATCTCATCAAAAATAAAAAAATTCAAAAATAATTGAACAATAAAAAACATCGCAAAAACAACACAAAAATTAAGGAAAAGGGTCCAAAACCTACCAAAAATAAGTCAAATCATATGGAATTCTCTCAGTATCAAGATGGAACCCAAATTCATCATGGATGCATTGAAAAGTTACTACTTCAATCCCCAAGAATGCCATTATGGCTAGACTGCCCCATGAGAGTGAGGTTTTCAACTATTTTATTCCATGAAACATCAATAACATCATCAAAATCCTCCCAAAAATGAGCAATGTTACAATTGGTACAAATGAAGGAAACCATACAAAATTCATATGGGTCAAGCGACTAGTCACTTTTCTCATTGGTCATTCCATCATCAACTCATCTCTTGAGGGGGTAGTCATGCCTAACAAATTCATAATCAAAATAAAAAATTAAACACTCAATCATGTAAATTGTATTCTTTCAATGAATCATTGACAAAGACAATCACACCGCTACTTGGGGTAGCAAACAAGAAAAAAAATTCAACTAAGAACATAACAAGACAAATGAATCTGCCTATTTGGTACACCTCAAAAGCTACCAAAATACTTGGTATTCTCTAATGCCTAGGGTTATAAGTCCCCCGAGCATACCTGGAAGTTAAAGAGAAACTAAGACCAATTTCTTTACTGATTCAAAAGCAATGATTCAAGAATGCATGCTCTTTCCATGATTGGGGCATCTAAATTTGGTTAGGTTACTAAATAACCCTAATCATTTAACATTTTAGTCATCTATTTTTGCTTAGCATTGTGCTGCACACAACGCATCTCAAAAAGGGGCATCTGTAGACACTAAAATCATGTCAATCCAATTAGGCAACCATGAGCAATGACTAAGTTGACATCATATGGCCCCCTAGGGCAACCCTCAAAGGTTACACAGTAGTTTTAACCACTTTTGTAAGGTTTTGGAAGGTTCTGACCCACTTTTTGGAATTTTAGCTCCATATTCCTGACCTTCCCACCTTGGGACAAATGCAGATCCTATATATCCCACCCTAGGATGACCATAAGTAACCATTCTAGGGTGGGATGCCTAGGAAATTTGAACCAAAAAAGTCAAAATTGGATAAATGGCACCCAAAACCTACCATTTTCCCTACCTATTAAAGCATGCAAGTTAGGGGGTGTAGCATCCTTATGACATACTACATGAGGGAGGACAAATAGGGAGATTCTCTTCCCCCTCCAATGCATGCCACTTGTTGTCCAAATGGCACCTCTTGCCATGCATGCCTTAGCATAAATTTTGACCCATGAGCCTATTTTGGCTATAAAGTGGATCCATTTTCCACACAATATATAGAGAGGAGTTTTGAGACATAGCAATGAAGTGCTGCAAAGATTTCCCATCACATTTTGTGCCCCTTTTCCCTCAGAATATCTACCTAGCAAAGGAGGTTTGCGAGTGATCCAAGAGGTGCAATTTATTTACAAAACTGAACCATCTATGTGAATTTCACCATGAAATTTGATGACAATACCCCTAAGAGTGTTTTGGAACATTCTATAGTGGAATTAGTGGAAAAAAGTGATAAGAACTGGTGGGCATACCACCCACAGGCACACCCCAATATGTAATAGTCATAGGTGCCCCTTGGATGAATACAAATCTATGCATGATTTCTTTACAATTTTTTTATAGGCATATTCTAGGATGTTACATTATGCTACTATCCAAATTTTATACAATTCGGAGTTATATTGAATAAGATATCACATTTTTAAATTTTTGTAGGCTTGCGGGGTCCATCAGGATATGCATAGGGATATGTACCTTATTTTGAAAATATAACTACATGGGTCCTCTTAAAATATCATTTTATGTATTATTTCCAAGTTTCATGCATTTTGGATATGTTTAGGGATAGAAATTGCTCATTTTTTGGGGTTTATAGGTTGGAAAAGCACACTGCGAATATGCCACGCCATTGAATGCAATTTATGATCTGTTTTTGGTTATATCTTACCAAAACCATACAATTTAAATAAATATGAAATTTCAAGTCATTTGGAGTTGTTTTAGATAGGCATATTGCATAGTCATGATTTCTAGTCTTTTAATGCCTATGGGGTTTGCATATTTTTACTATATGCACTTGCTATTTAACGATTCTAATTTCCTTATATGTAGGTGCAGGTTTCTACATTGCATGAGGAACAAGAATAGGACCTCAATATCAAATAAAAAAGTGGTGGCATCATAGGCCCACCCACCTTGATTGTGGGTACGAGGAAGAACACTGGAAGTGCATCCGAGCTACTTGAAAGATTTGATCCTTTGGCACCCAATATGTAAAAATTGTATCAATGTAGAGACCTCAAGGGGAAATATATGTAATCATGGCTTTGGTCCATCAAATTAATAATAAAGGAACTTCATTTATTTCATTTCTTGTTTTACTTGCATGCTTCCATTTTGATGCTTATAAGCCATTAGATATAGATGCATATTGTTCTTTGTCATTAGGTGCACTGTTTTTCCCCTAATTTAGTGTGATGGAAAAATTATATGAAGTGGATGAGGATTGACTTGAGTTGATGCTTTGGGATGCAAAAGTGGGATTAACTATTGGAAAGGCCTCTAGGATAGGCACTTTGGATGAGTTGTTGTTAGTTGAGGTGGTTTGAACAATGAGTGGCTCAATGGAAAGATGGGTGGATGGAATAAATGGCTCATATAGGTTGGATATCAAGTTGTAGTACTTGAAAGGCTTGATGCTGGATTGAATGCAATGGACTTCTCCCTCATGTACATATTTCAAACATTGGTTTAATATCGAGGGAACACACTTTATTTCCCTAATTTAGGGATGTTCAAGAAGTATGTTATATTGAATATCCCCTTCCAATATGTTGAAGTGTACATGGATGGTCTTCACCCCCACTATTATTGGTAGAACTAAATTCCCCATAGTGGAACACGAAGCATCATTGAAGACCTGCAGGGTGAAGGTGGATGTGGTTATGTGGGATGATGGTAGGTTGAGATGTTTGATGGCTGGGGTGGTGATGAGATTTATGGAGGAACCAATATCAATGAACACTCTCTTAAATTATTTTATGTCAATATGAGCTACAATTCACAATGGAGGATCTAGTAATTTTGGTGATACACTCTTTTTCTCAAATTCATAGAATGTTGTTGAGGATTCCATGCAATTATGGACACTCTCCACAAAAGTGTTGAAGGTGTTAGGATATTCTATTTGTAGTTTTATGGAATTTAGTATTTCCATAAACACCTCACCATGTGGGGGAGATTTTTTTATTAGCTCATATATTGATAGTTTGACTAATGTCATTCTTAGGATTTGTGTCAATCAACTTATCAAGGTGATGATTGTTCAAGATGGATAATTTGTATTATTAATGGGTGGAGGTGGAATAGTTGGGCCTAGTTGTATGAGCACACTTGGTTGTGCTACAGGATCTGGTGCTACTTGGATCAAATCATTTTCTTGTGTGTGATTCATTTTTCTTTTCCCTCAGGTGATTACACTAATAGTGCCCATAAAACCTTGGTATAGTTGTGACAAATAATTAAATTGATTTGGAGGAACTGTAGAAGTTGAAGCTATCATTGCTTTTTGATTTACCTCATGATGAGATAATAGTGTTTGATATATTCCAATGTTTTTATTTGGTTGGGCTAAGGGGTTATCAATATTGATCTTTCCCATTTCAAGTAGATTTTGCACAATATTCTTAAATCTATACCAAGTCTTGAGTTCATACCCTTTCTACCAATGAATGATGCAGTATAGATGCTCTCTATAGTTTCTAGGTTTTGGCTTATTTGGATCTTCAAGCTTCATTTTTGATAATGTGAAAGCATGTGCATCATATAAATTTTGGAAAATGTATGAATATGGTTTAAAAAATGGGATGTAAATGTGTTTGGACCTGAATTGATGTTGTTGCCTTTCTACATGTTGATCTTGGTTCTACAACTATTGTGGGGGTGGAACTACTTGACAAGTCTATTGTTGTGGTTGTTACGAGGGTTGTTTTACTTATACTTGGGCTTGTTGGATTTACTGTGAAGATTTACCCAAGACTACTTGATTAACCTGAGTGGCCTTGGATTGGCCATGGTTATTCCCTTTTTATTATTTTTTTGCCATTCTTTATTTTTAGGTTTGTTTTCACCCTCTTGAATATTGATCTCTTCTATTCCTCAAGATTGGGTGAGTGCTTCTTTGAATGTTTTGTATTATTGTAGTTGTAATAACAAGGAGATAGGCTTGGCAAAAATCCTTATAAAAATTCATGTTAATTCCACCATAGGGAGAGAGAATGGCAATTTGGTCATGACCTCCCTCTAGTGGTTTCCAAAATCATAGACCGATTCATCATCATATTTTCATAAATTCAGAAAATCGGTAAATGTGGTCTTCTTTCTAATATTTAAGAAGAACCACTCCAAGAATTGATTCACTAGTTGCTTGAAAGTATAGATACTTTGATGCAATAAATGGTTGTAACAATCAAGGACATCTCCCCAAAATATCTGAGGAAAAGTATGGAGCATGAGTGCATTGTCATTAATGAGTCTAGTCACATGCTCTCGGGGGTCCTCATACCTCTTGAATTTTTCAAAGTTTTGTATTTTAAAGTCTACCATGTAGTGCAATGATGGTACCAAACCATGAATTAGATGATTTATTAGCTACCTTAGATTATGTTTCTGGTATTGCATGCTCAATATCTACATGGCTAGGCTATCAATCCAACTCTTCAAATATTGAAAGTTTGAATCCTCTAGAGGGTTCAAACCCTGGTTGGTTTACTACTATTGGAAATAGTATGCATTATTAGTAGGGTTTTTTTTATGTGGAATATTAGCATAAAATGAAATATGGTATGGTTGTTAATGATGGTTTTGATGATAATAAGAGTATGGAGGTAAGATGACATGCTAACTTGAAGAGTTAGCATACATTTGATTAAGTGGATTAGTGGCTATGGTTGTGGTTGGAGGATGTGATACCCAAGATGGATATTGAGTGAAGAAGATGTGTGGTTGAGATGTGAATGGTTGGTTTTGATTAATTACCTTTGACTACAACTTTGGGTTAGGATTAATGCTTTGGTTAGAATTATCTATGATCATTTTTTGTAATTATAGAAAGGCTTGTTGCATGGCAATCACAGATGAAGATGGTATGGCAATGTAGGTGGTAGATGATGAGGTTATTTGGGTGGCAACCATGTTAGTGGATGTAGATAGAGGGTAAGTGGTAAAATGTATTACTATTGAATGGAATATGTTATGATATATGGTATCTACATGTGTGATGAATCATGTGGATACAGACATCTACAAATTAGTGCTAACTGATGCTTTGTAGAGGGGGTAAGTATGAATGACATTTTGGTTTAGCAAGATGAAGGGTTTTTGGTTAGATGATGGTGGATGATAATGGGTTATGGTTGCAACAATCAATTCAAAGAGTGGATTCATAAAGACTTGGTTGGACTGTTGTGGGTGTGGGAATGTGGCTTCCTAATGTAATGTAGAAATGGTGTAGAGTGGAATGGTAAGAAAATGAAATGATGGGAAAACAAAACCAGCTACATTTAGGTATAGCCTAACAATATCCATGTCAACATATGTGACACAACCATCCATTGGTGTAGGTGGCTCACTCCTAAAAGTATCGAGGATGGTGGCATGAGTAGCCATCTAAATAATATTTATGTCCAAGATAGGGGCACCAATAGAGGGCCTGACATTAAGATTCATGAATGTAGTAGGGGCTACACTGATTTACCCTACCACAAAAATGTTAGGGGTCTAAAAATATTGAGATGGATACTCCATGGAAGAAGGCAACTGACTTTGAACTAGGGCTAACCTTCTAATTTGACCATAGGTTGTTACCATATGCACAATCAAAATGTGAATTCATGTGTGTGAATGTGTGATGGAAAATGTGAATGCATGTGTGTGAATGTGTGATGTAAGCACAAGCAAAAAACACACAAAGAAAATAAACAAACAAGTTTTGCTACTAAATTTTCTCAAAGTTTTAAAAAGTTTTTGACAAGCAATGTGCAATGTTTAACCCTAAAATGAATCTACATATTTCACCTAGATGCTCTCACACACTTACCCAGTGATGAAGTTCGAGTTGTGAAACCCACCAGGACTTGGTCATGAAACCAAAATATGATGAGGGAGCCTAGGTTATACCAACCATCACCTAGTTCACCATGGGAAGCGATACACCCTCTGAAGAGGAATGCATGTTATTTTACATGGCTATAATAGTTCTTGGATCAGCCTTGGAAAAATAATGGGGTAATCTATTAGGGGTTAGTGGTGATGTCCAAAATTTGCCAATTTTCACGTGCAAGTGCATGAAGGCTTCATTTATTGTTGTGTAATGCAATATAATATGCAATTATATTTATTGCCTAAATGTAGAAAGTAGAAACATACAATAGTAGAAAAAATAGATCAGGGACCAAATGACTAATTTTAGGCAAGTTCTACCAAAATTTTGAAATATAGAGCCAACCATAGGTGGGTGGTTAGATCTGGCTAATCACAATTGCACTGTTAACCAATCATGCATGTGCATTTGGGAGTTCCCAACAGTAGACCCACAATTTTAGTTGTATGCTGGAAAGGAAGGTAGAGCAGGTCTAAAACCCTAAATGAGCTTGGTATATTCCTAATCAGGCTAAGCAGATTCTATAATGACTAAACTAAAATGCAAATTCTTTTTATTTATTTTTTTAAATGTGCCTAGTCTAAGACCTATATGTAAACAAAAGCAATCAAGGGTAAATAATATTAATTAACCTAATGCAAAAATCTAAAGCAAAAGAGAGGGAATAAGGGTTTTAGATGTACAAAACAATTATTATTTTATTTCTCCTTCCTGTCTATTCAATTTCTTATCCATGGTTCTGCAATGCTCTAACCACAGATGTGCAATTTCATAGAAATCTAGCCACTGGTCCATGGTTCATCCTATATATAATCGTGCATGTGTGGTTGCTCAAGTGTAGGTATAAATAAACATGGGATATAGATCCATCAACTTTTAATTTCTAATCTTTGCATGATTGAGCTCCAAAAACCTGCAATCATGGAAAAACATAAATTAGTAATAATTTTCAGCAAGGAAATGACAAATATAACCCTTAGGGGGTCCCACCATGATCACAATTTATGTAGCCAAAAAAATTGAACACAAAAATGTATACAAAATAGAAAAGATAACTTGCAATATGAAAAATGATATTTCCTTTATATTAATACAGGGGAGCCTGAATCTCTCAATTTTACAATACTTTGTATTTACCCCAATGTATTGGGGGTAATGTTACAATGATCTCTCTTTTGAATACAATGATTTGATAAAAAGAGGGGGAGTCTTCCAAATCTCCAACAAGCTACAATGTGTTCTTTGCTTCTCTGCTACAGCTTCAAGGGTGAGTAGGCTTTCGATATCCAGCAATGGGACCTCTCTAGCTTCAACAGCTCTCCAAGTACTTATCTCCTACACACATGACAAATAAAATAAGTATTAGTAGCACCATCGATCAAGATAGAAAATATCACTACAAAACTCTAGTTTTAGGAACATGAAATACAATGTAGAAAATATAAAGATAAAAATCCTAAAATGCCTCGTTGAAAATAATTTTTATTGATCTACATGTCATGCTTTTTTGAGTTTTGAGCAACCACAAATGTACGATTAGGTCTAGTCAACCATGGATAGGTGATGAGGAAATCATAGATGAGCATTTGAGGCTTAATTTTAGAAAGCTCCAAAGGTGGACTTCAAGGCTTCAAATATTTAGTTTCCTTAGGATGCGTGTGAGCTCTTGGCATTATTTTGACAACCTGACAATGTATGTTATCAATCTCCTTTGGTTGATGGGGTGAAGGTGCCTTAATAGACCCATTAAGGGTTTGGATGGAAAAGGGAGGTGGCAAGATAATATTACCAAGTGGTAATCCAGGGATTCCAAATGGAAGGGGCAGTTAGAGTGAGTCACTTGGGATATCTCACTTAACTAGGGTGATGTGGTTGCAAGTGAAACAAGGTGTGAGGGATGTACCATGTGAAGGGAAAAATGGGTATATGAGTGTGGAAGATGTGGCAAGGGATTTTGGTGAGGTGGCTAAGACACATGCTTAGTGAATAGGTAGGGTATCCTAGGGGGATTTTCTAGATTTATTAAAATCTAGAAAATAGGATAATATGCAGGATTTTATACACCTAAGTTTAGACTTAGGTATATAACTTTATTATGAAGGGTTGTGATGTGGGATGCAAATGAGGTTTTGTGGATGCCTAGATTTTGGTGTCTACACCTTCATCATAGTCATTACATATCATAACTTCTACACATGATACCTTTTAAGTTTTTCTCATCTCCAAGTACAAATATTACATTTCAATATATTAATATATAATGTTCAATAGTTTCATATTTTTTACTATCTTCCATTTGATAGGTCTTTTCTCCATTGAGATTTGAACATAAGTATATGGATCAAGACAAATATTTAAATGAATATGCAAGCCTAACATGCATCATGGAAATAAAATCATGCAAGAACAATGCAAGATTTTGGTTTTGAGGATTTAAAAATATTATTTCAATGCTTATTAGTCATAAATGAGAGAAGCCCTTCTCTCACTCAATTATGGATATTTTGCTACACAAGCCTCATTAATCCCATTGGATAAATTTACTATTCAACCCTTCAAGGGTAAATAATAATTTCCTCATTTATTAAATATAAAATTATTTTAATACATTATCTCCATTAATAATTCTTACAATCTTCTTTTATAACATGGGTTTATTACTCTCCCAATAGATCCAACTATAATCCTCATATTTTTTCATAATTTATAATTTTCTTAGTTATAAATTTTAACATGCCTTATACAACCTTTCATTTCAATGAATCATCATTTACAATTTTCTAAAATAGATAAAGTACAATAAAATATATAAAGCATAATATAATAAGGAACCAAGTTTGGTTGACATATCATGTTAAGGAGGATATAATAAGTTTTATAAATTGAAGCATGAGATCTTCTTTTCAGTTATTGAAATACCATATATTATATTCATGATATCTCCTATTGAGATATTAAAATAGTTGAACACATGTTTTAAACAAGCAATAATATATGTAGAAGTTGTCAAACTTCCAATGAAACTTTACATTATTACACTTGCTAACAGGTTTCTATCTAATATTCTAGAAAACTATACCTTAAGCTCCTTAGTTTATCATATTTTGTTCTACATTCAAAATTATTTAACTACAACCAATATTTAGCATACCTTTTTAAGGAAAAATCAACAATTTAAGGCTCCTCTATGATGACTTTATCATCAAGTAAGCATTATCAACAAATTGTTAAAATATTCAAAGTATATACAAGTTCATGTTGGACTAGATAAAGGAAATGCCTAAATTATACTTTGGTTTAACTTGACCTTAAAATAAGTAAAAAATTTAGGTGATACTAGAAATATATCTCATACACCAATTAGATATGCCAATTAGGATGGAATCTAACAAATCACCTAAATAATGAAAATAAATACTCAAATCATATATATAATTTATGAGAATTATGTCCTTTTCTAAGTAATCAATATTGACCTTGGTTACACCAAGGTTTTAGATTTTATGATCTAAAACAAATACCCTAGATTTCACACTCACAAATTATTTCATGTTCTTGCAATTTTATGAATAAAACTTATAGTTCAATTTAGTACTTAATATTGATTCTCTTTCATGGAAAAACCAATGCTTGAATATGTTGATGTTTATTTTAATTCATCAAAGAAAATATTACTCCAAAAGAAGCCTAAATATCACACTTTACTTCACTATTATGACAATGTCATAATGTAGATTTTTTATTATAACCAACACAAGCCCAATTGAAAATTGGCTAGAGGGACCCCTAAGCATAGGGGTAATGACTCTTTTGCCTTTATAGAAACCTCCTTTCTTTATTATTCATTTACTTACACATACACACATGCAAATGTTTCTACATGATTGTTTTACCCTTGTAGGTTGTTAGATTGAAAATATATCATTTCCCAATTCACATTTATCTCAACTCTGATGGTTGTCCCATACTAATCCAACCATGAGATTACCTAGTCTTGTAACCACAAAATTCATCAACAATACCATGTTCTACAAAATAACATAATCCAACTCAAGTAAGCATAAAATACAACTATCAACTCATCTTGATAGAAAAAATAGAATCATGCATTAATTATCAATACAACAATACCTCAATCAAACAACAAGAGAGGTCCTTCTAAGATGGATAATTACACACATAATTTTTTGCTTCATCAACCTAAATTATTGCAATTTTTTGAACATACAATCATTAATTTATTAGACCATTTCTACAAATGAATTCAAAATGTTCTACCTTGATTATTTTTTATTTTGGACTAGAATTGAAATCAATAATCACAAAGGACTAAGGCATTATTTTAGCAAAGATATAGCATATGCTTAGACCAAAAATATATACTAGATGTATAAGACTTAGAGACTAAGTTTATTTACATAAGAAAAAAATACTTGGGTGATTGAGTGCATTTAGGTAAGACCAGAAGGCTTGAGTGAAAAATTGTGACATAAATTGTTTGAATTGCATGCTTCTGGGATGTCAAACTTAGAGGAACAATATTATTTAGTTATTTTTTATCATACAATTTAGAGAGTATATATGAAATAAAATATTATCAAATGTACCTTAGAGGGTGCTCAAAAATATGACTTAATTTTTCATGTTGAGTTGTGCTTCAATGAAACTGCTTCAACTAATCCTCTATTGCTCGGCTAAACACGAATATGCCTAACACATCTTAGGAATTTCCATTTCTTATTCTAGTATATGTATTGGGCATTATTTTTACTTATTATCTTAGTTATATATAGTCTCATATTCCTCTATACATTACATTGAACATTATTTCATTTTTCCAAAGTGCATAAATTATTTTTCTATTTTTTATATAGTAGAATACTCTATTCTTTTACTACCTTTTATTGACACAAGCACACATCGGATGAATAAATTTTATTAAACTTAAGATTTTGCATTTGATAAGAAAATTCTCAACTAAGACTTTCAAACAATTGCATAAAAGCATGACATGCACAAAATAAACTTAATAGAGAACTTCTCTTGGGTTGGCTCAATTGTTTTTGACCACATATATAACAACAAGTTAATAAATTGACACTCTTTCTCCACCTTAAAACAAGCATACATAGAACCTTTTGGTATATAAGTAAGAAATATAAATATCATGACTCAAATGGACTCAACTAAACTCTCAAAAAATACCCTTACAACATTTCAATGGCTTCCTATAGTTCTATACCATGGATCTAATACCACTATTAACAAATGAGCTTGATTCAATAATCAATTCTTAATATATCAAGGAAGGATAATACTCTCACAATATACCAAAATGCAACACATATATATTCATGCCATGATTCAAATTAAATAAACACTCTATACTCAAATGGATGACAAGTCTACAATGCATTATAGTACAAAATGATGCACTAAAATTCGATACATACAATCTCTCTTGCAACCCCTACATAAAGCCTTTACATGGAGTCTCTTGAAATTTCATCTTCAACTATATCTTCATATCCTCAAACTCACAAGAGGCATAACACTTCATATTTATTAGAGGATAAATATTTTATTAACCTTATAATAATAATAAAACCTAATGATTACATGAAACCAAAGATAATTACAAAGTACTTGCAAGGTTCTGAATAATGTAATATTCTCCAATAGTTGGTACATATTATTGCAAAATTTATAATACATGTTTTGAAAAATAGTCTAGATCTGTATTCCAAAAAAATAATCTTCACCTAACACAAGTTTTCCACCATCCAATATTTGAATAATTGATAGAAATAGATTACTACCTCAAAAAATATAAAAAGAACAATAAAACTATTAATATATGACCCTAGAAATGGTTAGTTGGATTGCTACATACAACAAATACATTAACCAAATAGCACACAAGGTATCTCAAAGTGAAACTGCATGTAACCGATAAAAAGATAAAAAAAAATAGGGTATACATAGGAGGTAGATAGTAGCTAAATGTGATACAATATCCAAGTGTTGTATTCTAATAATACAAATAGAAATTCTCAAGATCTCTTTAAGAACACAATTTAAGGAGGCTATAGCTAAAGAAAGTCTATGCAATTTGACATGCTTTGAGCAATATATAACCAAAGAGACATCTCTATCATCAAGGTTTGATATTGTATCTAAATATTTAAAGTAGATAGTCATAGGATCTTAAGTAAGAACTCAACATTGTGCCCTTATGGCATTAAATATCTATATATGAACTTGAATATGCCAGGTTTCTTTCAACCAACTCTAATGGGCCATTTCTCATTATATTTATATGATCACCCTTAATACGGGGGCTCTACTTTTGTTCATGGTATAAATAAATAAGAAAAAGATAACAAACAATATTAATACATTAGATGTTTTACGCTTATGTAGAAAGAGATTCCTAATATTCACTTGTTTATTTAGTATTGCACTATAAAAATTGTTGATGGTTTCTTATTTGTTGATGAGGGAGGATGGTTGGGTTTACAAGTTATGTGATGCATAGACATAAGCGACCCCTCTATTGTCTTTATATGTTTGTTTTTATTAAAAGGTTATTTGGGTCTTGATTTTAGTTATTGGAGTCTAGATATTATATGTCTTGAAGCAAACCTCTTATTCGATGTACCTTTCCTTGGCTAAGCATAGATTATTCCTACTTCTTAGTCTATCTTTTTTTCTCATACAATGGAGACATTGGATTTGATTGTGGTATTTCTTGATGTTTCTCTCTTCAAAAATATCCAATTGCTCCCCTAAGAAGGAAAAGTTATTCTATGTGGAGGTAAGGGAGAAAAATGCTTGGTTTTTGAGAAGGATGAGCCATTCTTCTAAGTCATGATTTTATTTTTGTTGCTAATCATAGGTAATACTCTTATGGGTTATCTATTGAATTATCCTTTTAGAGAGTTTTTTTTTTTGTTTCTAGCATAAGACATTTTCAATAGCGTAAGCCATCCACATGACTTTTTTGGGGTTTTATCCTTGAAGCTCTATGTTTATTTGAACTTGAAATGTAAGAAACAATTTATCACATTATTGGTATTTTTGCTTAAAATTTAATAATACCTTGACTTACAAAATTTAATTATCATCTTGGTGAGTAAATTACAGTTACCCACTATGACTTATGAAGTAATGAAGACATATATGTACTTAAATGCAACTCTTCACCAGTCCCATAAAATTATTTAGCCACCATACTATGTGATATGTAATAGGATTGGGTTTTTTTCATGTATTATGCAGACTAGCAATCTCACACAGCTAGAGAAACTTTGCATTAGGAATAAAAATTATTTAAACACAAGATAACGATAAAAAACTTTGTGCTTGTGATGAAAACTTAGTTATTCATAGCTTAATATGATCTCTTTTTTAACTAAAATTCTTGTTGAAATAAAAAAGTGTATATTAAATTTCATACAACATATACCACTATTTGAAACACACATAAATCATGAAATTCATTTTTTGTTTTAGAATTTATACTCTTTTAGAAATTGTGGGTTTATGGGACAATAAAAAGCACTAAAAGATATCCTAATCCAAAATTAAAGATTGAAGTGTATTGATAAGCATCCATATTTATTTTTTACTAAATTATACGAGTTTTAAAAACCATTGTAATATGCAACCAACTTGCATGAAACTAAAGCAATTATGAAAAACAGAGCTTAGGGAAATTTTTCTTTAAAAATGACTCATAGTTCATGAGCCATATCTTTGCATAGAGTTGTTTGATTTAGATGATTATTGCATCATTTTGTATAGAATTTTAATATGTTTGAAATGAGTGGTTATATAAAATAATATTAGTATTGATGGAAGTATTACCACATGAATATATCTATTCATAACTAGGATAACATTAGGAATTTTTTAATAAAAATATTGCATCCTTTAGGAGCCATATCTTTGTGTAGGGTTATCTAATATAGATGATTATTGGACCAGTTTGTGTGGAATTTAAGATATTTAAAATGAGTGGTCATATAAATTAATCCAAGTGGTATTGAGTTAGATACAACCCTATGAAATAAACCATCTACAACAAGAGCAGTGACAAATATTTAAGTCATGGGAAAAATTATAAATATCTATCAACCAAGGTTCATATGATGGGAGGAGAAATGGACGGATAGGGAATTATTAAGGAAGTAAATTGTATCTAGATAGAATATTTTAGCTAAGTTTTATTTATACCTTCATTTTATTAGATATTTTGCATGCAAATTATTGTAGGTCTATTTTAAAAAAATATAATTGTTATAGGATATAATGGTAAATTTCAATAAATATCAAGTTATGGTTTCCTTTTCATGGATATATTTATATATAAATCCTTAGAATCATACCTAGTAGTATATATTAGGGAGTATATATTAGAATCAGCAGTATTGAGTAATCCAAGTGGTATTGAGGTAAACACAACCCTATGAAATCAACCATTTGCAACAAGAGCAGTGACAAATTTTTAAGTCATGGGAAAAAATTATAGATATCTATCAACCAAGGTTTGGATGATGGGAGGATAAATGGAGGGATAGGGCATTATTAAGGAAGTAAATTGTATCTAGATAGAATATTTTAGCTAAGTTTTATTTATACCTTCATTTTCTTAGAAATTTCACATGCATATTATTGTAGGTCCATTTTAAAATAAAATTTCAATAAATATCAAGTTATGGTTTCGGATTTATTTATAGTTAAGTTCTTAGAATCATACCTAGTAGTATATATTAGAATCATACCACTTACCTAGGAAGTACATGGGAAGTTCCTGGGAAAAACTTCACGGGCCATGTAGGGGACTTCCCTGGGAAGTCCTGCACCACTTACCTACAACCCCTCCTTGGCCCTATCCCAGATCCTTGGCCTTGTCCTAGATCCCTGGCCTTGTCCTAGATCCCTAGAACTTCCTTTGACCTTCCTGCTTAGCTAGTAGGCACTTAAGATGATCTTGTTGGGGTGGGAGATCATTGTTCCATTTTTATGCCCCTTTCCTTATTATTTTGTGGGGTTTTATTCTGGTTCCTATGATATGGTATGTCCTTGGGTTTTTTTGGGATATCCCTGGGTTATGTTCTAGTTCCCTGGAATTCCTTTATCCTCATACTTTGCTGTATGGTGTTGCAAATAATCTCCTTGGTTTGGGAGATCCATGATTCTCTTGTCTACCCATTTCCATGTCTTCTAGTAGGGTTTTCCTTTTGGTTCCTGTGAACTGGGATGTCCCTAGGATTTTCTGGGTTGTCCCTAGTTTTTCCTAGGTTCTCCTTTGGGTTTTCTAAGTTCTTTTAGGAACCCTTTCCATTTTTTCTTGCAAGGTCCTATTTGGTGCTAAGGATCAAAGGTTCTTCTAGTGCAGTGCATTGTGGCTAGGGTTTTTTGGCTTCATGAGCAACTCTTCATAGTATTTTTTGGCTTGGTCAAGACCTCACACTTATTCCTATGGTGTTGCTCTTTGGGTTTCCAATTGTAGGTTTGATGGTGGGTTCTCAACTTTTTGTGGCTTTGAGGAGGCCTCTGTACTGATTACTACTATGTTCCTACGATCATCCTCTTCTAGATTTATAAAGTTGCTCATTGGTGGTATTGGTGGCTGTTATGGAGCTCTTGCTAATTTTTTTCTTGACATTTGGTAGGTCCCTACACTTTCTTGTGGTAGCTCATGCTTCACAACTTCTCTTTTAAGGTTTCCTAGTACATCCCCACATTTTCCCTTGGCTCTCATTTTTGCATTGCTATTTCCTCTATCTCCCTTGGCTGCTAAGTAGGTTTTCTTGCTGCAATAGGATTTCATGGCCTCTAGAGTCCTCTGGTTACTGTTCCACTTATAGGCCTATCTGGGATGATTATCCTCATTATTGTATCCTTTTATTACATTCCTTTGCATCGTCAAGCAAGAATTTTTTGGGTTTCCTACTCTAATTTTAAATTTGAATTTTAAAATTATTGTATTGGGTGGGTTGTCCTATTTCAATTTTTTTGGGCAGGTTTACCCTTTTTCATTTCTTCCTTGCACATGCTTCTAGGATGGTACTTTTGCACATGTATTTTTGGGCTGTTTTTGGTTTTATGGTGCTATCCCAGACTTCAATGTAAATATTAAAAAAAATTATCTTTTAAGGATATCCTTTAGCCTTTCCTGTAAGGCTATCCTTAGCCTATCTTGAAAGGCATTATTTATGTATTTCCTCTAGATTTTAGGGTCATTTTATTTGGCCTTAGGGCCTTGCTTTTAGTCTTATGACTTATTGTAATCATGTTTTGGGATCCTTGATAAAAACCCATTTTTAATTAAATTTAACTGACAAAATATATATATTAGGGAGTACGTCATAGAGCAATGATACTCATTGCTCAAAGGTAAGGCAATAATTGGTAAATCTATTGGGTCTTGGACAAGGGCTTCAACTTTGAGATAATGGATTGATAGGAGATGGAATTCTCCAAGAGCGAGTCTATACTTTCTTCTCAAAGGTTTATTCCTATCCATTTTATGTTCTATGGAGGAAAGAGATAGAATCCTAAAAGGGGGTCCTTGATTTATAGGAAAATATTCCTTACCTACTAGTATGGAGGCTTTACATTTGAAAATGTAAATCTATCCCTAGTACTAGCTTGGGTTGCCCATTGAATTTTAGAAAATGGATACCTTCAAGGTAATAGGAAATACTCTAGTATAATTATTTGAGATTTTAGAAACTAAAAAATATAGAGTCTTGGTCATTTATACCTAAATATTGGTCATGGTTGATATCATTAAGCCTTTACTATAATCAATCATTCTTAAGTATGGGGGTAATTTGTGGATCCAATATTATGAAAACATATATTTTAGATGTAGGATATGTCATTAGGTGGGGCATATTGAGAGATCATGCTCTAAGAAGATTCTAGCATAAACATATGTAGAAAACTGTAAGAGAAATTAAAAATGGATAGATGCATTTCAACATCCAAAAAATAGGTCTAGACAAATAAAAGTAAATAAAAAATGGAGACCAATAAGGATATTAGAAGAAAGACAATTGTTTTGGGGCTTTAGCCTATGAAGAAAAAGTATATAGGAGCTTAGAGTACATGGTACACGATTAAAATATTAACTAGGAACCTTCTACTCAATGTGATTCCAAGTTAGGTATGAACATTCCTACTAAAACTAAGGAATGTGCCTCATAAAATTTTGAAAAATCCCTTGAAGTACCATGCACCATTCAAGAAAAGGAAAGTGGTATAAAATACATAGTATTAGATGTTAATACTTCTACCATTAACAAAAAATTCTAGAAAATGATCAAGATAAGATAAATTTTTAATTAGTAGAGCCAAGAGAGGATACATCACATAAAAAAAGTTATGAAATAATGTTAAGGAATAGAATAATAAGAGCTATTCCTGATACTAGAAATATAAAAAGAGAAAAAAAATCAAATTATCAAGTGAGAGCTAGGGAAGCAAGAGCAAACATAGATAAAGGAACATAATATAAATTAGTTGAGATTCTCTTTACCAAACAAATAATTGATTGGTAATTTATAGGAGGGGACAATATCCTCTAATCAGACATGATTATCACATCATAGAATAAAAATGGTTCCAATGATCCCTCAAAGTAGAGGTGTATCAAGGACCTTTATTTAAGTAATATATTTGATATTCATTATATCCAAGAAATTAAAATGATAAAGAAATAAGTTTCCAAAAATATGAAAGTAGTATGTGCAATATGTGAATGGGATACTAAGGATTTAGAAGGAACGACGTGGTAAATTCTACATGTTATAATCTAGTTAGAACCTCCTATGAAACTGTTCATAAAACTAGGTATTGGATGTTCTCATTAGTCATATGCCACTTTGCGAATATTCATTTCATTCTTATCAATGTCCATATACTTACAACTTAGGTATATTAGAAGTATCAAGTGGTATTTTAGCCTTTATGAGAAGTAAAGACCAAAAAATATGATTCATGATCACTAGAAAGTTTAATACCCGTGGCTAAAAATTTTGACCACATTCAAAGGATGAAGAAATAGTTGCAAAAAGTTACAAAAAATGATTAAGTGTTGAAAATTTATTGGATTTTTTTGGTACTGAGATCATCCTAAATCCATGGATGATGGAAGCAAATGCCAACAAACAAAAATATCTTTGCAAGAATGGATAGTGAGCAAATCAACACATCATAGAGATATCCAAGAGCTACGCCCAAGGGAGAGTCATCACCTAAAAACTATTTTTAGGCTATAAAATTCCTAAAATTGGACGTGGTAGGTCAAAGCATAGTTAAACCTCACCACCTATCTAGAGTTGCAATAGTCAGGGCACATTTGAACAAAAAGGCTCAAGGTCATGCTTCCTCTAGCAATGATGTCACCAAAATAATAGATGCCCAATGCTACAAAAATCAAGTGAAATATGTTCAAGATTAAAAGTTAGCCCAAAGCCACGCCATCCTAAGTGATGATGTCAAACCTCCCTAGGACCATGCTTAAAATAGCAAAGAAGTACAAAGAGCCCAAAAGTACCCAAGTCTAGGACTCAAGCTCAAACTCATGACTGCTCTATATAGATAATATAAAAGATAATCTTGGAGTTAGAATTCAAGATCATCAACCAACATTAATCTAGATATTCATCATAGTATTTTCCAACTGTTCCCAACTAGAACCTCGATAATACAACCACTTGCAAAAATCTATTGCAGATCAACAAGCCAAATTTAAATGTAGACACTGATTAAAATCTAAACCATTTTCACTGGACTAAACGCTTGTCCCTTTCTTGGTGCTTTCAGTGGTGTAAAAGGTTTAAAATTATTATGGCATGGCAGTTATAGGGGCAGACTGCATGAAGATCTGTGTGGTGGCTTCCGGGGTGGACAACACATAATACTATGGCAGCCATAAAAGCTAGACAGTCTGCCCAAATTTGTGGCAGCTATCGATTCCACCATGTTAAAAAAAATAAAAAATCTAAAACATTTATGCCAACTTTTGGAACCTATGTACAACTATTTACAACAATTTTTCATAACTGAATTTAAATCTTACATTGCAATATTCAAATAAGTAGCTTATAAATATGAGTTTAGACCTCATTCAAAGGGTTGGATCTATAGTCCTTTCTTGGTATTATAATGTAATCACTACTGATCAATGAAATGATAGTTGTTTTGTCTCCATGGTTTTTGCATATATAGGTTTTCTAAGAATCATATTTCTAAGTCATTTTTGTTACACTGTAGTGTTGGTTTATTCTGTTGAAGTAGTTCTATGTTTAAATTACCTATTGTATTGCTAACATTTATGGTCCTTAAAATTATTAAAATCTTTAGATATTCATCTTAAGTCATTTTTGCTACATTCTACATTTAGTGTATTCTATTAAATAAATATTTTTATTGCCTATTGGATTGCTAATTGTGTAAATCCTTGGAATTATTAAGATGAGTGTAATGAGGTGAATGATATTTTATGTGTTATCATTAATGGTTGATCTATTAAGTGCCATGAAATAGTTTAATATTTCATTATTTATGAGATCCAATGCTATCACACTATATCTCGACCATATTTTTGCTCTTCCCTAAACTTCGTCTCTTTATTGTTTTCCTAGAGGATTAAATATTTGATGGATAGTCTTGATCTCATCGATGGAGATTATATGTTCATATGGTGACTCCCAACCATATATATAACCTAGAAAATACTAGTCATCAGTTCCATATTTCACCTAGAATGGTGAGTTTAAGTGTCCACTTTTCCATGTATAAATGATCATAAACCCCGAGGCATCAATTTATATATTTGTGAGGTAGAAAATTTCCCAATTCTAGTTGACCCATCAATGTACTAATAATATTACCCATCTTGGTATGATCCCTCTCAATGTCCCAAACCTTCATGAAATACCTAATATTACTTTAAAAACCCTATCCACCTATGAAGGCAAAGAGAAATATACCTTCAAACATTGTCAAGATATAGCCTCTCTAGCTACTGTTCATAATATTATGTATGTAGATGTAATAATTAGTCTACTGATTATTTCTTTCATAGGTAAAGTGTTGTTATGGTATAAATATTTAGATAACAAAAGTATCTACACATGGGATGACCTGCCTAAAGCTCTTATTAATGAGTTTGATAATATTGGAGATCCTTTATTACTACTTACTCATAATTCATCAAGAAATATTCTCATGAAAACATTTTTGACTTCAATGTTCATTTCAAAAGAACCTAAAAAAGAATTCCCTAAGAATTCTAGCCATCTCCAAATCAAGCATATATTTATTATATTCATGTTTTTCATCCAAATTTGAGCATCCTCATTCAAAAATCCAAATAAAAATTATTCCCCATATATTTTATAAAGTCATACATGCTAAAAATATGCTAATCATAAAATGCAATTTACCTCACAAAGATACCTTCTCATCATTTGATGTTTGCATAAAACCATATCACATGTCATCAATGAAGAATCTTGATTCTTACTCTTCTCAAGTCCCTCAGATTCAAGGTGTTTCTATCATTCAAAAGGAAAAACTTTAAACATAATATGAGTTAATATGAATTATTTAGAAGTTTATTTAAGATGTCAAGAGAATGGAAGAATGGCTTTCATAGAAAAAATGAAATGATCCTTACAATGATGGGACTACATTGCTGAAATTCTATTGATATATCAATATTTGACCTCTTATTAGTCTATAATGCAATATAAAGAAGAGAATATAGCAAGATGTGAATTATGGAAGAAAATAAGAGTGATATGCTTATTCCAGTTGAGCCTTCATCATATAAGAAGATCAATATTGAAGCATAAAGTTCTAGCCAATTTTTTTGTGGATAACCTCATTGGTAAACAATGTGATGACCTTCAACACAATTCCAAATCAAGAATATTTTGAAGAGGTAAGTGTCAAAACCATTCAATAGAAATATTACAAATATGGTCATTCTTAGCTTCCAGAAGACCAAGCTATAGATAAAGAAGATCAAGTATGCACTCAATATTTAATTCTAGTAAAATATTTGAACCAGAGAAGGGTTGGGTGATATGAAAATTTGTATTTCCCAACTATAACTTTAGGATAGAGAATAGAAATGGTGGGACGATTTCATAGCCTATTCAAGAATTATGTTGCAACACCAAAACATTTAAGAAAATACTTGCTAATGATTGAATAGGTAGATATTGTGGATATTTCCATACGAAATTCAAAAGGAGACAAGGGCGTACCTATAAAAAAATTGCTCTTATAAAATAATTATACTCCATTTTATGTCTCTTTATTTAGAAAAATATATATTACACAACTGTGTAGTAGAATCAAAGGCTAATATTTCAATCATGTTGGTAGAAATCTACAAAATTTTGGGGTTAGATGTAGATATTCTAAAATATAAATCACTATATTTCAAGGGAAAACTGGTAAAAAGAGTAGGCATTTTATTTTATTTTATTTTATTCTTATGATGGTATGTGGATGCCCAAACTTGGTTGTCATCTAATATATAATGGTTATTTATGTACCTCTATTGTTCAACATGTGCTTATTTGGATATTTCTTAAAATAGGTTGGGGATGTCTAAACCAAAGCCAATATCAAATGGTAATATAAAGGATTAAGAAGATAATTTACATATATAATAAATGCATACATCATTTCCACATTAATAATTACAAAGATCAAGAAGCAATCCTACTAAAAGAAGTCATCCACAACATGAGATCAAAGGCTAGTAAACTACCAAAAATAGAGATAGTCCATTCTAAGCGATATTATCTATAATCTGATGATAGTCCATACCATGATTTGGTAGGCAACTGTACTCTTTACTAGGATACAAAAAAATATGATTTCTCTTGGTTGGTAACTCATTTGATAAGAGAAAAAAATGAATAGAAGACAAAGACCTGAATAGAACCCTAGATAAGGAAGTATACACATAAAAGGCTAGAAGACTCAAAACTTAGTTGGATGGAATTCAATACAAGACAAAGTGCTATAATATTCACACATGGTTAAACCATGGGATCTCCAAAATAAAACTCACAATAAAAGTATACTCCATAAAATATTGAGAGTAGCTCTAAATTTCCAAACAAAAAACATGAAGAAAAACTCAAGTGTGGCATCATATGGTCTGAACATTGCATATTCATAGGATAGTATTGAATAAATTCTTTGGGCTATGTGTGGGAAAACATGCCAATTTTTTGTGTACATAGCCAATAAGTAAATAAAATAGCTAACTACAACTATAATCAACATGATAATGGTGAGCTCATATGAGAGCATGATGCCTACATCAATTTTTACATAAAATAAGGAATATAAAAAAATATATCATGCCATCATGTGATTGTGATTTGATCAAACTAAAGGTACAACAAAGGTTTGGCAAAGTAAAATGGAGATTTGAAATTTGAAATGAAATATGGTTGCCACAAAAATTGTTCACATAACATTTTTCCCTCTCTCTATGTTCTTTTCAAAGTATTTCCCCATCATTAATACTATGACTCCATAGCCCAATGGATAAGAGAAAAACAATTTAAAATTCACAAGGGATGCACCTAAAAATATTACATGGCATGAGGCAGAACCAATGCAACCTGTGCGAGTTAAGCACATCATACTATATCAATCATGATATCAGTAGAATGAAAAGCAACCAAAAAAAGAGGATCTCAATTAACATAAGAAGATACATGAATAAATAGTTCATGGAAGGCCAATATTTTGAAAAGAGCACTTGATCAAAAGGTACAACTCTACAAATGCTAACTGGGAAAATCATCATTTATGACTTGAGTCTATATAAGGATTGTTATGCAAAATAAATTTAAAGAAGACATTCTTAAAATGAGTGTGAATTAAAAGACTCAAGCATTGAATTGATTGCCAAAGGGAAATCAACATAGGAAATTCCTGATGGTATGCGTAAAAAAAGAAAGAAGTGTGAAGGAGATGAATATCAGCTTGCAAGTGACTGTAATAGTTGCTCATGGAAATTTATCTATTCCTAAAGTGAATTTCAACTATAGCAAAGTATGCTCATAAAGATACTTTTTTTAGGGGTATCCCATGAATCAAGTATCCCTTTCTACCATTTTCGTGAGGAAATTCCATGACTATATTCCCATTCATTTCTTATTTTTATGTTGTATTATTATTTATTCTTATGTTCTCTCGTAAATGTGCCATAAACTCCTTTGTTTATCAATGTAATTATTTTCTTCCCTTACCATACCACATAAATAATTATTTCATACTATGTTTCTTCCCTATCCTTTCCATCCATCCTTTTTCTCTTTATCACCCTTTACCCCCTTTTTGTGTGTGTATTCACTTCTCACTCCATATTTTTTTTTTCTTCTATCACTCATTACCTTCCTTCATCCTATGATAATTATTGATTTTATCTCTCACCCTATTTCCTCTCTCCCAACTTTTATTCTAGCTCCTTTTTTATTTTCTTCTTTATTTAAAAGTGCTAAGTTTAAAATAAAGGTCATTTGAGTTCTCCATTTCTATGAGCAGAAATACTGCAAGAGGTGCCAAACATGTGGGTCAAATTTTTGACCATATTCAAAGGATGAAGAAATAGCTACAAAAAATTACAAAAAATGAATGTGTTGCAAAGTTTCTAGATATATCTGGAATTGGGATCAACCCAAACCCATAGATGATGGAAGCAAACATCAACAAAAAACAAGATATTCGTAGGAATGGGAACTGAGAAAATCAACACATTGCAAAGATATCTTGGAGTTGGGTCCAAGGGAGAGTCATGGCCTTAAAGGAGTTTGAGGCCATGAAATTCCTAAAATTAGGCCTCATGGGTCAAAGTACATTCAAACCTCATCACCCTTTTGGAGCCACAATAGTCAGGGCACATCCAAACAAAAGGCCCAATGTTGTGATTCCTTGAGTGATGATATCACCAAAAATAAGAGATGCCCAACATCATGCAAAGCAAGTGAAAGATATAAAAAACTAAAAGTTAGTCTGAATCCATGCCATCCTAAGTGATGACATCAAACCTCCTTGGGCCCATGCTCAAAATAACAAATAATTACAAAGAACCCAAAAGTGACCAAACCCAAGACTCAAGCTCAAACCCATGATTGCTCTATAGAGGCCATATAGAAGATAAGCATGGAGTTAGAATTTAAGAGCATCAACTAATATTACTCTAGATATTTTTCATAGTGCTTGTCAGTTGTTTCCAATCAGAACCTATATAAAGCAACCAATTGTAAGAATTTATTGTAGATCAAAAAGACAAATTCAAGCATAGACATAGATCAAAATCTAAACCATTCATGCCCACTTTTGGAACCTTCTATACAATTTTTTGAAACCATTTTTTATAACTGTATAAATCTTAAGCAGCTTATAAATATGAATTTAGAACCTCATTCAATGGGTCGACTCTATAGTCCTTGCTTGGTATTACAATGTGATCACTATTGATAAAAGAAATAGCAGTTGTTTGGTCTCCATGATTTTTGCATCTATAGGTTTTAGAAAATCATCTTTCTAAGTCATTTTTGTTACATCGTAGTGTTGTTTTATTCTATTAAAGTAGTTCTATGTTTGGATTACTTATTGGATTGCTAACATTTATGGTCCTTGGAATAATTAGAAGCTTTAGACATTCATTTTAAGTCATTTTTGTTACATTCCACCTTTAGTGTATTTTGTTAAAGCAATATTCTTATTGCCTATTAGATTGCTAATTGTGTGAATATTTAGAATGATTAAGATGAGTGTAATGGGTTGAATGAAATTGTATGTGTAATCAGTAATGGTTGATTTGTTAAGTGTGATGAAATAGTTTAATAGTTGATTATTTTATGAGATCCAATGCTATTATACTATATCTTGACCATATTTTTGCTTCTAAACCCTATCTCTTTGTTTTCCTTTAATCATTTCCTCTCCATTTTCCTTCAAAAGATATCCATAGGATTCAGCCTTCTTCTAAGGTTGAAACATAGGACAACCTTGTTTCATCCAATTAGTATACTATGGCTAAAATCAATGAACATAACATATTTCCACAACAATGGAAAATTTTAGTCCAACAATACCATAATCAAGCTCGATGAAAAATTTAAGGGAATTAGGAAAATACCCCAAAGTATGAGATATTTGTTGGATTTTATTCAAAACAATAATATTTGGAAGGTTTAGTATGAAGAGGAAAACTATACATGGACCAATTAGGATAGTGCAAAACCTTATAATAAAAAAACTATATAGATGCATACTCTCAAATCATTCCCTATATGAAGGGACTTATGCTAAAATTAGTACCTTGAAAAGGTTTGGTTCATATCACTAGCCAATAAGAGTTAAAATGATGGTAAGTGAATTAAAAAATATTATATTTTAAATATAAGCATATGTGGAAATACCATCCTCAATTTTTGATATGATAACACAGATGTGGAATTCTTCAATAAATGGTGGGTTGTACACAATTCCAAAAAAAATAAAATGACATCTAGATTAAAAGAATGGTACAAGAAATTTTTTGAGAAGAAAGAACTAAAAGAAGAACTTTAAAAATTCTAAAAAGGTGAGCACAATAATCCAAGCTCAGAGGAAAAATAATTTCTTAGTAAATATCATAATATTTTGTAGTAAGAAAGAAAATTTTTGAAGATTAAAATCAAGGTAGACTTGGTTAATAGAAGGAGATAAAAACATATGTTTTTCATAGGATGTAAATAATACAAAGATCAACATCAATAATTAGTAGAGTTAAATCAATAGAAGAGGATTGGATTGAAGACTAGATAAAAAGTAAAAAGGAGGTAAGGAGTTTTTACTATGATATTCTAGTATTAGAGGAGATTGAAGTTCTTAATGATAAAATATTATAAGAAGTGCCTTCAATTATAATAGATGAAGACAATAACAAACTAATGGACACTATTAATTTGGAAGAACTTAATTAAGATATTTTATCTTTTTATAAGGATAAATCCTCAAGTTTAAATGGAATCTCTACAATATTCTATTAGCATAACTAAGAAATAATGAAGGATTCTTTATTGATAGTAATGGATCAATATAGGGTAAAGTAATACATACCTTATAAAAATAAACACAACCTATCTTACCCTGATTCTAAAAAATAAGGATGCAAAATTGTTTGACTCATTTAGGCCCATAAACCTATGTAATATGGCATATAAGGTAATATCCAAAGTGTAAAAGTATTTGATTCATTTGTATGAGCCTCTTGATTAGGATCCTAATCTAGTTTCGATTGAACCTCTTTCCACGAGCCTTAGTTGAATCAAAGTGTGGGACTTCATTGAAGTGGTTAATGGAAAGAAAGGTTGTAATATCCCTTCAACTTCTAATTGTAGGAGAGAATATAGGTTGGCTTGGAATTCTATATTTTATCTACTCAAGCTCTAGGTTTTAAAGACTCGGTATTCAAAGGATGTTATTATTTGGAAAGAAGAGAGTGATGGATCCTTTTCCATTAAGTCAACATATGCCCTTCTCAACTCAAGCCCTCCCATTTGGCTTCCTCCCTATAAGGTTTGGTTTAAGAATATGAATCCTAAATTCAATATTTTCTTCTAGATAGCCATCCAACATAAGAATCTTATAATTGAGAATCTATGCAAACTATGTATGATCATTCCTAATAGATGTTATCTTTGTAAATCTTGTGATGAAGCCACTATGCACTTATTATTTTAGTGACCTTCCTCCTCTGATGTGCTAATAAGAGTAATCCATTCTATGGGGGTTTTTTGGATCTTTCCTTATGCTTTAGTTGAATTTTGTACTTAGTGGATTTCACCATTCAAATCTTAGAGACTCTCTTATCTCTAGAGATTCATTTTGTTACATCTATTTTGGGGTCTTTAGTGAGAGATAAATCAAAGGATATTCAAGAATGTCAAGAGAAATTTTGAGGTAGTTTATTCTAAAGTAATTTGGAGTGCTATTGAAAATATATTCTCTTGCCTATTGGATCTAAGTGGAGGCTCTATGTATAAAGCAGATCTAAAGCTAAACCTTGGTTTTCCTCAAATACCTAGACCATTTGGACCTCCCCCCATGAATAAGAGATTCAATAAAGTGGCATATTCTCCACTTGGGCTAGGTAAAACTAAAATTTTATGGAGCCTCAAAAGGTAATCTTGACTTAGCAAGGGGTAGTGGTGTGATTCAAAATGAAAGAGGTGATTTAATCTTAGACTTTGCTAAGCCCCTTTCCTCCCAAACCTCCAACTTCACTAAGGCTAGGGCATTAATCCAAGGTATAATATTAATTGAATGTTTGGGCTCCAAAAAAATTATTGTAGAAGGATATTCCCTAAATATTGTTAATTAAATCAAATTTCCTAAAATATCTAGCTGGAATATTGCTAACCTGATTGTGAAGGCTAGAAGAATTCTACAATCCAGAAAGGAAGTCCTCATCCAACACATATTTAGAGAAGAAAACATGTTGATAGACTACATGGAAAATTTAAGTCTAACCCAAATATGTCTCTCAATTTGGATATCTAATTTTCCTCAAGGCTTGCTGAGACTTTTGGATGGGGCCAATCCCTAAATTGGCTTTTTTTATGTTTGTTTATTAATGATTGGCGGGATAATATTCTTGATTGGTTCCATCCTTACCTGATACTAATTTTGGTTATTGAAATACTATGGTAGATAATGTTTATAGGTGGTGAAACTTTAGGTCTAGTTCCACCCCCTTTGATTTCAAACTCAAATTCAAATATTAGGGTTTTAGTGCCACTTTTCATAAATGCTTCCTATATTAGAGAATTTATTCTCGATTTGATTGTTTGAAGTGGAGAACCTGGTGGGCTAGTGGTACACTTTGTAGAGAGGTATTTGAACATGTATTTAGTAGCCTCCCATGCTAGAAAATTCATTAAATCAACATGGGAAATTTTCATATGGTAGGGTTGATTAGGAGCCTTCTAACTGACACACTTTTTGTGAGATGGTTGGCCATTTTAATAATAATTTTATGTGCTAGATTTTTTTTATTGGGTGGCATTCACTTATTATTTAAAAACCTATGCCACTACCAATCATCATAGTTATTCTTAGAATTATTTGTTTCTATGCTGGATTTCAAGGTTAATTTTTTCAATGTGGTAGAATGACAACTCTTCTTCCTATGCTTGGGAGATGAGCCACCCTTTTTGCCTAGGGTACAATCAAGGGTTCAAATATTTCAATCATAATTGGAAAGGGTGTGTGGATGGTAAGCTCATGATTTTAAGGGTGATCTATGTGTTATTTCATTAGCATGTTATTATTGGAAGCGTGTTCTCCCTCAATGGTCATCATCTTAGTCTATGGCATCACATTTTATAGCATGATTTTTAAATCATCTTTGAATTTTTTTTGGGACCCAAACAAATATTTTTTCTTGATAAATTCATTTAGAATTTTTTTTTACAACACTATTTTTTGTAGGTCTGGGATATTTGAAGCCAATTTTGGTTGTGCTTGGGTGCTAAATATGGGTCATCATTCATCGTATAAAGGTCATAAAATTTTATTGGAGTCAAAGTTCTTGAAGGTGGATGATGAAGTGAAGAAAATCCTATGTAAAGGTGGTATTATAAACTGTATCTGGTTCTTCCATGGGTACCATAAAGGACTATCTAGGATTATGGATCACTCATGGAGGAAGGACTAGGTCTAGGTTTGTGGTTTGAAATTTCAAATCTTTGTTGCCTTGGTTGGGGAAGTGATGGATCTTCTAGTGGATGGAGCCTGTCATAATAGGAAGAAGCATTACCTCATTAGGAAATTGGGTTTCTTTGTGGGTGAAGATGAGTATCTTCAAAAATTATAGAATGGCTATGACACCAATGCCATCATAGATCCCTAGAAGTATGTGATTTTAGTTATCATGGATTATTTTTATGTTATATTCCAATAGGGAAAATCTGTGTAGCTTCCATATGATGTTTTTGAATCAATTAAGGGGGAAAAGGCTTATGAACATGCCATATTTCCTATTTCACTCCTTAGCTAAGACTTCAAATGATGTGAGGGGAGGTAATGGATCAGATCCCATTCACCAAGGCCTAGCCCTATTAATTTTTAAGCATATTTATAAGGCTAAATGGGTGGTAGTTGATGAGACTCTATCAAAAATTGAAACCCAAAATATTCCTTCTGTATTTGATCCACCCCAAATATCCTCCAAATTCTCTTCCAGCAATTCCTCAGAGTTTGACTTGAAGGCCCTTAAGAGTCCCTTGATTCCATCCAAATTAAGGGTTAATAATTTGAGTGAAGTGTTAGTTTCTCCTAGAGGAATAAAATATGGGTATACCATACATTCCAAATGACTATATACAAAGTCTACCTACATTAAATCCTTACCTATTACTATGGAGATGTCAAACTTTGAGGACCTATATCCTACAAATAAAATAGGTAAATTGTTAGTGGAGTTGACTAATTTTCATGAGGATTCTCCCATTTAGAGCCGAGTACTCCAATTTCATGTCATTCCATAGTAAGCTGGGTGAGAAGAATCAATCTCTAAAAAGTTCACTTCATGTGGCTATCTCATTTATTGAGGAAATCTAAAGCATGACTCAAAATCGATACGATGATCTGAGAACCTCCATTAAGAAAGTGGGAAACCTTGGGAAGTTGTCTCCCAAGTTGTATCTATTTTTTCTTCTTAGGGTTTCTTGGGTCCCTCCTATGTAGGATGGTGATCCTATTTTTGTTCCCCTATAGATTTTGGTTCTCCATTTGGTGGTGGTTTTGGGCATTCAAATGGTTTTGTTTTAGTTGTTTGCTATTCTAGTTGGGTTATATATTTGAGTTAGAGTCTCTTGGGCTAGACATTGATCTCTTCTAGTTTATTTTCTAATAAGGTTTGGGTATCATTTCAAAATCCCTTATTTTATCTAATAAAAAAATGATAAAAATTTGGTTAAGACCACTACCAGATAAAATATTTCAAAAGAACAAGGAGGATTTGTGAAAGAGAGACAAATTCTAGACAATATCATAAAATAAATTCAAAAAATTCTAGAGAACAATGATATTAAAACTTAATATGAATAAAGCTTATGATAGGGTTAAGTAAGATTTTCATTTTTCAGTATTAGAAAATTTTGGACTCATAAAGAAAATAGTTAGATAAACTAAAGCTTGTGTCTATATAGTATCATATTCAATGCTAGTAAATAGGCTAGTAACATAATCATTTAAAGTCAAGAGGGATCGTAGACAAGGATATTCTTTATACCATATCTATTCATTATTATGTTAGAGGTATTAGGAAGGAACTTGAAGAAGACATACACAAATGAGCTAATAAGCAGACTTCAATCTAGTAATAACATTGATGACGTCACCCACCAATAATTTATAGATGATACAACCCTTTTGGGAGGGTAGGAAAAAAATGAGGCTAGATATTTGAATAACTTATTAAAGGAATATGAAAGAGCATTAGGGTAAAAATTTAATAGGACAAAATCCAAAATTTACTTCCTAAATACTCCAAATATAACCAAAGTAAGGATATGTAGGTTACTTTAAGTGGAGGCAAATTTGCCAACAACATATCTAGGGATGCCCTTACTTGAGGGGAGAATGATGATAGAATTGTAAAATCTAGTTACAAGTAAAGTTTATATTAAACTACTAGAATGGAAAGGTATGTGGTTATCATTAGAAGAAAGAGTGTAGCGAATTAAATTAGTTTTATACACTATTTCAACATATTATATCTCCTTGTATATTATGCCATAATCAATAGAAAAATATTTAATCTATATTATGTGGTTAGGATTACATGATAAAAGAAGTATTTCTTTGGTGAAATGGAGTAAGGTGTGTGATGATAAAACTAGGGGTATATTGGTTTAAGTGTTCTTAAAAATGAAAACTTAGTTCTAAGAGGAAAATTAATTTGAAGATTTTACAAATAAAGTCAAATATAGTGGGCAAGAATTCTTCTAAGTACATTGCGCCCAATGATCCAAGCTTAATATTTACTACATTCTCACTACTAAATGGTTTTGTACAATGGAATAATTAAAAAAATCAATATAATTAGTATCAAGTTTTTAAGATAGGTGGTGGGAACTAGAGAAAAATTTGTATTTGGATGGATACTTAGTGTGATAAAAAACCACTCAATATAGATCCAATTTTGAAACCATGGATGATATTACTTCAAGAAAAATATGGTGATAGGATTTTAAACATTATGTATAAGGATTAGGAAAAAATATACAAATGGAAAGAATATTTTTAACAAGTATATAAAACATTGTTGCTATGAGCAGAAAGATAACAATAGTGATTATTTTGAGGGCAACCAAGGATAAGTTGATTTGGGAGTTGAATAGCTCAAGCGAATACATACAAGAAGTGAATACAATTTAAAGCATCAATAAAATAGAAATATCACAAGAAAAAAAAAATATATATATATATATATATATATATATATATATATATATATATATATATATATGATAACTTGAGCATTCCAAAAGTTAAATTTTTTTGTATGGCTAGTAGGTCATAGGAAAATTTTATCCTAGGATAACCTAATGAAAAGGGGGTTTTCATGGCCCCTCATAATGTGTTATATGTAAAATATAGGAGAGTATAGAACACCTTTTGGGACTGTTTAATAATATATGAACTATAGAAATTAATTCTTAATATGTTTGGTAAATTCATGGTGATGAATGGCAGAATTGAAGAATGGTTAAAGCAATGACAAAGCAATTTTAAAAGTGAGGTATTACAAACAATTTGGGATACATAAAAAGATATAATACTTTGTATTGTATGGATGGAAAGGAAAAAAATAATATTTAAATAAAATAAAAGAAATTTAGAGGTAATAGAACGGATTTTTTTTATCCATAGAGAAGTCTAAACCAACCCTATCAAATCACCCAATGCCAAATATAGAAGTAGAGAGCCTTGATAGATGGAATCAAGTCATCAAATGGAATTATAATATTGGGTATATGGAAAATAAATTAAAGGAAAATAATATAAAGTAGAAACCACCAAAAGTGGAGTTGGTCAAATTGAATTTTGATGGAGCATCTAAAGAAAATCTAGGACCAATAGGAGGAGGAGGAATAATTAGAAATAATAGGGTGATATTTTATCACATTACACTTTCAATAGTGGATTTAATATAAATAATTAAGCTAAAGCTTGGGCAGCTTTGGAAGGGTTAAACATATGCAAATAAATAAAATGGAATAGAGTTTTTATGGAAGGTGATTCACTAATAATAATAAATGCAATTTTAAGGAAAGCAAATTCTCCATGAAACATACAAGAGATCATTATGGAAATACAAAATCTTGTTATATAGTTTGAATATATTAGGTTTACATATATGTTAAGAGAAGTAAATAAATATGAAGAAAGGCTAGCCAGTAGAGGGTTTTTAATAGAGGATAATGAAGTTAAATTCTCTTTCAATGGTTAGAGGAAGTAGTAAGTTTAGCTAAATTTGACAAGAAGATGTTGAATTCATGAATAAAATAATGATTAAGATTTATTTTAATATTTTACATTGGTAATATTTGTTGTATTTTATAACATTACTATGTTTTCATATAAACTATTTATTACAATTATTGTGGTTACACTTATGCTTCAAGAAGAAAACTAACAATTCAAATTTGGTGAAGCAAACTATGATAGTGTGAAGTTTTAGAAATATTACTCTACTAAGATGCAATGCATAGATATTGTGGGTAATTTTTACAATAAACCACATCCATCTCCTTTTGAGATGTCAAGTAGCAACATGAGTAGCAAAAAATGGCTAAGTGTTGAGGTTGTCAGAAATATTGTACCACTAGTGTCACAAGAGGGTTCTAAAATACCATTGCTTGATAGTAGCAAAGGATGTAATAATTAGCTAAGTGTGGATATTTCCAAATATTTTATAACTTTAAAATCAGTAAAGAGAAACCAAAAGTCTATCACTTGATAGCCAAAAGGAGAAAAATTGGTTGTGTTGAGGTTATCAAACATTTTATACCATGAAGTTTCACAAAATGGTACCATAATCCTATCACCCAACAATAGCAAATTATGTAAAAATTGGCTAAGTGTGGAAACTACCAAATATTTTTTACCTCTAATGTTAGTAAAAGGGTACCAAGACCCTATCGCCCAACAACCAAAAGGAAGAGAGAAATTAGCTAAGTTTTGAGATCATAAAAAATTTTGTACTATGAAGTTTCGCAAAAGGCTACCAAAATCTTGTTGCCTGACAATAGAAAAGGATGTAAAAATTGGCTAAGTATGGGTACTTCCAAAAATTTTGTGCTTCTAAAATTAGAAAAAGGAACCAAGATCCCATCACTTGATAGCTAGAAGGATATTTAAATTGACTAATTTTTTAGGCCACTAGATATTTTGTACCAAGGAGTGTCGTAAGAGGGTACTAAAACCCCATCGTCTGATAGTAGAACAAAAATGTGAAATTGGCTAAGTCTTGAGACTGATGGATATTTTGTACCATGGAAGCCTACATGAGGGTACAAAATCCCATCATACAGTAGCAATAAAAAATATAAAATCAGAGATTTTGTACCTTTTATGTCAGCAAAGGGGGACCAAAGTCTATTAATCAGTAGCCAAAAGAAGGAATGAAATTGTCTAAGTATTGAAGCTACCAAAAAAATTGTACCATTAAGTTTCTCAATAGGGTATCAAAATCCAATCAGTCAATAGTGGCAAAGGATGTAAAAATTTGGCTAAGTATAGAGGATGTCAGGGATCAATATGCACTAAACAATAAGGAATATGTTGATGGTAGGCTCAATTCTTATTGATACACTCCATAACTCTTCAAGTAATTTAGATCTAATATCAAAGAATTATAATAGACATAAAACCACTTGCTGAAACTCATGTTGATATGTAGTAATGGAGCTACTAACAACATAGCAAATCTATCAAAGGATCTAGGCAATCAAATATAGACAACTCAGCCTCAACTTCTTCAAATGGAACTAGATTAGACCATGTCAATATACTCATACCTAGTTAGTTTTAACTAAACAAGTTGTTGAGTGTGTGTGTATACTGATAGGTGCTTTGACATAATAACTTTCCATCCTCAAGGTAATCATGGCTTACCTAACATAACTAATTATAAAGCTATACATACTAGAATGTAATAGTTTCTAGAGGTTGACTCTTAAGATTTTACAATTTGCATTAATGTACAAAATTATTTTGTATCTTCAAGGAATAAATATTGGATTGTTATTTAGCCTCTTGTTCAAGCTCTTACAAAAAATGTATGTATGAATTGTTGATCATTTCTATTGAAATCTAGTTAAATAAAAGCACTAGTTATTATGCTATATAAATTTCTTATTGAGTCTTTATTTCTTAGCTCTAGAATGTTTAGAAAAATGATATATGATTTGAATTAATAAATTGTTCTATAATAGGATAAGTTGGTTTGTTAAGAAATCTATTTGTGACTAAACTACACACCTTTTTACATAGTATATTTTGATGCAGTTGAATTCATATTAATATAATTTTGGCTATCTTTCTTTAGTTTCTTTTTGCACCATTTTCACCTCCATTTCCTTAATAAGATAGTTAGAATTTGAAGTATCTGGCCTACTCCAGAGGTTGATGCATAAATATTCATGATTTAATCATCTTTCATCTGTGGTCAAGTCTTAGGGTGCAAAATAATCATTAGGTATATTTCAAATCAGTAGTTTTTGGCACACCTGATGGAACATAAATCTCACCAACTTGATAGATCAAAGATCTAGTTATCCTCTACTCTACTAGACCATTCTCCAATCACCTAGTGACTCTATTCAAGTAAAAACTAAATATATATTTTTAGTTGCATTACAAATTTAGTTGTATTTATTTTCTATATAATCACAAGACAAGTAGCTAAAAGGTTCGATGAACTAGTGTAATTTCTAGAGTTACCTCCTCTTAGATTTAGAAGACAATATCCTAGATCATATTCCAAATCATCATCCTATTTAAGGCCTTCAGAAGATCAACATTATATAAATCCCACATATTCAATATCTTCATATACATCATCACCAAAGGCTAACAATTAAAACCCATAAAATTTCCCAAATTGGAAAAATATAGGACCTCTTGATTTGCATAACCAAAACCCTATCCCTAAAGCAAAATTAAAAGCACTTCCCACATATGATGGCACTAGGAATACTTCTTATGAGAATTTTCAATATGCGGCCTCATTAGCTACTATACATAACATCTAGTATGAGGATATCATGATAAGGTAGTTGGTAATATCATTAAAAGGAAAGATGTTGTACTAGTACAAAACCCTATCGGATCATAGTATAAAATTGTGGGTATAGATTTTTGGTAGATTAGTTCAATATTTTAATAAATAGACAAATAATTCTCTCTAGTAACATAGTTCATCATAATTCAAAGGTATCCACAAGATAAAATAATGGATTTCAACATTATATTTAGCCATACATGGAAAAGAGTACCTCAAGGTCTTAGAATGACTAATGAACAAATAATGTATTATTATATAAGAGAATTTAATTTAGATCTAGGTATGGCTATAAGACAATCTAATATGTTTACATTTCTTGAGACTTTTAAAGAAACATTAAATACAAAAAAATATTTAATTTCTACAGGTAGACTTATCCCCAAAATCATAATGCCAACTTTTCAAAATTCCCCCAACAACAAACCTAGGACCCTATTGCAAACACCTTCTTCCTAGTTGTATCTCCAACTATTAATTTCCTAGTATTTACCATAGCACTAATAACCCAAGCATTGCCAACACCACTTCCTATTCCTTCACTACCAACCCCAGATCCTCAAGAGATTGCCCTAAAAAAAATAGTCACAAGTATGAAGAACCTGATAAATGAAGTCACTTCTATGAAAAGGAGAGAGGTTGAGAGAAAATTTCAAATTAGAATATTTCCATATGTTATGAAGTACCAAGAAACATATACCAACACAAATATTGAGAAGCCTAACACAATGTATAGTAATCAAGAGAATGAACCCTCCATATCAACAGTTGAAGTAGATTATTGGTGTTCAACCTGTAATGATCCACATGGTGAAAGCTCTTGTATTATGCATTAACATCACATACATAAATTTGCAATTTGAGAAAGTTAAAAGAACCCAAAAGGTACAAGTAAATATGCTAAGGGAAGTGGACTATAACTTTATGATGCCATCAATTGAGCAAGTAGTAGTTCTAACTAGATTAGGAAATAAACCATTGCAAGTAGAACCTAAAAAAATGGACCCTTTCAAGGTGTCTTCTAAAAAAAAGAATCAACCAAAAAATAAATTCTCTCAAGCTACTCATAAGTCAAACCAATATTCAATGCAAAAGTCAACTCAATAATAATGAAAGATAGTTAAGGAAGATGACACTCAAGAACAAGCTAGAGATAAGCTAAAGTATCCTTCTATTATGAAGTGCCAAAGAATTGAAGCAACTCATGAATATTATGCAAAATGTAATGAATCTATAAAATAGCAATTAAAGCAATCAAAAGGTCTTGGATTTAATATAGTTGATGAACTAAATAAGATATCACTCAAAACTGGCATGTATGATACTTTGCTAATTTTGAGGTAAATTGATTTACTTAAAGATTCATTGAAATACATGAAACATCAAGGAAATAACCAGTTGAAACTCAATTTAGCTCAAGGAAATCCTAACTTAGGAGTAGGAAAAAATAGGCCATCACTATCCTATTTGTCTTTACACATGGAAGGGTGGGTGGTCCACAACTGTATGATTGATTCATGAGCCACAACAATAGTAATGCCCAAAGTTGTGTGTGAGATAATAGGTATGGAATATACTCAGAGGAACCCTAGTGTGCTATAGTTGGATGGTACTCTAATAAATATTATGGTAGTAACTAAGGATGTACCTATTGTGCTACATAGAATACCCCAATAATAGTCGTTCAAGATGTGGTGGTGGTAGATTTAGAGCCTTATTTTTGAATGTGCCTTTATGGAGAATTCATAACTAAAATTGGTGGATATTTATCTTTGGATTATTCACATATGAATATCCCATACAAAGAAAGAAGACTAATAATATTTTTTGAAAATCCATCCACTTATCACATAGAGAAGATTGAAGAAAAAAATTAACAAGCTAATATAGTGAGTATGATTAACGAAGAAATTGACTTAATAAAGGATGTTATGGATGGATTGCAAATGGAATATCAATTCTCACTAAAGTATTTCAATGCCATGATTGAAACTAGGATTGTTATGTGTTGAGTGTATATTTTTCCCAATTGCAAAATACCACCACATGTAGAGTATTGAACAGAAAACTCTCTCTTGAAAAGAAACCAAATGACAAACATTCAAATTCTACAAGGTTTTGGTAAAATATCTAAAGATTGTAATAGTGCCAGAAATAATTCAATAATGCATGTGACCATAAAAAAGGGGTCTTTGCTGGTTCTAAAAAATGCTTAATTATTGAAAGATCTAACTAAAATAAAATGCAAAATAAAAGTAGTTCTTTTTAGATTTTTTTTTTTAAATTGGTGCTACCCTGAATCCCTGTTAGCAAAGTATTTTATCTTCATTTAAAAGGTTTCAAATGATAAAATGTGGAATTTTCCACCTTATTTTAATGCCCGTTTCTTTAATATGAAGTAAATTTTATATAGTTGGGTTCATTTTATCTTCCTTATGTTGATGCCACTACCCTAATAGTAGTTAGTAGAAGTTAGAATGTTAGCAATGTTAGCAAAATTAGCTTTCATTTCTTATCTTAATTTAAAGTGAAATAGTAGGTTAGTATCCCTCCTAAACTATGTGTTTTATCTGAAATCTTAGATTAATGAATTTTGGAGCTGCAAAAATTCTGAAAATGACTAGAATGGAAATAACTTGAAAGCTTAACAATTCTGGAAATGGACCAGAAAAGAAATGAAACTAAAAGGAAATTAGTAGAAATTCTGGAAAACAACCAGAATGGAAATAAAAGAAACTAAAATTCTAGATGGACCAAAATGAAATGATTGAATGCTTGAAATAAAATGAACTTAAAAAAAATGAATGAATAAACAATGCATATTTGGTTAGCTAAAAAGTCAAATTCTGAATTAGTTTAGAGAGCTCCTCCCTGGAAAATCCCAAGTTATGAGGTAATCATTAAACAAACTGAATTAATGGACAACCTAGTTATCATCCTTTGATTATTAAGCTCCCAAATGATTCAGTATTTACTATCACTAAACAAGAAGAAGATATCATTCCAAAGGAAGATGTCGATATCACACTATTCTTTGATGGTTCTAAGTGCAAAAAATATCAAGGTGCTAGAGTCGTGTTTCATACACCATAAGGGGTATTAAGTAGTACCTTGCTTCTCCACTAGTATTAGCTCCTTCTCATTTGAGGGTCTCCTTTCATCTATATGTTTCAACAACAAACTTTGCATTAGGGATAATGCTTGCACAAAATAATAAAAACAATCGAGAGCAAGCTATCTATTATATTAGTCGAACATTGGTAAGCTATGAAACTAGATATGCTTACGTGGTTTTTTCCTCTAAGAAACTCAGAAATTACATGCTTAGTCACACCACATATGTCATAGCTAGAGAAAATCCTTTGCATTATATGATATCTTGCACTTACAATAAATACTCACACCGCTAAATCGATAATGCTTCACACTAAATTTGATCTTGATTTTATTAGCCAAAAATCCATTGAAGATCATGTTATAGTCAATCCCCTTATGATTTAAACTAGACTTACAATGCACAAACAACAATGTAGAGTATGAAACCTTAATTTTATGTCTTCAAGTAGCTATAGCTATGGGTATTAAGCATATCAGGATATTTGGTGATTCTCAACTTGTTGTCAAATAGGTACCCATTTCATGGCATAAGAAAATGGCTAGAAGTCACTAAAATGTAGAAATGATAAGACACTAAAAACGTTAGTTTTATGATTAGAAACCCTCCTTTTGATTTTGCTCACAAAAGTTTGCTACCCTCTCAAAATATGAAAAATGCTCTTTCTTATTGCTTTTCGAAATGTTACATCATTTCCAGCACCGCTTAAACAGGTAGGATAGCAAGGTATAAATAATTCTTAGAAGTCCTTTCACTTCAACTTCTTTCACAATTAAAATAATAAATGGATATAAGAAAATAATCCATCATCATTTTTTGTGATTTAATACAATAAAATAACACTTCTAAACATTATTTTAAATAATAATAAAACCAAAAACATAATCTTACGTAACTCCTTATGTCTCCCCTTTCTCTTATCACATAGGCATTTTACCCAAGAACACCCCTTTGCTCTCGCACTCATGCTGCGCAATACCAACAAAAAACTTTCCATGCTCTCGAGGTAGACCTTTATCTCCATCAATTAGGGTTATGGGTTGCCCTAATAATGTTTCTTTGTTGGCTTGTTTGATGGTATGCCTTTGGTTTCAACCGTTTCACTATCAAATCTAGTGCCTTATGTGTTGTCCTCCTAAAACCCTAACGCTACCTTTGGACCGCTTCCTCTTTTTCCAGCGTTATGTCGCCTCGAACATTTTGGAATAGCCACCCTTGTGTTCGATCGTTTTGAATAGCTGCCATCATCTTCTCCTACAATAAAACATAACATGGTCAAACATATTATTATCACATCCTTTGTAAAGTATATTATAATAATATTATTATATAAAATATAATAATATTATTATAATAACATTTTAGAACATCATAATAATATTACTATTATTGTTTTTTTTTTAATTTGTGGAAAACATCCCAAAAGGGATGCCAATTTCGGGTAAGACCCAAGGAGGCAGGGCTAATAATATTAATATTATATACATAATATAATTAATGTAATTATATTAGGAAGATAATAGCATATTATTTTCTATCACAATTTCTTTGTACCTTTTGTATCCTCTTCTTGTTTTAGGTAATGTTTTGGTCAGGCCTTGCTTTATTAAACACATTCCATCACCTTAGATAGTATGAATAACATTAAAATCTATTTATCAAAATGGATTTTAATTAATCTAAGCATTAATGCCTAGATTAATTAATCATTAAATATCAAATAACTAAAGTAATTAAAATCATTAACATAAACAATCAAACATCACTATTCTTACAATCCAAAGAAAACCAAAAACCTTTAATACAAAAACATGACAAGTGGGTCCCCAAGAAGCTTGGGGTGGTTGTGGAAACTCCATAACAAAATGGTGACTCTACTGGGAAATACTCCTGAGAATTTTGGTGAGAACCCAAAAATAAAATCTGAAAACACACTCCAAACCAGGAAGTAGCAAGCATCAGCAAATGCATAAATAATGTCAATAGACTCATAAGAATAGCAAAATATTAGAATCAAGAAATATTAACTCTGTGTGTGTGAAGTACTCCACACATTATTGTTTATAAATTTTTCATATTGCATCACAAATTTTACTTGACTAGAATTATCGCAATGAATATGGAGAGCCTTGAGGGTAAAAATTTTATAGCATGGGCAGGACATTCTATGGTGGCTTGGGCATACACCTCAAAAATGTCTAACCATCTTAGGATCAAATGTATGTGTGATGAATTCATTGACCAGATCTAGAGCTTGGTTATGATCCATATTCATCAAGATTCAGTGTGTGCAAGTGGACCTTAGAGCTCTGGGGAATCAGATTCTCAACCAAGGTGTGATGAGAATATAACCCTATACTTTACTGCTCTCATCTTTGACCAAAATAATTAAATCGGTTATGGATGAGGTCATCAGACTAATATATCCTCATGGCGGACATAAATATCAATCTTGCGGGAGTCATGTCACTAGGCATGAGTGTACTCCACTGCCAGTCAAGCGTTTATAGCCTCGATGGAGGTTAATCCCATAGTCCAATCTTCTTTGCTTGGCTTTTCTCTATATATTTTTTCCTTAAAGAATTTTGGGGATGACTACCCATCCTTCTTAAGGATAAGTAGTACAATCCTTACAATTTAGTTTAGAGCTTTGGGGAATCAGATTCTCAACCAAGGTATGATGAGAATTTGATCCTATCCTTACTACTATGATTTGTAAATCATGCTAGTGGTGATAACCACTGTTTTATGAGCATAAATATTGTAGTGGTAAAAACCACTATTCATGGACTATGTGCAGGGTAGGATAGACTAGAATTATCTTTTTGTCTCACATCCCCATCCAAGTATGGTTTCATATTATTTTACCCAACATGTTGGACATGGACAAAAATGTGATAGACCCACGACAACTTCGGCAACAGTTTCCAAACCTAAGATCTTCTTAGTGTTATTTGTGCCTTTGATCCCAAGATAATTGGACTTCACTTTTAGTTTTTGGGTTTAGCATATGGAGGTGGATTGGTCATGATGTTTATGTGATAAGAATGTGCCCTTGAGACATAGGTGGATGATATGCAAAAATCAAAGACTTCATGCTTCATGAGCTGCAAATAATATTCACATTTTCAAGCCCTTTTGCCATATGATTCCAATGTTTCACATCCTTTTAGTCTTGGTTGACATTCGTATACACATAGGCTAACCTCTTAATATTATAATCAAATCCAAAACTGGACAACCTTGACACACTAAAAACTCATGAAATAAAAAAAAACAAAATAAACAGGAAATAAAACGGACAAGACAAACAATCAAGCAAACTGATTAGTGTACATATAATACAATGACTATACCATTAGGCTTAAAAATAATGCTTTAAATGAAGTCCATTGATGGGTAAGGCCAAATCCTTTCCATCCAAGGTTTTTAATCTAAAACTATTTTTACCTAGGACTTTAGATATTAGATAATGTCCCAGCCACAAGAAAACAAATTTTTCATGTTCTCCTGTTTTCTCATGCCTTTTATCCCATAAAAAAACTAAATCTGAAGCTTTGAAGGCCTTAATTTTGGACTGTTTATCAAAACACCTTTTGATTATGTATTGATGTTTTCTTAAATAAAGCATGGCTTCCTCCCTCTTCTCATCAAGATGCATTAATTGTGTTAATCTGGTTTCAAGTTTATTATCAGTCCCAGTATAATCTCTTATAAAATGTAAAGTTTGCAATTTCAGATTAGTGGGAAAAATAGAATCTTGCCCATAGACTAAGTGATAAGGAGATGTCCCAATTGACTCCTTGCTTCTAGTCCTATCTACCCAAAGGGAAAATTTTAACTTACTATGTCAATCTCTAGGGTTATTTTCAAGTAATTTTTTGATTATGCATAATAAATTTTTATTTGATGATTCTACAAAACCATTGCCTTAGGGGTAATAATTGGAAGAGAATTTTAGACTCACCTTATTTTCGTACACCCAATTTGCAAATTCTAAAGAGGAAAATGTAGAACCATTGTCACTTACTATGGATTTAGGCATTCCATAATGAGTGACTATGTTTTCCTCTAGAAATCTAATAACAACCTCGAAGGTGGTATTCCTAGTAGGTATAGCCTCTGTCCACCTTGTGCAGTAATCAGTAGCGATGAGGATGAACTTATGGGAATCATACGAGTTAGGATTTATCACCCCAACAAAGTCTAATTCCCATTGTGCAAATGGTCTCGTCTCTACCACTGACTACAACGACATTGCTGCATTTCGCTCTTTGTTGGCTGCCACTTGGCATATGTGATATGTTCTTACATGTGTATGTGCATATTTAAACAAGTGGGGTTAGTAATACCCATCTCTATGAATCTGGTGTGCTATCGTATTTGCTGACCCATGTCCAGTTCCATACTTACCATGGAAGTCTTTGAGTACTTGGGTTTCTTCCTCTTGAGTAATGCAATGAAGAAATATTCCTTCATGATTTTTCCCATACAACACACTAGATTTAATAAAAAATCTAGCTGATTTTAAATGTAGTGCCCTGTACTGAGTGGAATTCAAATGAGAAGGGCTCTTACCATGCAGCAAAATATATACAATATTTATGTACCATTCCTCTGTAGTGATATCATTAACCTCATAGTTTTGGCATGTTATTGAAGGGTCAATTTTTATGATGACCTTGAACAAACCTTGTCCATGCACTATATTAATGGGCTTTATCTCTAAGTCAAATTCTTTAAGGGTAAAAAGCCATTTCCCCCTTCTTTCACCTAGCTCATTCTATAAGAACATGGAATTTACTGCAGGGTCAGGAACTATAGCGAAAACTTTACTATGCACAATGTAATGCCTAAATTTTTTTACAATTTTAAACAAGGCATACATTTGCTTGTCAAAGACATAATACCTCATCTTCACGTCCTTCAAAGGAGAAATCAGAAAGGCTATAGTATTTTCAATGTTGTCTTCACTTTTCTGAGTTAACACACTTGCAAAAGAATGATATGAAGCAAATGTGTAAACATAAAACAATTTAGCATAGTATGGACTAATGAGAACATGGGCTTTGGAAATAGCATCATTTATGCTTGTGAAGGCATCTCTTTTCTCACTGGTCCACTTTATCATAACATCCTTTTTTAGCATATCATTTAGTGGCTTGGCAATCTTGAAAAAACTTGAAATAAATTTTCTCACAAAGTTAATCTTACCGAAAAAGGACCTAAGCTCATTTTTGCTATTGGGATGAGGAATATCCTGAAAATCAGCTATCCACTCTGGGTCTATAGCAATACCATATTTCGAAATGACATGCCCTAACAACTTACCCTATGTTACCCAAAAGATGCACAATTTTGGATTTAGGGAAATTCCATGTCCCTTGCACCTTTGGAGTACTTTCCTCAAGTCTTTAAAATGATCTTCCCTCTTCTTGAAGAAGATAGGTATATCATCCACATAGACAATAATACACTTACCAATGATCCCCTTGAACACAAATTCCATGGCTCTTTGGAAAGTGGCTCCAGCGTTCAACAAACCAAACAGCATCCTCCAGTAGGCAAATGTTCCCCACTTCATGGTGAAGGTTGTCTTCATCCTATCATTTGGATGTATGATAATTTGATTATATCCTAAGTATACATCCAAAAATGACATCATTTCAGATCCATTTACCTTTTGGAGTATCTCGTCAATGGTGGGTAATGGGTTATTATATTTTTGGCAATCTTTGTTCAAATTTCTAAAGTTTATGCACAACTAAATTTCTCCACTCTTTTTCCTAACAGGGACAATATTAGCCACCCATGTGGAATGCCTAATAGGGAAGATGATGTTGGCTTCCAATAGCCTCTTCACTTCCTTCTCTATCAAGGGTTATAGGATTGGGTTAACCATTATTTACCTCTATTTAAAAGGCTTGGAATCAGGATTCAGAGGAATAGTATGCATGATTACATTTTGGTCATATGTTTTCAGCTCTTCATAGCTCCAAGCTATGCAATCAATGTACTATCCTAAAGCTGGAGCTATTGACTCCTTCTCTTATTGTGTGCATCCTTTGCAATGAACACTTCACGCAGATCTACTGCACTCCCCAAATTGACTAAATTGCATGATTCCTTGGGGGATGGTATTTTTATTTCCTTTTTATTTTGATATCCAATATCAAACAACTTTTCAAGAGAGGCCCTATCACTTGGCATCTCGTTCCATACTTTGGTTGTTCCTACTTCTACTTGCCTCCTCTCTTCTTTGTCTATAACCTAATTTTCAAATATACCAAAATTAGTAACAAAACTAAAAATGTGTCTATCACTATTAAAGACTTGTAAATTCATGACATTGTCTAGTATGGAGGGGCAAGGCACTAACTTTATGGAAATTTTTTTACATTTTTTATGGTCAGCAGGCAAAATCATGTTGGCCGCTATGGCTAACAAATTAGCCATTTTATTATTTTTTCTTGAGATGAGGGAAATATTGAAAGCATCAAAATCATTAATTAATTCCCTCACTCTAGTTTTATAGAGGTTCAACCTATTTTCTCTATAGGTATACTGCTCCTTGACCTATTTAACTACTAACTCTGAGTCTCCCGATGCCTTAAGGCACTTTACCTTTTATCTTAGGGCTAACTGAAGTCCAAAAATTAGGGCTTCATACTCTGCCACATTATTGGTGGCTAGGAACTATAGTCTGTAAGAAACAATCAAAGGCTTACTACTAGGATATGTGAGTTCTACCCCAGCTCCCGCACCTTGTTTTGATTTGGACCCATAAAAATTTAGGGTCCACACCCTCATGTTTTCTTCTAATGTACCATGGTAAAGATTATCCTTTTAGGACCCTTTGGCTATGTATTCTATGTCAAAATTTTAAACCCCTAATTCTATTTCAGTAAATTGAATCTCATTGGGTTTATTATACTCTATAATCATTTCCCTAAGTTTGGGCTCTCTGTCTACCTAGATTTGGTTTGCAACTCCTCTCCATGGAAACCACATATGGGAGGAATTAGTCACCACATAACCATTGAGATTTTTGCTCCAATCTCTGCCCAAAACCATGCCATACTTGGCAACAATATTTAGCACAAGGATATCCATATAATGTTGGACCCTAGGCTCTGAGTTGATTTGAAATAGGAAATATTTTACAAAACCTACTACATCCACCATAGATCTATCCAATTGGACCACCTTATTATTCGAATGAACAAACTTAAGTTCTATAGTTTGGCTTATCTCAAGAGGCATGATGTTGGCCGAGGCACCATAATCAATCAAACAGTTGTGTAAATTCTTACCTGTGATCCTAACGGTTATGAGAAAATTGGGTACCTCTGGTTTCTATTTCCTCATAGCAAGTTGGGGTTCTACATATTTAACCTCATGAATTTGACTTAGGGAATTCAATCTCCTCCCCTCGATTTTATCCTGCCCCAACAATTGAGAGACCTCATACATTTATATATTGGCCTTGGTCCTTTTCATGTCTTCTTCCAAGTTATAAGTGGATGTTCCAATATTTGAAACTTTTGGCATTGTCCTAGGTGCTTCCAAAAATGGAGGTGGTGGGTTCACATCACATTTTGTATTAGGAGAAACTAAAGGGTTGTTTGGGGCAATAGAGGATGTTTTGGGATCCTTAGAACTAGTAAAATACTTGTGATTGGATTTCCCAAAAAGTCTAGCGGCCTGAGCTTCCAAGGCTTCATCCTCTTCCTCTCCTAACACATTCATATCTTCCTCCATCTCATCATTTTCTAAATAATGAATAGCTTCAGACACCAAAGCATCTGACTTTCTATGGTAACATTGATGCATTTCCTTATCACATGATTCTGACTCATCACAATACCCTAACACATTAGCCTGATTGGCTATAGGATTGGGTACACGACCATTGTTAGGCTATGTATTGTACGATCCTATTCTCCTATGGTTATGGTTTCGATTGGGCATGGGATTTTTGGTAACATGTCTTTGTAACTGAATGATGTCATTTCCTTGTTTGATGGTCATTCTCTTGAGCTCTTCCAGCTTAGAATTGGAACCTTGTGGTTGGGACATGACAACCCCAGACCCATTGACATTTTTGAAATTAGCAACCTCTATATTAGGCACTAAGGTTTGATTATGGGTGTTTTGGGTCTATCATGGACCCTTTTCTTGTAGAGGTGCAACCATGGGATACACATTTGAGGCTTGAGTACTACTTGCCTCAAATATTGGTAAGGTTATTTGATTAGAAGCCATCATTTATGGAGTGGGTGGAATGGAAACATTAGGGTATGTCAAAAAATATGGAAGCATGGGAGCGAATGTGTATGACTGATGATATGGCAAAACATTCATCATGGGTATCTGAGGTGTCACAGCTTGATTCATCATGGCATATTTATTATAAAGGCCATATTTTCCTAACATGATAAATTGAGGCATAGTGCCACCTTGCGGTGTCATTTGCTGCTCAATAGTCATGGCTTCAACATAAGCTAAGGCCAACATTGTAACTTGAGGATCTATCTTAGTAAACATGGTTGTCATCGGGTCTAAGGCTGTGAGGTATAATTGCAATGCCATAGTAGCATCTATTATAAAATGATGAGTCATGTTTGTGTAAATCTTTTGGAATATAACATTAAATGTTCTGATAGGTTCATTAGGATACCTCTTGCATGACACGAATTGGTTATACATGATGGTAGGATCTAGCAATGACCTAAATTTATTAACAAAAATAGCTTCCAATTGGGCCCAAGATGTAATGGACCTTACAGGAATATTCTTATACCATTCATGAGCCATTTGGTCAAAGCTATTAGGGAAGAGTCGACAAGCAACGTCTTCGTGACTGACTCCCTACCTAATAATATGGTCCTTGTAAATTTGAACATGCTCTTCAGCTGAAATGGGACTATCATAGACAAACTTAGGGATAAACCTATCAAGGTGCCTAAGTATGTCATGGACATACCTAGGTATACTTAACGGAGAACTTTGGGTACCAAACCAGGGAACTTGTTGTTACTGCTACTATTGTTGGGCCATATTAACCAAAGATAATGACCCTACTAAAGCAGTTGACACACTCAGGATGATGGATATGGGTACACTTGATGTAGATTTTGTAGTAGAAATAATGGGTGCACACCCACTAAAGATATACAGATTCAGAGTTCTTAGAGCTAGCCTTTCCAAATCTTGGCAAAGCATCTCTAAACCTAATGTATCAGAAGGCTCAGATGGGATTTCGAGGATTTCGATCTCCTAGATTTTGTATCTTGGTTTCCCAGGTTTGGGAGAAATACTTTAAAAAATGGTTTCCTCAGTGGTTTTATACCTAGTAGCAATGCATCTAGGTTGTTCCATCCTAAGAAACTTAAATCTATTCTACTAAAGTTTCTCACAAACTAGTCAAGAGTAACATGTTGCACTTGCAAAAACAATATTATTGAATCAAAACTGACCATGTTAGCATTAGCAAAAAAAAAAACTAAATCACAAAGCATAAAATAAGGCCCTCCTTCTAGCGCCAAAGATGTTGAGTGTATATTTTTCCCAATTGCAAAATACCAGCACATGCAGAGTATTGAACAAAAAACTCTCTCTTGAAAAGAAACCAAATGATAAACATTCAACTTCTCCAAGGTTCTGGTAAAATATCTAAAGATTGTAATAGTGCCAAAAATAATTCAATAATGCATGTGACCATAAAAAAGGGGCATTTTCTGGTTCTAAACAATGCTTAATTATTGAAATATCTAACTAAAAGCAAATGCAAAATAAAAGTAGTTCTTTTTAGGTTTTTTTTTTTAAATTGGTGCTACCCTGAATCCCTGTTAGCAAAGTATTTTATCTTCATTTAAAAGGTTTCAAATGATAAAATGTGGAATTTTCCACCTTATTTTAATGCCCGTGCCTTTAATATGAAGTAAATTTTAGATAGTTGGGTTCATTTTATCTTCCTTATGTTGATGCCACTACCCTAATAGTAGTTAGTAGAATTTAGCATGTTAGCAATGTTAGCAAAATTAGCTTTCATTTCTTATATTAATTTAATGTGAAATAGTAGGTTAGTATCCCTCCCAAACCATGTTTTTTATTTGAAAGATTAGATTAATGAATTTTGGAGGTGCAAAAATTCTGAAAATGATCAGAATGAAAATAACTTGAAATCTTAACAGTTCTGGAAATGGACCAGAATAGAAATGAAACTAAAAGGAAATTAGTAGAAATTCTAGAAAAAGGACTAGAATGGAAATAAAAGAAACTGAAATTCTGGATGGATCAAAATGAAATTATTGAATGCTTGAAATAAGATAAACTTAACAAAAAATGAATGAACAAACAATGCAGATTTGGTTAGCTGAAAAAGTCAAATTTTGAATTAGTCTAGCAAGCTCCTCCCTGCAAAATCCCAAGTTATGAGGTAATCATAAAACAACCTGAATTAATGGACCTGCAACATAAGCACAATACCATTAAATCAAGTGCAAGACTCAAAGAAAATTATAGAGAAACTACATCATCTTGAACTTTGCCTATTGCATCCCATTTCATGGCATAAGACAATGGCTATAAGTCACTAAAATGCAGAAATGATAAGACACTAAAAATGTTAGTTTTATGATTAGAAACCCTCCTTTTGATTTTTCTCACAAAATTTTTCTACCCTCTCAAAATATGAAAAATGCTCTTTCTTATTGCTTTTCAAAATGTTACATCATTTCCAGCCCCCCTAAATAGGTAGGATAGCAAGGTATAAATAATGCTTAGAATTCCTTTCGCTTCAACTTCTTTCACAATTAAAATAATAAATGGATATAAGAAAATAATACATCATCATTTTTTGTGATTTAATACAATAAAATAACACTTCTAAACATTATTTTAAAAAATAATAAAACCAAAAACATAATCTTACGTAACTCCTTATGTCTCCCCTTTCTCTTATCACATAGACATTTTACCCAAGAACACCCCTTTGCACCCATCAAAATGAATAATAAAAAATATTTAACTATACCTTATAACCCCCATGATTTTAGGACTCCTTTAAAATATTGAATATAATCAAACAACATTCAAATTAAAATAAGGCAGCAGGCTAATCTCATTCAGTGATATTTTCACTGTGCTCTTCAAAACTAAGGCCTGATGGTATCTCTTCGAAGCCATACCAAATGTTCCCAAGGATTGGGATGATGTCCCCCATCCTGGGCACTTTGATTTCCATATAACCCAGTGAGGCCATCATGCCATCGATGTAGCCATGGTGCTATCAACACCATGTTGTGGTGCTATGATCGATGCAACCATGGCACTATGAAAACAACATCACCATGGTGCTGCATTTGATCGCATCCATGGAGCTGTCAACACCATGTCATGGGGCTACCATCGATGTAGCCATGGCACTGTCAACCCTTTTCCATGGTTTTCGAGCTCCTTGATCTCATACTCATGCTATGCAATACCAAAAAAAAAATTTCCATGCTCTCAAGGTAGAACTTTATCTCCATCGATTAGGGTTACAGGTTGCCCTAATAATGTTTCTTTGTTGGCTTGTTTGACGACATGCCTCTGGTTTCAACCATTTCACTATCAAATATGGTGCCTTATGTGTTGTCCTCCTGAAACCCTAATGCTATCTTTGGACCGCTTCCTCTTTTACCAGCGTTATGTAGCCTCGAACATTTTGGAATAGCCACCCTTGCCTTCGATCGTTTTGAATAGCCACCATCGCCTTCTCCTGTAATCAAACGTAACATGGTCAAACATATTATTATCACATCCTTTGTAAAGTATATTATAATAATATTATTATATACAATATAATAATATTATTATAATAATAATATTTTAGAACATTATGATATAATCATAATAATATTATTATAATAACATTTTAGAACATCATAATAATATTACTATTATATACATAATATAATTAATGTAATTATATTAGGTAGATAATAGCATATTATTTTCTATCACAATTTCTTTGTACCTTTTGTATCCTCTTCTTGTTTTAGGTAATGTTTTGGTCAGGCCTTGCTTTATTAAACACATTTCCATCATCTTAGATAGTATGAAGAACATTAAACTCTATTTATCAAAATGGATTTTAATTAATCTAAGCATTAATTCCTAGATTAATTAATCATTAAATATAAAATAACTAAAGCAATTAAAATCATTAACATAAACGGTCAAACATCACTATTCTTACAATCCAAAGAAAACCAAAAACCTTTAATACCAAAACATGACAAGTGGGTCCCCAAGAAGCTTGGGGTGGTTGTGGAAACTCCACAACAAGTATGTATACAATTACAAAGCCAAAAAAAAAAAAAAAAAATTGGCTATGGTAAATCAAGATCTACAATAAGATGCAATGTGGAAGCTCTACTTTGATGGGGCAAGGTGTAAGAATGGTTCCATATCAGACATAGTGTTGATTTAATCCATTAGGGTAGAGAAATTATTTTCATACAGGTCGACTTTGAGTTGTACAAATAATATTGTGGAATATGAAGAACTATGCATTGGTCTTAAGAAAGCTAAAAAAATGGGAATTAAGTAGTTACTAATCTATGGGAATAAATAATTGATAGTCAATCAGGTCATAGAATGGTGCAATAGTAAACAACATTACCTTAAGGAGTACTACAATAGAGTATGGGATCTATTTGAAATATTCACAACACTTAATATAAAAGAAATTCCTAGGGAGTAGAATATTCATGCTGATACATTAGCTTCTAACAATGCTAATTTTGGCCTAGTGTCTAACACAATACTAAATTTAGGATATTCAATTTGGTGTATGGACTATCAGTGCTAGACAAGGACACATTTTGGAATATATTTGGTAATTATGAATAGATAGATGATTTTATATTACAAGAAATAAATTGTACAAATGAAATTGGTAGATCACTATAAGATGAAGAAGAAAGTGAATTAATGTAGTTGAAAAACAACTATATTCTAAAAGGATTGATTACTCTTGAAAGCCTATTTGATAACAATGACTAACCAACTACTCACAAAATGAAAATTAATAATTAGGGTATAAATAAATTGAGATTGAGCCCAGGAAGTAACTTAAAGTCAAAGTGCATAGTTCCAAATATGAAATTGATCAAATTCTAACTTATTTGTTAGGATCCTAGATTCTAACTTGTGGTTTTACAATGAAAATAATTAGAACTTCAATAAATGAATCACTGTTTGGAAAAGGATCACTGTTTCACTGGTAAGGGGACTCCCTCCAATGTATATAATTAAAAATATATATTATTTTTCATGGATACCTTATGATAATATCAAACCCTAATATTTATATCTATCCTAGGGCTACATGGATGAAGGGACATGACATGCCACCCCATTGGAAGAAGCTATAACTATTAATAAATTAATAATATTAACTATTAATGTTAGGATGGAGGATCCTAACATGCCACCCCTCTCAGAAGAAGCTTTGTCCTCAAATCTAGGACTAAGAAAATTGTTGTTGAAATTGATGAGGCACTTTCCAAGTAGTATTTGCACAAGTTTAATGTCACTTTTTGGGAGGCAGGGATATCTTAAAGGTTGAAGCATTAGTGGGGGATTTATAGAAGGAATAGTAGGATCATGATGATGGTGGGGGGAAACCCTTGGGATTCTAAAAATACTTCAAAATGATGCATCAAAAGTGGTGGTAACACTTCTACATATTTTTGTTGTTCCCTGGGATAGTCAATGGAAAATGAGTGTGTAGTCACCTTTTTGCCTTGTTTTTGGATAGGTTTTACCATGTGGTGAGAACTCACTATTTATGAGGAACTTGTGTGTAGTCTTTTTAGAGTGTATATCTAGAATTCATTGGTCACTTCTTGTATGTCTACCTCATCTTTTCCTAGGGTATTGATCACTTTTTGTACATCAACCTTGTTGCCTTCATTGTTGTGATCATGTGTTTTGGTCACTTCTTGCATATTTACCTCTATATTATCCTAGTATGGATTGACAAGGATCAATGACCTTCAATAAATACAATGTTTGTGTAGCACATTTATAGTGGGGCCCAAATTGCTCTTCATAAGTATAGAAGAGGTATTTCGCTCTTTGCTCCTCCATTTATTTTAGGTTGAGTGTTAGGAACCCATTCCTAACACATCATTATTTAATTTTAACACCTTACTAATTAGCATAGTTAGAGACCAATGTGTCTCTTTAGGTTGCATTGTTTATTTATATTTATAGTAATTTTATTTGATGAAGGACATCATCAAATCGAATACAAATTACATATAACCTTATTTACTGGTTTGCCATCAATAATAAAGAGTGATTCCTTTCAAAATATATCTATCTACTTGTTTGTAATATGTTTGGTTGACAGAATTGTAGGTATCTTGCAACTGGTATCATAGCCTTATTTCGATTCCAAGATTTTACCCTCACCACTAGTGGTGCCTTATCCACGTCTGTCACTAACAGATATTCCCTGGTTTAATAGATCACAACTATCCACCTTCACCAACCAACAACATCTGATATGCATACCTTTAATATATGATGCCTTGTACCCTAATTTGATTGACAATCAAATCTAGCATAGTAAGAAAATCCAGCGAAGGCATACTTAAATTCTGCTAAGCCTTCAACATCCCTACCTAAAGTAGAATCACTATTGCAGACATTTATTTGCACACAAAACAAATAATTTTTTTTAGGTTTTTGCAAGCTCACTGGTGAACACAATCTAATTAGAAGTAGCACATACATCAAAATAGTCTTTAAAAATCTCTCTACATCATTTTATGGAGACAACAGGTTTTTTTGGGCATAAATACTTCATCAGCTAAGGTTTTAAAACACAATTAAAATTTTCTCTATGTCGAAAAAAAAATCTTCGATGTCAGATACAGTGACGTAGGAAAGCCTTTAAAGTCTTTATCCCACATCGCTATGGGAAATAAAAATAAGGGGATTATAATTATCAACATGCCTAGGTTAATTACCTAGTGCATTAGGCATATATGTCACGTGCGAGCAGTGTTGGTTGGAGGCACTTGGTGAAAAATTTTCCCTCAAAATTTGCTCCTTAATCTCCCTTTGACTGCCCTTGACCGCCACTCATTCCCTACGGTCGCTTGGCCCATCATCGCCTGAGTGTTGCTCGAGCTCTGCCTCTCCTCCTCCAAGCCTCGCTTTGTCGATCCCCACTTTTCCTCTCACTTAGCCCACTACCGTCGCCTGAGTGCTGCCCGAGCTCCACCTCTCATCCTCCACCGAGCCCCACTCCACCAATTTTTTTTTTGACACAATTTTATCAACAAAATACAGTAAAAACCTGAAAAAATATTATCAATTTTTACAAAAACATATTGTAAATTTTGATAACATTTTTGTGAATTTTAACAACAAAAAGTGAAGGAGTTATCAACAAAATTTGGAAAATCAAAATTGTTGTAAAATATCACAATGACATAAGGAAGGAGGTCTCAAGATATCATGCTCGAGAAAATATACCAAGAACTTTGCCAATGCAAAGAAGAGAGCATAGCTACAAGACAAGAATTGGAGCAAAGGATATCAACAATTGACTTGAAGATGGATGTCGTCAATCAAAATACTGCACTAGTTCAAACTAACTAAACTCTAGGAGGACCAACGCAACAAAAAACATTAGGAGGACCACACACATCCATTCTTCCTAGGACTACTAAGTTGGATTTCCCAAAATTTGGAGGTGGTGACCCCAATAACTGGATTTATCATGTAGAACACTATTTTTCCTTAAATCAAATTCTAGCAGTACAGAATGTGCATATTGCATATTTCTACTTAGAAAATGAGGTGATCCAATGGTACCAGTAGTTTGAAAAGACCAATGACACCTCTACTTTGCAAGAATTCACACAAAACCTATTAGTAATATTCGGCCCTAGAAAGCTTGAGAATTTCACTGGAGCCCTCACCAAACTATGCCAAATTGGGTCAGTAAGTGAATATCAAGCAAAATTTGAAAGATTGGCAAACCGTACAACAAGGCTAGATGCTTCATTTTTTAGGATTGTTTCATCAGTGGATTGAAGGAATATATCAAGATAGAAGTACAAATGTATTACCCGACGACCATGATCCAAACTATTGGACTAGCCAAATTAGTCAAGGAAAAAATCAACGCACAACATCAATTATGGAAACCACCTATGGGGAAATCATCAACCACTTACATCATCCTTAAATTGACACATAGTGGCAGAACACAAAGCATGTACAAAACCCCCAAAATTAACCCAACCCTACCAATTAAATGCCTTAGTTTTGAAGAAATGAAAGAACGTCAAGCTAAGGGCCTTTGTTATCATTACGATGAAAAATTTGAGAGAAATCATAAATGTTCTACAAGGAAATTATATATCCTAGATGCAACCAATCTTGAGAAGGTAAATAAAGAATAAGATGAAATAGAAGTAGAAGTGGTGATAAGTAGGACAAAATATAGCGCTAAAAATACGTCAAAAGTCTCTTTCAATGCCCTTACTGGATTTTCTTCTCCACAAACCATGAGAGTCAAGGGATACTTCAAAAGATAAAATATCATTGTGCTTATAGAATATGGTAGTACACATAATTTCATTGACCCACGTGTGGCCAAACAGGCTAATTGCTATATACACCCTTGTAATACCTTTGAATTCGTGATTGGAGATAGAGGAAAAATTTCATGTAAAGGAAAGTGCCACAATATCAAGCTCACCATGGGAGATTATAGCATGAAGAATAATATGTATGTACTACCATTAGGGGGATGTGATATCGTCCAAGGGGTACAATGGTTATGCACACTTGGAAAAATCCAATGGGATTTTGAGGCATTATGGATGTAGTTTACAATAAAATACTATACCCTTAGAGGTTTGCAATTAAGCCCATCCCAAATTGTGATTTCTCACTGTATGGAGAAAATTATATGCAAGGGATGTAAATGAATGGTTGCATAATTGTTTTCTATGCAATCATCGATTGGACAAGAAAAGGAGGCACCAGAACTACAACTTCTAGAATACCATAATGAAGTATTTAAATAACCAGAAGGATTACCTCCACATCAAAGTCATGATCATGCCATTCAACTTCTTCTAGGACACCCAAACCCAAATATTCGACCTTATCGATATCCATATCTTTAAAAAATAGAAATTGAAAAACTAGTTAAAGAACTACTGAGAGTAGGAGTTATTAGACTGAGTAAAAGCCCTTATTATTCTCCTGTAATATTGGTTCGAAATAATGATGTATCATGGCACCTCTATGTAGAATTTTGCACCCTTAAAAATTAACTATCAAGGATAAGTTTCCTATCCCAGTCATCAATGATTTATTAGAGGAACTTCTTGGGGTAGCATATTTCTCCAAACTCGATCTATGATCGGGATACCACCAAATCCGAGTTAAAGAGAGTGATATTCCTAAAATAACTTTATGCACTCATAAAGGGCATTATGAATTCATGGTTAACCTTTTGATATGACTAATGCTCCTTCCATGTTTCAAAGTTTAATGAATCAGGTATTTCATCCCTTCCTTAGAAACTTTATACTAGTTTTATTTGATGATATTTTGATTTACAACAAAACAGTGGGAAGATCACTTACGCCATGTGGACCAAGCACTAAAAATATTGAAATACAACCAATTATATGTGAAAATATCAAAATGCTCCTTCAGTAAACAATAAATAAAATACCTAGGACACATTGTTTCTAAGGAAGGAGTTAAAGTGGACCCTTGCAAGATTGAAGATGTGAAAAATTGGCCTACCCCTAAAACCTTGAAGCTCTTACGCAGGTTTTTAGGATTAACAAGATATTATCACAATTTTATCCATAATTATAGTAAAATTGCAGCCCCCTTAACTACACTACTCAAAAAACACACTTTTCTATGGTCTCCTCAAGCTATAGAGATCTTCCTCATATTAAAAAATGTCATGTGTACCACCCCTATTTTAGCCATGCCTCGATTTTTCCAAAACATTTGTGATTGAGAGAAATTCCTCATGACTAGGTATGGGCACAGTACTCATGCAAAATAAAAGACCCAAAGCTTTTACAAGCAAGGTATTTTTAAAAAAGAATTTGACCCATTCTACATATGAAAAGGAAATGTTAGCCACGGTCCATGTTATTCAACATTGGAGACCTTACCTTATCGAATAATATTTTATTATCTGCACAGACCACCATAGTTTAAAATACCTCCTTGAGCAATGAATAACCACTCCCAAACAACAGAAATGGGTGCCAAAATTACTAGGATATGATTACGAAATTGTATATAAAAAAGGAAAAGATAATATGGTTTTCGATGCCCTTTATCATAAATTTGAAGCACTACCTCAATTACAAGACTTGTCTTCTTCTCTTCCAAATTGGATAGACCAATTCAAGGAAGAATGGGCTAATGACCCTACCACTCATGGAGTGATTCAAAAACTTCAACAAGACCCCACTAGAAAAACCCACTATTCATGGAGAAATAATATGTTGAGATACTAGGGGTGTATTGTCTTAGTACCTAACTCCTCATATCGTACAACACTCCTCCATGAGTTCCATGCTACACCCACCGTTGGACACTCTGAGTTTCTCAAAACTTATAAAAGGATAGCTAAATATTTTTATTGGGTCTGAATGAAGAATGATATCAAGAAATTTATGAATGAATGTGAGACTTGCCAAAGGTACAAAGGAGAGACAATGGCTACTCCGAGTCTTCTTCAACCCCTCTTAATTCCAACCAAAACATGGGTAGATATTTCTATGGATTTTATAGAAGGTCTCTCGAAGTTTACCGAAAAAAATACCATTCTAGTTGTGGTAGATCGTTTATCCAAAAATGCTCATTTTTGTCCAATAACTCACCCATATACAACTAGTATCATTGTCCAAATGTATCTGGATAACATTTTTAAATTACATGGCATTCCATCCACGATAGTTAGTGATTGAGATCCCACATTCACTAGAAAATTCTGGAGAAATTTTTTTTGAATCCAGGGCACTCAACTCCACATGAGTTCTATGTACCATCCCTAAAATGATGGTCAAATAGAAGTTAATAAATGTTTAGAAAATTACCTCTGTTTTTTTGCTTCTACCCAACCCCTACACTAGGTTAAATGAATTTCTTTAGCAGAATGGTGGTATAAAACCACATACCATACTACCATTAATATGAATCCATATGAGGCATTATATAGCCAATCACCACCCTCTATTACCTCTTATATTACAGGAAGTAGTAACATACCAGTCGTCAAAAGAGAGCTCTTTACTCAAGAAAACATCCTTCACACTCTTCACAAAAATTTGCAAGCCGCTCAACATCATATGAAGTAGTAGGCCAACCAACAGAGGAGTCAGCGTAGCTTCCAAAAATGGGATATGGTCTTTCTTCGTTTACAACCATATCGCCAAACATCTTTAAACAGAAAAGACTCTCAAAAGTTAGCCCCAAAGTTCTATGGGCCATATAAAGTTTTACAACGTATTGGATCCATTGCTTATAAATTGGAATTACCTGAGTCATCTAAGGTTTATCCAGTCTTCCATGTATCCTACCTTAAACCAATAGTGGGTACAAACATCACCATACAAACATGACTCCCTGAGTTTATAGAATATGGAGCACTCATGGTTGAGCCTGAAGCTATCTTAGAGCATCGTAGTTGCCAACTTCGCAATCATACCATCACTAAAGTATTGATTCAATGGAAAGGTCTACCTTCAGAAGATGCCACTTGGGAAACCCTTCATCAGATCCAACAACAATTCCCTCAATTTTAACTTTGAGGACAAAGCTTCTTTAAGGAGGGTGGCATGTTAGGAACCCATTCCTAACACATCATTATTTAATTTTAACACCTTACTAATTAGCATAGTTAGAGACCAATGTGTCTCTTCAGGTTGCATTGTTTATTTATATTTATATTAAGTTGATTTGATGGAGGACATTATCAAATAAAATACAACTTACATATAACCTTATTGATTGGTTTACCATCAATAATCAAAAGTGATTCCTTTTAAACTATATCTATCTATTTGTTTGTAATAGGTTTGGTTGACAGGATTGCGGGTATCATGCATTGAGGTACTTAACTAGTAAGGGTGTAGGTTTTAGGATAGTGTACATGAATGGTAATTTGTTAATAGATTTCTACCTGTGTCAATGTCAAGTAGTGAATTTATCATCAACTAGCAAGGCTAATCCAAAGATCTCCTGCATGGTTTAGGGATTGAAAATCTGAAGAACACAAGCTTATACTGAGAGGGGGGGTGAACAGTATAAGACCTCTTTTTACTTTTTCCTTTATATTTCAAAATAGTAAAGCAATATACCCAAAGCAATATCAAAGCAATGCACAAAATCATCCACAAAGTGACATCAATTTTAACGTGGTTCACCCAGAATGGCTGGGCTACGTCCACAAAACTTTTCTCTAAAAGTTATCTCAAAGTTCTTTGGGAATCCTTCCCAATTACAATGTTTATGAGCCTCGGCTCAAAGGAGATACCTTCCCCTCTACTCTGGAAATGATCCCTCAGAAGATCAACTGCCTCTACCTCTTGCCAGCACGTGGAACTCCTTTCCACCGAAGACCTCCTATCCTCAATGCTTAGCCTAAGAGACCTCTGCCTTCTATGATCACGTCCACAATAGCTCAACAACCTGTACCAAACACAATCAATCGGTCTAGTACAAGTCTTCCTCTATCTATTAGATCTGTCCAACTTTGAACAAATCAATCCTCTACACACAAGCCTTCTCAAAGACTTGCCAAATCTATCCTCAGGTTCTTCTCAAAGAACCAATGCACCTCTATCCTCAAGCAGCAACACTCCACATTCATCTTTGCCCTTTGTGCTCTCTACGCCCTCTGCTCTCTTTGCGCAATCACAGCCGCACTTGATCGAACTTCAACCTTTGCACCTCTGTGCAATCACAGTGGCATCATCTTCGCACACTCTGCTTCCTTTGCGATCTTTCACACTTAGAATGATTCGACGAAATGCACTCTGCACACTACGATCGAATTTTGCACTCTGCTCTCAGCGATCGAACTTCTTGCTCTACGCACTATCTACGAACGTCGCACTTCAACAACACATCCATCGACACATCAACTCTCCAAACAGCCCTCCTTTTATAACAGAATTTTCATGATGAAAACTTTAATCTTAGTCGACTGTTATAACAAATGCAAACCCTAATCTTCGTCGACTGCAAGCCCTAATCTTCGTCGGCTAAAATTTGACTTTGTCGGCTTCACTGTCTCTGTAACTCTTCTGTAGCTTCGTCATGAAAATACAACATGTCGTGATATCATGACACTTTTTGCTTTCTTAACCTCTTCTTGGCTTGCACCCATGAAAGCAGAACATGTCACAAAATCGTGACACTTTCGCTTCCTTGCACTTTTCTCTGCTTGCACTAGCAAAAATGGAACATGTCACAAAATCATGACACTTTCGCTGCCTTGTGCTTTTCTTTGCCTTACGCCCATGAAAATGGAACATGTCACAAAATCGTGACGCTTTCGCCTTTGAGCTCTTCCTCCTTGAATTTGTCATAAAATCATGACGCTTCTTCTTCCATGCTCTTTCGTTTTGCTTCTATCACGAAATCGTGACTCTTCTCCTGTTGAAGACCTGCTTTCTATTTCTGTCATGAAATCGTGACACTTTCTCCAACCATATGCTGCCATCTCAATCTCACGAAATCGTGACACTTTCTGCATCTATAAGCTTTCTCTTCAACCTATCATGAAATCGTGACACTTTTCATCCTACCTTTCTCTTCAACATGTCACAAAATCATGACATTTCTTACTCTGAAACCTTTCCTTTTGCATGTCCGAAATCCTGACTTCTTACTTGGAACATTTTCATCTAATTCACAAAAGCATGTCACGAAATCGTGACACTTTTCGTGTTACTTTCTCTCTCTTCGAACTTGTCACGAAATCGTGACAATTCACACTATGGACTCTCTCTTCTGCATTATGTCATGAAATCATGACACTTTTTCTTTCGGACTCTCTCTCCTGCAACATGTCATGAAATCGTGACACTTTTTCATCCGTACAACCTTCCTTGCAATATGTCATGAAATCATGACATTTTTGACTCCGTACATTCTCTCTCCTCTTTGAGTCGCGAAACTGCGACATGTCGCGATATCGCGACACTTTTCTAACTTGCTTTCTCTCTCCTGCTTAAGTCACGAAAATGTGACATGTCGCGATATCGTGACACTTTTCTAAAATGCTTTCTCTCTCCTGCTTAAGTCGCGAAAATGCGACATGTCGTGATATCGCGACACTTTTCCAACTTACTTTCTTTCGAACCTGTCAGCTTGGGGTTTGCAAAAGACCTTTGAAACTGTCATGCCGTAACCTTCATCAAAACAAATTATTTGACATCAAATCAAATTCCTTCAAAAGCTTCTTGACATCAATGACAACTTATATACTTGAGCAAAGGCAATGTACCCAAAGTACCCAAAATTGCCAACAATCTCCCCCTTTGTCATTGATGGCAAACCTTTACTGAAAACACTTCTCAAGAGCCAAAACTGAAACCAACTGTGCTAACAACTGACCAACTGTGCCCACAACTGAGAATCTTCCTTTGAAGTTTTGCTCCCCCGAACTTGAAGCTTTCCTCTTCACTTTGAAGCTCTCCCCCTTACTCATATCTCTCCCCCTTTGTCATCAATGGCAAAGGGTCACCTTTGGGGCTCGGGACTAAGAATGAGCCTCTTAGCTCAGTCCCTCCCCCACCTCCTGATGAGGTGATTAATTTTGGGGTGGGAGTAAAACTCCCATTAGGCACTGATCATCATCAGCATCTATAACTTCCTTGTCGGGCCTTCTCTTGAACTCTTTGTCCATATTCCTGTTCTTGTCATTGTTCTTGTTCTTGTTCTCATCCCTGTTCTTGTTCATGCCTTGATCCTTGGACCTGATCATGCCACTGTTCCTGTACCTGTATTCTGGAATTTCAGCTCTACACTGTCTGATTATATGACCTTCATTGTTGCACTTGAAACACTTGACGATGTTGTTTCTCTGAGGTAAACCCGATCTTTGAATCCACCAGTTCTGCCCAAACCTATTCTGACCAAACCTATTCTGGCCGAACCTATTTTGATCAAACCTGTTCCTGTTATTTACCTCGCAATAGACTGCCTTGTGCCCAAACTGTTGACAAGAGTAGCAATACCCTTGAAAGAAACTAGCACTTCTGAAATTGTCATTTACCTTCTTCACTTGAGCCATGCAATGTGAAGCCATGTGACCAAACCTGTGACACGCAAAACATCTCGCCTTGAAATTTTCCTTTATTTGACCTCTTGGGTCCTGAAAACTTCTTCTTCTCATTCTGAATTCTGTTTTCTATTTTTGCGCATCTATCATTCAAGGACTCATGATCTGAAATACTTTCCTCATCAGAACTCTCTTCCTTTTGGAGTCTCTTACTAGACTCTCCAACTTGTTCCTTGTGTGGCTTAACAAAACCAAGGCCTGTTTTATCTGTTGTTTTTCTTTGACCTTTGATGAGTGACTTAACCTTTTTGGAGCTATCTTGAAACCTGTAAAGCTTATCCTTGTACTCTTTAGTTTCCTCTTTCAAAGAAGCCATTTTCTGTTCCAACTCACTATACTCAAGAACCTTAGACTCTAACTCATCCTTGAGTTCTTGTGTCTTAGCTATAGAGAAATCAAGATTTTCTATAAGATCATCTCTCTCCATACAACATTCATCTAACTTATCCTTGAGTCTAGCATTCTTCTTTCTTTCCTTTTTCAAAGCACTAAGAGCACTAATAAGTTCACTTTCAAGATCCTTTATTTGTTTGCTTTCCGAATCATCAAAGCCTTTTTCAGATTTCTTATCACTAGAGGTGCTACCTTTTTCAAAAACCATACATGCATCTTCCTTATAGTTTTCTGAAGCATCCTCATACATACTGGAAACCAAATCATTATTTGTACAATCATCCTCAAGGTGACCAAAATTTCCACATCTAAGACATTTCATGATAATGAATCTATGTTTCGGTTCTTCCTCTTTTTTGATATGAACAACATCTCATTTTCATCATCACTTGAAGAACTTTCACTATCACTACTAGAACACTTACTTGCTTTGTCTAGGTAGAAACTCTTCTTGTGCTTGTGAGAATACCTCTTTCCTTGATTGTTGTGCTCATCTTTGTTCTTTCTGTGATGCTTGTGCTTTTCAGAATCCTTGCTCTTAGAATCTTGTTTATCTTCATCACTTTCATTCTTGGGAACAGTACAATCAATAGCATAATGACCAAACTTTCCACAATTGAAACATCTTATATTTTTCATGCTTTTGTGCTTTCTAGAGAACTTGCCTTTCTTGTTGTAATATGCCTCTTCATCACTAGAAGACTCATCACTCTCTTGAAGTTGTTTACCCTTGGATTTCTTGGTAGCCTTGAAAGTCGCCTCTTTCTTGACATCAACCTTCACTTGAGTTCTCAACTCAAATGCTGCAAGTATACTATGGAGCTCATCCTTTTTCAACTTATCCAAATCTTTAGCTTCCTCAATAGCAGAAATATTTTCACTAAATCTATTAGGAAGAGATCTTAAAATCTTATCACAAACATCATTTTCAGCAAGCTCAAGACCTAAGTCTTTCATGGAGTTAACAACCTCATCCATACGAAGCATGTAGTCACTAATATTTTCATCATCATTCATCTTGAGTTGTTCAAACATACCTTTGAAGTGTCTCAACTTGGCCTTTCTGACATTTGTATCACCTGTATGAACCACTTGCAACTGTTTCCACATTTCACTAGTTGTCTTGCAGTGAATCACTTTGGTGAGATCTGCTTTCTGTAAGCCTTTCAGGATTGCATTCATTGCTTTTGAATTGTCTGTGATGTAGGAGCCTTTCTTCTTTAGTATTTGGACCATGTACAAGAATAGTGTACTCATCTTCAATTACTTCCCATACCTCATTACCAAGTGCCATTAGATGAACCTTCATCCTTGCACTCCAAAGACCAAAATCTGACCCATCAAGAATAGGTGCTGCATTGCCACTTGAATAATCCATTGTGTTCTTTACTAGCTTTTCCTTCAAGCTGTTAAACTTTTCGAAGGCACTCGCTCTGATACCAATTGAAGAACACAAGCTTATACTGAGAGGGGGGGTGAACAGTATAAGACCTCTTTTTACTTTTTCCTTTATATTTCAAAATAGTAAAGCAATATACCCAAAGCAATATCAAAGCAATGCACAAAATCATCCACAAAGTGACATCAATTTTAACGTGGTTCACCCAGAATGGTTGGGCTACGTCCACAAAACTTTTCTCTAAAAGTTATCTCAAAGTTCTTTGGGAATCCTTCCCAATTACAATGTTTATGAGCCTCGGCTCAAAGGAGATACCTTCCCCTCTACTCTGGAAATGATCCCTCAGAAGATCAACTGCCTCTACCTCTTGCCAGCACGTGGAACTCCTTTCCACCGAAGACCTCCTATCCTCAATGCTTAGCCTAAGAGACCTCTGCCTTCTATGATCACGTCCACAGTAGCTCAACAACCTGTACCAAACACAGTCAGTCGGTCTAGTACAAGTCTTCCTCTATCTGTCGATCTATCCAACTTTGAACAAATCAATCCTCTACACACAAGCCTTCTCAAAGACTTGCCAAATCTATCCTCAGGTTCTTCTCAAAGAACCAATGCACCTCTATCCTCAAGCAGCAGCACTCTGCATTCATCTTTGCCCTTTGTGCTCTCTACGCCCTCTACTCTCTTTGTGCAATCACAGCCGCACTTGATCGAACTTCAACCTTTGCACCTCTGTGCAATCACAGTGGCATCGTCTTCGCACACTCTACTTCCTTTGTGATCTTTCACACTTAGAATGATTCGACGAAATGCACTCTGCACACTACGATCAAATTTTGCACTCTGCTCTCGACGATCGAACTTCTTGCTCTACGCACTATCTGCGAACGTCGCACTTCAACAACACATTCATTGACACATCAACTCTCCAAACAGCCCTCCTTTTATAACAAAATTTTCATGATGAAAACTTTAATCTTAGTCGACTGTTATAACAAATGCAAACCCTAATCTTCGTCGGCTGCAAGCCCTAATCTTCGTCGGCTAAAATTTGACTTTGTCGGCTTCACTATCTCTATAACTCTTTTATAGCTTCTACCATGAAAATACATGTCGCGATATCGTGACACTTTTCACTTTCTTAACCTCTTCTCGGCTTGCACCCGTGAAAGTAGAACATGTCACGAAATCGTGACACTTTCGCTTCCTTGCACTTTTCTCTGCTTGCACTAGCGAAAATGGAACATGTCACAAAATCGTGACACTTTTGCTGCCTTGTGCTTTTCTCTGCCTTACGCCCACAAAAATGAAACATGTCATGAAATCGTGACGCTTTCACCTTTGAGCTCTTCCTCCTTGAATTTGTCATGAAATCATGACGCTTCTTCTTCCATGCTCTTTCATTTTGCTTCTATCACGAAATCATGACTCTTCTCCTATTGAAGACCTACTTTCTATTTCTATCATGAAATCGTGACACTTTCTCCAACCGTATGCTGCCATCTCAATCTGTCATGAAATCGTGACACTTTCAATCATAAGCTTTCTCTTCAACCTGTCATGAAATCATGACACTTTCTACATCCGTACGCTTTCTCTTCAACATGTCGTGAAATCGTGACATTTCTTACTTCGAAACCTTTCCTTTGTTGCATGTCACGAAATCATGATAGTTCTTACTTGGAACATTTTCATCTACAGCATGTCACGAAATCATGACACTTTTTGTGTTACTTTCTCTCTCTTCGAACTTGTCATGAAATCATGACAATTCACACTACGGACTCTCTCTTCTGCATTATGTCATGAAATCATGACACTTTTTCTTTCGGACTCTCTCTCCTGCAACATGTCACGAAATCGTGACACTTTTTCGTCCGTACAACCTTCCTTGCAATATGTCACGAAATCGTGACATTTCTGACTCCGTACATTCTCTCTCCTCTTTGAGTCACGAAACTGCGACATGTCGCGATATCGCGACACTTTTCTAACTTGCTTTCTCTCTCCTGCTTAAGTCACAAAAATGTGACATGTCGCGATATCGTGACACTTTTCTAAAATGCTTTCTCTCTCCTGCTTAAGTCATGAAAATGCGACATGTCATGATATCGCGACACTTTTCCAACTTACTTTCTTTCGAACCTGTCAGCTTGGGGTTTGCAAAAGACCTTTGAAACTGTCATGCCGTAACCTTCATCAAAACAAATTATTTGACATCAAATCAAATTCCTTCAAAAGCTTCTTGACATCAATGACAACTTATATACTTGAGCAAAGGCAATGTACCCAAAGTACCCAAAATTGCCAACAATCTCCCCCTTTGTCATTGATGGCAAACCTTTACTGAAAACACTTCTCAAGAGCCAAAACTGAAACCAATTGTGCTAACAACTGACCAACTGTGCCCACAACTGAGAATCTTCCTTTGAAGTTTTGCTCCCCTGACTTGAAGCTTTCCTCTTCACTTTGAAGCTCTCCCCCTTACTCATATCTCTCCCCCTTTGTCATCAATGGCAAAGGGTCACCTTTGGGGCTCGGGACTAAGAATGAGCCTCTTAGCTCAGTCCCTCCCCCACCTCCTGATGAGGTGATTAATTTTAGGGTGGGAGTAAAACTCCCATTAGGCACTGATCATCATCAGCGTCTATAACTTCCTTGTCGGGCCTTCTCTTGAACTCTTTGTCCATATTCCTGTTCTTGTCATTGTTCTTGTTCTTGTTCTCATCCCTGTTCTTGTTCATGCCTTGATCCTTGGACCTGATCATGCCACTGTTCTTGTACTTGTATTCTAGAATTTCAGCTCTACACTGTCTGATTATATGACCTTCATTGTTGCACTTGAAACACTTGACGATGTTGTTTCTCTGAGGTAAACCTGATCTTTGAATCCACCAGTTCTGCCCAAACCTGTTCTGACCAAACCTGTTCTGGCCGAACCTATTTTGATCAAACCTGTTCCTATTATTTACCTCGCAATAGACTGCCTTGTGCCCAAACTATTGACAAGAGTAGCAATACCCTTGAAAGAAACTAGCACTTCTGAAATTGTCATTTACCTTCTTCACTTGAGCCATGCAATGTGAAGCCATGTGACCAAACTTGTGACACGTAAAACATCTGCCTTGAAATTTTCCTTTATTTGACCTCTTGGGTCTCGAAAACTTCTTCTTCTCATTCTGAATTCTATTTTCTATTTCTACGCATCTATCATTCAAGGACTCATGATCTGAAATACTTTCCTCATCAGAACTCTCTTCCTTTTGGAGTCTCTTACTAGACTCTCCAACTTGTTCCTTGTGTGGCTTAACAAAACCAAGGCCTGTTTTATCTGTTGTTTTTCTTTGACCTTTGATGAGTGACTTAACCCTTTTGGAGCTATCTTGAAACCTGTAAAGCTTATCCTTGTACTCTTTAGTTTCCTCTTTCAAAGAAGCCATTTTCTGTTCTAACTCACTATACTCAAGAACCTTAGACTCTAACTCATCCTTGAGTTCTTGTGTCTTAGCTATAGAGAAATCAAGATTTTCTATAAGATCATCTCTCTCCATACAACATTCATCTAACTTATCCTTGAGTCTAGCATTCTTCTTTCTTTCCTTTTTCAAAGCACTAAGAGCATTAATAAGTTCACTTTCAAGATCCTTTATTTGTTTGCTTTCTGAATCATCAAAGCCTTTTTCAGATTTCTTATCACTAGAGGTGCTACCTTTTTCAAAAACCATACATGCATCTTCCTTATAGTTTTCTGAAGCATCCTCATACATACTAGAAACCAAATCATTATTTGTACAATCATCCTCAAGGTGACCAAAATTTCCACATCTAAGACATTTCATGATAATGAATCTATGTTTCGGTTCTTCCTCTTTTTCCGATATGAACAACATCTCATTTTCATCATCACTTGAAGAACTTTCACTATCACTACTAGAACACTTACTTGCTTTGTCTAGGTAGAAACTCTTCTTGTGCTTGTGAGAATACCTCTTTCCTTGATTGTTGTGCTCATCTTTGTTCTTTCTGTGATGCTTGTGCTTTTCAGAATCCTTGCTCTTAGAATCCTGTTTATCTTCATCACTTTCATTCTTGGGAACAGATACGATCAGTAGCATAATGACCAAACTTTCCACAATTGAAACATCTTATATTTTTCATGCTTTTGTGCTTTCTAGAGAACTTGCCTTTCTTGCTTGTAATATGCCTCTTCATCACTAGAAGACTCATCACTCTCTTGAAGTTGTTTACCCTTGGATTTCTTGGTAGCCTTGAAAGTTGCCTCTTTCTTGACATCAACCTTCACTTGAGTTCTCAACTCAAATGCTGCAAGTATACTATGGAGCTCATCCTTTTTCAACTTATCCAAATCTTTAGCTTCCTCAATAGCAGAAATCTTTTCACTAAATCTATTAGGAAGAGATCTTAAAATCTTATCACAAACATCATTTTCAGCAAGCTCAAGACCTAAGTCTTTCATGGAGTTAACAACCTCATCCATACGAAGCATGTAGTCACTAATATTTTCATCATCATTCATCTTGAGTTGTTCAAACATACCTTTGAAGTGTCTCAACTTGGCCTTTCTGACATTTGTATCACCTGTATGAACCACTTGCAACTGTTTCCACATTTCACTAGTTGTCTTGCAGTGAATCACTTTGGTGAGATCTGCTTTACGTAAGCCTTTCAAGATTGCATTCATTGCTTTTGAATTGTTGTGATGTAGGAGCCTTTCTTCTTTAGTATTTGGACCATGTACAGGAATAGTGTACTCATCTTCAATTACTTCCCATACCTCATTACCAAGTGCCATTAGATGAACCTTCATCCTTGCACTCCAAAGACCAAAATTTGACCCATCAAGAATAGGTGTTGCATTGCCACTTGAATAATCCATTGTGTTCTTTACTAGCTTTTCCTTCAAGCTGTTAAACTTTTCGAAGGCACCTGCTCTGATACCAATTGAAGAACACAAGCTTATACTGAGAGGGGGGTGAACAAGTATAAGACCTCTTTTTACTTTTTCCTTTATATTTCAAAATAGTAAAGCAATATACCCAAAGCAATATCAAAGCAATGCACAAAATCATCCACAAAGTGACATCAATTTTAACGTGGTTCACCCAGAATGGTTGGGCTACGTCCACAAAACTTTTCTCTAAAAGTTATCTCAAAGTTCTTTGGGAATCCTTCCCAATTACAATGTTTATGAGCCTCGGCTCAAAGGAGATACCTTCCCCTCTACTCTAGAAATGATCCCTCAGAAGATCAACTGCCTCTACCTCTTGCCAGCACATGGAACTCCTTTCCACCGAAGACCTCCTATCCTCAATGCTTAGCCTAAGAGACCTCTGCCTTCTATGATCACGTCCACAGTAGCTCAACAACCTGTACCAAACATGCAGTCGGTCTAGTACAAGTCTTCCTCTATCCTAGATCTATCCAACTTTGAACAAATCAATCCTCTACACACAAGCCTTCTCAAAGACTTGCCAAATCTGTCCTCAGGTTCTTCTCAAAGAACCAATGCACCTCTATCCTCAAGAAGTAGCACTCCGCATTCGTCTTTGCCCTTTGTGCTCTCTACGCCCTCTACTCTCTTTTTGCAATCACAGCCGCACTTGATCGAACTTCAACCTTTGCACCTCTGTGCAATCACAGCGGCATCATCTTCGCACACTCTGCTTCCTTTGCGATCTTTCACACTTAGAATGATTCGACGAAATGCACTCTGCACACTACGATCAAATTTTGCACTCTGCTCTCAGCGATCGAACTTCTTGCTCTACGCACTATCTGTGAACGTCGCACTTCAACAACACATCCATCAACACTTAACTCTCCAAACAGCCCTCCTTTTATAACAGAATTTTCATGATGAAAACTTTAATCTTAGTCGGCTGTTATAACAAATGCAAACCCTAATCTTCGTCGGCTACAAGCCCTAATCTTCATCGGCTAAAATTTGACTTTGTCGGCTTCACTACCTCTATAACTCTTCTGTAGCTTCTACCATGAAAATACAACATGTCACGATATCGTGACACTTTTCGCTTTCTTAACCTCTTCTCGGCTTGCACCCGTGAAAGTAGAACATGTCACGAAATCGTGACACTTTCGCTTCCTTGCACTCTTCTCTGCTTGCACTAGCAAAAATGGAACATGTCATAAAATCATGACACTTTTGTTGCCTTGTGCTTTTCTCTGCCTTACACCCAAAATAGAACATGTCACGAAATCGCGACGCTTTCGCCTTTGAGCTCTTCCTCCTTGAATTTGTCGTGAAATCGTGACGCTTCTTCTTCCATGCTCTTTCATTTTGCTTCTGTCACGAAATCGTGACTCTTCTCCTATTGAAGACCTGCTTTCTATTTTTGTCACGAAATCGTGACACTTTCTCCAACCGTATGCTGCCATCTCAATCTGTCATGAAATCGTGACACTTTCTGCATCTGTAAGCTTTCTCTTCAACCTGAAATCGTGACACTTTCTACATCCGTACGCTTTCTCTTCAACATGTCACGAAATCATGACATTTCTTACTTCAAAACCTTTCCTTTGCTGCATGTCGTGAAATCACGACAGTTCTTACTTGGAACATTTTCATCTGCAGCATGTCACAAAATCATGACACTTTTCGTGTTACTTTCTCTCTCTTCGAACTTGTCATGAAATCATGACAATTCACACTACGGACTCTCTCTTCTGCATTATGTCACGAAATCGTGACACTTTTTCTTTCGGACTCTCTCTCCTGCAACATGTCATGAAATCATGACACTTTTTCATCCGTACAACCTTCCTTGCAATATGTCATGAAATCGTGACATTTTTGACTTCGTACATTCTCTCTCCTCTTTGAGTCGTGAAACTACGACATGTCGCGATATCGCGACACTTTTCTAACTTGCTTTCTCTCTCCTGCTTAAGTCACGAAAATGTGACATGTCGCGATATCGCGACACTTTTCTAAAATGCTTTCTCTCTCCTGCTTAAGTCACGAAAATGCGACATGTCGCGATATCGCGACACTTTTCCAACTTACTTTCTTTCGAACCTGTCAGCTTGGGGTTTGCAAAAGACCTTTGAAACTGTCATGCCGTAACCTTCATCAAAACAAATTATTTGACATCAAATCAAATTCCTTCAAAAGCTTCTTGACATCAATGACAACTTATATACTTGAGCAAAGGCAATGTACCCAAAGTACCCAAAATTGCCAACAACATCGTGACCTCCACTCTAAGGTCTTTCAATCCACTGATGAAGCAGCTTATGAGAAATTATTTATCTAACCCTATGATGCGATTGATGATATCCTTAAATTGAATTTTATATGTATGCACTGATGTGATTTAACATAGGTGGGTGAGATTAAGCAAAAAAAGTAGGTTGGGGTCATGAGATATTCTCCCATTGGCCATTTACATCATCGTTTGGTGAAAAAGTGTCACAAAAAGTGCTGCAAATCATCATAAAAATCATTGTGAAAAGTCATCGACAGAAGTTGCTAAAAATTCATCATTAATATTTTGCAACAAAAAGTCATCGACAAAATTTTCACAAAAAATCGTCAATAAAAGTTGCTGAAAAAAATCATCATTGATAATTTATTACAAAATTATCACCAAAAGTTGTGGCAAGAATTGTTAGAAAAATGTCTTCATAAAAATTTTATCGCCCAAAACTTGTCATCACTTATGTCCACAAAATTGTTGCAATTTCAACAAAAAAATTAGTGTTATTAGCAAATTTTTTAACCCAAGTTGTCCCAACAATCATAGAGGGTGTTAGAATTTGAATTTTTATGTTTCAACAGTCACTAGTAGGTATGACACACTCGGATACAAGTTGGAAACTGATGACTGTGGTTGAAAACTGATGGAAAATGATACATTAATGATGATATAATACAATACTGATATGGACACTTGACACTTGGTGACCAGCTATAGGGTATGACATTGACTATGCTGACACAACTAATGATTGAATTGAGAGGACCTATGAACTATTGTATCAATGAAGATACAATACGAGACTGATATGGAAACTTGAAACTTGGTGACCAGCTATAGGGTATGATATTGACTATGCTGACACATATGATTGACTTGAGAGTACCTATGAACTATTGATATGGTGATCAATGTAGACACTTCACATGGGGCTATGGACACGTGTAGAGAGGAGCTATGGGGTATGATGACATGGACACTTGGACAACAAGCTACGGATGAGATTGAACATGTGTAGAGAGATCAAATGTTTAGGGACACTATTGGACGATGCATGAAATGACACTAAGGACTGACTTACAACTAGTATATCTAAAACTGACTTGACTAACCCAATATAGCCTCACTATATAGACCTAGCATGACCAGTGAAGGCTGGTCAAATTCTTCTAAGTGATTTAGCACTTATATTATCCCCTCATCCCAATGTAGGGAAGATGTGGGATAATTATCACTTGGTAAAAAAATAAAAAATTAACACCCGAAAGCTACAAAAAATTGTCCATGATCAATAGAAAATGAAAGAATTTCCCAAAAATGTCAAAGCTGACCAGAAAGCCTAATATTTCATGTCACAGTCACCCTTATCGGAATCATGATTTTGCTACAGATATCCTAGAAAATATTTTGGAATGGTGTTTAGCTATCATAGGCTTCCTAAGAATGTATTTTTTATTGGCAACAATGTTCCCACTTGGAAAACTAGAACTATTCAGCTTGGTTGTGAGAAAAAAATATCGTCATTTGTTTGATTTAGATTTGTCCAGTGCTCACCAGATCACATTGCATGTATACTTAATTTTCAAACATGCTTACAAATTTCAAGGTAAATTTGTATTTATCCTCATGTTTAAAAACAACCACTTAGTAAGGGATGATGGTTTCTAATTCGTATTCACCCATGTAACTTCAACGTTGTCAAAAAATTAAATCTCACTGGTATAGCTTCTCTAACCCTAAGTGACGTCACTAAATTAAAGAAGGAATGGTTTTAAAGTTTAATTTATATATTTTTGGCTTCCCCTTATGCGTGATAACAACATTAAAGAAGCTTGGTAATGACAAAAAATATTAAAAGTTTTGGTCATCGAAGAAAATTTTAATTAATTGATTCTTGAAAATGCTTTGCCAACAAGGAATTATAATGGATATTACCTTGAATTGTTTTGCCAAACATTGGAGATTGAATCACTTTTTGAATAGCTACTAAAGGTGATGAAATAATTATTTGAATTTATGAATACTAAGGATGTCAGTACACAATGATGGTAGGAGATATTTCTATATTGTGATTTTAAAAATGGCACAATGTCTATCTACTACTATTGAGAAAAATGTATCACTAGTTTAGCCATTCACTATTATGCAAAACATGGCCATGTTACTAGGCAATATAATGCATATTAGGAAAAATATTTTGTTTTATTTGATTGATCCGCATCTTATGGTCACATCTTTTGTTAGACTCCTGTGCTGTGATTGGCCACTAAAAAATACAAAAAAAAATGAAGGAAAGCAATAATAATTGTCTTTGAATTAAATCATTCTTCATGATAAGTGAATGGAAAAAACATTACTATGTTAATTAATTCTCCCTTCTAAGCTTAAATGCGAACACCATGGAAAAAGAAAATATTTAATGCTCAACTTTGAAATGAATTAAATTATTAGGACATCAAAAATTTGCACTTCCAGATCATAGCTCTGATACCAGATGTTAGGATCCTAGATTCTAAATTATTGTTTTACAATGAAAATAATTAGAACATTAATAAATGAATCATTGTTTTCACTAGTAAGGGGACTCCCTCCAATGTATATAATTAAACAAATATATTCTTTTTCATGGATGTCTTATGATAATATCAAACCCTAATATTTATATCTACCCTAGAGCTACATGGATGAAGGGACATGACTATTCATGTTAGTAATTAATAATATAATAATCAATGAATTAATAATATTAAATATTAATATTAGGATGGAGGATCATAACATTATTGCAAACTTTTGATTATATTAAGGTATATAGCAAAGAAATAATCCAACGCACCCTTTGAGCTCATATAGAACACTAAACATTTCTAGCAAGAACAAATACCAATCAATACAAAGATAGAGGTTTTGATGAAGTAGAAGTTGTTGAAGCTTCTCAATTCTAAAATTATCTATCCTATTAAGTATTCTATATGGGTAGCAAATCGGGTGTTGGTCAGGAAGAAAATGGTGATGTTAACCTCTGTGTGGATTTTTAGGATCTAAATAAGGTCTCATTGAAGGATCACTATCCCCTACCTCAAATTGACCAAATCCTACACATCATAGTTGGAGCAAAGAGGTTCTCTCTTCTAGATGCATTTTTTAGTTTTAATTAGGTATAGGTACAAGATGGAGGACTAGTATAAGATCACATTTACTACCAAGTGGAAAAATTTTCGCATATCAATGCATGCCTTTTGGTTTATCTAATGGTAGATCTACCTTTAAAAGGGAAATGGATATGAAATTTGAAGAATTGGTAAATAAAATAATAGTAATTTACTTGGATGCTATGATGATCTTATCTCACCAAAAAGAGAAGCATGTTGAGAATGTTAGATTAATATTTCAAAAATGTAGAGATTTTGGTGTGCCATTAAATCCAAAGAAATCAATATTTATGGTTCAAGAGGGAAAATTGCTTGGTCACATTGTGTCTAAAAAGGGGATAACTATAGATTTGGATAAATTAAATGCAACATTAGCACTTCCATTACCATTAAACAAGAAATGCTTGCAGTAGTTATTTAGGTAGATTTAACTTTGTTTGAAATTTTATCTTAAGTTTTTCTTAGATTATAAATAAGTAGGAAGATTTCACATGGATAGATGTCATAAAAATAACTTCAAAATAATAAGGCAGTTATTTTTAAATCTCTAGTGTTAGCCAATATAGACTACTTAAAATATTGTATCATTTATATTTGGGTCAAGAGTTATGCAATTGTACTATTAATATTAGGATGGAGGATCCTAACATTATAATTGTACTCACTTATTTAACACTCCTCATGGTTATGCAATATTTTATTTAGTGACCTATAGCTTTCCTAAATCAAATATTGAATGACCATGAGGAGTGTTAAAATTTTATGGAAAAATAAGTGTATGCCCTTATGAAGTCATTGAAGAAATTTAGGCATTTCATTTCATAGAGAAAAACAATGGTATATGGGATACATGCAAATATCAAAGGGCTAGTTGGTTTACAAAAATTTAGGAATATGATATTGAAATTAAACCAAGTAAGCTTGTAATATATAGAGGACTATGTCAGAAACTAGCACATACAACACTAAGAAATGCTAACATGCTACTAGAAGAGAAACAAAGTTCACAACCACAAAACACATGCACCAATCAAAATACTTGGATTGAAAATATGATGCATTATTTGGAATTTGGTGGATGTCCATATGGTTTTACAACTTCCCAAAGATGCAGATATATGTTGTAGGCGATGAAATACATAAAAATTAATAATGTCATATTGATTTTTTTTTATGGTGTACTATTGAGAAGCATGTATCTTGATAAAGTAAAAGATGTTGTAAAAGAATTTTGTTCAATTTTTTTAGGTGGACATTATTCCAAATAAACTATTGCAACAAAAATTATCTAATTTAGATATTATTGGCCTATGATATTCTTGAATGTATTTAAGTTATCCAAATCATGTGATAAATGCCAAATATTTATAGGGAATAATGGGCATTCAATAATACCTCTTCAACCGATAATTGCAAAGGAATCCTTCCACCAGTGGAGGTTGTATTTCATTGGGTTAATTAATCCCAATTCATCCTTTGGGCACAAATTAATTCTTATGACAACTCACTACTTTACTAGGTGATCTGAATCCAAAGCTACCAAGTATGCAAACCAATATACAGTTATTTATTTACTAGAAAGGCTCATTACTAGATTTGGAATCCCCACTGCCAGTGTCTAACAATATCAAATCCTTTATTGGTGTAAAAACCAAGGATTTTATGATAAAATATGGTATATATTAGAATGCATCTTCCAATTATATCCATAGGGAAATGGATCGGTAGAATCAATAAATAATAAATTATTAAAAGTAATTAAGTGAAGCATTAAGGATAATCTATGGAGCTATCATTTATTGCTTAATTAAGCATTATGGTTTGACATAATAACAATAAAGAAAGACTTAAAAACTTCACCATATGATTTGGTGTACAAAAAGGAAGCAATATTGCCTATCAACTTAGAATTGTTGGCCCTAGAGTTTATTAATCAAATTGACTTAGAGGATACTCAACAAATAAAGAAAATGATGGAAAAATAATTTAAAAGAAAATAATAAAAAATATTACAATATTTTTAGGCATCATCAAGAAACTATTAATGGTTTGATAAGAAGGTAGTATCAAAAGAATTCAGAGGAGATATTATGCTCAAATGGGATGCATATAGATTCAATCCAAGTGGGCACAATAAATTAGAATCCATGTGGTCCAGGTCTTACTTAATTATGTAAAAGAAAGCTTTAAATGCTTTTGAGCTTCAAGATTTGTATTGTTGTATATTACCAATATCAATAAATGTCCAATATCTAAAGCATTATGCATAAGGAAACATGCCAATGCATTTTTACATTTGTATATAGTCATGCCTATAAGTAGATGTATATAGAATCAAAATTGTTAGAGGATATTATAGGCAATAAATTCCTAATAGGCCTGTGAAGTGATAATGAACTGCCAATAATTGAATTTTCTAATATGTCATTGGTTTATGGCATGATGTTTAAGAGCTCGTGTAATTATTCCCTATGATATCCAACCATTATAAGAAAGGATTCATAAATAAGAGAAATATAGATAAAGGCTTTCAGTACCACTTACAGGTGGACGTATGCAATTAATCTACAAATTTTATATGAGATTTCAAATTTCAAACTTGCTAAATTCTCATTAGTTGATAATGTGTTGTTCAAGAGCAAGCACCATAATCATATAAAAAGGTGGCCAGTACTAGAAAATATTTTTAGGAAGGCACAATATTTAGCATGTAGATAATAACGGTCATGCATTGACCATTATTTCAATAGTACATTATAAAAGGATTAGAAGAAAAATGCAACTTAATCAATGCTATTTGCAACTCGAGAAGTTTAAAGGCCCCTAAAAATTTGTTAAAGAAATAATTTTCAAAACAAAGAGAAATAATTCTATGATATGGCTCGAGCTAAGAAAATCTTGAAAGCGCAAAGGTCTACCAAAGAGCTTCAGGACAAATTCATGATCCAATTTTAATAAGCAAGTCAAAATTAAAGAAATTTAGAGAAATTACGAAGGATAAAGGTAGGAGGTTGTCACAAAACTATCTAGACACTACACCCTGGAATTCACTATTATCCCACTACATGCCCTATCCTATTCACCCATGTTCAAAACTCATAAAAACAATTGTGCAATGCTATGACCCAGACACAATGTAAATCAAGAAAATTTGCTTAGTATAACGAAAGAAGAGATTACTAGAGTTTTTGCAGTAGGAGTTAAGATTAAGGTGAAGCAAAATTTGATATATAGATGATAAAAGAGGCTTTTTCACCAAGACCATAGTAATTATTTGGCTAACAAATATTCTAGGAACACTCCTAGATGATTATACAGAGAAAACTATGAAATTGGGAGTTTTTAAGGGGATGGTAGAAATGGTGTCATCCATATTGGTAATGATTTTTGGGCTAGAAATGTATGCCATTGTATATTTGTATCAACTATCATTGGATTATGTGGTTACTAACACCCACAATTACATTGGAAAAAATTTACATTTTCTTGTTTTTATTAATTGGTTAGAGTTTTTGAGTTCCAGAATTCACTCTCAATTAGTAGCTCTCAAAACTAGCTAGAGTGAGTAGTTTACATACTCGTCTTATGTGGCCTAGCTAGTCTTGTTTAATATTCCTCAAAGTCTACATGGTCTTGAGTTGCAAAAGTGGGAAAGGGAAGGACAAATGCACCCAGTTGTAGATTGGACTCACACCCTTAGAGAAAGCACATCATACATGTAGTTCAACAAAATATTTCTAGGCCTCACACTGATTGGCATTTTGGGAAATTTCCCATGCTTTAGATTAGAAGCTCTGGGAAAACTAAGAGGTAAGAAGTGGGAGCTAGGTTATTGGTATTTTTTGAAGGAAGGCACAATAATAAAAATATATGGGTTCCTAGGCACCCCTTATTTGCTTCCATATTATTTTACAAATTGGTATTCAACTTGGAATTATGTAGGAATATTGATGCAATAAAGAATAATTATGGGGCTAGATATAAGGAAATAGTTATATTTTTCCTTCCCATTAAATTTGAATATATGATCATGACAAAGGGGACAATTCAAAATTTTGGATGAAAAGCTTGGCGCTCTGTAACTTCTAATAGCGCCTCACAGATGGCATTATGAACCAAAAGGTATTTATAAGGCTAAATTGGTAGTACTAAATAACAAGCCTCTTTATTTTGATTAATTTTAAAATCCCAACATTGAGATGTTTAAAAATATTGATGATAATCAAGAAGTAGAGCTGGATATCAAGGAAATGCAATAGAGACCACCATGGAGGACATGGCATGAATACATGCACATCTTTGACCTTAAAAAAAATGAAGATCAATGGATAAGTACCAAGGCTATTCATAATATTGAACATGAATTGGATTGGGAGGAATAAAAGTTACATGAGTGGTGTATTTCATGTTGTGATTGGGATAAATATAGAGACACTTTTCCAAGTGATGTTGATAAGGGATTCAACAAAAATTTAATAAAAGCTACATCACCTAGACCAAAAATCATGAGAGGGAAATATTACCAAATATTGAAATAAAAAATGACTTATAAGAAGAAGTGGCAGAGGAAGAGGTAGAGGAAGTTGCTTAGCATCCTTCATAGGTAACTACTTTGGTAGGATATGATGACTTTGAGGAGGAAACAAATTCTCAATTCTAGAGAAGGTAGCAAGTCGAGGTATTTTCAACAATCCCAATTAACATAGAAATTCCAAATCAAATAGTTATGGGATATGATATAGATTTTTAGGATGTTTAGTTAATTAACTACACAAGGGGACTAAGTGCTCAAATAAATCCTGCAGAGGTAACAAAGCATAAAAATTCCCCAAGTCCTATAGATTCAAATACATAGAGGGTAACAATAAAGAGACAACAACTTCAACAAGAGGTGCAAATAACTAAAGCAACAATTAAATTCACTAAAGCTAAAGCAACCAAGAAGGTGGAGCTAGCGTGGGAAGCACAAGGAATAAGTATGTCTCCTTAATATTCCCTTGCATCCTCCCCTTCACCTAAGACTATTCTTGAAATGACATAACCTCCATTAAAAATACAACTCTTACTACCCTCCCACCAAGCACCAACATTATCCTTGCATAATTCCCTAACATATACTTCCCATACATCCACTATATAAAAATAGGAAAACAATTCAAGAAAGCCTCACCCCTACAAAAACCAACATCTTGCCATCAAGCCCCATATCCATTTTTTTCTCATTTTTAGCTACCACAACTCCACCAACTATTAATCAAGATCCACTATCCGAGGTTTTCTCTATCATCCAAAATTTGGAAGAGAAAAAGAAAAAATGGGTAGAGAACAACAACTATAGGATAAAATAAAAGAGGTGTGTGCTCTAGCATATGATGTAGTGGATTCAATAAATTAAGAGAGGGTAAAATTGATCATCTACCCAAAATTTTTAAAAATAGTTGCAAAAATAAGGCCAAATTACTATCAAATTGAATTGCATAGATAAGATATATCCAATATTTTAAAAGTAGATACACTTAGGGTCCTCCAAACTGAAGCGGATACACTCTTTCTACAAGGCCATAGTTCAAATAAAAATCTTCATGTTGCTAAGAAAAATATTTATGCCCTAGAATTAATTTTGAGTAGATAAAATATAGAGCAAGAGGATCTCAAATAATAAATCCAAAAACTAAAATAGATCATCGATATATCCTCTTATAAGTATTTGTTGCAACAAAAGGATGAAGAAATCCAGAGTTTAGAGGATAAGCTACAAGATACTAACAATGAAAGGCAACAATAAGATTCAATCCTACAAGAGCTAAAATCTAAGCTACAACAATAAGAGGAGGCTATGGCTAATGTTAAATAAAAGCTACAACATGAAAAGGAAAAGCCTCATGGCCAAGAAATTTCTAGAGACATACTCAAGTAGATCATATATCAATGTTGGAAGAAAATCAAAGGGGCTATACTACAAAAAAACTTCCTCCTTTTGTTAAGAAAATAAGAGAAATCGCCAAAGTGATCGTTGACACAAAAAAGGATTTTTCCAAATGTAGAAAAGACCTACTAAGCAAGATCATGGAAAAAATATGGTGAGAAGAATGCTAACACATAGAGACAAGCATATTCAACTAGCCTAGTAAAATGAAAGATATTTGGATGAGTGTAGATTTGCAATTCATTAGGTGGAGCACGAAAGAGAGTTGATTCATAAAGGAGATGAAGTGATCAATTATATTAGAAAAATATCTAATGAAATGAGAAAAATTGATCAAGAAATGAAATATATTGTCTCTCCAGTATTATGGGATGAAAATGGGTAGTTTTATGCATAGAAGCAGATCAATCAACTGTTGGATCAAAAGCTTTAGAATGATAGTGACCTTTGGTGATATAGAAAGACTTTGCTCTATTCCACAAGCTCTCTTATATTTTGGTCAAATCTAAAGAAATTACTAGAAGATACATCAATATTTCTTATGATAATTATTACAAGTTACAAGACATCCTATACATGCTCAAAGAAATTCTTGTATCACTCTCGAATACATGGAATAAGATGTGCTAAGTATTTTATTTTACAACACCCCTATTGGCTCTAGGAGTGATGAATCAAGATGATCAGCTCAAGCAGTGATGCAACAAGGTGAGTCATTGAGTACATCCCTAGGAAAAATATCCAAATAATCAAGTGAGCCAATTTATTCCCTAGAAATAGGGGATGTATAGTAAGACATTATTTATATAGTTTTATTTTTGTATTTTATACAAGTTTTATATTTTTGTGTCCCATTTAAATTTCTGAATCCATAACCTAATGGATAAGATAATAAAGATGATGTAGGAATAGAATATGATATGAATAATACTAAAAATTTATGTTAGATACACATCATAATATACTTTATTTTTAGCATGACATGAGCTATATATAAAACAATGGATCTAAGACATACATTTGATGAGAAATGTCAAATAAATAAAGTAAGCATTTACATCACATAAATTTAGGTTAGTTGGTAAAAGTGCTAGATCAAGGAGGAATATTGTGCAATTATGATAGAATTGCAACTAGCATAGTTGAAGCTCGATGTCTTGTTCTATATAAATGCTCTATTATTTTTGAATAGAAAAAGAAGTGATCATCATTACTATTAGAGAATATTACATCATTTGGTACATATCAATGTGTAATATGTACAAAATATCTAACACCTATATATGTAATATGATATCAAATTGAAATATGAATTAAGTAACCATCATTACAAAATATAAAGAAAATAAAGATGCTCTTCTCATTAGGTTATAAAATATCCCTTTTAGAGATTCACCAAATAATACAATATTACAATTGAAATCCCACAAGGGTAGGTGCCTTCAAAATATACTTGTAATCTCCCTAATCTGATTATGGAGGGTTTTCCTAGTGATCTCCACTATATCATGCCAAGAAATATGATCTTGATGATGATATGCTCCCGTGAATACCTATAACCTGCACACAAAACCACATACAAAGCATCAATAGCAAATGAATAGCCTCTCAAGATGAGGTCTATTTCACGATAATGCTAAATAGAAATAAAACGTTGAAAATAATAAATAAATACATGAAAAAATGAAATAGAATGCTTCTAAGTCATGTTAGAAACAAATAAAAAACTGCTAAAACTGATCAAATTTCTAAAAAAGGGAAAATTGAACATCACAGCAAGGTCATTATTAATCAAAATGGTGGGCTCTGTTAGTCATATTTGGATTTGGTAGTGGTGCTTGTTGGCCACTGTTGTAAATAATGGGTAACAAACAAAGAATTTGTTCTCTACACTCAATGCTTGGTGACATTCAATTCGACTATTGAATTTATGTTAAAGGATCGCTGTGGCTTGGAACATAGTTTGATGGAGGGATTGGACCAGAATCACTATGAATTTGATGAAGAGTAGTGATGTAGATTTTCCTTAAAATTATACAACACTCCATGGATGCAAGAGATAACTTCATAGCATAAATTTGGTAGCACCATGATGCTTATGAGAGATTGCACTCTCTAACCATAAAAGGGCAGCACTTCATTACACTAATTCAATATTCATTCTCCTCTTCTTGTCAAATTTTTGGGTGCCTTATATAGAAAACCTAAATTTATATCCTATATTTCTAAATAGTCCAAGAAAAATATTCATATAGTCTCAAGAAGGTGAGGCATCACTTCTAAAAGCTTCTCAAACCAAAATCATTTAAGATTTTTTGCACTGTAACTAATTTTACTCAGCTCAGGTAGCCCATGTTTGTTATAGATGAGGTCATATTAGATCAGAATTACTTGCTATGAGGCCACCTTTGATTAGAATGACTTGATATGAGGCCATAATCGATCAAAATAGCTTGATCTAATGCCATTATCAATGCCAATGATGATGAGGCTACCACTAGGGAAAATAATGATGTAGGATGAAAAGGACTGGCTTACCCTATTTGAGTGGTTAAAATCACTTATAGGTCTTGGGAAAGTCCAAGATAAGTCATATGGTCTAAAAATGTGTCCACATGAGTAGTCTCCTTAACATGACATGTTTTAGGTGTCTACAGATACCTCTATTTGAGATGCATTGTGGGAAAACATAATACTGAGCAAAAAAAACAACCTCACATCACATTGCAGGTTGATTGACATTCATTGATCTGGTCAATGTTTGATGCTCCAATCATGAAAAGAGCATGCATCTCTAAATAATTACCTCCAAAAAAATGGGTAGGCTTAATTTGAGTAAAACTTTGATGAATCTAAAGGTCATCAGGTAGCATTGTCAAACTATGTTTTTCGCTAGATTAGAATAACAAAGGTTTAGTTTAGTATTTTTGCTTTTACCCAAGAAAAATGGTAGCTTTATGATAGTTTTTAGTAATTATTCATGGATGAACGTAATTTGCATGATTAAGTGTTTAATTTCTGATTATGAATTCTTTAATTATTACTACCCCTCAAGTAATGATTCAATGAGGAAAATGACAAGTGATAAAAGTGAGGAGTCGCTTTACCAAGATGACTAATTTGGACGATGCAAGATGATAACCTTTTTGAAGGGAAAGTCCTATTACAACTGTGATTTCAACTATTATTAGTAATTTTACATTTCTATCCCATAGAGCAGTCCAACCACATGGATTTCTTAGGAAATCAAGATAAGAGCAATTTAATTAAAGCATGTGATGAATCATTATGTTCGATGATTAGATGAAAATTTCATAAAATAATGAAATGAATGCTTCATTCCCATGGATAAGTCCAGCCACAATGGCCTTCTTGGGGATTGAAGTAAAGACATTTTGATTCATCAATAAATAATTCGGTTCAATTGAAATTATGGTAATTCACTTATCTTATAAGATTGTATAGAGAGAAAGTCGCTGTAATCGCCAAGTGTATAGGGTAAATAACTAGGTATGAGAAGCATTTAAGATTGTGTTTATTTTATTTTTTTGTGAGTTTTTGTAATTTATGATGATAATAGAGTGGTAAATGTGATTAAATGTCCAATATGACGCTCATGATGGTGATAAAATGATTGCATTTATTTTTGGTTAGAGGTCATCTTGAAAAACAATGACAATGATCTACAAATTCTGGGTCATCATGAGGACTTACAACCACACCAAAATGTGACCTTCCCTCAAAGGAATGACTACCAAATTTAGAAAAATATAAAAGTATTTTTGGTAATTTTATTATCAATTTTATAGTTGGTAGTGAAAGAATAGTGAGCTCTGAGGAAGGAGAGAGATAATTTTATGTGAACCACTACCAAAATTGAGAAAAATCAGCATGGTAGATCAACCTAAAGCATCGACGAGAAGTAGAGCTAGAGCTCCTAAGGTAGACTCTCTATCCAAATCTCATAATTTGCAAGTTAAAAATGAACTTCATTAATTAATGAGTTAAATGAACCTCACTAAATCATAGGTAATGAACCTCACCCCTAGTTACGATTGTAGCTTAGGTTAACTTAAGGGTAGTGTAGGTTTAGTTATTTTTGTATTTTTGGATGGGGATAATACCCCTCATGGGTGTCACTGTAGGGCCATCCTAGGCAGGATCGATGCATGAATAGCAAAAGGGGGCTGCCAGGGGGTCTAGCAGAAGTTTTAAACTTCCAATAGTAAAAAAAATTGACCATTGGTGGTGGCTATCACGGGCATCATCGATGGACATGGTGACCATAGGGGACCTATGTGATGACAAACCTTAGGATTATTATTATTATTTTAAAATTCATGATTAATTTTAAATTTTTTGTGATGGTTTGATTGATTTTTTTTTATAATTTGATAATTTTTTGATTTTTTTGATGTGTTTGATTGATTTGAATGATCGATTGATTGAAATAAATGATTGATTATTTATATTGAAATATATTCTATTAGGTTTTAGACTTTGATAGCTCGGGATAGGGAGCCTAACCTATTCATGAAGCTAAGGTCAAAGCTAGATGCAGATGACTAGGAGTGATTTGAGGTAATCAACATTAAATAGGTTGTGCATATACTGATTGTAATGTCATGATCAGTCTTACCTCATGACCCTATATCATCTTTAGGATAGCAGGACAAACACATTCCATCTCCCTACTAGTATATGATGGTGATGTTGGAGGATATCTACCAAAATTTTAGGATCCCGATTGATGGAGTGGCTATCACTTCTTCTTTGATGTAGGATCAAGAGATAGTTCTAGAGTGGATTTTTGATGCTAGGACAATAGGGGAAGTGGTATATATAGATCATGGTAGACCATTAGTCTATATATGGTATGAGAGAGACATATACTCTTAGTGCTAGGTAGTATTGATGCACATCATCTTGAATGTGCTACTACAAGACTCATCAAGAGCAAGGTTCTCTTGGAACCTCCTATATATGGTGTAGGACTTACTGGAGTGTGACCTATAGGATCTAGTGATTATGGCATGGGGAAGCACTCTTGGTACAACTTTATGATGAGTTGTATGAGATACAACATCAAAGTTGATTAGGAGTGGTATGCAATTTGTTTCTTCAGATATAGGGATGGGAGAACATATGGATAGATTGACCTACTGAATTACTGGTATTTAGAACTAAATTAGATGATGAGGATATTGAATACATAATTTGATAGCCATATTATGTATAGGGGGTATGGAGCTAGTCACATGGAGGTATATTAGTGCACTACATAGAGTTACTAGAGGGACTACAACCTAGTTGGATTATATGAAGGCCCCACTTAGATTATCCTAATTGGCCTGAGGTAGGGAGGTACCTAGCTAGAGTTAGGTTTGGTAGATGGCTCATGGGGTACTATAAGAAGGAGAGAGAGCATTTTTATTACTTTTAGGTGATTTAGGCAGCTCAACATAGCCCAAGATGTACTAGAGGAGGAAGACCTCTATCATTGTAGGCACACCAAGATTCAGTTTAATCCATCACATATGATAATATTATTAGAGGAGATGGAACCTCTAGTTGTAGATACTGGTTTAGAGGACCCAAGGACCACTATTGAGTATGATACTTGGTGGGTCTCTTGACTATGATATGGTTGTAGACCTATGGGTAGACCTAGGGATGTGTCCATGAAGGAGGATGGCAATGATGGTGAGTGATGAGTGCATCATAGAATGAAGAGTGTTTGGGGATAGGTATAAGTGCAGCCATATGATATCCAAATGGAGGATGATGGTGGTGATTATGCCCCAAGTAATGAGGTAGCATAGCTATAGGCACATATATAGAGCTTACAAGAACATCTACAAACTTCCCAAAGATAATTGATGGAGTGAGATACATCTCTTACTACTACTCAAAGTCAGCTCAATATTGGATAACAACTATGGTCAAGGTATGTTGAGGAGATATATATACTCAAGGCTCAAGTGGTCATAGTGTAGACAATAATTTATTAGGTGATGGTAGAGAGGGATACCCTACACATGCATATAGCTACTCGAACCATCGAGAGGGATGCTAGGATAACAAAGTGGGATGCTCTACATACTTGGGTGGATGTGTTGAGTGCATCATAAGGATAGATAGTCATAGGTGGATAGACTATTGGTGATGTCGAAACATTGTAGACATAGGTGGCTTGATACTCTGCTCATAATAGGTCATATTAAGCTTATATTAGCAACTTGGAGGATGAGGTAGAGCAATGCATGGGTATACTATCCACATGGTCTTCATAAAAGGCTTCACATTAGAGCAAAAAAATTGAGTTAGAATAGCCATCAGTGAGGTAGCTAGTACCTATATTTTGAGATCATCCACAAAGATCAAAGGCTAGTTGTTCCCAGTCTCATCAGGGTAGATATGATGGTGGATATGAGATTAGAAGTGTAGGTCTATCCTGAACGATCTATTTATGCTCTATATTTTAAAAGTGTGAGGTCTAAGGATCCACTCTATTGTAGTATACGAGGATTTTGTACCATTTTGTACTTCTATATGTATATGAGATCTTCCTTATGACTCACTATGTGTCATGGTGTTGATTTATGTTCATGTTATGGCACATTAATATATGTAATGCTTAGATGATGATGTATTGCTTTATACATGTGATATACTAATGATATGCAATAGTTAAATGCTTTGATGTATGATTAGGTGTTGTGACCTAGATGAATGGATACAATATTATGTATGCATATATGACTATGATATTAAATGTTATAGCATATTTAGATTTGTTTCATTGATTGTGCATTTAATTTTTGTTAGATGATATAGTGGATATAATGTATATGTGATGCATTATTTTCATGTGGATGATCTAGTGCAAATGAACCTGTATGATTTAATCACTTAAAAATAAGGAATGAATCTAATGTGTTTAATAGACTAATGTAAAACACCATAGAATGTATGAAAATAATGAATGAAAATGTTAATCCTTATCATAAATATTAATCATGTAAACATCCATATGTGAGATGAAATGATGTGAGATGTAGGGGCTTTCCATAAAATCTTCTACAAACTAAAAGATATGCATAAAATAGTCAGTGGTCGTCTAAATATCATTGTTTATATCCATTTGGTATCTATCCTATTTTATGAGTGCCCCTTAATAAAAAAAAGTTCATAAGGAGAACTATGGTTGTTTGATGAGCTGATTTATTGCTATAGAATTTTTTTTAAGGTTTTCCATGAGACTCAAACATCATAGTTGATTGATCAAAATTTTTATAATGACTACACAAAAATCCTAAAATATACAAGCCTATTAAGATGACCCAAATATTCACTATCCCTGTGTGTGCAAAGTGAATATATTAGATGAGGCATAATACTACCTCATTGCTATGAATATTGCATTCAACCCATTTATGTAATGAGGATAACCATATGGTCATCATGATCCTAAATTTAGATGTAGTTAGGCTAGACTGCTACACAATGTAGGCCACCTAAAGCTAGCTCATCTATAATATGACATAGGTATATACAAAATAGGTCACTAATGTGACAGAAATATAACCACATGTAAGGTTACTCCATTGCTAGGGGGGTTTCATTCAACCCATTGTTGTAATGGAGATCACCCCATGGTGTTTGAATACTGAAGATTCTAGGTATTCAATATTATTACCCCCTTCTTTTATTTTAATTGTTCGGGATACTTTCTCATGCTTAGTGGTGAAAACCATTGTTTATTTTGCATTTTTTATTTTATATTTGAGCAAGGGGTTTGCTTAGTGATAAAAATCATTATTTATTTTGATTTTATTTGGGAATTTTTGGGGGAGCTTGTCCTTTTGTCAATGATCAACATTATAGACCATGCACATGATAAGATGAGCAAGGAAAACCTTTCGCTTAAGGTGACAAGGAATACTTTGTAGTCACATATTTCCTTGTTCAAATTAGGATTGTTAATGTTTAGAATTATTTTGGGATGTTAACATATGCAAAGTACTATCAAAACTAGACCTCAATTCCAAAATCTAAGATAGCTTTCTACAAAATGTAAAAAGTTAACTAGGGATTATTGAATGATTGAAAAACCATAGTATACATCTAATAACAACTAATTTGATGTGTTGAAAAACACAATTACTCACAATGGAAATGTTAATGATAAGGATTAGGATTCATGATTGGCACATAAACATGGTGTCATTCATAAGAATATAAACACAACCTATCCTAATGCAAGTGTAATAGATGATGATATCTAATGCAATGCAACTAATGCATGCATATAATGAAAATGAATAATGTAAATGCAAATGTTTTTGTATTTTGAAGTTTTGAATCATATTTATGATTTTATGTTTTCTGATTTATTTATAATTTTGATGTTTTTTGTTGTTTTTGTGAATTTTATTATTTTGTGAATTAAGTATAAAATACCCATAGGTGAAGAATTTTGAGAGGTTCAAGCTATTTAACACCTTCTAGAGAGGTTAGGTGATAAATTCCATGTCCTATATTATTTGTTATGATGAAGGGACCTAACTAATTAGACATAAATTTGTCTCTTAGATGAGATGATAAGTTTGAGTTCTGTTGGTTCTATTTAAGCACAAGATCATCAAAATTAACGTCTCTTGGGTGGATTTTAATCTTATAATTTTGTTTTATATGATCCTAGTAAATTCAAAGATTCTCAAGAGCATTCACTCATCATTCATCAATAAGGGTCAATTGATCTAGGTGATATTGTCATGATGTGTCATCATCGATGAACTCTTTCAATGAGACTCACAACGATGGAATTTATAATTCTAAGGGCATAATGGCCTTAGTTCCATAGAATAGCAAAAATAGGGTCTCCCTAGTGGGTGTTTATATGCTAGTGCGATAATCCCACAAAGCTAAAGGTAATTGAAGGTGTCGATCCTTATGATTATCCTTAATGGTTTTCTTTAATATGGTAACACTATTTTGTTAGAGGCCTCTGGAGTTGCAAAGATGTATTGAATGTTAAATATGGATATTAAAGTATGCACATATTTATTCTTAAATGATGTTCCATTATTTGATATGATTTTGTGTGGAATCCCAAAATGACATAATATTATCGAGTATAAGCTCTGCAATACGAGGTCCAATCGTAGTGGTCAAAGGGATTTCTTCCACCCATTTATTAAAGTACTTAGTGGCTATTATAATGAATGTGTAGCAGACTAAATAAGGAAGAGATATCTTCCTAATTATATTGAATCCACACTAAGAAAAAGGTCAAGACGATTGAATTGGTTGCAAGGCATAATATGGTAGGTGTGTAAAATTAGCATGATACTAATATTTAACACATTTATTGACATACATGGAATAATAATTCTCCATCATGGGCTAATAATATACCATTCTAAGTATGTGCTTTAAAATAGCCATATCGCTAAAATGGCCATCATAGGTACCATTGTGAGCTTGCAATATTGCACAAGCTGATTCTTGGAGCTCAAGACAATTAATGAGAACTCAATAATAGCTTCATTGATGTAAAATATTTCCTAGAAAGGTGTACCTAATCGCTTTCTACTTAAATTTTTATTATATAACATGTGATAATCCCTAGGGGATGCTACTGAGTTTTAGATAATCCTTTAATTAGATGAGCCAATCCTGATAAGCTATAACTTCAACTAATTGAATGACTTGTTCCTATTGCAATTCGTTATGAAAAAATATGGATTGGAAGACAACCTATGATGAATGGTAGTACCATTCTCTAAAGGATCCTAAAATATCAAATACCCATAGGATGCCTATATTAGAAAGTCTTGTGATATATAGAACGACTCATGGTTTAGTTCTATCTAAATCATGTGGACTAATTCTTTGTTATTTTGATTCTCACGCAACATCACAAATTGTGAGAGCATTTTGACCTGGATGGTTGTAAAATTAGTAGAAGGATTATGAGGTATTAATAATCCCAAAGAGGCCATTGTGTTCACAAATTTATTAGATGTACGAGGGACTACTTTTATGTCATACCAATCTAGTTGGGCTAGATACATCTCCACTAGCTCTTTGTAAGATTTGAGTATGTGATATATACACTGATAAATTTCCTTCACTTGATTTATTATGAGCAAGGATTCACCAAAGATATTTATCTTTTTAACCTTCATGGTGATAAATATTTGGAGGCCCAATGTTAGAGCTTCATATTCAATGTTATTTTTGGTGCAAGGGAAGTTGAGTTTAAAATACAAGGGAATTGGAGCTCCTTGTGGCATGAAAAAATTATCCTTGCACCACCCCCTTGCTCACATTTTGAACCATGAAAGAAAATTCATATGTGCTTTATTATCTAGTTTCACGAGTTCAGGTGACTTTGATAATTTAAATATTGCATCATCAATAAGTTATATTACAATAGACCTATCATCCTAAAGAGGTGCCTTTTCTAGTGTTGGGTAAAACATTGGTTAGTTTTCTACTATTCAATTAATTACCTCCATTTAATTATCAACCCAGGATAGCTCATAGACTTGTGAGCATCACACATAGTATATGCATGTAGTGCAAGGAATGAGTCCCTCTGTACCTATTGGTTTGGGGGGTGTTTGGTATTTGTTGAAGTTTTGATTCAAACCAATAATCTATCCTTTTCTAAGAAGAATAGGACTGAATGCATATAGAAATTAAAATGACACTTTGCTGAAAATGATAGAAAACAAGAAAATAACAAGAATGAAATTAATCTATAGAAAATAGTAAATAAATTAACTACATAAAGCAAGGTAAAAGGGGAGGAGTATTTTTTAGAGTGGGCCCAAGCTCCATCAATATTTCTCCTGATCAATTCATTCATCGGATGCTAGATTGAGATTAATAAAAACATTCAAATGAATATATTGCAGTTCTGGAAAATTATATAGTAAATCTGAAATCCAAGATCTAAGATATATTTTATTAGGGGTGGCCTACATATTTATAATATATGTTGCCATGCTCTGTTACATTTGAGAGAAAATAAATTCCTTATTTTTTGGTTACAACAGATATGTAGAAATAGGGAGATAAAGCAAAAATATTAATTCTAGATTGATTGAACGTATTTTTTTTATTAGAATAAAATACATCTGATTTTATGCTTTGTCTATTTATATTTTTGTTTAGATATTGCTAAAAAATAGATAACACATGGTATTTAACTTTGTTCTTCATCTACATATTTATTGAAATATCATCCGCATCCATTACTGAAATCCCTGCTCTATTCTACCAACAACAGGAGTCGTGCTGTAATTTTATGTCAATGGAAGTTGGGCTATAATTCTACGTCGATGGGAAGTAGACACCTTATTTTATATGGGAAGTAGGTGCCTAATAGGAAGAAGGTGCCTAAAAGAAGCAAACACCTAACAGGAAGCAGGCACCTATGGAAAGTAGGCACCTGTCAGTTAAGCACTAAATGAGAGTTGGGTGCTTCAAAGGGAATTGGACACCTAAATTAGTGCTTCATACTGGTGTACTACAAATGTTTTACCTTCATTAAATTGAAAGTGCCAAGTCTAAACGGGATCTTAATGTAAACAATCTAAAATATCGTAAAAACCACTAAATATGTACACAATTCACTTAAAAACAAATATTATATAATATACATAATTTACTATAAAAAATATATAAAACTTTCATTAAATATATATTCTATAATAATAATTCCGCATAATATGTTAGAAATCCTTATATAAATATGAACATTTTTAGTGCTTGTCATCCTCCCATGCGTAGAAGAGTGGCACACCCTCGTAACACCCCCCATGCTTAAAGGGTGGCATGCCCTTGTGACACTCGATGCTTATAATTTCCATTTTTAGCAATGGTTGTCCAATAGCATTTCTTTTTATTTATCCTCTTTCTAGCTATGATAGTTCATTATTTTTTAGCAAACAATGTGGATTTCTCCCATGGTAAATATTTGTGTTTTTTCCACTTTTTGATTTTTTTTTTTAATCTGGAAACTCTGTTATTCTGCATAGATTCTTGCTAACTTATAGTTTTTCTAAACCAACTACATCCATGAAAACAGGTAGACATTTACCATAATTAGAAATAATTAAATTTATCTGTGCAAGATATCTTTAAATCATGTATTAGATTTTACAGTGGATGACCATGAGTGTTCTCACAATAAAATATTTGCATATGGACAAAATACCAAATGGGGCTAAATGGTTGGATGGATAAATTAATGGGGATTGTGCCGACATTATTTTATAAAAAAATATTTCTATGAAAACTATGTATATACAAAACAAAAAATTAAGTACACATCTATTGAAATAGCTAAAAAGAATGCATTTGATCAAACAACACATAAAGAAACATGCTATTCAGGGAAATGTATTTTTATTCATGTAAAGAGTGCATAGATTACAATAGGGATAAATTCCCTTTTATCCTTTCTTTTCATAAATGTTACAATAGGCCTGATGTCTTCTTTTCAGGTTCCTCAGTGCAGATGGACTTGCGTACCATTGCAAGGTTGTAATTTGTGGTTGTTTTCCCTCCTTAGTTCTGCAATAAACTTGCAAAAAAGGGTTAGTGAGTTAGGGGGCTTGCCTTAGTCAAGCCCCTTCATAATAAGGACACATCGACCATGAAAAAATATTGAAAATTAAAATAAATGATACTAAAGCATGTAAAACTATAAAATAGACCTTACCTCCCAAATTTAGGTCAATTTGGGGCTTGTAAACCCAATTTGCCACCCAGGGGGTGAACTGGTGCCAAAGTTGTGGGGCGAGGGGTGAATCAAACTGTAATTGCTTTTCTAAAGAAATCCTTTTGTGGAAGGGTTGGATTGCTATTGTAATTTGACCATTATAGTTCAGATATACTTGGCTAGTACTTCTGCATGCATTTTGGCAGAGTTTCTATGCTTAGGACATAGTTGGAGAGAGTGTTTGGATGAGGATTTGGGCCCACTATTTATAGAAAAAACCCAAGGTGCAGGGAGGGTATTTAATGTAACTAGGCCCTAGGGTGAGGTCCCATAGAGGTTATGTTAGGGTTTGTGAGGTGGCTCCTTCACATTCCCTCTAGGAAATATCTCATCCTCACACATGTGTGAGAAGAGATTAGGTTTAACTAGGGTTAGGTGGTCCCTAGGTTAAGTTAGGGTTGGATTAGGGTTTCCTAAAATATCCTAACTAATCCCTTGCACACACATGTGGGAGGAAGTAATTAGGGTTAATTAGAGATTAGGGACCTAATTAATTATTTTAACCTTAAAAGTGGGCTTTAAGTGAAGTCAACTTAAAAATATATTTATGAATTAACTTAATTAACGCTTTTGCTAATTAATAGCCCTGTGGGAGCCTTAATTAAGTGCAATGAGGCTATGCATCACCTTGGAAAGCTTATGGAAGGTATCTCGATGTATGGTATATGTTTGAGACATGATTTTGATAGCTTATTAGGGTTTTAGACTTGAAAGCTAGTGAAGTAGTGTGTGGAAGTCTACATAATGCTACAACAATCTATGGTAATCTACACATGACTACGCATGACTACAAAAATATACGCATGTCTAGGAGGATCTACAGTAGCCTATGTCCATCTAAGATAGCCTAGGGGTATCTATAATTGCCTATGTAAACCTACACGTGTTTAAAAGGATCTACAAGTATGCAGGTATAGCAATGTGCAACTTTTAGGTGTCTACATTTTTCCCCTTTTTGTAGTATACAATATGGAACATAGTTTAATACAAAAATATGAAGGTTTGTGTAGAGAAAAATGGATATAATGGGAATGGAATCCAATAAAATATATGTAGTTGCTCAAAGTGTGACCATACACCATTAACTAGGAATCCAAGAGAAGAGAGGGGAAATAATGGGATCTAATCAAAGGTATGTAGCTGCTCGAAGCATGACCATTCAACATTGATCGATAGCCAAGAAGGATAAGATAAAATAATGGGATCTAATCAAAGGTATGTAGCCCCTCAAAGCATGACCATACAACATTGATCGATAGCCAAGAAGGAGAAGGAAAAATAATGGGATCTAATAAAAGGTATGTAGTTGCTCGAAGCATGACCATACAATATTGATCGATAGCCAAGGAGTAAGGAAGAGGAAAGGGATAAAATCCAATGAAAGCAATATTGGTAAATATAAATGGATGATTATGGATGCAATGCAATGGTTTTTCAGAGCCTATATGACATTTACGATGTCATACTAGTTGCTTGAGGTAGGAAACATTAGACTACTTTGCTTTTGTGACCAGTTTAGTGTGGTCCAAAGTACAAATAGAACAAATGTCTATTCAAATATTTGATGTTGATTGATTTATAGGTACATGGCAAAAAGTTTCAAACCATTCAAGTTAGTCAACATTTGGATCATTCAAACACAACTAGTTCAGTGTGGTCCAAAAATCCTTTTCCAAATGTTATGCTAGGATTACATCAAACATAGCATCAATTATGTATTCGACATACATGAATGCTAGATTTACTTATCCATTGAAACACATAGCTCTCGTGATATAACAAATATCTGGTTGGAATTGAGATCATAATCGTAAGATAATCTTTAGCAAAAAAAATTGTAGCTAGACATGATATCCATGCTTTTGGATGTTTGGTTGGTTGGTTGCATGCAAAGCTAAATTTGGATATGAATACCCCCCCAAATGAGGAATCAACAATGAGGCGAATGTAATGTGGTGATATGGTGATGCAAAAATTGATAGAATACCAATGCATGATGAAAATGGTGGAAAAGAAAATTATATGACATTTCAATAGGGATCCTAGGATTTTGAAATAAATTTGCATGATTTCCTAGGGTTTTGGTAACAATTTGACTGATTTTGGTGGTCATATGCTCAATTTGTAGGGCGGGGGTTGAATTGGATCTTGATTTGTGGGTTAGGGGGTGAATTAGGGTTTTAGGTATATTTAGAGTAATTTGGTGGGTTTGTGGGCTCATTTGGACATTGAGGAGCTTTGGATATCGTGTGAGAGGAGTATTTGACGATACATGCATACGATAGTTAGTGCTTTTGGATGATAGAATTATGAGGGGATGACCTAGACCTAGTAGCAGGTGCAGGGATCTAGCAGTAAGTACTTCTACTCACCTCATGTTACATTTTTAAATTTCTAGAGAAATGTGATTTAGAGGGGGAGGTTTTCATCTCATTTTAAAAAAATTTAGCAATTTTTGGTTAAAATTGAAACAGATAGTGTAAAATTAGCCAAATGGGTATCCAAAAACATGATTTATTTTTGAGTTTGACTTATTTTTGTGCTAGTTTTATTGGGTAATGGCTAGAGAGGGTTTGGAGTTTGACCATCCATTTTTGAAGCAATGGTGTACTGTTGTTGAAATTTTGTTGCATTTTATCCGTAAAAGTAGGAAATGGGTATTCATTTATTCAACTATTAATTTTTTTGCTTTTTTGGCCTTATTTCTGAATGTGTGGTTTTTGGGTGTAATTTGGGAAACTTTGACCGTTAAATTTTCCACTGTTGATGCCATATTTTTAGAATCAATTAACACTTTCACCGTAGAAGGGTGAAAGGGGTGTCTAAAAATATAATTTATTTTAGCATATGATTTTGTTTGGTGTGTGTTTGATTTATGTGCCAAGGTGCAGGTAGTATTAAATTTGAAGTTAGTTTTTGAGAGCCTAATTTACGTTGTATTAAACATTTGTATGAAATTTCACCATGAAGTGGACAAATGGGTGTTCAAAAATGTGACTGTGTTTTTGATGTTGTGTGTATCGGTGTATGTTTGTTTTGGATGTATGTATGGTAGGGTTGATCTTGAACTCTGTGTTGATTGGTGTACTATTTTTGAATTTTATCGACATTTTTACTACAAAGTGGGAAAATGGGTATTCAAAAATGTTTTTTTTGGTATGTCAGGTAGATTGACTTAGTTTTGAATTTCATGCCATAGTAGATATGTGGGTGATTTTATATTTTACTGTTGGTAGCCAAATATGTACTTCTTTTCGTATTTGTTTGAAATTTTACCATGAAATGGAAAAATGGGTATTCAAATATGCAATTATTTTGTTAAGATGTTTTGATATGTGGATTATGCACTATTTATGTCTTAAAGTGCATGTCAAATTTAAAATAGTTTAATTTGTAAATTTGATTCAAGGATTTTTATTTTTATTGGATTGCATCATTGTATGGATGGCTAATGTATTTTCTATTGTGTTTGTTTGTGGATGAATAGGTGAAGATGCTTAAGCCCTGTCATCATGTTCGAAAGTAAATGACACAAACTTATATTGAGAGGGGGGATGAATAGTATAAGATCTCTTTTTTCTTCTCTTTCCCAAATAGTATTAATCAATATAATCAATGAAAATATCAATAGCAATAACCAAAGAAATGCACAAATAATCACACATAATAGAGACACCTATTTTAACATGGTTCATCGAATGTGGGCTACCTCTAAAGAGAAAATATTTCTTCTAAATATTTCTCAAATAATCTCTTAGGAATCCTTCCCAATTACAATATTTATGGACCTCTATCCAAAGGAGATGTTGATCCCCTAATCTCAAGTTCATGGATCTCTTCCACAGGAGAAAACCTTCCCCTTTAGCTCTTGCTAGTGATCTTCTAGAATACTTTGTCTCTCTATTGAACTGACTAGTGGATATCTCTCTCCACTTGAAGACTCCTCACTCAAAATATTTATCTTCAATTATCATAATTACTGGATCTCTATCCATTGAGACTCTATCCTCTATACTCTATCACCTCCAAAGATTTATATCAATAGGTTCACTCAGAACCCTCTCAAATCTGCTCAATAGGTTCACTTAGAACCTACTCAAATCTGATCAACATGTCCACATAGAACCTGCTCAAGTATTCTCAATAGGTCCACATAGAACCTTCTCAAATATGCTCAACAGGTCCACTTAGAACCTGCTCAAATCTGCTCAATAAGTCCACACAAAACTTGCTCAAATCTACTCAACAAGTCCACACAAAACCTATCCAAATATGCTCAACAAGTCCACACAAAACTTGCTCAAATATGCTCAACAAGACCTCTCTAGGACTTACTTAAATCTACATTGCAAGCTTCCACAAAATTAGTCCACAAGCCTTCTCAAAGACTTGTCTCAAATCTGCTTAACAAGTTCACACAGAACTTGTTCAATCACATAGAATCATAAAGAGAATTGTTAGAGACTCAATATGTTCTATACTAAAATCCCAATCTCAACTCAAATCAATATCATAGAAGCATAAAGAGAATTATTAGAGACTCAATATATTCTATACTCAAATACCAATCTCAACTCAATTCAATATCATAGAAGCATAAAGAGAATTATTAGAGACTCTATATGTTCTATTATCAAATCTCAATCTCAACTCAAATCAGAATATAGAATAGTTTGTTTCATGGAACTTGAACAACCACTTCACACAATCACTTGACTAGGCTCAATCAACTCTACTCAACCAATCACCTCAAGGAATAACCCTTTCTCACAAACCCTAGTCCAAGCATGTATCAACCAACTCAAAATGTTTCCAACAATACTCAAAAAAAAATCTCACATAACAATGATACTCATGTTCTTTTCTAACTCAAATTCAAGTTCTTTGCATGACTAATTGGATTAAAAAAAAATTCTTATAAAACAATATTTAATAACAACTCTCAAACCAGAAAACCTTGAAGCATTAAACCAACAACTCTCAAAAAGTAAACCACAATCAATATTTTTCTCTCCAAATATATTTTTAAAAATCAATCACCCAAATAAGTCAATGAAGAATATTACCCATACCTTTTTTATTCCTTATGAGTTATCCACTCAATATGCCACACTCAACACATTTTATTTTTCCAATCTCAACAAGGGTTAGAGGTCTTGAGTAATAACATAATTGAGATATTATTTTTATTATTGTGTTATTACTCAAGACCTCTAACCCTTGTTGATATTGGAAAAAATATATATATATCTCAATAACACCTTATTACTCCTACTCAATAAAATGCACCATATAGAAAAGTAAAAACTCAAAACCCCTATTGCACTCAAATATTCTTCCTCAAGATCATACATCCAATGTGATGGAGGAGTGGAAGGAGGGCGATGGAGGAGCAGAAGGAGGGGCATTGGCGGTTGGTGGGAACCTCAAACTAGCGGAGGGCGAGGATCCAGAGGTAGGATCTACTATAGTAGGAAGGAGACAGGGGGGTCAGGATCCCCTATCCGCATAGTTCAAAAAAGCAAGAGGGACCGACCCTCCTGAAAAATTCTCAAAAAAAGGGCCCTAGCAGGGGTCGAGGGACCCTAGGAAGGGCTTGTCCTTCTTGGAAATGCTAAGAGGTAAAAGGAAGGAAGGGACAGGTGACTTACCTCCTCTAATACCAAACAACAATAGGATAAAGGCCTCGGCTGAAACCATGGAAAGATTTTTGGCTATGGAATCATTCTCCTTAGTTGGCAAGTTCCTGGGTGGGAGACCAGATATTGAAACCATACGTTCCTGGGCTTTGACCAAATGGAAAATGATAGGAAATCTAGATATTGTGGCTTTATCGAGGGGATTTTTCATGTTAAGATTCAATAACAAAGTCAATGCAGATCGAATACTAACGGGAGGACCCTGGTTTTTAGGAAAATATAGCCTGTTCCTCAGACAATGGGGGGAGGACTTCGATCCAGACAAGCAAAACATCAATATAGCACCTATTTGGGTTCACTTACCAAAGCTACCAGCATAGTTCTTCAATGAGTACTGGCTTACTGGCATAGCCAAAACCATAGGAGAGTTGGTGGCCATAGATCACCCGACCAGGGCAAGGACGAGAATGATGCATGCCAGGATCTACGTGAACGCCAACCTAGACTCTAAACTTCTGACCCAGGTGGAGCTAGAATATGGAGACTATCTAAGGGTGCAACCGGTGGAGTACGAGAACAAGCCAAATTTTTGCAATGAATGTAAAACTCAGGGTCATCTCAGGAACCAATGCCCGGTTTCATCAACCAAAAAGGAAGCCATGAACATACCCCAATCTAGCAAGACAAATGGGAGAGGGATCCCTACAAACCAAGGATCTCGACAAGCCTTTGTAGGATACAGGCCAGTCAGGCCCAACCAAGACAATCGGGGCAATGCAGGCCAACCCCAGTTTTAGGAGAAAGGAAAACAATGGTGCGAGGAGGTCAAGGACCTTCAGGTATGTAACAAGGATCCTACCTTTAATAAATTCAAAGTTTTAGCCAACATTGATGCCAAAAAAGAAATGGGTGAGAAGGAAAATCCCCAAATAGAGTTTCCTGAAACCCTAGAGTCCCCTGCCAAATCTGGCCCATCTACGATTGACCCAAAAAATCCCAAAACATCCTCTCACGGGAAGAAGCAGGACCCGGGGTACTTCAGCCAAAATCTAGAAGGAATGGAGTCAATATTTGAGGTGGTTGAATCAGTGGGTATCAAAAGAGCTTCCAGTCCAGTTCTGCAACAACTTTTCCCCTATCAAGGGAGCCCTAACCTTACAGAATCCTCAACGAGAAATCCTCAGACCAAGGATCTTAAATTTTAGGAGCTCAACCAAAGTAAAGAGGATATCAAAAATGGTGATGACACCTTTCAGAATGAGGAGAGGGATCCCATGCCTCCTCACTTCAGTCCAAAAAAAACCAGAAGTACAACCAAGTCTCCTATCGATTATGGAAGTGAGAAAAAGAGAGGGCGGATGACCACTGCAGAACATTATAGACTTAGGATCAATAATGAAATTGCTAATGGCAAACAAAAAACACTTCTACAACAAGCTATTCCAAGTCAGGATGATAGCAATACAAACAAACCCCTTTTGGTCCAAGGAAAGGGGAGAGGAAAAAATAACAAACCGTCTAAATGAAGGTTCTCTCATGGAATGTGAGAGGCCTAAATGGCCTACCGAAGCAAAGGGTAGTGAAATCAATAAGGAAAGAATTCAGTCCTACAATAATTTTTCTTCAAGAAACAAAAATAGACAAAATACAATCAACATCCATAGCTAAAAATATTTGGAAACAAGGGGAAGTTGCTTTTCAACAGGCAATGGGAGCGTCTGGTGGAATAATGATCTTATGGGATCCAAAAAAATTAGAAGGTACTGTGCTACAGGCGGATGATAGAGTGCTCAGTGTCCTATTCCATGATACTGATAAAAACAAATCCTGGATTATGTCAAATGTGTATGCCCCAACTTCTATCCAGGGACGATCAGAGTTATGGGAACATCTAGGCCACTTAAATCAAGCCTTCAACAACATTCCTTGGGTGATTGTTGGTGACTTTAACACCCCCTTATACCCGTCTGACAAAAAGGGAGGATCTGGACTTCCGTCAAAAAGCATGGAAGACTTTAATAACTTCATAAACATAAATGAATTGATGGATGTCAAACTAAAAGGAGCCAAATTTACCTGGACCAACCGAAGAATAGGGAGCCAGCTGATTCAAGAAATATTGGACATATTTTTTCTATCTAAGGAAGCCATCACAATGTTTGGTGATTCTATACTGCAGGCTCTTCCCAAAAGTGCCTCAGACCATAGCCCTATTTTTGTTTGAGGTCATTCAAGCCAACCCTTTCAAAAAACCATTTCGGTTCCAATCAATGTGGGTTAAACATGATGACCTGAGGGAACGAATCAAAGAATGGTGGTTGCAACCTTGTCAGGGAAGTTCCTCATTCAAATTAGCTCAGAAGCTAAGGATGGTTAAAGATAAACTTAGAATCTGGAACAGAGAAGTATTTGGCAATATTTTTGAAAATAAGAAAGCAGTTGGAGAGAAACTACAAATGATTGAAAGCAGAATCCAGAATGGCAACTATGATGAGGCAACAAGATTAGAAGAGAGGGATACCCTCAGTGAGTTTCACAATATCCTTTCTTGTGAGGAAATCTATTGGAGACAAAAATCTAGAGCTCTGTGGTTAAAGGAGGGAGACTCAAACTCAAAAAAAAATCATGTGTCCACCCTAAGAAATAGGAGCAATAACAAAATCAACAATCTTATGAAGGCGGATGGATCCTCAACTCAAAACATCCAGGAAATCAGAGAAGAGGTAGTTGATTACTTCAAAACCCTATTGGGTGAAGAAACTATCTGTCAGGTTGAGGCAAAATATTCTCTTCTCCAGTTCATACCTCAACTCATTGATGAGTCCACAAATGATTCTCTCTTAGCGGCTTTCACTGATGAGGAAGTTAAAGAAGCCTTGTTCAGTATGGAACCGGATAAGGCACCTGGACCTGATGGGTTTCCACCCCAGTTCTTTTAGGCTTACTGGGACATTGTGGGTGCAGATGTCATGGCTGCCATTAGGGAATTTCAAACCTCAACACATATTCCTAGGGGATTCAATTCCACATTTATAGTGCTGATTCCGAAAGTCCAAAATCCAAGGACAATGGTTGATTTCAGGCCGGTCAGTTTGTGTAACGTATCCTACAAAATCCTCACCAAGGTGTTAGCCAATAGGTTCAAAGTAATTTTATCGGGTATTATTGACCAGAGTCAGGGGAGCTCGGTTCAAGGAAGATCAATTTTAGACGGTGTTATTACGGTCCATGAGGCCCTCCATACTGCAGCTCAGACAAAGAAAGCAACCATGGCTCTAAAATTAGACATGAACAAAGCCTTCGATAGGATTAATTGGGAGTTCCTGGATGCAATATTACTAAAATTTGGATTTCATCCTCAATGGGTTAGACTAATCAGAGGATGCATTACGAAGCCTTGGTTTTCGGTCTTGGTGAATGGGTCAACGACAGGTTACTTTCAAAGCAAAAGAGGATTAAGGCAAGGAGACCCTATTAGCCCTATGCTTTTCATCATTGTGGCAGAAGCTTTAGGTAGGACAATCAGGGCCGCCTCTATTGCAGGACTCATTTTAGGCATCCAAGTGACCTCCTCTACCAATCCCATCACTCACCAACAATTTGTGGATGACACATTGTTGCTAACCCTGGCTTCAGTGGTGGAGGCTAAAAGGATCAAACACATTCTTAAGATGTATGAAGAAGTTACTGGCCAGAAGGTGAATTTCAACAAAAGCAAGCTCTATTTCCTCAATACCCCTACTCCCAGACAAACCAACATTGCAAGGATTTTGGAATGTCACACTGCATCCCTCCCAACCTCCTATCTAGGCATGCCCTTATTCTCAGGAACCCCAGAAGGAGCAATGTGGAATAACGTTCTGGAGAGGATCCAAAAAAAGTTGGCGGGATGGAAAGGCCATCTCCTATCCCAGGTAGGGAAAGCGACGCTCACCATGGCTTCCCTGCAGAGCATTCCTATTTACTTTCTATCCGTGTTCAAAGCCCCAAGCAAAGTGTATCAAAAAATCAAACAATTCCAAAAAAAAATTCTTTGGTCTGGGATGGAAGAGAAAAAAAGGATCCACTTGGTTGGGTGGAGCAAAGTCTGCAAACCTAGAACTAATGGAGGATTAAATCTAAGGAAAGTCTCTCTCCTAAATACGATGCTTTTAGCTAAACAAGCTTGGTGACTGCTATCTAATGTTGAAAATGAGTGGACAACCATAGTCAAGAGGAAATACCTCTAGGGAGCAGACTTCCTTAATGAAAATTTGGTAAGCAGGGGATCCACCTTCTGGAAAGCAATCCTCACTAGCAGAGAGTTGGTCAAGAATGGGATCCGATGGATATTAGGTAATGGCCATAAAATCAACTTTTGGGAAGATAGGTGGGCCAGATCTGAGGCTCTTTCAAGCAACCCTCACTTGGCTAGGCTCAAAGATCACACGAAACGTTCCATAGGGCTTCAGGTGGCAGATTACATAAGGTAGGATAGGAACTTCCCAAAATGGTAGACTATCAGGGTCCAGGGTTTGTCGGTCGAGTGTGGACAGCTTCAAAATATTCTACATCAGTAGCTCATACCCATAGGGAATACTGAAGACCATATAGTGTGGGCAAAAATAGAAAGTGGAGAATTTTCAGTCAAAACTGCCTACAACTTACTTCTCAATCATGAAGACAACCAGTTTCAACCTCATCTGGTCTGGATAAAGGGCCTCATCCCCAAAATATCTTTCTTCTCATGGCTGGTTATTCAAGAAAGGATCCTTACCATTGACCAAATGCTAACTAAAGGAATGATTATTGCTAACCGGTGTTTCATGTGCAGGGTAGGATGGGAATCAGTTCAACACCTTTTTTTAGAATGCCCGGTGACCACCCCGATCCTAGATGGGCTTTTCCAAGCATTTAGAATCTCTTGGGCTAAACCAGCCTCAATCCCTGAAGTCTTCCAACAATGGCCCTTCCCCTTTGTTAATCCAAAATTGAGGTTCCTTTGGAAGATAAGTTGGCACCACTTCCTTTGGCAAATTTGGTTAGAGAGGAACCATAGAGCCTTTAATGAGTCCAAGCATAATTCTCAAACCATCCTCAACTGAATCCTCACCTTTGCAAAAGAAAATACCAACATCTTTCCTTCAGATGATAGAGGAACCCTTCCTTCAGAAAAACAATTAGCCCTATCCCTAGGCATACCATTGGAGGACAATTCCTTGATACCAAAACCTAACCCTAGAGCTGGAATCATTTGGGAGCCTCCCCCTACAGGCTGGTCCAAGCTCAATTTTTATGGCATGGTGAAGGATAACCCGGGGTGGGTAGGTGTTGGAGGAGTAATCAGAGATCATCAAGGAAACATGATCTTGGCCTTTGCTAAACCATTAGGATCCAGAACTAACAATGAGGCTGAGGCTAGAGCGCTATGGAGGGGCCTATTGTTGGCTCGAGAGATCCAAGGCAACCTGGTGGTGGAAGGAGACTCAAAAATCATTATCAACCTTTTAACTAATGGCAAAAAACCACCCTGGAGGATTGAAGCCATTATCCATGAGGCAAGGACCCTGTTCGAGGCCAGACAAGGAAAGAGGGCCCGCCACGTCTTCCGTGAGGCCAACAGATCAGTAGAAAAATTGGAAAATGCAAGGGTCGAGGCTAGAAGATTGACTACATGGACACGTGACGTGCCTCATGAAATTGATCTCACCCTTTGCAATGATAGACAACCTATGCTCTAAGGGTGGCTATAGAAAAGCGACCAATATCCACGTGGCCAATGTGCATCATGAGGCCGCGTTACAAAAAAATCCCAATTAGACGGAGTTGATTCCTAGGTCAACATTCTCAAATACCTCGGACAGGATTGATGGGGAAATCCAAAAGGGTAGGACTCCGAGGTACGGAAAGGTAAACTTCCCGACCCACACCACCAACCTCCTCTGGGGACTCAGCGCCAAAATATTCAACATTATTGGCCACATCTATGGCGATAAGGCGGGGGTCATTGTTGCATAGACTCCGATGGTGACAATTTCAAATTTTGGTAAGCATCTCAAGAAGACTAAGAATCATTGCAATGAGAGGTGGACTACGAGGAAGCGGATGTTGTTGACTGATAGGGCCACCTGGCGTGAAGCCCAAATGGAGGACGTTGGTTGGACCGGGTCCATGCAAAGTACAAAGGTCGATGAAGGCACAACAAAAATGGTGATAATGACATTTAGTGAGGATCCAAATCATAATGACACGGAGGCAGTTGGGAGGTGGATAAGGCTGACAGATCATGCATGGAAGCAGAAGACACAGGTGGAGGATTACGACCGGTCCTTTCCAATGCATGGTAATCTCCCTAAGGATAGTGTTGATCTACGGACAATCAAAGGTAGCCAGAATCACACGCTGGCACCCAAGGACAACTGGCACAAATCCAAGGTGGCAAAGGGGGGATGGATCCCCGAATATGGCACACCAATTAAGGAAAACCCCATATCTCACCACCATGGTTTTAAACCCTATTCCTTCCCTAGTAGTAGCAAAAGAGGAAATCGACAGTGTGTTAACCTGAGAAAGTCTAAACGAATCATAAGGAAGAAGACTACGAGTGGAAAGATGACTTACATTGAGCCGAGCATGGTCATCATGGAACCCGTGGCTCAGGCCATCCTCACTGAGCGATGTTTTACCCAATTTTTTGACCTATTCTTGGGGGTGGAGGAAGATATCACCCAGGCGGTGATGGACACTTGGGAGGATGACAAAGTGGAGATACGAGGAAGAGAGTTCATCATTGATGTGAACATGCTGGCTATGGTAACTGGTCAGACGGTGAAAGGTCGCTCCATCCATCGCCAGAAACATCACTGGGAGGTGGAATTGAAGGAATTTCGTGACAACCCAAAAATTTTCAAGGAAGCCAAGAATGGGCTCACCAGAATGGATTTGCCCACTCCATGGAATGGGGTCATGAAAAATGTGATGGATTTTATCACGGTTGAGGATCCCAGTAAGACTTTGCTGAGCTTTCACTATGCTTTCATAAACTTCTTTCGGGATGTCAACCCGATAAGTATTCCTCAGTTTTTGATGAACTCGATGAACTACACCATCAACGCCTATCATAGCAAGAGAGGGTCTGCCATGCCGATGCACCAAGGATTGTTCAAAGTAATCTATAAGTGGGTGTTGGCCATGACACCCAATCCCAAACCTCAAGTCATCGAGGAGATACCGCCCGATCATCAGCCAGATAGCTCGGGGGCAAGAGCTAGCCCAAGCACCAACAAACCTTCATCTGTGTCTCCGATGAAGAAGAGAGTGGGGGAGCCCATAACCAGAGGGGGCATGACTAAGAAAAAACTAAGGATTGAGGAACCCCCAATGAGATCCTCATTGAGACTTAAGAACAAACAAATCCAAGGCAGCTCCAAAACCAGTGCTAGCGACCTGGATGAGGAGGGACCTACAATCATGGTTCTCAAAAGGTTCGTTCTGAAATCTTATGCGGCCATCATCCACCAAATGCAGGAGCACTATGACACTATGACTCAGGTGATCTTCAATGAAGGATACATGCCAAAAGTTGAGGCCAAGGTCGATGACGAGGAAGAAGAGGATGAAAAGGAAGAGGAGCTCGAGGAAGATGTCGAAGATGAGGCATGAGGTTCCCCGGGTCCTAGGGGGTATCATTTTTGGTTGACATTTTTTAGAGGAAGTAATCCTCTCTGGGTTGTGGTTCCCTTTTCCTTTTGTAATGTTGATCAGTGTGGCTTGCCCATCTTGGTTGGTCCTGTTTTGTTTTTGGTTTTTGTATACGTCGCCTGCCCGGCTAAGACTGCTAGGAAGTTTAGTAGTTGTAGAGGACAGATGTTCCTCAGGATAACTAGGATCCGTAGCTTTAGCTGAAGGCTATATTTTGTAAAAGGTTTTGGGTCAACCTGTAAAACCTGGTAATTAATGAAGAAATTTACTTACCAAAAAAAAAATGCACCATAGCCTCTTATGTAAGAAATAAACCCTCAAAAGAATGAATCAAAATTGCTTTTGAAACTCCTTGAAAAAACCAAAAATATCTCCTTGTACATATATTATTTCTCCATATAAGAAATCTAAACAAGTATCTCTCGAAAAGATCTTTCCGAAGATATATAATATGATATACTTCCAAAAATAAAATCAGCAAAAATATCTATCTTTCCTAGGGCATACCATATCCTTATTTCTCCTTAGGCAACCTTGGAAAAAATTAAAATATTAAACAACATAAAAAATTAAATCCACTTGCCTTGCCCTCGGTGGGATTTAATCCCCTGACATCCTCCTTCCCAATGCCTTAGCTACAGCCAAGTCATCATTGGGCCACACACCCTGATGTGTCTTAAAGGGTACGTCCACCATAAAGTTTTTGCAAACAACGCTCCTCCGAAAAACAACAAGCACTTCAAGTGCTTATTCCTTACAATCTAAAATACCTCACAAAAATCAAACACAGGACCTCCTACTTAGTACCAAGCCAAAATACCACTAGGCCATGCTGGCCTTTGTGCTTAGAGCCTCTGAACCTTCACATCTTTAGCCTTTACATAAATTGTAAGGTCTTCAAAAAACAAAACCTTTTCACATGTGCTTCGAATAAGAATTGCAAGGGGTGCCTTGGTAAATATTTTTGATGGCATTTATATAATTCCTTTACTCTCTTTTGTAATCACATTGGAGCTTCTATTAATTTTGACGTCGACGTGATTTTTAATTTATAATTAATTTAAATTTAAATATTATAAATTAAAAAGAACCAACCTTAGGTTTAATTTAATTAAACCTTAGAACCTTGTCTTAATGCCCAACCTTGCTATAATTAATTATTATTTTTAAAATTTAAATTCCTTGTGAATTAAATAATTTATAAATAATTATTAAACCTCCTTTTTAACCTTTGCCATAACCCATCTTGGGTTTTTACAAACCAATCGCTTAACCTATGCTCCCAATAATATAGAAATATTATGGAGCCTTTTTCCTTTCACTTTTGCATTGATGAAGCTTTTTCCTAGATGACTTGGGTGACTTTATTTCTTGCCAAATTATTTGATAAGAGTGATAACTCTATCAGGTGACATCAATAACAAATTTGACTTAGAGGACTCAAAATGTCCAACAATCTCCCCCTTTGTTATTGATGGCAACCGTTATCCTTTTACTGAAACCTGACCTTTTTTTTTCTTCCCCTGGGAATTTGCTCCCCCTGGATCAATGCTCTCTAAAATATCAAATCTCTCCCCATATAAAATCTCTCTCCAATACACAAATCTCTCCCTCTTTGACATCAATGGAAAAGGGTCATCTTTGGGGATCAGGGCTAAGAATCAGCCTCTTAGCTTAGCCCCTCCCCCACATCCACATGAGGTGGTTAATTATGGGGTGTGAGTATTTCTACTCCCTGAAAGCTCTATTCTCTGCCTTTATCTTTCTCTCTTATTTTTTGAGTTTTCTGAATCTGCTCACCATTTCTTTCCAATTCATCATCCCTATTCCTATCGTCACTTATGTTCTTGTTCTTGTTCTTGTTTTCATCCATGTTCTTGTTCTTGTTCCTGTTCCTATTTGTTCCTATTCTTATTTTTGTTCCTGTTCATGTTCCTATTCCTGTTCAAGCCTATTTTTGGAATATTTTCTCTACACCATCTTGTTGTGTGACCATCATTATTTCACTTATAACACTTAATGTTATTATTTCTTGGAGGTGCAAATGTCTTAGAATTTTTCATAGTGAAGCCATATCTTCTTTTGTCATGAACTCTGTAATTCATTACCTTGTGAGAAAACTCATTACATGAGTAGCAATACCCATGGAAAAGTTGTTCTTTCTAATATTCCTATCCTTCATGTGTTCTACATTGTGAAGCCATGTGCCCAAACCTGTGACATGAAAACCATCTTCCATTGAAGAAACCTTGCTTAGACCCCATTGGTCTCTTAGTCTCTTCTACTTGTTTCCTGTTCCATCTGTTAATTACTTGTGCATTGTTCCTTTCCTTGCTAAACTTTCTATTGTCCAATTCTCACTCTCTCTTTTACTTCTTTTGAATCTTCTTCTTTTCTAGTGTTTGAGCTTGACTCTCTTTTTTCTACTTCAATTTCCCTTGTTCTTATTTAGAACTGAGTCTTGTTAAGGTGACTGATGACCTTTGTGCATTGATAGTTCTTTCCAAGGTCTTTGAATTTTCCTCAACCTTGTGTAGCTTGTCCTTAGAACCTTTTACTTACATCCTTAGTATAACTATCTCATGCTCTAATATTTCACACTCTAGATCTTTTGTTTTTTATTTTTTGGCCATACCTTCTTCAATTTTTCTTATCTCTTAAACTTTTATTTTGAAGTTAGCGAGTTCCTGTAGAAACCTTGGTTTCTCTTTCTCATATTATTGAGATTGAATCCTTAATCCTAAGTTCTCACTTTTTAATTCTCCAAGAGTAATCATAAGACTTTCACATTCTATCTCTTTTACCTTTGACTGTTTAATCATACCTTCAACTCTTCTTGTTTTTTCAACCTTATCTCTCAAGTTAGATATGTCATGTAGAAGTTTTGTCTTACATTTCTCATCTTCTTTTATTTGAGATTTCAATTATAAATTCTCTCTGTTCAATTCAATAATCTCCTTAAGAGTGGCTTTTCTTTTTTCTTTTTCTGAAGCATCTCTTTTTCTTCTATTACTGAAAGTAGAGTTTCTTCTTCATACCTATTTTGATTGTCCTTGTTATCCTTTCTTGAACCAATCTCTAGAATATCATTTGTAAGAATAGCATATTCATATTCACTGCTACTAAACCCATTATATTATCTTGCATAATGGCCAATTTGACAACAAACAAAACATTCTTGTGGATAATAAGATGCATGGTGACCTGTGTTCCCACATTTGGTATAAAAATTTATCAATCTAGATATTTCTCCATTACTTGATTCATATCTTGAATATATTTCCATGTGTCCTCCAAAAACAATAATATTAAACTCATATTCCTTTTCTTTCATGACCATAGTGTTATTTTCTTCTTGTGTCTCATGCTTCTACTCTTGTCTTTCTTTTCCATTTGTGTTCTTGTAGGATCTTTCTTCAAGTTGTTAAACTTATTTCGAAGGAACCGACTCTAACACCAATTGAAGAACACAAGATTATACTAAGAGGGGGGTGAAAAATATAATACTAATTTTTTCTTATCTTTTACAAATAGTATTAATCAATATAATCAATGACAATATCAATAGAAATAGCCAAAGAAATGCACAAATCATCACACACAATAGATACACCAATTTTAACATGGTTCACCCAATGTGGGTTACCTCCACAAAGAAAATATTTCTTCTAAATATTTCTCAAATAATATCATGGGAATCCTTTCCAATTACAATGATTATGGACCTTTCTCCAAAGGAGATGTTGACCCCCTAATATCGATTTTGTCGATATCTTCCACAAGAGAACACTTTCCCCTTTAGCTCTAGCTAGTGATCTTCTAGAAGACTTTGTCTCTCTATTGCACTGACTGGTGGATCTCTCTCTCCACTTGAAGAATCCTCACTCAAAATATTTATCTTCAATTGTCCTCTGTAGGATATCTATGCATTGAGACTCTATACTCTATACTCTATCACATCCAAAGCTCTATCTCAATAGGTTCACTCAAAACCTTCTAAAATATTCTCAATAGGTTCACTTAGAACCTACTCAAATCTGCTCAATAGGTCCACACAAAACCTACTCAAATCTGCTCAATAGGTCCACATAGAACCTGCTCAAATTTTCTCAACATGTCCACACAGAACCTGCTCAAATCTGCTCAACATGTCCACACATAACCTATCCAAATATTCTCAATAGGTCCACATAGAACCTACTCAAATCTACTCAACAAGTCCTCTCTAGGACTTGCTCAAATCTGCATTGCAAGCTTCCACAAAAGCTTACACAAAATTAGTCCACAAGCCTTCTCAAAGACTTGTCTCAAATATGCTTAACAATTCCACACAAAACTTGTTCAATCACATATAATCATAAAGAGAATTTTTAGAGACTCAATATGTTCTATACTCAAATGCTCAATCAATATCTCAACTCAATCTCATATAAGCATAAAGAGAATTTTTAGAGACAAATATGTTCTATACTCAAATCCCAATCTCAACTCATATCAATCTCATAGAAGCATAAAGAGAATTTTTAGAGACTCAATATGTTCTATACTCAAATCCCAATCTCAACTCAATTCAATCTCATAGAAGCATAAAAAGAATTGTTAGAGACTCTATATGTTCTATTCTCAAATCTTAATCTCAACTCAAATCAGAATATAGAATAGTTTGTTTCATGGAACTTGAACAACCACTTCACACAATCACTTGACTAGGCTCAATCAACTCTATTCAACCAATCACCTCAAGGAACAACCCTTTATCACAAACACTAGTCCAAGAATGTATCAACCAACTCAAAATATTTCTAACAATGCTCAACAAAAAATCTCACATAACAATGATACTCATGTTCTTTTCAAACTCAAGTTCAAGTTCTTTGCATGACGAATTGGCTTCAACAACAATGCTTATAAAATAAGATTTAATCACAACTCTCAAACAAAAAAACCTTGAATCATTAAACCAACAAATCTCAAAAAGGAAACCACAATCAATTCTTTTCTCTCCAAAGATATTTTTAGAAATCAATCACCCAAATAAGTCAATGAAGAATATTGCCCATACCTTTTTGATGCCTTATGAGTTATCCACTAAATCTGCCACACTCAACACATTTTATTTTTCCAATCTCAACAAGGGTTAGAGTTCTTGAGTAATAACACAATAATAAAAATAATATCTCAATAACGCCTTATTAATCTTCCTCAATAAAATGCACCATATCCTCTTATGCAAGAAATAAACCCTCAAAAGAATGAATCAAACTTACTTTTGAAACTCCTTGAAAAAACTAGAAATATCTCCTTGCACACATATTTATTTCTCCCTCTAAGCAATATAAACAAGTATCTCTCAAAATAAAATTTCCAATGATATATAATATGATATAGTTCCAAAAATAAAATCAGCATAAATCTCTATCTTTCCTAGGGCATACCATATCCTTATTTCTCCTTAGGCAACCTTGGCAAAAATTAAAATATTAAACAACATCAAAAATTAAATCCACTTGCCTTGCCCTCGGTGGGATTCGATCCCTCGATGTCCTCCTTCACAATGCCTTAGCTCTAGCCAATCCACCATTGGGCCATGCACCCTGATGTGTCTAAAAGGGCACGTCCACCATAAAGTTTCTGTGAACAATGCTCCTTCAAAAAATAACAAGCGCTTCAAGCGCTTATTCCTTGCAATCCAAAAGGCCTCACATGAATAAAAAATGAGACCTCCAACTTAGTACCAAGCTAACATACCACTAGACCATGCAGGCCTTTGCGCTTAGAGCCTTTGAACCTTCACACCTTTAGCCTTTATGTAAATCGTAAGGCCTTCAAAAAACAAAACCTTTTCGTATGCACTTTGAATGAGAATTGCAAGGGGTTCCTTGGTAAATATTTTTGATGGCATTTATATAATGCCTTTGCCTTATTTTGCAATCACGTCAATGATTTGAATAATTTTGACATCAACGTGATTTTTAATTTATAATTAATTTATATTTAAATATTATAAATTAAAAAGAACCAACCTTAGGTTTAATTTAATTAAACCTTAGAACCTTGTATTAATGCCCAACCTTGGTATAATTAAATATTATTTATAAAATTTAAATTCATTGTGAATTTAAATAATTTATAAATAATTATTAAACCTCCTTTTTAACCTTTGCTATAACCCATCGTGGGTTTTAATAAACCAATAGCTTAACCTGTGCTCCCAATTGTGAGACAAGCAAAGTCTCCCCAAGATTGAAGAATGCTCCACAAGATCAATCACACACAAAAAAGGAAAAAATCACAACACTAATATTAAGTGGTAAAACCCTACTTCAAATGAAGAAGGGAAACATCCACTATGAAGCTCACTATATTACTCAATGATTCAATAGTACAAGAATGTTTCAATGTTATGCAACAATATGCATCAACATAACCTACAACACAAGTCAATATGACAAGATACGATAAGATATGATAATATGTAGTAGAAAACACCCCTATTTAAAGAGAAGCTTTTCTACTACAACCCTAAATATTATCACAATCTATCAAATATTATAAAGTGCTTTAGTTACTTTATAATTTTATCACAATATAATCTTTGAGATATGTGATAAGTGGCATCTATAAAATATTAGAAAGTTATTAGTTACTTTCTAATATTTTTTAGAAAAGGGGGAATAAATTTTTCCCATAAATTAAATATTCCTAGCACCCTTATTTTATTTATTAATTGGGTGGAAATATTTTTACATAGAATTATTTTCTAAATATTATTCTTTAGACTTTATATTTTAGTCTAAGAATAATTTACACAATTTTGCATTACATATTTCAACACTCCCCCTTAATGCAATATTGGGGAAAGGAATTATGAGACAAAGAAACATTGTCCCCCTAAATATATAAATGGGGATGAGAATCAAATGAGTAATATAGTTACAATGAGCTTCTATGACCAAGAATGGTCTATAATAAGGCACTAATACAAAATGGGCCAAAATGAGACTACAAGCCCCCAATGGAGTAGCTTCAGATACAAGTAGCTTACAAATCCATCCATCAACCACAAGTGGTTGCAAATGATAAGAAGAAAACATCACAAGGGTGTCTTTAGTAAGCCTACAAAATCCTAAACGGAAGTACCTACAAGCTACAAGCAGCTCAACATAAGATCAGTTAGATACATCATCATAAATATATTCATCACAACATATATGAATATCCAAATATGATAACAAAACTGATCTAACAAATAGTGAACTATAAGTCATCACAAAAATATGCCAAGTCATACTTATAGTCACATGCTATATAGTTGATCAAAAAATATCATGTACAAAGTTGCATAAAACAAACAAGGAGTACCATGATAATGCAAACTCTAAAGTACCATGTACAAAAGTAGCACAAGGTTAACAAAAAAGTATCATGTACAAGAGTTGCATAAGGTATATGAAAATAATAAAGTGTGCACACTGGTTGCATAAAGCCAACCATAAAATATCATGTACAAAAGTAGCATAAATGCTAACAAGAAAGTACCATGATAAACCAATTGCATAATGCCAACTACATAAAAACATGTACAAAGTTGCACAAGGCAACAAGAAAGTACCATGTAAAAGAGTCGTATAAAGCAATTGCATCATATACCATAATTGCACAATGCCATCTATAAAGTAACATGTACAAAAGTTGCACAAGGAAAACAAGAAAGTACCATGTTCAAAAGAGATGCAAAAAGTAATTATACCACCAAATATCAACTCATATATATAGCAAAAAAAACCTCATAAGGATGAAGTTGTCATCACACAAGTGTAACTACACTTCATTCCCCATTGAGGACAACTTCACCAAACCAAGTGAGTCCCTCGACTTACAAAACTGCTCCTTGGGAAGAGGTTTGGTGAACAAATCAACAAAATTAGAAGATGATGGGCAATAGTCCAACTGAATAGTCTCATACAATACCTTCTCTCTGATAAAGTGGGCTTGGATTTCAACATGCTTTGTCCTTTGATTCATTACAAGATTTTTAGCTAGGGCAATAGTTGATTGATTATCAAAGAGCAAACGTGAAGGACCAAATTACTCAAAGCCAATTTCCTTCATGATGATGATGATGATAATCAACATCATCATGAACTACTATAACCATATTGCAATTGAATAAAGGAAATAAACCAAGATCAACTTGCAATAGATTAACTTGCAATAAGAAGGTAACTAACCATAACAATCATCTTGCAACAAAATAAACTACCTTGAATTGAACCATAAAACATTTGTTAAATGTTAGATAGTCAATAAGTTAGTAAGTTAGTGTTCATTTTCAGTTTTACTATAGCCTAATGAATTTCAATTCATCTCACCCAAGGTCAACCAAGCTACCCAAAAGGGTACCGGTACGAGGACCCAAAAAGGACTTGCTACCGATAGAGCGGATTATTTTGGATTCAATAGGTGTTTAGCAAATATAAACTATGTTGCAAGATTAAGTAAATTTTAATCAAATACTAAAGTTATGGTTAGGAAGTTGATTCATTTTTAACCTTCTTGATTAATATGAAAATTAGTAAATTGCAAGTTAGTTGGTTAGTAGATTGTTTAGTAGTTAGATTAGTTGAGATGCAAAATGTAAGAAATATGAACAAGAGATAGTGGAGACACAAAGCAAAACACAAATACACACACACTCTCTCTCTCTCCCTCACTCTAACTTTCATTCTCTTTTACTTTCATAATGAGAGATACAAGTTACATTAATTTATAGTATGCTTCAAGCAAATACTGGAGAAATATTAGAAGAAATTAATAAAAATAGGGGAAGAGAGTGAAAAATTTGATCCAAAATTGCCTTGTATACTCCAAAACATACTTGGATAACCTTGCAAAACAAGCAAACTCACAAACAACCATTGTTAATGTGAGGCAAAAAAATATTGCATTTTAAGGAGAATAATAATAATTTTTAATACAAAAATTGCTTAAAAAAATGCAATTAAATTAATAAAATTTATTTTATTAATAAAAAAAATGGCATGAAAAAGTTTAAAAATTTTTATAAAGCAAAACTATTTTTTTAATTTATATATATATATATATATATATATATATATATATATATATAGTCGATTGTTTTTTTTTTTAATAAATAAAAAAATGACTATATATGGAAATAGGGGTTTTTGGGTCTTTCAGATGCAACCATGGGGTCCGTTTGGCTCCAAAAACCTTTTCAGCAAAAGCTTAATGCCAAAAAAAAAATTATAGATTTAAAATGAAAATATTGTTTGCAAAAGATCTAACAACTAGATCTAAAAACATAATAAATCTATAAACCCTAATGGCATATTTACAAAATAAGTTTACATAAAATACCCAAATATCAAATGCATGCAAAAATTATATATACCTTAATGGGTTTTTCACCTCAAAGGATTGAAGACACTTGATGGAGATCCCAACCTCTCTGATACCAAATGTGAGATAAGCAAAGTCTCCCCAAGATCTAAGAATGCTCCACAAGATCAATCACACACAAAAAAAGAAAAAACCACAATACCAATATTAAGTGGTAAAACCCTATTTCAAATGAAGAATGGAAACATCCGCTATGAAACTCACTATATTACTCAATGATTCAATAGTACAAGAATGCTTCAATCTTATGCAACAATATGCATCAACATAACCTACAACACAAGTCAATATGACAAGATACGATAAGATATGATAATATGTAGTAGAAAACACCCCTATTTAAAGAGAAGCTTTTCTACTACAACCCTAAATCTTATCACAATCTATCAAATATTAGAAAGTGCTTTAGTTACTTTCTAATTTTATCACAACTCAATATGACAAAATACGATAAGATATTATAATATGTAGTAGAAAACACCCCTATTTAAAGAGAAGATTTTCTACTACAACCCTAAATCTTATCACAATCTAATATTATCATAATCTATCAAATATTAGAAAGTGCTTTAGTTACTTTCTAATTTTATCACAATATAATCTTTGAGATATGTGATAAGTGGCATCTATAAAATATTAGAAAGTTATTAGTTACTTTCTAATATTTTCTAGAAAAAGAGGAATAACTTTTTCCCATAAATTAAATATTCCTAGCACCCTTATTTTATTTATTAATTAGGTGAGAATATTTTTACATAGAATTATTTTCTAAATATTATTCTTTAGACTTTATATTTTAGTCTAAGAATAATTTACACAATGTTGCATTACATATTCCAACACCAATAACATTAAAATATTATGAAGCCTTTTTACTTTAACTTTTGCACTGATGAAACTTTTTCCTGGATGACTTGGGCGAATTTATTTCTTTTTGAATTCTTTGATAAGAGTGATAACTCTATCAGGTGACATCAATGACAAATTTGACTCAGAGGACTCAAAATGTCCAACATAAATATGAAGAATACCTTTGACAACTCAATTAATGATGATGATATCGAGTGGTTGGATGATATATGGTTTCAGGGTGTATGGGAATCTAAAATTATACATGCCAATAGGGCATATGTATCCATGTTGTGTGAGTAGTGGGATGCAAATAGGAACACATTTAATTTTACTATTTGGGAAATGACAATAACATTGGAGGATGTGTATCAAATATATAAGATATCAATTAAGGGTGTTCTTATTAGGGCATCATCATATGAGAGTAAGGACGTTGTGTTGGAACGGTTATTTGGTGAGGGATGGCAGGAGATCGATGCATTGAAGATGGATTATGAGTGTTTTTGGTTGTAGGAGAGGATATCTAAGCATAAGTGTGTAGCTATGATGATGATATATACATATGCATTGTTTGATACTTCTAGGGTACTATTTGCCAAGAATATGTTTGAAGTGGTGAGTGACATGGTGGATCGTAGGGTTGTGTTTACATGGGCACCTGCATTATTGGCTCAAGTGTATAAAGAGTTACATGATGTTGTGTGCAGTGGGTGGACAGGTTTGAGTTGGACTCCCTTATTGTAGCTATGGGTCTAGGAGCACATATCTATTAAGAGGCGATCATTATTGCCTCACCATTTTCATGTTAGGGGTAAGGAGTATTTGCCCTATGCTTTGATATGGAGTACAGAGATAGAGAAGGGTATTAAGAGGTTACATGAGGGTGATCCTTTATTGTGGAGGGTAAATTTTAGGGACTTGACATATAATGACATTAAGTGGAGGCCTTGGTTGTGTGGGGTGACTTGGTATGAGGATGGTGAGCAGTGGCATACCATTTGCCAGGGAAGATGGCTAGTGGGGATATATACTCGATAGTCCAAGTATTTTTAGTTTGATTGGGTGAGGTGATAGTTTAGATTTTAGTAGGATATTCTAGGGGTTCTTGTCATGTATTTCAAGCATCATGATGATAGGGGAGAGAATCCTATGGTTTTGACCTAGGTTGGTGAGAAGGATTTGCCTATGAATATCCCAAATATGGATAATGTAGGGACAACACTAGAGTTTGATGCCTAGTGGGCAATGCAAAACTAGGAGCCTTGCATTGGTGTGATTGATCGATGGGTGCCATCAGATGATGGGGCACCTCCACCAGAGAGGAGAGCCAAGAGGGGGGATCAAGCTATGTCGAAGGATATAGATGGTGATGAGATAGAGATTCCTCTATGATGGTTGTAGTTATGCTTGGGTGGTGTAGCGAGGACACAAGGAGTGGGAGTAGAGGAGGTACCTATGGATTTTGATGTGGCTATGGGGTAGGCCATTAGGGAAATAGTTGAGGGAGGTGGGGTTGCTATTATTAGTGGTATAGATGATACCATTTATATTGGTATATTTACACATGTGGAGGAGATTCCTTTTGAGGTCCAGAAGAGGTAAGATGTGGAGGAGGATGCTTGTGAGCTACAAGGTAGGGTTCACAAGTTGGAGACTAAGATCCATATACAAGAGGAATCTCACAAGAAGGAGGTGGAGGATATTAAGGAGTGATTGATACTTGTATATAGTACAGGTGATACTGTCGAGGCTATATATGTCGAGGTGGTAGCTGAGATGGAGCAGATGAGGGTCAATATGGCTAGGAAGGAGCAATCTATTGAGATATTGACTAATCAATTGGCTACAAAGTCTACTAATATGTTATTATGTGAAACTTATGATGCATGGGATTTATATTCCTAATTATGCTTGGGTGGTGTCACAGTATAAGTCACGATCATGAGTGTAGGAACCTTCACATCATAGTAAGCATAGTGTTGCTTCAATGGAGCGGGTTGGGGCCAGGGCTGGGGTAGAAGATCCACATGTTGTAGGTTAGGATTTAGAGGATAGGATGGATTCTAGAATATCGATCGAGGTTCAGGTGAGCCATGAGGGACATAGAGAGACTCCTAGTGGAATTTATGATTGCTTATGATTGTAACTTGTGGGAATTTTGGGATAATAGATGATGGGCATGGGCCCAGTTTATAGCCTTCAAGTATTTTGTATGACATACATATATATATTTTGATATCGGCTATTATATATACATGTGATATTTTTATGGTTTGAAATGTGTTCTCTTTATGTTTGCATAGATAGTATAACATATTTTGTAGGTATGTATGATAAATCAATATACATGTGTGATGTGGTTTAGATCTATTATCGTTCTATAGAATGGATGTACTATAGAATGGTATGCATGATTATGTTTTGAATATAGTATGATGCTTATTAAATGTGAATTTGTAGTAGATGAATGTAGTGTGGATGTAGTGATGTGATTTGATATGGAATGCATGTAGACTAAATGCATGAATATAATGTTCAATAACTGTATGTGACATAGATGCATAGATGCATGTATGGGAGGACTAAAATGTGTAAAGGAAGCACTTGTATCATGGCATGTACCTATGTGGATGTGATCCATTCCATGATTTCAGGAATGTTGGATAATGTAAGGCTTATGTAATGGCTTTGACCAACATAGTTTTAGCAATCAAATGTTAGATCCAAAGCTGTACAAGTTTATGTGGCAACTTATAACTAATTAGGATGGTTCAAAATCTATCATGGACCTGTGTGTGTGAATCCATGAGGTTAATTTATCCATTTTGAACCCATTGTAGAAATTGCCAAACTATACATAAGCGAATAATGATCTATACAAAAGTAGGTAGCTAATGTGATAGATGTATCACCACTTCTAAGACTATTCCTTTGGTAGGTAGGCTCTTGGAGCCTATTGCTAGCAATGGAAATCATTTTATGGTGTTATATTGAACCTAAGGACCAAAAGTAATGAAGCATAACACTAGTGATATCAAGATGTGTTTCCTTTTGTTTTCTACCCCTCATCTAGTGTGTTATCTATTTATTGTGGTGCTCTTTTTTTGTGTTTTGTTTCTCTTTTATTTTATTTTATTTCATTGTTTCTCTTTTGTATGGGCATTAGCTTTTGTTTTCTACCCCATTGTTTTACTTTTGGTTATGCTTATACCTTTGTTTATCCCTAGTTCGTATGTTGACCATACAAGTGATAGGATGAGCAGGGGAAATTTTTCACTAGATGGTTGTGTCTACTCAAGATGTCCTATTTCCTAGACTTAAAACACATTTAATGTGTAACCTATTGTGAGTGGTCTGTGAGAGAAGTTGAACCAGCCTAAAGAACCATAAGAAAAATGTAAAAACCTATCACCTAGGGGTGACATTGGATTGACTAAACTAAAGTGTAGTCAAAGTTGAATAGGACACCTATGTATACCCTAATCATGAAAAGGGGGAATGGACATCCAGGTGGTGATGCTAACAAGTGTTTGTTACTCTTGATGAAGGTGTACTTTTCTTTTTCTTTTTTTTGGGGGGAAGAATAAAAAAACATGAACTGAAATTTTAATGAAAAACATATGGATATATGCAATGGATGTAAAGTAAATGATGCAAGTGGGAGAATGCAATATCTACAAGAGGAAGTTCATGACATGTAGATGGAGAAGGTTGAAAAAATTATCTACATATGAGTAAGGTGTATTATGATGACAAAAAGTATGATGCTATGATCATGGTTGCCCTAGAATTTGGGGTATGTGTGTGAAGGCATATAGGCTGGGAGATGTACAAGTGTATGTCATAGTCACAAAACAAGAGAGGATGTAGGAGTGGGATGTACATGTGGAAGAAGTGAGAATAAAGAGACTTTGGTAACCAACAAGATGAGAGGATTACCAAAAGCCAATGAATATAGAAGAGAAGAGGTGCATCAACATGAGTAAGAAGTAGAAGAAGAAATATAGGAAGAAGAAAAGATAACAAGAACTATTGTCGAGTGAAGTGGCATGGGTCAGGTCGGGCATGGGATGGTGAAGCAATGACATAGATAGGACTATGACTATTATTGTAGTTGGATATGTTGTGGATATAATAGGTTGGTGCTATCAGGGTGTTGTGTGGTGGAAAATTTATAGAGGTAATGTGATGTGGGGGACTCAGAAGTCGACTGAACAAGATGGAACATTCTAGTGATGGGGTTCGATCACCATGAAACATTTTTTATGATAGACATTATTCAATGTTATGACCTGGTTGGCAATGATAGATGTGATACTAGCTCTCATTATAATTATGTAGTTTGGGATGCAAGGGATCATGGGGTCAAATTTATAGTAAATAAAGGAGACCTTGATGCATCAGGTGATAGAACATTTTTGAAAATAGAGTGAATGGAACCGACATGGGGTAAATATAAGGTTCCACTGCAAGTGAACAAGGAGCGGATGAAGGTAGGTCTATTGGTAGAGATGTGGGTCGAGAGTCTGATATAGGTCAAATTTGATATTGGGGAATGGATCTATGTGGAAGTGAGGGTGCGTGGGTCATGGAAGACTGGCATGGGTGCACATGGTAGTGGTAGTGGCTCATGTATAGCTCTAGAGCCTTGATGTAGTAAAAGAGATGTATTTCATGATGTGGCGGCAATGGTATCAATGAAGGTGGTGATCAAGACCTTAATGTGTGGGGAGTGGTCTGGTATGCATGGGAATATGGATGAGATATTGAGGATGAAGGGGAGGAGTGGAATGGCCTTGGGGACTATAAATCTTGCTGGGAAGGTAAGCCTCGTATGGGTGAAGGTGGTGTTTGGAGTACATATGGCATAGGATATAGCCCTAAATGGTGGTGTACATGTGATGGAGGCATGCTAGTAGAGGTATATTGGGCAACTTGTCCAGTGTGAACCTATAAGGCTTGTGCATATGATGACTCACCATTGGTAAGTAGAGTGGGTATACATGAGGGACGAGTCGAGTGAGGAGTGTATTCTCTATTAGGAGTATGATAGGCTCCTAAGGGGTGATGGGGAGAATATGTTAGTGAATAGGGGTTCCTAAGATCATTAGATGGGTGAGAGAGATACCCCTGTGCTTGGGGATGGGATGATTTCTCTTTTTTATCAAAAGAGGATAGGGAGTCCTAGCTGTCTCCAAAGCGGGGTGATTAAGATGAACTTCGATAGTGAGGGGAAAGGTATTGGGGTGTGGTATGATGGTTTGAATGGGATGAATGTGAATATTTCCTAGTATGAAAGGTAACTAGAGGCCAGGCTAGGTTAGCCAGTATGATCAGTACAAGCTGCAATGGTGGAGGGTCCTACATGGTGATGTATGGATATGTCATCATGTCTCACTACTGCTGGTATGAATTTGGATGATATAAATCCTACAAAAATAAAAATGAATACCAATAGTATATAAATGACAATCAAAAATTAAATAAATGTGCATGTATAATGTAATAGTAAAATAACAATAGTGCATGTTTGATGATATGTATATTATCTAATATGTTTATGCATAGCAATGTATATTGCTTGTGATAGTGAATTCCTATGTGTATTAGGTATTTAATGTACGAAGATATAGTATGTTTATGGGTTTAGGTTCATCAAGGCCTTCTAGATTAGCCAAGCCATAAGCACTTGATCCATACTTGTGTATGATGATGAATGGGCCTAGCCAGTGATGGCCATACCAATAAAGTGGCCACTACAAGTGCCATCATGGGTTTCTTGTACAACACATTGAGATTAATGTGGTTATAAACAATGTAAAAGGATGCCATCATGGTTGTGGTGATAAAGGATATCCCCTAGAAATGTATAGTGGATTGCTCATTGTTTAAATTCTTGATGTTGAGAATGGGGTAATTCGCATGGTATAAAGCCTAATTTAATGTATTCTTTGATTTGTGTAAACCATGGGTCATGTGGTTCAGTGTCGACCACATGAATACCACCATCATATTTGGAGGATGTGGATGATATGGTATATTGCATGAGGGTATGAATTGTCACAAATGTTATTGATGTTATATTTTGTGGAATTAGTGATCCTAAGGAGGCCATTGTGTTTATAAAATGGTTGGAGGATAACGAAGTAGCTTTGATATCATACCACTCAAATTGGGAGAGGATTTGTTATGAAACTCACTTATATTATTGGAGAATTAGGCAATTACATTGCCATATCTCTTGTACTTGATTTACTATTCAAAAAGAGTCACCTATAATGTGGAGGTATTTGATGTGCATGGAATGTGCCTTTTTTAATCTAAGGATCAGGGCTTTTATATGCTGCATTGTTGTTTGTGCAAGGGAAATCTATCTTGAATGAAAAAGGGAGTGGTTCACCTTTTGGTGTGAATAAGACAGTGCTAGAGCCCACAACATGCATACATATGGATCCATCAAATAATAGAGTGAGGTCAGCTACCATATCTAGCTCTACATATTCTTCATCTTTGATGATGTGGAATATGGAGTCATTAGTGAGTTGGATGAGAAGGGGTTGGTTGTCTGGCAAAGGAGCCTCTATGATTTGGTCTGCGATGACGTATCCTTTGATGGACTTTTAGGAGATGAATTCTAGGTTGAATTTGGTTAAAAACATAATCCACTTTATAGTGCGAGATTTATGATAACTTTTGTTCATCTTGTACCAAAGTGGGTTATCATGGGCGATGACAAAAGTTGTATGGTTAAGCATGTAATGACATAGCTTCTAAGTGGTGAATACTACTGCTAAGCATTTTTTTCTATATAGACATATCTAGCTTCATAGCTAATGAGAGTATGAATAATGTAATAAATGGCTTACTCCTTGTTGAGCATGTTTTTTTGGGCTAGGAGTGTACCAAGCACAAAATTTGTGGTAGAGATATAAAGGATTAGCAGTAGTTGTGGGTGAGGAGGTGACATAACGGGTGGTGAGATAAGGTAAGTTTTGATGTCATCAAAATCTTTCTATAAATTATCATCCCATTTGAAATTTACCCCATTTTGTAATATTTGGTTGAATGGTTTGAAGTTATCAGATAGTTGTGCTATGAATTAGTGGATAGATGTGATTTTGCCCTGGAGGCTTCGTAATTGTTTCAAGGTAGTGGGTGGAGGCATCTTGGTGATGGATTTTACTTTATTAGGATCAACTTCGATACCTCATTGGGTGATAATGAATCCTAATATTTTTCCTGAAGTAACACCAAAGACACACTTCTTTGGGTTTAGGCAAACATTGTGTTCAAGTAAACAGTAAAATATTTGATGGAGATCCTCAAGATGTTTAGAGCATTTTTTGGATTTTGCAATAACACCATCTACATAATATTCCATATTTTTGTGAATGTAATCATGGAAGATGTATTTCATGACACGTTGGTAGGTTATCCCAACATTTTTAAGGTCAAAAAACATGACATTGTAGTAGAAGTTCCCCCAGGGGGTTGTGAACGATGTCTTATGTTAATTAGTTGGGTTGATCCTGATTTGGTTGTATCCTAAAAATCCATCCATGAGGGATATCATTTCATGTACAGCAATGGAATTGATGAGGGATTCAATGTTAGGTAAGGGAGATTTGTATTTGGGACAAGCTTTGTTTAAGTCATGAAATTTTGCACATACACGAACATCACCAGACGACTTGGGTATAGGGACCATGTTAGAGACCCATTCAGGATAATCTATGGGAACTATGAAATCTACATCCAAAATTTTTGGAGCTTGGATTTTAAAACTAATGCAATGGTTGGGTGCATGCATCTTAGATTTTGCCTTACTGGTTTAGCATTTTTTTTTAGTGTCAAATTTTGGACAACAAGGGCAGGAACGAGTCTTGGCATATCCTTGTATGACCACACAAAAACTAGAATGTATTTGTGAAGGAATTTTATGAATAGGATGCACTCCTTGAGTGATAGGTTGGTAACTAGTTTAACTATATGGGAAGTTTTAGGATTGTCATTTATATCAACATCTATGGTTTCCTCAATGAGCATGTGGGAACCATCACATAACTACTCTAGAATTAGGATAAGATGGAGGTCATCGATGGCCTCGACAAGTTTATATTCATAATCTAGGTAAATTTATGTGTGATGGAATTATGGTATGTGAGGTAGTGTAGAAGACAAAGGGGTATTTGTAGCATACAAAACATGTGGTGAAATCAAGAAATCTCTAGGTTCTGGTATGAGGGAGATATGTGCAAGGTCGATGAAGTTGGGATTTGGCATATCATCATGGGTCTGAGGAGGCATGTAATGGAGTGGGGAGAATAAATCCATGTCCATCATGTTTACTAATGTTGTAGGAGATGTAGGTGGTAAAGATTCTAGTGATGATGGTTTAGAGATATGGAGGCATCACATGAGGCTTAGGGGATGATCGAAGACAACTAGTGGGGACCATGGTCTAGTGAATGATATATGTAGTTGCCTATGGATAGGTAGGTATATGGTTAAATATGTTGGTGATAGTAGTGGAGGTGCCATGTCATGCTCTAGGTAGTGCATGTTTAAGGATAGTTTCGTAAACTAGTTTTTCAACTCATTAACACAACATGATGATCTGGTGTTGAGACAAGGTTCTTCTTGAAATAAGTCATAGGGGACTATGATAGTGGAATTAGGTGAAGAAGTATATTCTAGAATATCCATGTCAATATATTCTTACAAGGTATGTGTTGGAAGTGGAGAAGTATGTAGGAACAAATCTTGGATCTCTTCTAACGTATGGATAGTGGTTGGGAGATAACCTAAGCCAGATTTGTCGATGGGTGATTGAACATGAGGGTTAATGGGTGCTCGTAACCCTTACTCATAATGGCATAGACCAAACCCATGCCAATGGAAACATCAAAGGTATCATAAGGAAAAATTAGGATTGGCCAAGTTCTCAATTGTACCATAAGACCTGGATTGTGGTGGTGGGGATATGTCAAGTGGGAGTAAGGAATAAACTCCAACATACACAAATTTGGTGTGGTTTTTGGGACTCTATTTGAAAAATGGTTCCAATATTAAATATTGAGGCTAAGGGACAGCCAAATTATCATGTAGATTGAATGATAGGTAGGCGTATATGGGCATCGCATACCTTGTAATCCCCTAGACCTGATTTGGTCATAAAAATGGATATGCACGACATTGTGCACTTTGGTGAATGAGGTGGTGAATATAAATGAGAAGATGATGATAAAATCTAAGATTCTCTAATGGTAGCGATAGAAGAGTGTAATATTTAGTCATCTAAACAAGATGATCATTGCTCCCACTGAAGGAATTTGGCTACAGTAGATAGTTTAGAGTGGTTGGCTTGTGGAAATTGTGAAGGTGCTGGCATAGGTTCTGGTGCTAGGCTAAGAAGTGAAGTAAATGACCTAAGCCATGGAAAAAAATGTAGGGGAGGTGTACACAGTGTAGGGAGGATGAGTGGTTCTATCGAGGATGATGATTGAGGTGAAGCGATAGGGTACAGTGTTGGTGGTGCTAGTAGTTGTGGTGTTAGTTATGGGTTCATAGAGGCTAAAGGTTGGAATGATGGTGGTGGTCATGAGTTAGGAGATGAGAAGGGTATGGTAGTGGTATTGGGCACTATAGATGATGGTACTAAAGGTGTTGATACTAGTGCATTTGTCCTTGATGAGAATTAGGGTAATGAAGTGGATGTAAAAGAAAATGTCAAAGCTCTAACTAACTGATGAGAAGATATAGGGAAGAGCTATGTATATGAAAAGGAAGGTTCTGGTGGGAGGTCTATGATGCTACAAAAATTAAAGGGGTCTCCATAAGTTGGTATGTAATGTACAAGTCTATTATGGATGTACTTAAGGCAATGGTGTAATGTGGAAGGGACACATTACATGTCCCCGATACATGGGTGACCAAGGAGTATATTGTACTACATATCCTCTTGGATGATATGGAAGAATATGGATATGGTGTGGATACCTACCTATATGGGTAGGACTATATGTCCTACCATAGGTCTCATGGAGCCATTGAATGCACGTAGGTCAAGTGAAGGTGTGGCAAAATTAGTTGGCAAAATATGTAGATGATGTAGAGCCATCATGGATATGATGCTAATGGATGAACCTATATCAATGAGAACCCACTTGTAGGTAATGTCATTGATCATGGCTTGCATGTGGATAAGGGGATCCACTCCTTCTCCTACAAGTTCTATTATCTCATGATCGTGGAATATAATGTATGGTTGGAGGTATCATAGGATGTTCCCTACAAAGTTTATGAAAGTATTTGTATCATGTTTTTCTAAATATATGGAGTGTAGGATGTCATTCAATGCCTCACGATGGGATTGATATTTTTGTAGAAGATCAAAAATGGATAATCATGTAGGGGCATTACGTAGTTGGTGGGTAAGGCTACCATGGATGGTAATTATATTTTGGGGTGGAGGTGGTATAACATTAGGAGCTTGGGATACCTATGGTAAAATAAATTGGGAATGTGGGGAGATGATAGGTGTAGACATGATGGATATCATTAGTTATGTGTGGTAAGGTTTATTATACCTACCACTCCACATGATGGAGGATCACATTGGACACTGTTAACCTGGCAAGGTGGCCCTAGAGGATTGGTTGGTGGTCTTTGGGGATTGGTTCCTCTATGATTAGGTAGAGGATTATGGAAAATACCTAAGTTTTGATTTTGAGGGGCTAAAGAGTTTGATACCTAGATGGTGCCCTTATTAATTAAGTCTTGCACTTGGGAACAAAAATATCGACAAGATTCGATGTTATGGTCGTGTAATCTGTGGTATGGACAATATAGTTGCTCACTATAGCCATGAGGCTTAGGTATGTTTGGATCTAATGGTTGAACTTCAGGTAGAAGGAGGTGTCTAACGTCTTGTAGCATATGGAAAAGGGTTGGAAGAGGTTCAAATAGTGGTGTAAGGTTATGTTGGGGACCTTGTGGATGCATTCTATGGGGCTATTGAGGCCTAGTTGGGGGAGATGCATTGGTTTGAAATATTTGTTGTTGTGGAACATAAGGTGGTGGGCTTGGTGTTGGTGCTAGGGTAGCAGCTGCCACTTGGTTGGCCTGTGGAGGGCACATATAAGATTGGTTAGGAGTGTTTTTGTTAAAGCAAAAGTTTGAATTGTAGTTAGGTTTGGACCTTAACTTAATTTTTCCATATTGGACTTTGATGTCTTCAATGACCTTGGCTTGTGAGATGGTTTCTTCAAAGGTATGACTTTGGTGAAGCTATAGGGATGTGGAAATGTGTTTGTGGTAACTCTTGGAGAAGAGTGTCACTAGCTCCATAGTGGGGAATCTATGGGTAAGATCATGAATAATGGATCTCCATTTGGATACAAACTTGGTAATGGGTTCATCATCAGCTTGTCATAGGGTGTAGACATCTTAAAAGGTAGTTTTATTCTTAATGTTAATGGAAAAATGTTCTAGAAAGGTATTTGCTAATTTCTTGAAGGTATAAATGCTATGTCATGGTAGCATGTTATACCAATCTAAGGCTTGTCTATCAAGGGAGAGGGAAAATGTACACAACATGAGAGAATTGCTACTATGAAGCTGGTAGCAAGATGCGTGGTAATTACTAACATGCTCTCTAGGGTCCTCCTTACCTTTATACTTGTCAAACTTTGGGATATCAAAGCGATAAGGGTAAGGTGGGATTGGAATAGATGGATGAATTGACTTATTGTAGAGTTCATTCTAGGATGGCTTCTATAGTCCATAGCTTGCTATGCATAGGTTTAACATCTTGACTTCATATTGTAAACGTTGAATTTTAGGTGTTAAAGGGGTAGGCGATTGAGCTAAGGTTGGTTGAGTCTATGAATACAGTGGATAGTGAGGTTGTTGTTGCTATTCCTCGTATTATGAGGGGAATTATTCTAGTAGGTCTTGTTAAGTTGGGTATTGGGTGGCATACGATGTAGGGACCAATGGGGTACTAGGATATAGAACATGTGTCTATTGGGGATGGTAATATTATGATTGGGTCATGTTCTACTAAGGTATAGGTTCCTTCTGGTTGGGAACCTACTGTAATGGCTAGGCCATAGAAGGTGATGATCATGAAGAAGGAGATGTGAAAAATATTTATCTCGTAGGTGCAAGTGGGGGTACCGACTCTAATAGAGGTAGGGACGATTGAGGTATAGTTTCAAAAGTTGGGACTTGTCTCTATCCTAAGGGATGGACAATAATGTAGCTAAACTGTGTGGAATAGCCTAGGGAAGTGGGCATATAATCTATGGGTTTTTACTCATAGGTAGAGGGAGGATTAGTGGTAGGCACTTGGAAATGAGGAGGAGGAGGTATCATAATAGTTTATGAAGGTAAAGATAGGGTGAAGGGTTGTGTGCTATACACTCCAATAACTTGATATGTAGGTGGGAATGCAATAGAAAAATAAGGGTAAGCTTCCAAAGTATGAGCTTGGGAATCGGAGGTGGTGCCTGTGTCCCTTACTAAATGGGTTTTTATTGGAGGTTTTCATTGTGAATATTAGGTAGCTTGAGTTTGAAAAGGCTCTTGTGATAGGTCCTCAAATAATGCAAAGAATGGCTATTGAGATGTTGATGGTTGGGTCTCTTGGGAAGAGTATTGGTATGATGTTGTAAGGGGTGTTTGTTGTTCCTGTAGGGGAGGTTGTGGTTGCACAGTTTGGAAGGCTGGCATCTAGGCTTTTGTAGATGAAGAGGAAGGGTCAAAAATAATTCCTAAGATAGGGGGGAATGATGTGACCTCTATATGGGTATGGTTTAGAAGGGAAGAGTCACTCTCAAAAAGGTATTGAGATAGATTTTGTAAGAAGGGGTGTGTGAAGGTGGGATAAGTAGGTATGACCTCCTCATCTATGGTAAATAATGGGTGATATTGTAGATCACATGGTCATATAATATGGTCAGTGGATTAGGCAAGTATGAGGATGCAAGGAGTGGGTAATCCTCTATGATTGAAGAAGTGAGGGCTTCACTCAAGGTGGGCATATCATCTCGAGGTTTCATGTGTGTGAACTATACATAAAATTCTATGTGTTAATCATATGTGTCTATGGTCTTACCCTTCATGGTTGAAGGAGTAAGATTGGACTAACTAGAGGAAGCAGTAGGTAATTCCTCTGTAAAGTGTGCTTGCTCATGTAATATACTATGGGTGACCACAGGCATAGAAATATGTGTAAAGGGTTTTTAGAAATAAACCCTATGTGATGCAAATAAAACTATGTCTAATGCAAGTGTGAAGCAAGTGAAATTTTATGTATGGAAAAATAATATGTAGTTTTATGTGTTGAGACCAATCCATGATCATGCAAACAACGGTAGATCAGAATCAATTCTAAATGCTAAAAATAAAAGTGTTTTGTTCATTTTTGTGTGTTACAATATTGATACTCCCTAAGTATAATCACGGGTAATCGAGTGAATACTCTAGAAAATAGGGAATGTTATCGATATCAAACCTTCTGCAACACCCATATATGCACATAATAGAATGGTATCACGATGTGTAAATGGTGACCTATATGGAAGGCACGGTAAAATGATATCCTAGAAGGGGGGAACTCATTATGCTAAAATGAGTTCACTGTATCCTCTTATGAGAAGAGGTGGCACTATCTATGATTTTATAGGCATGGTTGGCGTACCCTATGCTTTCACTTCACCCTCGAATGGGCTTAGTCAATAATGATAGTTACCATGTCCATTAATTATATTAGCCTTGTGGATGAAGGCATCTAATACTATACCACTCCGAAGGTAATGACTGGTGATGAAATCCAAAAGTCCAATATCAAAAGTGGGGGGGTTTTCTATGATGAGGCCTAGAAAAATGCTCGTGTGGGGATGTTAGGTGTCTAAGGGGGTGAGAGCTAGTGGAGGGTAAAACTCTACCAGCACTAATCTCGAGTGATGGATTGGGGATGAAATACAATCTCACCACTTGTTTACAGTACCACATGCATTTATGTGGGTTTTTGTTTTGCTATCAATGTAATGTAAAGCAAGAAATGTAACTAATTACCTTTTCAAATTGAAATCTAGCCCTATATGAATTTTCCAAAAGCAAAAGGTTAGAAATAATGTGTTTTATAAAGAAATAATCTAAACCTAAATGCTTTTAGAAAAATAATCTAACTCTATTTTTGAAATCATAGAAACATGCAATGCAAAAGTGTGAAAGAAGGGGTTTATGTGACCCTAGGCATGTGTGATAACATACATTAATTGGAATGAAAATTTACACAAGTATAAACAAGTAATCACAAGGAATTTGTATATGTAAATTACAAAAGGAAAATTAAAATTTACATGGTATTTTTGAAATTTAAAGTTGCTAGAAATTTGACAGGTTCTATAATTACAACAATATTTAAACCGAATGAAGATGCGAAGGAGGGAAATATTTGTTACTAGCTATTGTGCCTTAACTAGTAAACATTTTGTATATACAAAAATTAGCAAACAAAGAAAAAGGGGAAAAATACCTCAAATCTAATATTTTAGATGGTCTGTTTGACCCCTCTGTTGCTCACCCCTAGACTTTTGGGGTTTTTAAGGCTGGTAGGTTGAATTCGCCGCTTAAGGGGTGAATTGAGATCTGTTTTATGCAACTTAGATTTAGGGTTTTTGGTGATCTTTAGTTGAATTTGTATTTCAAGGGGTGAATTGGGTTTGAAAGCATTAGATCTATAATATAAAGGTTTGGAAGGGTTCTAGGGACTTTAGGGACCTCTATAAAACTTTGGTTTAGGGGTTTTGAGGTTTGGAAATGCAATTAGCCACCTAGGGGGTGAATTGGGATCTAATTTATGGGGTAGGGGGCAAATCAGGTTTGGAGACTTCAAATCTAGTTTTTGAAGGCTTGAGGTGGTTCCCAAGGCTTTGGAGGTATTTGTATTAGTTAGATATTGTACCTGTAAAACACAAAAACAAGGAATAATGTCATATTCATAAAACTAGTTAATCCAACACTATCCGTTGTGGGGGTCCTATCGGGCGTGCCAGAATGAAATGACTAAAAAGAATGGATTTGATCAAACAACACATAAATACACATGCTATTTAAGGAAATGTATTTTTATTCATGTAAAGAGTGCATAGGTTACAATAGGGGCAAATTCCCTTTTATCCTTTCTTTCCATAAACGTTACAATAGGTTTGATGCCTTATTTTCAAGTTCCTAAGTGTATATGGGCTTGCGTACCACCGTGGGATTGTAATTTGTGGTTTTTTTCCCTCTTTAGTTCTGTAATAAATCTACAAAAAGGGGTTAGTGAGTTAGTGGTCTTGCCTTAGTCAATCCCATTCGTAATAAGGACAAATCAACCATGAAAATATATTGAAAATTGAAATAAATTATACTAAAGCATGTAAAACTATAAAACAGATCTTACCTCCAAAATTTAGATCAATTTGGGGCTTGTAAACCCAATTTGCCACCCAAGGGGTGAACTGGTGCTAGATTCCTGGGGTGGGGGGAAAATTAGACTGTAACTACTTTTTTGAAGAAATTCTTTGGTGGAAGGGTTGAATTGTTGTTGTACTTTGACTATTATGGTTCAAATTGGCTTGGCTGGTACTTTTGCACACAGTTTGGTAGATTTTTTGTGCTTAGGACATAGTTGGAGAGAGCATTTGGATGAGAATTTTGGCCCACTATTTATAGGAAAACCCAAGGGGTAGGGGGTAGTTAAGGTAACTAAGCCCTAGGGTGAGGTCCCATAGAGGTTATGTTAGGGTTTGTGAGGTGGCTCCCTCATGTTGCCTTTAGGAAATATCTCATCCTCACACATGTGTGAGGAGAGATTAGGTCTAACTAGGGTTAGGTGGTTCCTAGGTTAAGTTAGGATTGTATTAGGGTTTGCTAAAATATCCTAACTAATCCCTTGCACACACATGTGAGAGGGAGTAATTAGGGTTAATTAGGGATTAGGGACCTAATTAATGATTTAAACCCTAAAAGTGGACTTTAAGTGAAGTCAACTTAAAAATAGATTTATGAATTGACTTAATTAATGCTTTTGCTAATTAATAGCCCCATGGGGACCTTAATTAAGTGCAATGAGGTTATGTATCACCTTGGAAAGCTGATGGAAGGTATATCGATGTATGGGAGATGTTTGAGACATGATTCTGATAGCTTATTAGGGTTATGGACCTAAAATCTAGTTAAGTGGTGTGTGGAAGTCTACGTAATGGTATGAAAATATACAGAAATCTACTCATGACTACGCATGACTATGATCATCTACACATGACTATGCATAACTACAATAACCTACACATATCTAAGAGGATCTATAGTAGCCTACGCAAGTCTATGATAGCATAGGGGTATCTAGGATTTCATATGTAAACCTACAAGTGTCCAAAAGGATCTACAAGTATGCAGGTATAGCAATGTGTGACTTTTGGGTGTCTACACCTATATTATGTTTTCTGCATGTATAATATGCAAATGTTTATGGTGTACTTGTATTGGTTGTTTGATGATGACCATGTGTACCGAAATAAAGAACAACATGCTTATTTTCCATGTGGAAAATTTTTCTCCATATGACTGGTTCTTGATTACTGCAATTTATTCATTTGAGGTTTCCTACACAAATTCAAGAAAATATTAGAAAAAACATGTCTTCTCGGGATGACACACATCCCTTCCTCAAAATTTATTTATTGATGACCTTGGAACGTGCATAAATATCTAAGGTAAAAATTAAGATAATTTTATCCATGAGAGGTTTTGAATTTATGCACATGGATGAGCTATTGATGTGGCATGGGCCACTTCCCAATGCTAAAGATTATTCACACGTGGCACAAGCATCCATTGAAATTTAAATGAGGTTCCTTTTTTTTTGTTCATAGGATGCAAGTGCTTGCTAAAATAGAATGTAGGTGCCTTTTGCTTACATTCGGGCACCAAAATTAACAATAGAAATTAGATGCTTCTTACTTGTAATTGGGTGCCTTACGTAAAGTAAAATTTATAAAAAATTCCTTTTTTTTTTTACATTTTAAAAAGGCTTTGCATTGGTTATTTCCCATAAAATTGGAATTCAAGCATCCTCTTGGAGAGGCTAGGAATCAGGCATTGGTCTACCAAAATTTGGGAGGTGGGCACCACCTTCTTAACATGCTTGAAGTAAGATGATGCTTACCGTATAATGGGAATCATGGGCCTTCTATCATAAAACGGTAATCATGTGCCTTCCATCGTAAAATGAGAGTTAGGTGCTTTATTTCATAAAATGGAAATTAGGCACCTTCCCCATATGAATATGGAAAACAAGTGTTTCTTTTTATTAAATGGGTTCTGACTTTTCCTTGTATATGCACTGTGAGGTTGATCAGGCCCTTCAGTGCTTCTGCTTGATGAACAAGAACAAAATCAACATCCACCATCGAAATGATAGTTGAGTGTTTTATTATTCAAAAAGACCAACACAAACACTCTTGTGTAGATTTAGGTTTAATATTCCCATTCTGAGGGATGAGCTACTCCTACTACTAGAAAGCTAGAAATGCACAGGTTCATGGATCCTATTTCGTTAAGCTTAGGTTTCCCAAGTTGCCTAACAATTGCACTAGGGAATCGTTCCTAAAAAATAAAAAATTAAAGCAGTAAAATGCAATCTTGTAGAGTCTATTCCTAATAGGCCTAGGTTTCCTAGGTTGTCTATTGATTTCACTCAGAGTACGATACCTACAAAATAAAAACACAACTAAAAGAAAATCTACGTTAAGTAAAATAGGTTCCATTTCATATTTCCTCTTTTTTTTATGATGAATATGTGAACATTCATCAAATGGCTGGTATGGATTTAAAAATATGGAGTCTCCTCCATGCTTGCATTTGATTCAATCTCATGGATGTGAGGTGCATATCTAGTCTGTAAATGGAGTCCATTTATTGTTACTCATGTTGTTTCATCATGTGCTGTTATGAACTCCTCGTAAAAATCCCCTCACTTTGTGAAATCTTCATAGCCATTTTTTTTATGAGTAGAGATATGTTGCTCAATAGAGTACTGTGAACCATTTGAGCTCATATATATATTTTCCCCTGCCACAGTTGGTACTACCATGGCTAAGTGTTGCACATCTGCCCATGGTACCAAACCATATGCAAAAAATGTGTTTTATTGAGGACCTAGTAGAATATCCCATAAAAAATCTAAAGTTAAACATTATGGCATGAAGTAGAACTAGGATGGGTGACCACTTGGGAAATCCCATGGACTGTGCCCCCTTTTTTTTCAAAAAAAAATCGAATTCTAAAATTTTCTAGATTCTAGAATGTTTTTCCAAAAATTTTCATAATTGTCCAGATTCTGGAATTTTCTAGAATTTTTTCTTAAGTTTCCATATACTGGAATTTTTCAAAAAAAATTCGGTTTCTGAAATTTTCCAGAATTTTTCTATTTCTGGAATTTTCCAAAAATTTTCAGACTCTAGAATAATTATTTTTTTTTGGAAAATAGAATGGAACGACACATGCTAGTATATCATATTGTCTTGGATGCCTACAATCTGCACTGAGCCTCTTGCTTTCTACAAAACATAACAAAATAAAAATAAAAACCTAAACTAATTACATTAAACAAACAAATCTAAGTACTTTTTTTTAATTGAATGTTGTAATAGCATTCATCGTGCTATAGGTGATAACATTGAAGGTGGGGACTCTCATATGCCTACAATCGAGCAAGCCTCTGGAATTTGGGGCTTGTGATAAGATCTAAATTTGTGTCTAAAATTTAATACAATTAAGACTTCATTTGTCTCATCCCCTTATTTATCCAGTTCTATGATACATTGTAGCATGGGAAGAGAATCTTCCTGGATGACCTCAAAACCAAAATTTTCCAACTAATTGGAAGATTGTGCAGGTTGGTGGATGACTATTATTTTTAAAGTTTTTTCAATAAATGTCATTTTTCTTATTCTACAACTAATATCAACATTAAAATTTACCAGAGTTTCGGGAAATGTTAAGCCTAAAAATTTTATCATTAAATTTGGGCTTTTGAGATAGTTTTTATCTAATATTAGATCAACATGTTGACCTATCACCTTCATTTTTTTTTATTTTGGTTTACATCTTGGTCTCTTGAGGAAAAAATCCCAAATGGATTTTGTGCAAATAGGCATATCCCTGATAGTTTAAGGAATAATATCAGTAATATTTCTCAACTATTTCATAATATCAAACTTAGGTGGTGTCATTTCTCTTGTTTTCCATAACCTTTCAGGATACGGTAGAAGTCCTTCATTACTTGATTGTTCAACAACACAATTTATTTCTACATTATTATGGCACATTGTGTTTGTTCTTGTAACTCCATGATAAGCTAGTGAATTTAAATAGTTGCTACTAAGATGCAACTCTGATAGTGGTAGCAACTATTTTGACCTCATAGAAGGTGAAACTGGTAAGTTAGATTTTTTTTATGGTTGTTTTTGTGGAGGTAGATCCACGAAGTAAGTTTCTACTTATTTTGGATTTAGTATTTTTGGACACAAACTAGTCTGATGATCCCGGTGATAGTTTTCATAAACTTCTATTATATTCTCTGAATATTTTTTTTTTTTATGATTTTCTCTACACCTTGAATAGAAAAAGGCAAATATTGCTTTAGATTCTTGCTTCTTTTTTAGTAATGTGTCTAACTGTAAAGAAAGAGATAAAATTTCATTCTTAACACCATTAAACAATGTTTTTATTTCTATTTTAATTGTGGAGGTTATTCCTTGTATTGGCAAATTTTTCTTTTTGCTGGAATACTTATAAAATAATTACTAAATTTTCTCCATCCTAGTCACTAAAATATTATGTATAATGTGTTTTTGTGATGACTCAAATGGATGGGATTTTCTCTTTAATAACTATTTCTAGAATATTCTAAGCTTGAGGTGTTTTCTATTTTTTCAATAAATGATTCGTTAGATTTTTTTAGGCTCTTGGTGGACTCATGCTTCACAGGTAGATGATCTACAAGTAAGGAAATCTAAAAATAATTTTCAAACTAACTGACCTATGGATTATACACTATAGTTGTGACACTCCTTGGTAATGATGCCAAAATGTTGGGCAACATATTGGTTAGTTTTCTACTGTTCAATTAACTACCTCCATTTAATTGTCAACCTGGGGTAGCTCATAGACTTATGAGCATCACACACAGTATATGCCTGTAGTGCAATGAATGAGTCCTTATGTGCCTATTGTTTTGGGGGGTATTTGGTATTCATTGAATATTTGATTCAAACTAATAATCTATCCTATGTCTAAGAAGAACAGGACTGAATGCATACAAAAATTAAAATGGCACTTTTCTAGAAATGATAGAAAAAAAATAACAAGAATTAAATTAATCTATAGAAAATAGTAAATAAATTAACTAAAAAAAGTAAGGCAAAAGGGAGAGGAGTACTATTTATATTGGGTCTAGGATCCAGTAGTCTTTTTACCGATCAATTCATTCACCGGATGCTAGATTTATATTGATAAAAACACACAAATGAATATATTGTAGTTTCAAAAAAATATACAATAAATATAAAATCCAAGATCCAGGATATCTTTTATCAGGAGTGGCCTGCATATTTATAATATATGTGGTCATGCCCTATTAAATTTGAGAGTAAATAAATTCTTTATTTTCTAGTTACAAAAAATACATAGAAATAGTGAGATAAAGCAAAACTATTAATTTTGGACTAATTTAATATATTTTATTTTTATTAGAACAAAATACGTTTGATTTTATTCTTTGTCTATTTATATTGTTGTTTACATATTGCTGAAAAATAGATAACATATGGTCTTTGAATTTTTTATTCATCCACATCTTTACTAAAATATCATCCACATCCATCACTAAAATCCCTGCTCTATTCTATCTATAACATGAGTCACACTTTAATTTTACATAAATGAAATTCAGGCTGTAATTCTACATCAATGGGAAGCATGTGCCTTATTTTATATGGAAAGTGGGCACCTTATTTTATATGGGAAGTAGGCACCTTATTTTATATGGGAAGCAAGCACCTAATGAGAAGTAGTTGCCTACAAGAAGCATGCACCCAATAAGAAGCAGACACCTATGGGAAGCAGAAATCCGTCAATTAAGCGCCGAACAAGAGTTGAGTGCTTCAAAGGGAATTGGGAACCTGAATTAGCGCTTCATACTAGTATACTATAGATGTTTTGCCTTCATCAAATTGAAAGTGCCAAGTCCAAATGGGACCTTGATGTAAACAAACTAAAATACCATAAAAACCACTATATCTTCACACAATTCAATATACATAATTTACTATTAAATATATTTAAAAATTTCATAAAACATACATTCTATAATAATAATACCACATAATATGTTAGAAATCCATTTATAAATATGAGTATTTTTGGTTCTCATCAGCTAGTTGATCAGCTATGACTTATCCCTTGATGGACTTTTAACTGATAAATTCTAGATCAAATTCTATCAGTAGCATGATCCACTTCATAGTACATGTATTACGATAAGTTTGACTCATTATGTACTACAAAGGATTTTTATGTATATAACATACATAGTATGACTTAGCATATAGTGGTGCAAATTCTTAGTAGCAAAAAACACTACTAAATAGAGCTTTTCAACATATGCATATCTCAGCTTGTATCTTACTAGGGTTTGACTAATGTAATATATAGCATGTTCTTTGTCTTCTTTGTTATTCTAGGCTAACATGGTCCCTAGAGCAGAGTTTATGGATGATATATATAGAAAAAAAGGTACATCTGGTCTAGGAAGAGCTAATACTAGCAGCATCATCAGGTATTATTTGATCTCAGCAAAATATTTCTAACAATATTTTTTCTAATTAAATGGGACCTCCTTATGTAGTAATCAATTCATGGTTTGACATTTATTTGATAACTGCACTATGAAGAGCTTAATGGATAATACTTTGTCTTGTAGGCTTAAAATTTCTTTGATATTCATTGGAGGAAGCATTTCCAAAATAGCTTTGAATTTTTCTAGATCGACTTCGATCCCTCACTTAGAAATAATGAATCCTAGGAGTTTTCTAGATGTAACACAAAAAATGTATTTCTTGCGGTTCAACCTAATGCTGTGCTCAATCAAGTAATTGAATAATTTTTGTATAACATCTGCATACTCTTTATGCAATAATTATTTGGAAAGCAAATCATCAATATAATCCTCTAGGATCTTATGCATGTAGTCATGGAAAATGTATGTCATGACCTATTGATATGTGGCACCAATTTTTTTGAGACTAAATGGCATAACTTTGTAACAAAATGTATCCCATGGAGTGACAGTTGTTTCATGTTGGTCCTTGTGTTTGACCCCAATCTGATTATATCTAGAGAAACCATCCATGAGAGATAACATCTCATGACAAATGATTGTGTCTACAAGAGCATCAATGTTTGGCAATGAGAATGCATTCTTTGGTGTTGCCTTATTTAGATATCTAAAGCTCATGCAAATACGAATCCTCCCATTAGGTTTTCCTATAGGTACCATGTTTGATACCCATTATGGATAGTCGATGGGATGAATGAACTCTGCATCCAAAATTTTTTACAATTCATATTTTACCATAAAATCAATGGTTGGATGCATCCTTCTAAGCTTTTTCTTGACATATTTCATCTTAGGGTCTAGGAAAATGTTATGGGTGACCAATTTCATATCTAAAATTGACATGTCTTTGTATTCCAATAAAAAAGGTTAGGTCTATCTATAATAGAGGTATGAGGATGGCCCATTCCTTAGAAGATATACTTTCTCCAAAATTGAATTTCTTAGGATGGTTGGAATCTGAATTGATATCCACTTTGAAAGTCTCCTCTACTAACATGTGGGATCCCTCCTGAAGTTTGTGAGGTGTAGGGATCAAATGAATAGCATATACTAGGTTTAGGTGATCTACCATGTTAGGTTCACCATCAATATTATAGATATCATGAGCACATATTTGGGTAAATTGGAAAGGTTGTAATATTTCTTCACATGGGAAGAAATCCTTAGGTGACAGGGGTGATGTGGTGTAATCAAAGTCAATGGCCTCAAGGTTGAGGTGCAACGGCTTTGAAGGGTCACATGGGTTACAAAGTGGTGCAAATAAATCAATGGATATCATATTTATGGATGGAAGGTAATCTCCATGATCACAAGTATTGATTTCTCTCCATGCTCCAAGTGTAGTTTAGGAGGTATGGGGATCTCGATATCTATTCTAGGTGATGATACAACAATAGGATTATTGGGGGGAAGCAATTATCTCAAATTAGGAGGAATGAGGAAATCCCTATGATAGATTTTATCTATGTTCATAGGGTTCCTAATTGGTTCAACATATCTTGTGGATTTGTTGAGATGACAGATGTGGTGAGGGCCTAAATAGGAAATTTTAGTGGCATCCTCATACTCACCATCCTCATAGACCCAATCATCCTTAGAAATATCTTTTGAATCTCAGCCCTCATCTATGATAGATTCTTGATATACTGTAGGGTCATGATATACTACAAGTGGTTCTATAGCAACTATGGTTATTAGGAAATGATCCCTCCATAGATGTGAATGTTTGGGGTTAGTGTATGGATTCTAATCAACATCTTCCTCAAATCCTAATATTAGATGTTCTAATAAAATAGCTAGTAACTCATTTGTACAAATTTCTATGTTGGAAGTTGATATTATGATTGATAGGATGTTCTAAAACCCTAATAATATAAGCCTAATCCATTTTCATACCAATGATAATGGTAAAAATATCTAAGGGTAAAATTGAGGTTTGACATGTAATAGATGTTTCATGTAAAAGGTTCATCATCATCATCGACAATAGGAGAATGATCCATAATTTGATCAAATCCACCATAGATAAAATTGGTTTGGTTAGGTGATATCCCTAGGGGTACCACCATCACAATGGATAATAGAGGACCTCAAGGTCTTCCTATATATTGCATAGATTTGATTATAGGTATAAATGTTATGTTCTAAACCAAATATTCCACTAGCCCAAGATTAACTAAGTGAATTGTCACATATAGTGTGGATGACGCAATAGAAAAAGTAGGTGAGGTAGGTTGAGGTACATCATCCATTAGGTCAATAAAAGCATCCACCTTCATGGAATTTAGAATATTAGTTGTAGCTATGTTTGGGATGACTTCAGGCTCTTCTACCATAGGTGCCTTAACCTTCTATTTATTCTTCAAATCTTACAATTTTGAAGGTTTATTAAAAGTAGAAACTAGTTTGGAAGACTATGGTGGTGTTGAAGTGGATGGATCAACCCACACTGACTTAGAATTATGATCTATATTCCTAATAGGATACATAGGTCTAATATTTATATTCGTATATGGAAGGATGAAACCTTTAGATTTCTAACTTGGTTAACATATTTAAAAGGCTCATCATCTAAGGGGACAACATGTATGTTTCCTTCATGAACATATTTAATGCACTAATGTAAGATGGAAGGAATGCACTTCATATCATGGATACAAGGTTGACCAAGCAAGATGTTATATTGCATAGAACCTTCCAAAACATGGCACATAACAGATATGATTTTCAATCCTACCTATATAGGTAAGACTATGGTACCAACTGTCAAGCATAATGCATCGTTAAATTCTTTTAGTGTGAAGGTCAATGTCACTAGGTGTGACTCTAGAATGCTAATATTCACTAAGATCTTTGTTGTTATGATGTTAATTGATGGTATTGTGTCAATTAACACTCAAATAGAATATTATTTATACAAGCAATAATATGCAATGGTGGATTTGCTACATTAGCTGAAACCCAGTTTATTTCATCATCATAAAAAGTGATCACAGGCTCTTTACATTGTTGGATATGCCCCACAAAATTATTAAATATGTAGGAGTTTTAAGGCTGAATCTCAATGGATTTTAGAATTTCCATGAGTACCTTCCTATGCCTAGGGGAATGAACGATGAGATCATATATTGATAACTTAGATAAGCCTATGTATAGACTCTATGTTAGTGTATTTATGATAGTAATCATCGATTGTGTTAGTGGGATTAGTAGCATATTTTCCACTAGTATTTTTTGTGGTGCAGTAGGTATTTAATGGGAGTGTAGACACCTAAAACATGTCATGTTTAGGAAACTACTCATATGGGGATCTATGCAGACCATATGAATTATCTTAGACATTTCCAAGATAAAGCAGTGGTTCTAAACACTCATTTTAGGTATATTGGGTCTATTCAACCTTATCCATGGATGGAATCCATAGCTAAGATCTTAGCCATGATTTAAACCCACAACTAGGGTCATATATGTGTTAAGGGGCCATGGATAGCTCTGTAACTATATTTACCTCTTGAGCTAAGCCAAATCAGTTGTAACGACCTAATGCAATTGATTCTAGGTAGTTTTAGGCAAGGAAACTTTAGGATGCTTCCTTACAACTACCCTAGCCTTGAAATTTTTGATCTTGGATTCCTTGAGAAGCCAATATTGGGGATTAGGGAGTCTATTTATAGACCCCTCAATAGGCCAAATGGATCTTGATTCTATTGTAGTGAAGCCCTATCAAATTAGAGAGCAAAATACACCTTGTAAAGAGAAAAAAGATGCTACCAAAATCCAGTTTGACTATCAATTTTGCAACAATTGAGATCTCAGGAGCTTGAGGAGCAAGCTTGATAATTGACACACATCCATCATAAATTCCAGTGAATTACATTTCCAGTCTATTCTAGAACATCATGGTGATCCTTGATCATCAATTACTTGAAGGATTTGAGGGATTTTACCCTTGATTTCAATAGAAATATAGTTCAACTCATGGTCGCTATTATCAGTAGTGACCCACGAGGCTAGATGTGGCTATCACCCGTGGCTAATAGAGCCTACTGCTCTGAGCACTCGTGGTGGAGGTTTAATTCCCATTTCCTTTAATTTTATTCATATATTTCCATTTTTAGTTATAAATATAGGTTAATATGGCCTAAATTAGTTTTAATTTACTTATTTGCATGGTTAATTAGCAATATATGAGGTAGCTTTACCTTCACTTTGTCATATTAGCTAGATTCTATAATTCTTCATAAAATAGCTTCATTTCATGCGTTTGATACAAATTACATGTTATATTACCTATATATATCTATTTTCAAGCATTCTTTACATTAATTTAGCTATTTTGTAAGCTTATTTGCATATCTTTATATTTTCTTTCAAGTTTAGCCATATTTCTAGAATTTCTTGACAAAAGCCTCATCATGATAGGCTTCCTATGCATTTGATTGTGCTTTGTTGTTTATTGCATGTAGGTGATAGGTTCTTTGAAGCTTCAAAGCATTCTAAACATCATATTCCTCTATGGAGATATGAATACTATTGTGAAGCACATTTTCCCTCATTTCAGGGTTATTTACATATTGTAACAATTGCATCAAACTTTGGTATCCCTAAGAGGGATAAATTTGTAATAAGATTCATTTGATAAATAAAAAGAGAGCTTCCTTTTGTTATTTCATTATTTTATCAAATATTTTCTTATATTACATTTTTTATTATTTATGTTGTAATATCAATAGATGTATGGTCTCCATAGCCTTCTATAGTGGTGATCATGGTGGAAACCCTACAAATTTCACTATCTTTTGCTAAAATTTTCTTTGTTTTGCATTGTAGGTCATAATTGCACTTGAAATATATGGTGCACAATCCCAGTTGTGATTAACAGTAGCAATGAGCATCTCAACTATGGTTCCTATAAGAGGCTAGCATAAACTAGAGGAAAATATAGTAGGTAGTCTATCTTATCATAAGATGAGGAATTCCAGGTAAATCCACTCTTTTGTATATTTCTTATTTTTTGTTTTTTTTGCTTGTAGGCTAATTATCCCATCTAGACAAAGTTTAAAGTAAAAATCATGAAAAATTGTTTATTTACTATTATCCATGACTGACAACAACAACTATCTCTGTCAGCTACTATTGTCAACAATGGCTAAGTTTTTGGGCTACACTTTTGTGCAGTGGTTGAGTCTTTTGCCTACTATATAGAACATCAACTAAGATTTAATATAAGTATTAGGGTTTGCCTACTTGGGGCTTATCTAAAGTTCAATATCTCATGTAATTTTGCATTCTCTATTCTAGAAAATATCACTTAATTTTGCATCCTTTCTAAAATCAAATATTAATTTCCTAGGCATGTAGGAAGAATCATGGGTGCTCTATGATGCATTTTACTTTTCAGGTAAAACTAAAATAAACCCTGACACACCATGTATCACTTAAACATCATAGGTATTAGGCTCTCACATCCAACCTGCTCATCGAGACCAATGGTGGATATAATTACCACTTAAATGGTTCACTTGAGATTGTACTATCGAGACCTAATTATGGCCAAGGTCGATCCAAGAACTATCCTATCCATGCAAAATAACATGCACTCCTCTTCGAAGGGGTGAATCATTATGCATAGTATATTAGGTGAGGATCAGTAGTACGTGTGCTCCTTGGTTGGGTATGTCCTTCATATCCATACATTGGTAGGTTTACGTGATCAAAATTTCATTGTTGATTGTCAAGCTATGAGTATACAAGTGAAAAACCTTAAAATATACAATAATATCATAAAAAAAAATGCAAACATGATGAGATATAGTTTATATACTTAACAGACCAAAACACACTAAAACAAGTTTTAGGGCTCACAAATAATCTTTAAAATATATAATCATCCTTGTATGTTTTGTATTTCCTAAAATTTATAGAAGAGATAATTCACATTATGGTCAACACATAGAGAGGCCGACCTTGGCATGCAACTAATTTGGAGGGTGAAGCTCTAGGATACACACAAGACAACATGTTGGAACCTCTACCATTGGATGCTATAGAATGGTGTTCAACTAGTATCAGAGGTGACAATTCAACACATGGGAGTTCTATTCATAATACTCTAGTTAGAGGATCTAACACACACTCCTCACATGATAGAGATGAGGGTGGGTCAAGGCCCCCACCATTGCATGATAGATAAAGATAAAATCTAACCAATCAGGGGGAAGAGTATAGGGTTGAATTAAAGCATATATCCCTAAGAAATCTAAACACTAATGAACCTATAATGTTCACAATTGAACTTGCCACAATTGGAGTTAACGGTACACATCCAAATGAACCATGGAGGACTAGTTAGCTTAATGGACTAGACCAATTTCTAGAGTGACTAGGATATAGGACCTCTTCTATGCACTCTCACTTTGTAAGATCATGTAGTGGGGACATATAGAGGCACACCAATGAGCCAAGAGAATGTTTATAACACTCCTATAGTGCACGTGCCCCATAAACCCATGTGGGCACAAATAACAGACTACAACAAAATATATATGCCACCTTTATAGATAAGGAAAAAAGCATAGTAGACAAGTCTATTGGAGCTCATACTAAAAAATCCCCTCATACAGAACTAGAAATCCAGAGGTATTATACTACCAATCTTGTATATTGTTCATGTAGGTTGGATTCAGAGTAGAGACGATGCATACTCCAATACCAATTGGAGGATGTGCATGTAGATCATGGGCACCTCAAGCATGAGGAATCTCAACATCAAATATTTCTTAGGCAACATTTATACGAGAAACACCTATGAGAACAATGTATCCTTGACCAAAAGGAGCATGTAAAGAGAGAATATAGACTGGATCAAGCTAATATACCTCCTTGAAGTTAGTATAGGGAGAAAAACCAAATATGTGCTACATCATGGCCTAAATTGCACCCTAAATAAGTTGAAAATTATACTCATAGTATGTCATATCATACGCAATAACACCAAGTTCTAGAATAACATGGGCATACAAAGTACGAATAAGTATAAGGAGATGAGAAATATCAATAGTATCTCGAGATCTCCTTAGTAGATATGGATTATGAGCCCAATCCTCCACCTCAACCTAAAAAGAATTTACCTCCAATAGCTCCACATAGATCCCTTAGGGAAGAGGAAATTTTATCCTTGTAAATGTACAAATCCTTGGATAAAAATGTGAGAGCTATTGAGAAATAAGGCACGACTTATCAAAAGCCTAACTTGAATAGAAATCATAATGAGCACCTAGGTCCTTCGATTCCTAGCCCAATGTATCCAGATCATTTTGATATGCGTAAGCTAGAAAAATTCCAAGACATTGAAGATGCACAAGAGCATGTGATGAGTTTCATTAACATGTGCTTGCTACTTTGTTACTAGGAACCTTCATAATGACCCTTTTAGGCCCTACCTTGTAATGGTTTAATCAATTGAAGAGGTACAACATAACCAACTTTGAACAATTGGCAAATACATTTATTGAACGCTTTTCTTTTGGTACCAAGAAGAAAATCAACTTGTCTGACTTGGTTGTTTTAAAGCAATATGATGATGAGCTAGTGATGGATATTAGTAATAGATGGAGAAAGGTAATGGTTAAGCTACCATTTTTCATTCCTACTACTGAATGGACCTGAATGTTTACCAAGAGATACATAAAACAAATCTCATTGTTACTACAACTACAATAATACCAAATATTCGAGGAGGCTTTGGCGCAAGCCAAGGTTATAGAGGATATCAAGTTACAAGAACATGACTTGAAACTCTATATAAAAAAGAGTGGAATAACAAAAACACAAAGAACCAAAATCACTAGACCAAGCCTACTCACATGAATCAGTTTATGTTGAAACTTTATAAATGCGATAAGGGTCAACAACCATAGAACTATCAGGCTCAACCTCCCCCTATATAGTAAAATTAGTGCAACAATAATAAGTGGGGTAAGAACAAGGAACATCAACCTCCTTGCTAGTTTATGCCACTGTATGAGACTATGGCATTAATTTTTCATCAATTATGTGAGGCTAAGGCCATTACTTTACTCAAAGTTAAATTACTCGATCCTAATAAACCTCGATCAAAAGGATTTAGGGAAGATCAATATTGTTCATATCACAAAAAAAGGGCATGACATTGAAGTGTGCCATAGCTATAATAATATGGTATAGAACATGATTGATAGAAATAATTTAATCATTGATAATCCTCTAGTTTTAGAAAACTAGAATATGGGGATATTCAAAAATCCTATATTGAATCATGAACCTCCAAGGAATAACATCAGACAAGTTAATCAAGTATAGATTGATCCATACACACAAGGCTTTGTCGGTATGGTGAAAATTATCACTAGAAATAAGATGTACAATTAGCTAGATCCTCCTCTTGCTCTAATGCAAATTCAAGCTACGACCCCACAAAGGCCACTACAAAACAATTTGCTAGACCCACCAACTAGACCGGTGGTGATCATAAGAAATGGGCTTATTCAAAGTCTACATATAGTCTCAATAAAGCTATAAATTTATGAGATAATATAGTAGTCCCCTAGGCACAACGAGATGCTAATGGAAATTCTAATTTCCATATAAGTATAGTACTAGGATTCATAAGAATTCACTAATTTTGTGAGACATATACAATAGTTTTGAGAGCCTGTGATTCAATTCAATGATCACAAAATTAAGACAATATCTACTACTATAGCAGACTTACCACTTCACATTATTGCATGCTTAAACCACACAACATTCAAGTAGGTGTTGATTGACATAGGATCTTTGATCAACATTATTACCAAAAAGGCCTTGGCACATTTAAAATTACCTAAATTCCATGTTTTACCCTCAACTTTCACACTATGAGCATTCAATTATGCATTATGCTCGATGGTGGGAACTATAATTTTACCTATTTAGGTGGTATTGAAGACCATTATTGTGATGTGTCACATGCTTGATGGTACAATGCAATACAAAATTCTCTTAGATAGGCCATGAATAAGAAAAATGCAATGTGTACCCTCGATATTACATCAGTGTATCAAACACGTACATGAAGGGCAAGTGCATATGGTTCCTTCAGACAAGGATCCACTCAAGTATGTTAATAAAGTGTATTTTCTAGGAGATTTATCCTCCCATCAAAAAATTTGGATATAATACCAACATCACCTATCAAGAATCTAGAGGGTAAATCAAAGGAAGTGTGTTCTGGTCCTTCAACATTGGCACCGCGATCATATTTACATACATTAATTGCTTCTATGAAGCTTACATTATCAATATTGTTTAGGGATGATCATAAGCTAAATGTAGTACAAGGCAAAAAAAAGACTAAAGAAATGCCCAATGTAGCAACTGTTGAGGTCTTGAATCCCATGGAGGAAGGAAAATCACATAATAAAGTTGAGGTACCTCAACCTACCTCACATGTGTCTTTAGCTAGGTCATCTGCACTACAGGTGACAATTCATTTAGTTAATCCTAGGTTAGCAGAGTACATGGTACAAAATATGAATTTTACACCATTCATTGAATCTACATAGGATATGGGCAAATCTCAAGCCCATATCTTTCTTGTAGGGATGGTGGTACCACTAAGAGTGCCACCTAATCAAACTAGCTTCATCTATGAAGGCCTAGATCAACTTGTAGATTGTATGCCTATAGAAGAATATGATGATGAATCGTTCATAGTCAACATTCATTACATATCTAACCCAAAGTTTACATTTTGATATTTTGAGCATTACCATTGGTATGGTCACAACTTAGGTATTTTTTAACAAGGGCATCAAACTCCATATGAACCATGCTATTAGTTACCAAATGATCAATTTAGGTTGGGATATGACATAAGAGGTTAGGATGAGCTTCTAGTAATATCTCTCGATTGCCTAAACATGAGCTTGGGGGACGATGTAGATTGGAACCCCTACCATCCCAACCCTTCTTATTCATGAAAGGATGATTTTCCAATGACCATGGTTGCCATAAAACCACCTTTGGTCTATCACAACAACATTTTGGTGGAGTCTAGTCCATATGGCATTCCAAGAACCAACTTGGTTATTAGAAACTATGAGTATGCTTATGACACTTGCATGGAAATCCAAAACTCTGGTATAATTGTGGAAACTAAATTAGAAGATACTTCTAATGAGTTTGAATTAAAAACAATCTCTGAGAGAGGTGGACTAGAATGAAATTCTAGATAAGATGATGATGAGAATTCCTCAAATGATGAATAATATGATTATGAGACAGATATGGCCTACCTTGGGTCCCATCATATTAGGGAACCTATTGACATGGAACCAATCTATCATGAGGTTTTCACAGGTACTCTCATTCAAATAAGACCAGCCAATATGGAGGAAATTTACCACATTATTTTTTCTAGCCCTTCAAGCTTAAGGTAATTGCTTCTTCCTAAGGATGTAATTGTCATGTCTATGTCTATACCAGACCTAGTAATCCTAATTCCACCTAAGCCACATCTAGAGTAGGGAGATAAATATAGAAGTAGTGTGTTGCACCTGCGTGGTCTTGGAGATTTCATCCATTCTATCAATATGATATCCATTTATTTGACCACTCTACTCTATAATCCATATGACCCTTTGAAACCTTTGTACCTCAATCCTAACACCATTGATTTTAATCACACAAATTCACCTTTAGAGCATAAATATTTCTACCCTAATGAAGAAATGTTACAACTATTTCACTTTGCACCAATGCATATGATGTTTATCATGTTGAGGATAATTTTGATGTGGAAAATTTAAACCTAGTGGATGACATCCATTTGATCCCTACACCTCACTAGCTTGATGATGTGTCACATATGTTAGTAGATAAAACCTTTAATATGGATATCAGTGATGATCCCACCAATCCAAAGAAGGTCAAGTTTGGAGAGAGTCTATCTCCTGATGAACACGCCAACCTCATTCCTCTACTAAAAGAGAGACCTGATCTCTTTGCTTGGACATACAAGGATATGTTGGGTATAGATCCAAAATTGGTTACTCATAACCTTTTTTTGGACCCCACTAAGAAGACAATCAAGAAAAATCTTAGGAAAATGCATCCAACCATCACTTTGATGGTTAAATATGAATTGCAAAAATTGTTGGATGTAGAACTCATAATTTCCATTGACTATCCAAAATGGGTATCAAACATGGTACCTGTAGGAAAACCTGATGGAAGAATATGTATATGTATGGATTTTAGAGACCTCAACAAGGCAACACCAAAGGATTAATTATTTTTGCCTAACATCGATGCTCTAGTAGGTGCAACTATAGGTCATGAGATGTTTTCCCTTATGGATAGTTTTTCGATTACAATCAAATTTGGATTAAACCTGAAGACCACCATAAAACCACTTTCACTATACCATGGGGAACATTTTTCTACAAAGTATGTCATTCAATATTAAAAATATTGGTGCTACATATTAGTGGGCCATGACATATATATTTCATGACTACATGCATAAGATCCTAGAGGATTATATCGATGAATTATTGGCAAAGTCATTGTTGCATGAAGAGCATGTTAAGGTTCTCAAAAAAGTATTTGTTCACCTGATAGAGCATAATGTTAGGTTGAATCCTAAGAAATGCATCTTTGTTGTAACATCAATAAAAATCTTAGGATTCATTGTTTCTAAATGAGGGATCAAAGTTGACCCAATGAAGGTCAAGGCCATTTTAGAAATGTGTCCTCCCACTAATATCAAAGAATTGATAAGCCTACAAGGAAAAGTAGCATCCATAATGTGATTCATTGCATAGTTATCAGACAAATGATGACCTATGAATTAGCTACTACACAAGGGGGTCCCATTTAATTGGGATGAGGACTATAAAAAGGATTTTACTAAAATCAAGCAATATCTGGAAATGTCACTAGTTCTAGATCTTCCTAGATAAGATGTGCTATTCTTGCTATATATATCATCCACCAGCTTTGCATTGGGAACAATTTTAGCCCAAAATAATATGCAATGCAAATAACATGTAATATATTATATCAATCGAACATTGGTTAGTTACAAGCTATGATACTCATATGTGGAAAAACTATGCTTAGAAGTGGTCTTTACAACAAAGAAGTTGCACCACTATATGTTGAGCCATACAACATTGTTGATAAGCAACACACCCCCACTGAAAAATGAGATTCCATCCTTAGAAAATTCTGAACTTCCATTTTTTGCAGCAGGGACCCTCTTGATCTTTTCAGGTTTTAAATCCAAATTTGCTTGCCTCCTTTTTAAAGTTGTGCTTTTTCTTGCATTCTAGCATTGTTATCCAAGAATTCACTTTTTACATGCTAGAATCATTCATGCACAAGCAAAATCTTGCACCGTTACCGAGAAAAATCCAGAAAACAGTTGCATAAATTCACTGAAAAATCAAACTTTCCATTTTTGGTAGTGTCGCGATATCGCGACACTTCCATTTTCGGAAATGTCGCGATATCGCGACAGGTAAGTCAAAATGCGGCTAAGTGCCGAGAAAGGTCGCGATTTCGCGACATGTCGCGAAATCGCGACGATTTTGGGAGAGAGAAGCAAGGCTGTACGGAGGGCGCGATTTTGCGACATGTCGCGAAATCGCGACATGTCGCATTTTCGCGGCAGGAGAGAGAAAATGGGCTGCAGGATGAAAAATCGGTTAAGTCAGAAACATGTTCCAAAATCGCGGTCAAGCGCGGTCCAGCGCATGCGGGTAGAGGAGCTGTCGCGATATCGCGACGTGTTCTAAAATCGCGGCTGAAAATCAAGAAGCGTACGGAGGCCGGGAAGGGTCGCGATTTCGCGACATGTCGCGAAATCGCGACATGTCGCGTTTTCGCGGCCGACGAGGGAGGAAGTTGCCGATGCTCTGGCAGGGTCGCGATTTCGCGACATGTCGCGAAATCGCGACATGTCGCGAAATCGCGGCAGGAGAGAGAAAGTCATAGTTGACCTGAAAGTGCATTCCGGCGGGAAACAGAAGGCTTCCTGGGGTAGCGACACGTGTCAAAGCGTGAATGGGACAAAAAGAAGCCGACATGCAAGCTTATTTTGCGGATTTAATCTGTTTTTAATGTTTTAAGCTTCTGATTTAATTAAAATGCTAATCTAATGCATCTTTTTGTCTTTCATGCGGGATTCCACCTGGCACTTACGGGACAACCGGGAAAGACCATAAAGGCGAAGATAAAGTGCGGATTTAGTCAAGGACCGCCATGCTAGGAGAGAAGCTGCCGGTGAGAGCATTCAACAACAAATTTATTGCAGACTTGATAGCATGAAGACCATTTCAACTCAGAGATGGATTTGCGGAGATCAAATTGATGGAGAAGTGGTGACTCATCCGGCTCACCAGAAGAATTAATGAAAGCATTTATTTGCGGATGCGAATGAATGCAAGTTGCATTTTATTTTATCTTCTCCATTTATGGCGGTGATTGCCATGATTTGCCGAAGGGTTAAGTTCTATCCGGACTTTGATTTTTAAATGGATTTTTATTGTAAAACCCGGGTCCTAGGGTTTAAGTGCGATAAGATTTAGGGTTTGAGCAAGATATTTTGGAAAAGATCAGGGTCTGTCCCGAGTCTATAAATACAAATTCTAAATGTAATCGCGAGGAGGCGGAGACTTAGAAATAAAGGCTTATAAGCAATTTCTTGCAAATTTTGTGAAATCCTTTGTTTACGGACTTGGAGTTGATGTGCTTTAGCTTTTACGTGATAGCATGGCCGGGAGCCTAATCTTTTGCGAGTGTGATAAGTGTATTTTCTTTTGTTATCCGTTCCATTTAAAGTTTGTTAGATATATCTTTGTAAATCTGCCATTGTCAAGATTAAATATCTTTGTTAGGCTTCGGTTGTTCTATTATCCGCTAGGGAAATTACAGATTTCGGGTGTAAGTTTGTTCTAATTGCTCTGTCTTCATTTGTGCGAGCTAGGCTGCTAGGTGAAAGATACCGATTTTAACCAGTTTGCCCCTTGGATTTATAATTTTACTGCTAGATCCGTTTCACTCTGCCTTGTGCTCTTAGTTGAAAGTGATCTTAGGTGATTGGACACTTTCTTACGGGATTTGTTACTGTTGTGAAGGCGATAGCATAGATAAGATTGATAGTTTAGAGTTTTACGATTTAAAGTCGATAAACTTCTCTTTTACGCCTTACCCTACCCTCTCTTTGCTTTACGTGAATGATCCATTTTTATTTTCTTTATTTGCCTTTTATTTAAATCTGTGACCCATGAGAGCTAGATCAAGAATTCAAGTTAAATCCGATTGTCAACAACTTTTGCAACTCTCGAACAAGTTCGGGAACCCCCTGTAAGGTAACGGAAGCGATCCATATCGAAATCTATTCCGGAAGTGGAAAAGAGTGAATTGCCATTCGACCCAACTACGTAACTCGCACCTTGGATAACCAGCTAGATCCTAAAGATGAGTGGGATCAGTCCCGTGGGTGTCTCCGGAGCTTTCCTTGCCTTCATCCCTTTTTCCCGGGGTGTGCATGAAAGCCGGACCAACACCTAATTGGCGCTAGAAGGAGGGCCACAGAACATATGTTCTTAGTGCACTTGAGTTGAGAAATCCATTTGTATGTGGAACTGTAAAGCTGTATTTTATCCAAAGTCTGGTAGCCAATTTTCCCCTCCTCCTCAGCCAACACCTAATTGGCGCTAGAAGGAGGGCCGAACTCAGTTCAAGTATTGTAAGGGCATAACAGCAACATTTGAAGGACCCACAGTGAACTCCGGACGAGTTTTATAAATTGTCGATACGGTTTTATAAATTGTCGATACGGTGTTTTAAATTTCCAAATACGAGAACTAATTAAGAGCTGTAAAGTTGTATGTACTGTATTTTATCCAGAGTCTGGCATTTTAACATTTAAAAGTGGCTCAGTTTCATAAATTTTTAGTACAGTTTTTAAATTGTCAGTGCAGTTTTTAAATTGTCAGTGCAGTTTTGTAAATTGTCAGTGCAGTTTTTAAAATTGCCAGAGAAGGCCTTAAGTTCAGTGGTTTGTTAAGAGCAGTTCTATCATCACTTGCAGTTATCCAATTACAAATCGAGAACATCACTTATCGACCAAGTATTAATGGCAAATTGGTTGGGCTCCACAGCTTTGAACATTCGGGTATAGCCCATGACCTGCCCAGAAGTCCAGAAAGGTATCTCCCCAGGTACAAACATGATGGGACAAGAACTGCAGAAGAACATCTGCTAGCTTTTAAAAATGCTTTAAGATTATTGAATATATAGCATGAGGATGTTGCCTGCAGATTGTTCCCGTTCACTCTCCAGGAGGGAGCTTATGGTGGTTTTTAAACCTCACCGGCAATTCCATTACTAGTTGGGATGATCTAGAGAAAGCTTTTATATCACGGTTCGGTGAAGTGATAGATCCCAGCATTTTATATCAGCAATTTTCCGGCATCAAGAAAGATTCGGGAGAAACTGTCAGGTCTTTCAATATGAGGTTCCAAAGAGCTTACGGTAGAATGAGTGGCCATTACATCCCAAATGCAAATCTGGCCTTAGAAATCTACAAGAATGCATTGGATTCGGTGACCTCTATTTTCCTCAAGAGAGACATTAATATTACAACCCTGGCAGGGGCTTATAAAGAAGCCTTAATTCTTGAAAGACAGCTAGGACCTCAAATTCTGAGCAGTCCTTTGATATCCTATGTTACACAGAACATGCCTATTCCAGACCCCATTCCACATCATGAGTTAATGCCAACATGTCATGCTCTACCCAAGGAGACTCCGTTAACTGTGACATCCACTCAACATGTGCAAAATACAGAGAAAAGTTTTGACAAATTCAAAGTGCAGGTGCTTGAAGTGAACAGTTGTGATCTGGCACCACCCAAATCTGAAGTTTTTCCTGGTGAGTTAAATTTTCCTGGAAATCAAAGAAATATTGATATTTCTAGTTCACCCAAAAATAGTACAACCAGGGTTTCAGATTCTGTCACTTTTCCCGAAGAGACGAGAAAGTCTTATCCGAGACTCACGTGGATGAAATGCAAGATTTTCAACGAGTTCAAAATGGACGAGTTATGACTTGAAATGTGAGAGTCCGAACTTAATAATGATCCTTCCTCATCGAGAGGATGATGAAAGTGAGATTCAATCTCACTATGCGAGAATGGCGAGGAGGATAGCATCATTGAGGATATGAGGGAACTTAAAGTCGACATCACCCTCTATGAACTGCCTCAGATTGTTGGACAAAACATTAACTTGATTGAGGCTTACTTTGGACCACTGTTGAATTTCAAGAAAAGGAGGAAAAGATGGTAAATATGAATGTGGTCGACCAACTTGGAATTGATGAGCTTGTCTCAACATAAGCACTGCAACTTCGAACATAATGTCAAAGAGGAGGCTATAAAGCGTGTTGATGCGAGATATTGGAGTTTATGATTTGGCAAGCTGAAAAGGTGGGAACGATTCTAGCCCTAATCAATAACAACAATGATGTTTGGACATTGCACATTGATGAGGTTAAGTCTAAGCAAGGCTCGGGTGAAAAGGAAAATTGTAAGCATTATGCTAGAGGGATAAAAATTGAAGTCCTGGATATTGAAGCGGTGCGGCAACCACAAAATGTTCAAGTTGTTAAGAACCGGGGCATACGAGATAAAACATGATTTCTTTCGGGTTGTCACATCATTTTGAAAATGTGGTGGTGCAGGTCTGTCAAGGTTTTAAAGTATTTGATCCTGGGGGTTTTTACATTCGAGTCCTTTTGAAAGAACTACGCAAACCCTTTAATTAGAAGCATAAACATGTTATCATATGATTTGTTATTATATGATTTGTTTAATTTGAAGGAGTTGCGGATTTGTTTTTCAAATGGGACAGGGAAGACAGTAAACCCAAGTCTTTCCCAGATAGCAAATTTTTGAAGCACGATGCGGAGTGCATTTCGTCAACAGGACCTGAAAGGTAATTTTTTTTTAAATTACTTGCATGGTCAAAATTTTTTAAAGCACCATTTCTCTGCTTTCCCAACTGCTGCATTTTTTGAGTATGAAGGGAAGTTGTAACATATGTATGCATTGTAAATAAGCTTTGAAGTTTTTCAGTTTTATTTCTTTGTCGGTGCGGTTTTTATTTCAATGTACGTGCGGTTTTAATCTGTTTCGATTTAATTTTAATGCTCTGCGATTTTAATTTATTTGTTTTTCGGTTTATTTCTTTGTCGGTGCGGTTTTATTTTTAAATGTACGTACGATTTGCGATTTTCTGTTTTCTTTAGTTGTTTTTCGGTTTTAGCTTGTGCTGTTTATTTCTTTTGTCAGTGCTTTTTATTTCCTTTCTTTGTCTTTTTATTTTAGCTTGCTTTTATTTTAGTCTAATGTCTTTTCTTTATTGCATTTCTTTTTCTTTCTTCTGTACGATTCGATTACGATTTAGTTTAATTTATTTCGATATTTTTATTTTTTATTTTTGCTTGCAGTTCTTTTAGTTTATTTCTTTTATTGCTGTACGGTTTTATTTTCTTCCCTGCTTTTCCTTTTCTTTGTTTTCACTTTTTTGGTTTTCTTATTCTGTGCTTTATTTCATTACTGCGGTTTTATTTTGTTTTGCTTTAAGCTCTGTGCTGTCCTTGGAGGCTTTGTACAAAGTCCTTTGGCTTCTGAAATTTTCTGTCCTTTGCCTCTGCCTGAGCAATCAATGAAAAGTCAGCCTGCTGAAAATTGTTTTATTCCTAGCTGATAAATCCTCAATCCAGTGCCTCCCCATTCTGCTCATTATTCTAATTGAGATAGTATGCTTGCACTAAACTGTGGAACTATTTTGTTATCCGGGATGAAGGTAGAGAGATGATTGGATCTTGTGTCTTACTTGCCACAGTTGTTTTAATGATAGAAAAAGCTGTTATCTTTGTTTAGTTGGAGGAACTCCGGGGAATCCAAGAAAAGTTTGGTTATAAGAGGGGACTATGGTTCATGCAATTATTTGGGTGTCACCAGAGGCTATCAATGCCTAGGTCGAAACAGTTCCAGATTGATCAAATATTAAAAGAAAATTGTAATTTCTCTAAGGTCTTCCAGATAGTGATATATTTCAAAAAGAAGAGAGATAAAAAAAAAAAAGAGAGATAAGAAAAAAAAGAAAAAAGAAAAAAAAAGAGTTATATGATCAAAAGAGGCAGCCAATATTAGATTATGCCCTACAGTTGTAAATTGGGTCGTGTAAATCTAAAGGGTAACTCTGTCTAGATTTGTAAAAAGCTAAACTAGTAAACAGAGCTCTACTCGGTTTCCCCTTTTACAATCTAGAAAAGTTGATTAATCCAAGTTTATCATTCAATTCGGTCATCCTTGAAGAAAGTTCTATACCTTTGTAATTGCACATCGGAAATCTTCCTTGAAGTAATCCGACCGAGTATGTCCTTGGGAAATTTTAACAGTTGGCGGTTGGCGAGTCAATTTATTGTGAAGAATGCCGTGGCAAGGCATGATGCATGGTCTTTTTGTTTTGAAACCAGAGTCTTGGGTTCTAAAATAGTGCTACTATTTTACCCATAGATATCGCCATTTGTTGATAAGCAACACACCCCCACTGAAAAATGAGATTCCATCCTTAGAAAATTATGAACTTCCATTTTTGCAGCAGGGACCCTCTTGATCTTTTCAGGTTTTAAATCCATATTTTGCTTGCCTCCTTTTTAAAGTTGTGCTTTTTCTTGCATTCTATCTGTGTTATCCAAGAATTCACTTTTTACATGCTAGAATCATTCATGCACAAGCAAAATCTTGCACCGATACCGAGAAAATCCAGAAAACGAGTTGCATAAATTCATTGAAAAATCAAACTTTCCATTTTTGGTAGTGTCGCGATATCGCGACACTTCCATTTTCGGAAATGTCGCGATATCGCGACGGGTAAGTCAAAATGCGGCTAAGTGCCGAGAAAGGTCGCGATTTCGCGACATGTCGCGAAATCGCGACGAGTTTTGGGAGAGAGACGCAAGGCTGTACGGAGGGCGCGATTTTGCGACATGTCGCGAAATCGCGACATGTCGCATTTTCGCGGGAGGAGAGAGAAAATGGGCTGCAGGATGAAAAATCGGTTAAGTCAGAAACATGTTCCAAAATCGCGGTCAAGCGCGGTCCAGCGCATGCGGGTAGAGGAGCTGTCGCGATATCGCGACGTGTTCTAAAATCGCGGCTGAAAATCAAGAAGCGTACGGAGGCCGGGAAGGGTCGCGATTTCGCGACATGTCGCGAAATCGCGACATGTCGCGTTTTCGCGGCCGACGAGGGAGGAAGTTGCCGATGTGCTGCAGCGGAGGTCGCGATTTCGCGACATGTCGCGAAATCGCGACATGTCGCGAAAGCAGAATCGCGAAAGGAGAGAGAAAGTCATAGTTGACCTGAAAGTGCATTCTGGCGGGAAACAGAAGGCTTCCTGGGGTAGCGACACATGTCAAAGCATGAATGGGACAAACGAAGCCGACATGCAAGCTTATTTTGCGGATTTAATCTGTTTTTAATGTTTTAAGCTTCGATTTAATTAAAATGCTAATCTAATGCATCTTTTTGTCTTTCATGCGGGATTCCACCTGGCACTTACGGGACAACCGGGAAAGACCATAAAGGCGAAGATAAAGTGCGGATTTAGTCAAGGACCGCCATGCTAGGAGAGAAGGCTGCCGGTGAGAGCATTCAACAACAAATTTATTGCAGACTTGATAGCATGAAGACCATTTCAACTCGGGATGGATTTGCGGAGATCGAATTGATGGAGAAGTGGTGACTCATCCGGCTCACCGGCAGAATTAATGAAAGCATTTATTTGCGGATGCGAATGAATGCAAGTTGCATTTTATTTTATCTTCTCCATTTATGGCGGTGTTGCCATGCATTTGCCGAAGGGTTAAGTTCTATCCGGACTTTGATTTTTAAATGGATTTTTATTGTAAAACCCGGGTCCTAGGGTTTAAGTGCGATAAGATTTAGGGTTTGAGCAAGATATTTTGGAAAAGATCGGGAGTCTGTCACGAGTCTATAAATACAAATTCTAAATGTAATCGCGGGGAGGCGGAGACTTAGAAATAAAGGCTTATAAGCAATTTCTTGCAAATTTTGTGAAATCCTTTGTTTACGGACTTGGAGTTGATGTGCTTTAGCTTTTACGTGATAGCATGGCCGGGAGCCTAATCTTTTGCGAGTGTGATAAGTGTATTTTCTTTTGTTATCCGTTCCATTTAAAGTTTGTTAGATATATCTTTGTAAATCTGCCATTGTCAAGATTAAATATCTTTGTTAGGCTTCGGTTGTTCTATTATCTGCTAGGGAAAATTACAGATTTCGGGTGTAAGTTTGTTCTAATTGCTCTGTCTTCATTTGTGCGAGCTAGAGTTGCCGGTGAAAGATACCGATTTTAACCAGTTGCCCCTTGGATTTATAATTTTACGCTAGATCCGTTTCACTCTGCCTTGTGCTCTTAGTTGAAAGTGATCTTAGGCGTATTGGACACTTTCTTACGGGATTTGTTACGTTGTGAAGTCGATAGCATAGATAAGATTGATAGTTTAGAGTTTTACAGTTTAAAGTACGATAAACTTCTCTTTTCTGCCTTACCCTACCCTCTCTTTGCTTTCAGTGAATGATCCATTTTTATTTTCTTTATTTGCCTTTTATTTAAATCTGCTGACCCATGAGAGCTAGATCAAGAATTCAAGTTAAATCTGATTGTCAACAACTTTTGCAACTACTGAACAAGTTCGGGAACCCCCTGTAAGGTAACGAGAGCGATCCATATTGAAATCTATTCCGGAAGTGGAAAAGAGTGAATTGCCATTCGACCCAACTACGTAACTCGCACCTTGGATAACCAGCTAGATCCTAAAGATGAGTGGGATCAGTCCCGTGGGTGTCTCCGGAGCTTTCCTTGCCTTCATCCCTTTTTTCCCGGGGTGTGCATGAAAGCCGGACCAACAAACATTAGTAGTATCAAAACAAAATCCTTTGTAGTATATGATGAGTAAAATGTATCATGCTATTGATGGAATTCGACCTAGAATTCATAATTCAAAATTCTATCATGAGATAAGTCATAGCAGATCAACTGATAGAGACTCCTCTTCATTATCATAGGTCTCTTTTTATAGAGCTTCTTAATGATGTAGTATTTATATTATCGGAGTCATATGAACTTGAAGAACTTAATAATCAAGCAAATATGTATTCGTTCTTTGATGGTTCCAAATGCAAGAAAGGGGGTGGTGTAGGAATTATGTTTTTCATGCACAAGGTGCTCCAATGCCCTTGTCCTTTAAAATCAATTTTTTTTGCACAAATAACAATGTTGAATACGAGGCCTTAATCTTAGTCATTCAAACAACACTCGCCATAAAAATTAAAAGGCTAAATATCTTTGGAAACTCCTTGCTCATTGTAAATAAAGTTAAGGATATCTACCAGTGTAGATGTCCCATTTTGAAAGCATATAAAGAGCTTGTGGACACATATATATCCTATTTAGAATGGTACAAAATCGAGACAATCCCTAAAATATCTAACAAATTTGTAAATACCATGGCATATTTGGGATCCTTAATCCCTCAAAATACATCCGCTGAATTTACTACCATTCAAGTAAAAATGCTATCACGATCTGTGATAAAATTTGAGATACAAAAAAATAAATAATCAATCCACATGATTCAAATAGAACCAACCCATGAATGGTTATACAAAGCCAATGAATTTCTAAAAAAGGCACCTTGGGGATCATTGATTTTGTAGGGTCCTACAGATAATGGTACTACCATTATCCATAAGGTTATTTCCAAATCAACTTTTATACAAGTCAAACTACAAGGGTAATATGTCATTCAGTATGTTGAGGTTTTTGCCTATCAATATTGGATGTCACAATTACATGATTTCCTTAAGCTTGGTATAATCCCACAAGGATTATCACATGCTACAAAATAATAATTCAAACAAAAAGTGACAAGGTATGTCTTGCTAGGAGACATCTTGTACCATAAAATCTATGATGGAATTCTCCTTCGTTGTCTTGAGCCCCAAAAATTATCTTGGGTAATCTCACAATATCATGATAGTACATGCGGTGGTCATTTTAGTGGCATGGCCATTATCAAGTACATCATTATAATGGATTATTATTGGCACACTATGGAGAAGGATTGCAATGCATATGTCAATAAATGCATTAAATGTTAGCATCATGCTAATATTATGCACTTACCATCACAAGCCTTATAGCCCATCCAAGCAGCTTGGCCATTTTATCAGTGGTATTTGGATCTAATTGGTAAGATCTCTCCCCCATCATTAGGTTGATATACATTCATTATAACAACCACTAAGTACTTTACAAAATAGGTGCAAGCAATACCTTTAACAATGACATCAAGAGCATGTTTTGTGGAGTTCATAATCCACAATATCATTTGTCATTTTGGGATACCATCCAAGATCATATCAGATAATGGAACATCGTTCAAAAATAAAATTGTAAGGGATTTAACATCCAAGTATAATATAAAACACAATTTTGTGAATCTCTAATATCTACAAGCAAATGAGTAAGTTGAAGCTTCTAACAAGATAGAGGTAGAAATATTTAAAAATATTGTGCAAGAAAACCACAAATATTGGCATATCTAGCTGCCTCTTGTATTATGGGCTTACAAAACTAGTATATGGATGCCCACTAGGGAAACCCCATTTTCACTATTCTATGGAACTAAGGCCATTATGCCATTATATTTGGAAATTCCAAACTTGCACATCGCATTAGAAAAGTTCATCGATGATGACATTGCATGACAAGATCACCTCAACCAATTGACGCTTCTTGATGAACGTCACATGAATGCCCTTGAGCATCTCCAAGTTCTTAAGGAATATTCAAAACAATATTACAATAGTAAATTCCATGTGAGGGACTTTAAAGTTGAGGATCTTGTACCAAAATAAAACCTATAGAACTCAAACCTACCACTGCACCTACGAGACATATTTATGGCCAACTGGTTAGGTCCATATATCATCTTCGAGAATATAGGACCTAGAACTTATCACCTAATATAGCTTGAATGTGTTGAGGAGCATGAAACTCTAAAAATTCTTCATCTTAAGGTGTTCCACACATAAAAATAAAAAATACAAAAACATTCAAAATAATCAAAATTTCAAAAACAATTGAAAACATCAAAATCAAAACAAATCAAAAAGCAAAAAAATCCAAAAAACATTGCAAAATGTCAAAATACAAAAACATTTACATTTTGCATTGTATCATATGCATTCATGTAATTGTATTGCATTAGGAATTTCCATCCATCACACTTGCATTAGGATAGGTTGTGTTTAATATCTTACAAATGACACCATGTTTGTATCTTAATCATGCATCTATTTATCATCATCATCCATCACCCCTGTGAGTAATTATGTTTTTCAACACAACCTCTCATGTTGCTATAAGGAATATACTAGGGTTTTATGGTTATTCAACCATACCTAGTGATTTTCTCAAATTTTGTAGAAAGCTAACTTTGCTTTTGGATATGAGGTCTAGTTTTTATAGCACCTAGCATATGTCAAAATCCCATCACTAATAAACACATTAACAATCCTAGTTTGTACAAGGAAGGATGAACACTACAAAGTGGTCCTAGTCACCTTAAGAGAAAGGTTTTACTTGCTCATATTATGATGCACATGGTCTATGGTGTTGATCGTTGATAAAATGACAAGACCCCCCTACCCAAATAAATCCCTTGTTTTCATATAAAATAAGCAAATTTCCAAAATCAAAGAAAAATACCTTGCTAAAAAAAATGTAAAATAAACAGTGATTTTCATCACTAGGCATGAGCAAGTATCCCAATAAATGTGAAGAAAATAAGGGGGTGAAGAGCTTGAATCCCTGGAATGTTCAATACTCAAATACATTGAGTGATCACAAATACAAAAATGGGATGAATGAATCCTATCTGGCATTGGGGTAGTTCAAAGAAATTTACAAATGAGCTAGCTCTAGGTGGCCTGTATTACCTAGCAGTCTAGTCTAACTGCGTTCAAACTTAGGATCATGATGAAAATTTCGTGATCCTCATTACAATAATGGGCTGAATAAATCTTTCTTGGGAATGAGGTAGTATTATGTCTCATATAATATATTCATTTGCACACACAAGGATAATGAATATCTTGGTCTACATAACAAAAGCTTTTGTCTTTTAGGAGTCCTGTATAGTGATTATACAACTTTTGATTAATCGACTAGGGTGTTTGAGTCTCATGGAAAACCTTAAAAATTCCCTAATAGAAATAAATAAATTCATCTCATAGATCATACATCTCACATAATCTCATCTCATAAATGGATGTTAAAATAACTATTTCTTATGATAAGATTTATCATTTTCATTCATGATTTTTACACATTTTGTGGTGTCGTCCATTATTTTGTAAAACACATATTACATTAATTCCTTATGTTTTAAGTGATTAAAGAATATAGTTTCATTGCATTAGTTCATCATCACATAATTAACGCATTACATTACACATCATACATCATATCATATCACATAAATTAAATGCATAAATAATTAAATCAAATTAAACATGCATTTAAAAATAAGCAGTGCTTCCATATATGTACTCATTATCATAGTGCATCCATACATGTACATCATAGTATCTAAGCATACATATATCATCTAGCTAGTGCATGTCATCAATACATCACATCCATATAGCATCAATCAACACAACATATAAGCATTACGTCCATGTACATATCATAAACATAACAACAAAATAAGATATAATGAGCCATAATCAACTAGAATATCATATATATATATGGTATCAACATGTATACAAAGGGTACATAAAAATTCAAGCAATATATGATAGTATAGATCGTCAAACCTTGCACTCAAAATGATACAGACTCATCAATTCATGATCAGGAATGGCCTGTGCTACTTGTCTCACCTCCACCCTCTCCACTCTCTCTGTAAGGCTGCTTAGAGCTAGTGCTTGATGATCTCTCTAATATTACACCTAATTTACAGTTGGGATACACTAATGAATACCCTGACTCACTCTACTTGCTCCACTGTGAGCCTCCTACTATAGATCTAGCTATAATTGTACCCTTGCATAGCCTAACCTTAGCCTCTAAAGAAATGATATAAATTGAATCTATTGTATGCTAAGTTATATAATGTACTATAATGTCCCATAGACACTATATTTCTACATATACATCTAGCCCTGTTGGTCTAGAAGCAATTGAAGTAGAAGGTGTAGCCTAAGAAGTAGAGGACCCCCCTCTCATCATCTTGAGCATATCTCACTTTGCATTTTGGAAGTCTAGTTGAGACTGGACAAGATACTACTACACAATGATCTTATCTATATCTATGGCAGTCATGTTGACCTAAGCTTGGAGATTAACTCCCTCCTCCTAAAATCCCTACCATTGAGTTTACCCTAATGTAAGTTGTGCTTGTAAAGCACCCATATAAGCATGTAGGGTGGTAATGGAGGTATCTCTCTCTAAGATCTATCTCTGATCCATCTATAGTTATGACTACAAGGCATGTACCTAGGCATGTAGCTATGACACCTCATTATCAGGCTCTTCCTTACCCTCCTCCTCATCTTGAGCTCTTTCCTTTGGAGCAATACCTTGGTCCCACATACCTCTACAACCTCCCCATATCTAGATCTACCTAGGGGACCATAACCCTACAATAGTCATGTCATCCACTAGGAATCATAGTTAGGAGTAGTGCCAGCATTTGCCAACCCCGTATCCTCAACTGCATCCTCCTCCTCTGTAAATTGGGTCACCTACAGCCATGCTAGCTGAGTCTCTACCTTAAGGTGGTGGTAGAGGACTAACTCATCTGGGATATCTTGGTGTATCCTAAAATTTATGGTGACTCAAGAGAAGTAAAAGAAATCCCACACACCAGGTTTGCACCTGATGATACAACAATCACACTTGGTATACCTCAAATAGTGGTCTACCTCCTCCCATGCTGGGTAGTCTAGGTAAGTATTCTAGATGATCTAGACTAACTATAGTCCTATGAGATGATCCATGTAATATTGTGAGTCTCCTACAAAATACCTACTCCTGTAAGTCTGTGACTCTCATGGTCAGCAATATCCATAACATTGATATGCAGGTGCTATCATAGCAATAGATAGAGGTAGTCCCCCAGGAAGCTCTATCCTAATATGATCCCATACCCAAATCTAAAGCAAGAGGTAGTACCCTACTCTTGCTCACCCTCACTGCATGATGTGGTATAGCTCATCATAAATATGTGTGAGGAGAGACTCCCCCATGATAAGATCAATGTATGCTCTGTGGTACTCGCTAGCAAGTCCTATACTATGACCAAGAGGTTCCAAGAGAACCTCACACCTGAAGTGTCTTGCAACACAACATTGTAAATGATGTACATGAGGATGGGCTGCTATTTTGAAAAGATGTTTACCCTATACCAATGATCAATTAGCACCCCACTATGCTAAATATCCTCAAGCACCTCATCGTGCCTATCATAAAACACTCACTAGAAGATAATATTCTTCACTCTAATAACTGAAGAAGTGATCGCCTATCCATCGATGAGGATCTTGAAGATAGGATACATGTCCTCTAGTGTAACCATCATCTCTCTAATAGGTATATATAAAGTATTAGTCCATACATCCCAACATCAAGCTAATGATGTCATATATGCTTGATCTACCCTGATGATGGGTAGTATCAGGACATAGCCAAGGCCCACGACCTTGAACCAGTCTAAATATGCTTGCCCTAGTTGGGGTAGTAAAGTGCACAATAGATATATATCCCATGATCATGTAGTTAAATTATATAAGGGTTGATAAAATAATCCATTATAAGTGAAAAATTACAAAAAAAATAGAAAAACCAAGCAAAAAAATACAAAAACAATAAAAAAATGCACTCAAAATATTCAAAAAAATTAAGCATGCACTTTAAAAGTTAAAAAAAAAATCAATTAAATCAACTCAAAATTCAAAAAAATAAAAAATTTAAACAAAATGGGCTAAATTTCTTTAGCCTTTTTTGACAACAGTAGCTACCATCGTAGCTGCGGTTGTCAACCACAACTAGCATCAATGGTGAAATTTTTTATTGTTGATGTTAGAAATTAGCTACAACTTACAACCATGGCCTCTAATTGAAAATTGGGAGCTATGACTACCTCTTATAGCTATGGGAATGACCTCTTTCAAGGTAATTTCCCACCAAAAAATCCCACAAATTAAAATCCCACCCCACTAATCTAACCTAGATCTAATCTTAAAATAGGGTGAGGTTCATTGCCAACAAGTTTAGTGAGGTTCAATAATCCCATTACTTAATATGATTTATTTTAAACTGGGCAAATTGCATGAGATATATTGAGTTGCTACCTTTGAAGCACCAGCTCCACCACTAGTGGAAGCCTCAGGTTGATCTGCCATGAGATCATGTAGTTATTTCAAAAGTATTTCATATCAAAAGTCTTCTCTCACCTCTCAAAGCTATTTTATCAGTAGTTGGTAATAGGAAAATTATGAAAAATAAAATCCTAATTTTTATTTTATATTTTTCATTGGGCCTTAGCCACGACTGTTAGTCATGGGCACATATTGGCAAGTCGTCGACCATAGTTGTTAGTCTTGGGTATGAAAATTGCTAAAACTAGCTATGATTAACAACTTTGGCTAGCAGATAGCAATAAATACTCTTAAAAACCAACTATGAGGAGGATTAAAATACAAAATAAAAAATATTCAATGGTCCAAAAACATCAAAAATTGCAAAAATAATAAAAATATCACATAATTCAAAATTCAAATGTACCTTATAGCCAGTTATTTACTCTATACACTTGGTGGTTGTAGTGATTTGTGTTCCATGCAGTTTGGAAAGTTGAGTAAATTACCATAAGTTCATTTGATCTAAATTATTCATGGATGAATTTAAATGCCTTCACTTCAATCCCCAAAAAGGCCATTGTGGTTGGAATACCAATGAGAATGAGGTATTAATTTCTTTTCTTCTATGAAATATTACCATAAATAAAAAATTAATCATCACAAAAACATTCAAATAACAAAAAAATCTCAATTGGGCCTCGTAGCTAGTTATTTACTCTATACACTTGGTGGTTGCAGCAATTTGCACTCCATGCAATCCAACAAGATCAGTAAATTACCATAAGGCCATTTGGGATAAATTAGTCATCGTTGAATTGAAATATCTTCACTTCAATCCTGAATAAGACCATGGTGGCTAGACTACCCCATGGAAATGAGGTGTTCATTTAATTTCTTCTATGATATTTTTATAAGATCATAAAAAATATTGATTCAACACAATCCTAATTGGAATTGCTATCATCTTGATTTCATAAGAAGGCCATTATGGCTAGACTACTCTATAAGATAGAGAAGTACAATTACTATTAATGGTTGAACTCACGACTAAAATAGGACTACCATATAAAAAAATATAAAAGTCTTAAATTGTCAAAATTATTCATCTTGGTCAAGTGACTCATTGCTTTATTAATTTTCCTTCCCTTACTAGCTCATCACTTGAGGGGGTAGTCATAATATCAACAATCATAATCAAAGTCAAAATAAAGATCACTCGATCATGTAAATTGCATTTGTCTTATGAATCATTGCTAAAAACTATCATAAGCATCCACGTGATGTGATCTACCAACAAGGATGCCACTTGCATTATCGATGATGTAATCCAGATTCAATTCCCCATGATGTATATGTATATGTATAAGAAGTATTTACTCAATTAAAAAACAATTATCATAAGCTTACCCTTTTGTTAGAGAACAAGAAAATATGCTAGTTTAAAGCTTGAATCAATCCACGTATCAAAACAATTATAACTTAAGTGCTACCTAATCATAGTTGTAAATGTGAAAGCTTTGTAAAATTAAGCCTTTCATCCTATCATAAGAAATGATTCTAATATGTGCATACTTTGTAGGATTGGGGCATCTAATGTTGATCAAATCAAATATCATAATTCAACCTACAACATGGCTTTAGTTGGTCTATTTTTGCTTAGCATTGTGTTTTACCACAACGTATCCCAAAAGGGGAATTTGTAGACACCTAAAACATGTCATGTTTATATGACTACTCATATGGGTATCCTTTTAGATCATATGAATTATATTAGACCTTTCCAAGGCAAAGCAGTGGTTCTAAACACTCATTTTAGGCATCCTAGACCTATTCAGTCTTATCCACAGATGGCATCCGCATAGAAGATCTCAGCCACAGTTGACACCCATGGATAGGGTCCTAGCCACATTAATGAGTCATGGCTAGCTTTGTAACTATCTCAGCATTTTGAGCCAAGACAAATTAGTTGTAATTTCCTAATACAATTGATTCTATGTAGTTTTGGATGAGTAAAATTTTATATGCTTCCTTCCAACTACCCCAACCTTGTAATTCTTCATCTTGAATTCCTTGGGAAGCTAAGATTAGGGATTAGGGAGTTTATTTATAGACCCCTCCAATAGATCAAATGGACCTTGAGTCTATTTTAGCGAAGCCCTATCAAATTGGAGAGCAAATTGCACCTTGTGAAGAGCAATAAGATGGTACCAAATCTAGTTTCACTATCAACTTTGCAACAATTGAGATCTCAAGAGTTTAAGGAGAAAGCTTAAAAATTGACACACATTTATTGCAAATTCCAATGAATTACAGCACAAATTTATTCCAAAATACTGTTGTGACCCTTGATCATCAATTCCTTGAAGTATTTGAGGGATTATACCCCTGATTTCAAGAGAAAGATAGTTTAACCTATGGCCGATGTTGTCAGTAATAGCCCACAGAGATAGCTGTGGCTATCACCCATGGCTAATAGAGCTAGCTACTTTGAGCATATGCACCAAGTTTAATTCCTATTTACTTTAATTTTATTTATATATTTCCATTTTTAGTTATGCAAATAGGTTAATATGGCCTAGAATAGTTTTAATTTACATATTTGCATGGTTAATTAGCAATATTATAGGTAGCTTTACCTTCACTTTGTCATATTTGCTAGATTCTATAATTCTTCATAACGTAACTTCATTTCATGCTTTTGCTACAAATTACATGTTATATTAGCTAGATCTATCTATTTTCAAGCATGCTTTACATTAATTTAGCTATTTGTAAGCATATTTTCATATCTTTATATTTTCTTTCAAGTTTAGCCATATTTCTAGCATTTCTTGACAAAATCCTCATCATGAGAGGCTCCCTATGCATTTTATTGTGCTTTTTTGTTTCTTGCACATAGGTGATAGGTTAATTGAAGCTTCAAATCATTCTAAACATCAAATTCCTATTGGCATATGGAGAAGGAGGCATCCTTGTAAGCCCTCAAGAAGAGTTGATGGAGATATTAAGACCATTGTGAAGCACATCTTCCCTCATTTTAGGGTTATTTGTATATTGTAACAATTGCATCAAACTTTGGTATCCCTAAGAGGGACACATTTGTAATAATATTCATTTGATAAATTAAAAAGAGATTCCTTTTGTTATTTCCTTCTTTTATCAAATGTTTGCTTAGATTACATGTTTTTCCTTCTTTATGTTACAATATCAATAGATGTGTGGTCTCCATAACCTTCTATAGGGAGCTATGAGTGGCTTAAGATGATTATATCTCTAATTTTAGGTTACTATGTTGATCATACCAATGAACCCCTGTGTGGGTGGATCTGTGTGAATATCATTGACATGGCCTATATAATTACCTTTAACCTCAATATTGGGTAAGGGCTCTTTGAATATTCCTAGTTTTTCATTATCTAGGGCTAGAGGAATATCTATTTGAAGATGGTCCTTATCAATCATATTTTGTACTAGGTTTTTAAAATTGTAGCACCCTTGGATATCATGTCCATTATTTTTGTGATAAGAATAGTATTGATCCTCTTTGTACCCTTTAGAATTAGTGTCATTTAGATCTAGAAGGAAAATCTCAAGAAATGTTATCACCTTGGCCTCACATAACCTATTTAACAAGGATACCAATGACTCAGATAGTGGCATGTAAGTATAAGGTGGATGATGTTATTTATCCTAACATTGACTATGCTGGTGTTATTTATTATACTACATTTAAGGAGGTTGAGCTTGATAGTTTGGATATTGTTGGGACTACTCTACTTTTAGAATATTTAGAACAACCTGATTGACATGTGTTGGTTTTTCCTAATGATTATTGCGAGTGTTTTTATTCCATTCTTTATTTTGTAGTTTTAGCTCTCTCTCCTAGACTTTAATTTCCTCTATCACTTTGGCTTGAGCCAAATATTCCTTGAATGTCAAGTATTTCTATAATTTTAATAGTAATGATATATGATTAGAGGAACATTTAGTGAACATTCAAGTTAATTAAGAAATAGGGATGGTAAATGGTAGTTTTAACATGATCTTGCACCATTTATTTTTGTAATACATTACTAGATCATTGTCATATTGGTGTAGATTCGATAAGTTATATTATCCTTCTTATTGATGCTAAAATAAAAGTATTAGCTAGTTGTACAAAGCTAGTGATGCTATGCCTAGGTAGCTAATTATACCACTCCAAGGAAGAAATCGAGAGTGTTATCATGAATGTGCACAATAGCAAAGCATAATTATTTTAAATATGGAAGCATAAGTTCATGAAACTTGTGATGTGCTCTTGGGCATCATCATCTCCCCTAAATTTATCCAACTTCATCATAAGCTGTACTAGGCACTGATGGATTGAGTATTTGGTTATATAACTTTCTCAATGTGGGTTTTTGATAAACCACACCTTATTTCTTGAGTGATTGAATTCACTCCATGAGCACTTTATAGGTCTAAAATGAGATAATCTCATATTCCAAAATATTCCTCTTAGAAGCAAGAGGTGGAAGGTTTCAATTTGATCGAGTTGGTGGATGTTTTTAGTTTTATTGAGTTGGTGGATTTTGATCATTCACCAAGTCTTAAAAATATGGCTCAAGATATATTTTTTCATATTCATCCACTTTCATCTCTTCATATTGATCATATTTTGGTAGTTTTCGTGTTAGGGGCTATCTTTATAAAGAATTTTGTATTGAAGTGTGAAGAGGATGTGTCTCTATTTTCCTAGAAGGCAACTCTTGATGAAATGTATTGTACCTCACAGTGTGTTGTTGCTTGTAGGTAGTAGGGGTAGGTATTTTTTCTTGATCTATCCTATAGGATTATTCTTCATGTAAATTTTTATCAAGGATTCATTATTTATGCAATCGGTGCTCATACAAACACTAGTGATGCAACATTTGTTCCTCTACATGTTCATGGTTTAAGTGCTCTCACTCACAACACAAATCCTCCAATTGATATTGGAGTAATTGCTTCCTCTATTTAGCATTAGGCCTAGGTATTCGATCAATGTGATCCACTATGTAAGACCACTGATGTCTCATATTAATGTGAGGGAATTTGGCTATTTTAGTTCTTTTAGAAGGGACAACTACCCTTTTACCTCATTATATTTTGGCTACATTCACTCTGTGTTCAACCCTAGGGGTATTATCCTCATGTAATGATGATGTAGGAGTATGTAATACTTGAGTGGAAAAATTTCCCCACACATGAATATGATGAAATCTATCTTCATAACACCCACTCTAAGAATGATAATGTGCAAAAGAAAGGGTTTTACGGGTTGGATTTGAAACATACCTATCTAAATGATTTAACTTGTATATTTTCCAAGGTTTTTCAGGAGAAGTGTTACTCCCACTTTGACTAAGCAAGGGTATGTATTATTCCCCATGATTAGAAGTGTTTGTAGATCTATGGGGTACATGGATGCATGGAACCCCTCTATTAGGCCCCTTGTTGGGCAGATTTTATCCAAAAATAATATGTTCTAAATGAGGTCTAGAAGGATCCTCATCATGGTTGTGAGGAGTTCCTATAGTATTCATCCTCATAGGGGTATCTCAATGAGTGGATCACCCATGGGTAGAGTTGTCTCTATGAAGAATACATGAATATCGTTCAGGTAAATCTTGGTCATGTGGGCTAAATCTAAGGCATTCTGAGTCTTCTTGTGCATTGCCAATGACTTCAGTTCGTAACTAGATATGACTACATGTAGTAATCATTTTATATTTATTATGCATGTGATTTAGGAAACAAACAATGTATACAAATGATTATCTCATTTAATAATTAGTTATATTTCCTAGAAAACTATCTTGTGTGTTATAATTCATTGAATATATTGACTTGCTCTTGTTTGAGTTTGAATGTTGTTGATGTAAATACTTGAGTTAAAGGATTTTCACTTGTACACTCTCACACATGAATCCAATGATGAAGTTCATATTGTGAAACCCATAAAAATATGGAGATGAATACCATATCTAATAAGGGAGCATAGGTCCTACTAGTCCTCACCCAGTTCACCATGATCAATTATACACCTTCCAAAGAAGAGTGCTTGCAATTTTTCACGACTACAATGGATCTTGGAGCTAACCTTGGCCATGAATGGGGTTTGAAATATCCATAATACAAGCCAAACATGTGGTGATGAAGGCCACCATTTATTTTGATCAAGCGGTTGGATGTTACTTCCAACTTAATGATAAATTTGCAATGTGAAGTGTGTGTTGTTCCTTTTAAATTCATGCAAAATAAAAATACAAAATACAGAAATCCATGGTTTTCACTAAATGCATTAAAAGAAATTTTAAATTTCTAAATATGAATAGAAACATTTAATTTTCAAAAATGTAACAATGTAAACTTAAATAAAAACAACCTTTAAACATGCCACATGAAGGCAAACCTTAACAAACAATTTATAAGAGATTGTCTTTGTGAAAATTATTTGGAGTAGAGGTCGTCATACTAGAGTCGATCAAAAGTGTGCATCATTGGATTCTAGGGTGGCTAACAATAGAGGCCACTATTCCTAGAAAAGGTTTCCAATAAAGAATTTAAAACTTAATATTTCCTTTCAACTTCTCTAATTGTCTACTTAAAACTGTTATTCTATATTTTCTGGAAAAACATAGCAAAATCAAGTATAGGGCCACTTACAAGTGTAGCCATTATTTTATGAAGATGCTACAAATTGTATTTTTTGCACTTTGTTTTGAGGATTTTATAGATCAGAATAGTTATAGTTTTTACAATTAAAGCTGGTGGTAACAACCACTGTGAGTCATGCCAACTCAAAATAGTGGTAACTACAAGATCAAAATAGCAAGAAAAACAAGTTAGTCATAATTGTAGAAAATTATAGGAATGGTCCCGCATGTGATCACCATTGTAAGATGGATAAAATATATAACACCTACATATGTAATATGATATCAAATTTAAATATGAATCAAGTGAATATCATGATAAAAAATAAATAAAATAAAGATGCTCTTCTCATTGATATGTAAGAATTGTTTTACATTAGGTTACAAAAGATCCTTCTTAGGGATTCACAAAATGATGCAATATTATAAATGAAATCCAAAAATGTTAGGTGCCTTCAAATATCCTTTTAATATCCCTAATATTATTATAGATGGTTTTTCTAGCAACCTCCACTTTATGATGGTAAGAAATATGATCTTGATGATGATATGCTCTTGCTAAGGCCAGTAACCTGCACACAAAACCACATACAAAGCATCAGTAGCAAATGAAAATCCTCTCAATATTAGGCCTATTTCATGATAATACTAAATGGAGAGAAAATTTTAAAAATAATGAATAAATGCATGAAACACTGAAATAGAATGTTGCTAAGCTATGTTAGAAACAAATCAAAAGCTACAAAAACTGATCTAATTGCTAAAATAGAGGAATTTAAACATCACAAAAAGGGTGTTATTAATTAGAATGATGGGCTCTATTAGATATATTAGGCTCTAGTAGTGGTGTCTACGGGACACTATTGAAAATAGCAACCACCAAATAGATACTCTATTCTTTGTGCTCAATGCTTGACGATATTCAATTTGATTGTCGAATTGATGTTCAAGGATCGTTGTATCATTGAACATAGTTTTATTGTGATATTATCTCAAATTCATGATGAATTTGATGATGAATAGCGATGTATATTATCATTAAAATTATCCAATGCTTCATGGATGCAAGAGATAGCTTCATAACATAATTTCAACAACACTGTGATTCTTATGAGAGATTACACTCTTTAATCACAAAAGGACAACACTTATTTATGCTAATTCAATACTCATTATCCTCTTATTGTCAAGTTTTTGGGTACTTGTTGGTCACAAATCTTCCACAAGAAAGGATTTTACAGAAAATGCACCCTAGACCCAGCCAACATTGAAAGCCTGAGAGAAAGAAATGTCTCCCAGACCAATCTCTAGAGTGGGCTGGTTCCCTTACTATTCTAAGCTTGTTTTTAGATCAAAGTTATAGGAAAGGAATTGTAAAGATGCAGAAAGAAATGGGAAATATAGCCATAAGCCGAATTTATCCGATCTGGAAAGAACAACAACAGACAACTCTAAGTATGCAAACAATAAATAACAAAAGATAGTGACGTGATTCACTCACAACCTTGCATGGATGACCTCCAAGATAACATTCCAGAACTCACTCCCTTACTAGCAAATGTTAAAACTCAATATAGAATTAAAACTAAGCAAAAAATAAGAAATGCAAGCACAAATTAGGAATGCAGAATACAGAAGGGAAAAATACACAGAAAATTGCTTGCGAAACCAGAGAGCCAAATGTCTTATATTCATGCAAAGTACTTGAAAAGATTTTAGCAAAAGTATCTCTCAAAATCCCAATCCTTTTTTTGAGATCTACATCGTTTTATATAGAGGTCTTGCCTCTTTGCAGCATTAAAAATTTGAAACGGACCTCCTTGAGATCTACAAATTATGCAAAGAAAACAAGGAGATGATATCCTTAAACAGCCTCGGAGAAACCAGAAATTAAATGCTATAAGGAGGAGTCGATCGTCTTCATTAAATTGTTGTTCTTGAAAATATACTTGAAACTATTAGAAAAATCATGAACAACAGCTTTGAATAATGGAAATATTCAATTTTGGTAGCTTGGGTGCATTCTTCTACCTTGATCGCATCGGAAAGCAGCAACACATTTAATTATGGAGCATTTTGAATCATCAAAACTCACAAAACTACATTGGGCTATTTAAACCGCTTTCTGGCACGAAACTGTAATAGGTCGCGAAAACGTGACAGGTCACAAAATCGTGACGTCTTTCTGCTCCATACGCTTCTGTTGCTTTGAACCCGTGAAAATCAAACATGTCACGAAATCGCTACATATTCGGCTTCTTTATCTCCTTCACTACCTTGAGCCGCAAAAATGCGACGTTGCACGATTTCGCTACATTTTCTATCTTCTGGCTTCATCTTCCCTTCTGCATCATGAAAATCTGACATGTCACGATTTCACTACCACTTTTATGCATGTTGTACGGTTCTGCTTCTAAGCCATGAAAATGCGACACTCTTGCCTCTGAGTCTCTTCAACTTCCACCATGTCGTGATTTCGCTACAACTTCTGTTTCCTTGGATTTTGTTGTTCGCCAACCACGAAAATGGAACACTACATGATTTCACTACAATTCTTTGCATTTAGACTCTTTTTTCAACAATGTGTCATGAAATCGCTACGACAACTTCTTTCTACTGGCCATTATCTTCATGAATGTCATGAAATCACTACGCCAACTTCTTTCTTGCCCTTAGCCTCAACAATGTCATGAAATCATGACAAGTTCTATCTTGCTCAGCTCCATCCTGCAAATGTCGCAAAATCGCTACCATTTTTGGCCTTAAGCCTTTCTTGCTCACTGTGTCATGAAATCATGACGTTTGCCTGCATTCTCCATTGTTCTCACTTCCTGTCATGATTTCATGACGTCTACTTCTTGCTTGGACTCATTCTCAAAAGGTGTCATGATATCGCTACGGTTTTCTGCCTTAGACTCTTTTATCCACCTGAACCGCAATCACACAACATGTAGTGATTTCGCTACATCCTTTGCTTTGCTTGGCTTCATCCTACAAATTTCATGAAATCATGACCATTTTATGTCGTAAGCCTTTCTATCCACCCATGCCATGAAAATGTGATGCGTCGCGATTTCGCAACGTATTTTTCTTTGTGTGCCTTGCTTACTATTATGTTGCGAAATCATGACAAATTTGATTATCATTGTCCTTAGCTTGGTTTTGTTGCGATTTCGCAACAACTTTTTCGCTCAGCCTCCCGTTGACTGGTTTGACCATGAAAATCCAAAGCGTCGCGATATCACGATGGTTTTGCCCCCTGCTGCCATTGACTGTGCTGACCGTGATTTTTTGACACGTCAAGAAATCGCGACAATTTTGTGTTTGTTTTCTCTCTCCTCATCCGACCTGCGATAACGCGACATGTCGCGATATCGCGACGGTTTTCAACTTTGGCTCTCCATGCTATTTTTTGTCGTGATTTCATGACAGTCTTCGGACTTAGTCTTTTTTTTGCATCAAAACCTATAGAGGAGTTAGAATTTCAATAGCTTATGCATGAATAAACAACAATCAAATAAATGTGGCAAAAATGCCAACATTCTTGGCGGCTTGCGGGGTATACAGTTCTGCTGTATGCAAGAATCCCAGGCCTGAATCCATTGGGCAACAGAGTCATGAAAACTTAGAACATAAAGCTGGCTACTGGGGTTCATCTCGATGGACTGTTGCAACAACTTTTGCTGAATGAATGAAACTCAAAGAATCTGTATTTAGCTGAACTGACCATGGAATGGAAATTATGAATGATGGAATAATGGAATGGGGAAAAGTGATGCGGTAGACAGTAACAGAGTGCTTCTGTGCTACCAGCTGCTATGAAAGGAAAATGAAGGTGAATGGAATAAACAAAATGATGATCAGTGAATGTGGAGACTGTGGAATGAGAATGGAATGGGGAAATGAACTGTAGATAAATGTGTAAACCAACAATGTAGTTAGAAGAAAAGGAAAAGAAGAATCGGGAATAGTAGAAAATGGGAAAAGAAACAACAGCAGTGGCTTTTTTTTTACTGCAGAAGAAAATGAGTAGGAGAAGAAGGGAAATGAAGAGGGGAAGGGAAGAAATAAAGAGGAAGCCACTAACTTCTAGGAAAGAAGAAGAAAAATGATAGAAATACATACCTGCGGGCTCGCATGCAAAAAGAGCCAAAGTTGGACAAGGGAAAACAATACTTTTTTTTGTTTTGTTTTTTTTTTTTTTTTTGCTATGTACAATAGTTTATGACATGATTGGCATGTCGTCACCAGAAACCCAGTTTTAGAGGGTTATCTAGTAAATCTGTAGTGTCTCGACTAGATCTGATCATACTTGAGTCGATCCTTGAAATTGGGATGACCTCTTCCTAAATTTCTCCATGTTGCAGAGATGGGCAAGTTATCCTGCATGCCAGTACCCATACAATTGACAAATAATGTAGCAAAGGAATTTGCCACATGGAGGGCTCCTGTAGGTACCAGTTGTAGTAATGACTAAATCCAATGCCACCATCTTGAAGGGTTCCCTGATTGTGGACTAAGAACAGGTTCTTCCAACAACAGTACTTTCTCCAGGATCTCTTCAGACTCTTCCTCTTTATGAGGCATGTCTATTGAATGGCTCTAGTTAAACACTTGTAAAGGGTGCAAAGATGTGCCCTCCTTGTGCTTCGATTTTGGAACTTGACTTTGTTCTTCTTCTTTGCTTATATTCTCTTGATCCATCTCTTGGTGAAAACTATAAGCAACCATATGGTTCATTGGTAGTACAGTGCTTGCATATGCCCATCGTTGGCCTTGGATGAAACCTAGCTGCATCTCAAGTCTCTACATAGTATGTGGGATCTGCCATGATGAATACTATATAGGGTAGACAGGAGTGGAAACAATCGGATAAGGTAATGGAGCTTCTCTCCACTGCAACTTTCTTGATAGGAGCAAAAGCTGCTCCGCTCGCACTGCTTCCTCAAATATTTGAGGGAACCTTCGTTCACCTGATTGCAGCAAGATGAGGCCTATATCTGGATGAAAAGCTTGAACATAGAAGAGGTGGGCTTGGGTGGGTGTCGGTCGGATCCTCTCTGGAATTCTCTTCCAGCTTCTCAAGAATCGGACATTGAAGTCCGTGATGCTCTCTAGAGGTGCTCTTGTGATGTACATTAGGAGCTGAAAGGGATCTTGAGAGCCATTGAAGGGATCTTCATCAAATCTTCTAATTAGTGCTCCTGCTAGGTCATCCCATGAGCTGATGCTTTGATGTCCGAGTAGTCTGTACCACTGCAATGCCCTTCCTTCCAAAGACATAACCAGAAGTCTGATCATGATGTCTTCATGAACTATATCATGTATGGTTGACAAAGCAGCAACATCTTCAACATGCTCTAGAGCCATGCCCTCGGTGCCATCATATTTTTCTAGGGCCTTTAGGGCACTTTTGGGAATCTCATGTCGAATTTGGAGATTTAGAGGGCCAGGATCATCCCATCTAGGACAAACCCTCGCCATTATAGCAGTGGTCTACGAGATCATGGCTATCGCCATTAAGTCAGAGTCACCAAGTGAACATTCTTTTCTCCGCTTTGAGGTCAAGGCTGCTCACCAAACCTTGATTCCTTCGGGGTATCTTATTTTAACTTGAGAAAGGCAGGCATCCACGATCAAGAAATTTGGATCTTCAACTCAGCAAAGTCACCAAATGAACTTACAAATCTTCGCTATGAGGTCAAGATAGCTCATCAAAATATTGATACCTCCGGGTGTTAAACAATGAAACATACAATCTCACCGATTATGGATATTTTGAGACAGAAGAAGTCTGTCCCACCGGGCGTGCCAAAAAATTTTGGTCACGAATCTGCCATAGGAAAGTATTTTATAGAAAATGCACCCTAGACCCGACCAACATTGAAAGGTTGGGAGAAAGAAATGTCTCCCAGACCAATCTCTAGAGTGGGCTAGTTCCCTTACTATTCTAAGCTTGTTTTTAGATCAAAGTTACAAGAAAGGAATTGTAAAGATGCAGAAAGAAACGGGAAATATAGTCGTAGGCTGAATTTATCTGATCGGGAAAGAACAACAACAGATAACTCTAAGTACGTAAACAACAAATAATAGAAGACAGTGATGTGATTCACTCACAACCTTGCATGGATGACATCCAAGATAACATTCTAGAACTCACTCCCTTACTAGCAAATTTTAAAACTCAATACAGAATTAAAACTAAGCAGCAAATAAGAAATGTGAGCACAAATTAGGAATGCAAAATACAAAAGGGAAAAATACACAGAAAATTGCTTGCGAAACCAGAGAGTCGAATGTCTTATATTCATGCAAAGTACTTGAAAAGCTTTCAACAAAAGTATCTCTCAAACTCCCGATCCTTTTTCTGAGATCTACATCACTTTATATAGAGGTCTTGCCTCTTTGCAGCATTAAAATTTTGAAACGGACCTCCTTGAGATCTACAAATTATGCAATAGAAACAAGGAGATGATATCCTTAAATAGCCTTAGAGAAACCAAAAATTAAATGCTATAAGGAGGAGTCGGTCGTCTTCATTAAATTATTGTTCTTGAAAATATACTTGAAACCGTTAGAAAAATTGTGAACAGTAGCTTCGAATAATGGAAATCTTCAATTCTGGTAGCTTGGGCGCATTCTTCTACCTTGACCGCATCGAAAAGAAGCAACACATTTAATTCTAGAGTGTTTTGAATCATCAGAACTCACAAAACTGCATCGGGCCGTTTAAACCACTTTCTGGCACGAAACTGTAACAGGTCACGAAAACACGATAGGTCACGAAATCACGACGTCTTTCTGCTCCATACGCTTCTGTCGCTTTGAACTCACAAAAATCAAACATGTCACGAAATCGATACATATTTGGCTTCTTTATCTCCTTCGCTACCTTGAGCCGTGAAAAGGCGACGCTGCATGATTTCGCTACATTTTTTATCTTCTGGATTCATCTTCCCTTCTGCGTTGTGAAAATCTAACATGTCACGATTTCGCTACCACTTTTATGCACGCTGTATGGTTCTACTTCTAAGCCATGAAAATGTGAAACTCTTGCCTCTGAGTCTCTTCAACTTCCACCATGTCATGATTTTGCTACAACTTTTGTTTCCTTGGATTTTGCTGTTTGCCAACCCCAAAAATGGAACACTACATGATTTTGCTACAATTCTCTGCATTTAGACTCTTTTTCAACAATGTGTCACAAAATCGCTATGCCAACTTCTTTCTATTGGCCGTTATCTTCATGAATGTCACGAAATCGCTACACCAACTTCTTTCTTGCCCTTAGCCTCAACAATGTCATGAAATCATGATAAGTTCTATCTTGCTTAGCTCCATCCTGCAAATGTCATGAAATCGCTACCATTTTTGGCCTTGAGCATTTCTTGCTCACTGTGTCGCAAAATCATGATGTTTGTCTCCACTGTTCTCACTTCCTGTCATGATTTTGCGATGTCTGCTTCTTGCTTGGACTCATTCTCAAAAGGTGTCATGATATCGCTACGATTTTCTACCTTAGACTCTTTTATCCACCTGAACCGCGATCACGCAACATATAGCAATTTTGCTACATCCTTTGCTTTGCTTGGCTTCATCCTAAAAATGTCACAAAATCACGACCATTTTATGTCGTAAGACTTTCTATCCACCCATGCTACGAAAACGCGACGCGTCACGATTTCATGACGTCTTTTGCTTTGTGTGCCTTGCTTACTATTATGTCACGAAATCATGATGAATTTGATTATCATCGTCCTTAGCTTGGTTTTGTCATGATTTCGTGACAACTTTGTCTCTTAGCCTCCCATTGACTGGTTTGACCGCGAAAATCCAACGCGTTGTGATATCGCGACGATTTTGCCCCCTACTGCTATTTACTGCGCTGACCATGATTTTTTGACACGTCGTGAAATCATGACAATTTTATGTTTGTTTTCTCTTTCCTCATATGACCTGCGATAACGTGACATGTCGCGATATCGTGATGGTTTTCAACTTTGGCTCTCCATGCTATTTTTTGTCACGATTTTGCGACAGTCTTCGGACTTAGTCTTTTTTTTTGCATCAAAACCTATAGAGGAGTTAGAATTTCAATAGCTTATGCATGAATAAATAGCAATCAAATAAATGTGGCAAAAATGCCAACAAGTACCTTATATAGAACACCTAAATTAGGATCCTAGCTTACTGAATAAGCCAAGACCAATATTCAGTTAGCCTCAAGAAAATGAGGCATCACTTCTAGAAGCTTCTTGAACCAAAACCGTTCAATATTTGTTGCATTATAATCGATTTTACTTGGCTCAAGTAGCTTAAGTTTGTTATATATGAGGTCAACTTTGATCATAAAAACTCATTATCAGACAATATTGATTAGAATGGCTCACTCTGAGGCCATCATCGATCAAAATAAATCACTGTAAGGCTATCATAAATACCAACGGTGGTGAGGCTACCACTAGGGAAAATACTAAAAAGGACCGACTTGTCCTTTTTGAGTGGTTAGAACCACTGTTAGGTCTTGGGAAGGTCCAAGATAATTCATATCACATAAAAACATATCCACATGAGTAGAATCCTCAACATTATGTCTTTTAGATGTCTACATAATGTATCACCATGGGTACATGGTTAGATTAGGTTAAGTGTTTTATAGTTAGGTGTGCATGTGCACAACTGTACTTCATGCATAGTATACATTTATCCTTGGATTAAGTAAATCAAGAGTCACATACTATTATATATATGTGACTAAGCATTATAATTTAAGTATGAAATACATTTCTCATAACATGCATTAGTAGATCCCAATTTCTTGTCTTATTTTTATGAGCTTTCATTAATGACACTTTTATGAGTAGTTATAGAAGTTTCTTATAAATTTTACTTGCATAGAATATTTCCAATATCATAGATTTAATATTGCATGCTCATATTATACCTTGTGGTTGTATTTCCTTAAATATATAGCATTAAAAGCTAATAGTGGTATTATATACACAAGGGAGACTTTAAGAAAGCTCGAGGTAGAATATTGCAAGTAGGAGAAGCTCCTAAGAAGAAGAATTTGGGACAATTATCACCATATAAAAATAATCCTAAAAGAAGGAAGGATTTGACAAGAAGTTTTCCAATTGAAAAGGATTTTTTTAGATCTCAAGACATTAATATTATTGAGGAAGAGGCCAAATTTGAAGTCAAAATTTGACAATAATATAAGAAGGATAAATCAATTTTTTTAAGGTAGAAAAATTGAAGAGTCATAGAGCTACAATATTGAGAAGCAAAAGGAATTGGAGCTACAAATTTTACAAATTAAGGGAAAAATATGGGTGAATCAAATCACCAAGAAATATAGCTACAAAAGGAGGCCAAAAGGCATGCAATATTGGTGCTATAAAATTTCATTATTTGAACATTCACATTAAGTTATTATTAAGTTTTTAAAAGCACCACATTTGAGTTTTAAAGTAGCCAAAGGAAAGGTCTCAAGTTTATATATTCAAAGTTGGAAAGATAGCATTTCCAAGGGATTAAACCCTGCAAAAAAGAAAGAATTTAAAATAATATAAGGAAATGAATCAAATCCTTACTATCTATTAATAAGTAAATAAGTTACAGTAGAAAATAAAAGTATTATTCTATTTAAAATACATAGTTTTTGGTACAAATTATAAGCTTGGAGTCATCAAAGAGGAAACCACCAAGCATATATATGATAAGGAGTCATTATTCAATATTATACAACAAGGAGAAGCTACCATGGAAGAAAGACCATCATTACCAAGTCTTGGCAAAGAGAAGAGGCATCACCATATTGGATAAGAAAGCCACCATTTCAAGAAATCTAGTGTAAAAAATTAAGAAGTTCTAAAAGTACATTAGGGAAAGCAATAGTTATTTTCTATCTAGAGCTACATACAATAGTTGGTAATATGTTACAACAAAGGAGCATAAAGTTCTATTGAATTTAAGAATTCAGAGGTAGTGCCATTTATTTACTAAAGTGCCAAGTGAGCCAAATTTCAAGTAAAGAGGTAAGAGTACCACCAATAAGAAGAAATAAATAGGCACCAAGTTGAGCAACCAAAAAACAAGTGGAAGAAACACCAAGCTAATGTAGAGGATCTACCACCATATCCAAAGAAGGTTACCTAGAGCATCACCTTAATTCAACCAAGAACACAATTGAGAAAGAGATACACTATTGAATAAGCTTTGGTGAGGTTAAGTGAACACTATTAGGGTTGTACAAACTCAATACAAGGCCATAAAAAGGAGGATAGTGAAGTGCCAATCATAATTTGATATAATTATTGCTATATAACACAAAAATAAGGTAAGACACTTGATTTATAGCTATCATAATTTATACAAAAGAAAGAGTGATAGAAGTGGTTAAAGATTGCTCATTAATGAACATTACATTGGAAGGAAATGTATTGAATAATAAAGCAACATATGGTACATAATGTGAAAAGATAAAGTTTTAATTTGTAATTTGGCATGCTAAACACATAGCACCAACTACCATGAGGAGATTCTGAGCACCAAGAAATAAAAAAAATCACTATAGATGGAACAAATAAGTCAAGTGCAATGATAATTTGAATTTAGCAATTTGTAATATTCATCAAAAATTACTATAGGTGTAAAATACAACTATCACCTAGGATACAAAGTGCCAAAAACCAAGGAGTACTTAGATGCCATAGAAGAAGCATCAATTGGTATGCCAAGTATCTTGATAGAAGAAAAGTACCAATATTTACGTAAAGTAATGTCTTCTACATGAAATAAAGTGATAGGTCAGAATAAAAACAATGAATAACATAGAGAATGTAGCAAAGAGGAGAGAGTAAATCACTAAAGATTAGTGCATATGCACTACATCGAAGGGAAGAGAAAGACACAATTTCAAAAAGTTAAATATTCAAAGATCAAGGGTCATAGTGCATTGAATGCATCACAATGGAAGAAGAGCGCAAGTTGCAGTATAAAGTAAGCAAGAGAAAGCTTTGGAGTACTATATTAAAGGAGGTAATAAATATTTAGTCTAATTTAAACCTTTGTAAAAGATACAAGGCATAATATTGAAGTCAAGTTAATTAATTCATTATACTCAAGGTTATTTTAATAAAAGGAGAAATAAAATATAGATTTGCAACCTTAGAAGTATTATTGAATACCTTAGAATTTTTTGAATAAATAAAAAATTAGAAAGGTTTTTTATATTACCTCATTCAAATTGCATAGAAATATTATATTTGCAAATACCTTTGTTTCTAAATTTCTAACTAGGGTGTTATAAAAAAGTTCAACACCAAATTTAAGTTATTTAAATTTAAAAACTACACTATTGAAAATTGAAATATACTAGAAGCAAAACATAGATTTGAGTAGAAAAAAAAAAAAAATAACAATGGATTATTGGTATATAGATTCAGGAGCAAGCAAACATATGACTAGAAATAAGTAATTGTTTAATTCCTTACAAGAAAAAAAAGGAGAAACTAGTTGCTATAGTAGATATTAAGACATATGAAGTAAAAGGGATAGGAAATATTCTTATTAATTTGATAAAATAGAAAAGAAGTGATTAAAAATTTACTGTATGTTCATGGATTAACTACCAACCTTATTTCAGTTTCTCAATTCATGGACCAAGATATGACAATAGAATTCAAATTTATTAATAAAATAAAATAATGATGCGTCATCAAACAAGGAAAAGTGATAGCTTTAGGCTCCTATAAAGGTAGTATATTTTTTTTGGATACTACTACACACTCAGCCCTTTCAATTACAACATTAAAAAAAATATATCTATGGCATAAATGGTTGGGACATACCAGTGCATTATCCATAAATGAAATGGTTAAACATAAAATGGTTGAAGGGATACCAAATATATCTTGGAAATATATTGCTTGTCTAGAATGTTTGGTAGGAAAGAAACATAGAATTTCTTTTGAAATTTATCAGCATAAGTACCAAAAACCATTAGAATTGATATATACAGGTTTATGTGGTCCAATGAATGTTACTAGTATTGAAGGTCATAAGTATTTTCAGCTATTTTTTGATGATCATACTAGAAAAATATGGGTATACTTTATGAAGTAAAAATCAAAAGCATTTAGTTGTTTTAAACAAGTCAAACTCTAAGTAGAAAATAAATTAGGAAAAAATATCAAAGTACTTTGTTTAGATAGAGGAGGTGAATTTGTATTAAAATATTCCAATCTATTTCTAGAAGAAAATAGAATTAGAAGACAACTCACTACAGTATATTCACCACAAAAAATAGAATTGTAGAAAGAATAAATAGGTCTATAATGAAATGGTGAGGCGTATGATAAAAGAAGCTCATATTTATTCTTAGTATTGGGCAAAAGTAGTAAAAATAATAGTATTTTAAAAAAATCGATTACCTACAAGAATACTCAATAATGGTACACCAAAAGAAGCATGGTTAGGGCAAAAACAAAATATTGGAAAATTAAGAATTTTTGGATGCAGAGTTTATATGCATATTCCAAAAGAAAAAAGGATAAAATTAGATGAAAAAACTATGGCTACAATATTTTTTGGTTATGATGATGAATCTACAAGGTATAAAATAATATATCCAAGTATAAATAAGGTATATATAGTTAGAGATGTAATATTTTATGAGAAGGTCAAGGTTTAAACTAAAAAATATAATAATAATGCAGAAGTTTTCTTAAATTTCTTAGAGGAAGATTTATAAAATGAAGAAAAAGAGTTATAATCTCAAGGTGAACAGAGTGAATATACTAAAACTTCCATAATTCCTCAAAGGAAGGAACCAATATGGCTTAGAAACACACTCAAAGAATCAAATTTGGAACAAATACCAAATTTTACTACTACAAGACCTCAAACTCATAGTTAAAGTAGAATAAACAGAGGATTACTAAGCACCATAGTAGATACAACATTAATACTTTAAGCCTTAAATCACTAACATTGGAAGACAACTATGGAATTTGAATATTAATCATAATAAAAGAACAAAACATAGAATCTGGTAGAATTACCTCCAAGAAATAAATATGTGGGTTGCAAATAGATTTACAAGATTAAATATAAAGTAGATGGGACACTTGACATGTACAAAGCTTGATTAGTAGCCAAAGGATATACTCAGATAGAACATATTGACTATGAATAGATATTTGCACCAATAGAAAGAATGACTACTATAAGAACATTATGTGCTTTAGTAGTTCATCAGGGTTGGAAACTTCATCAAATGGTTGTAAAAAGTGTTTTTCTTAATGGTGACTTAAAAAAGTCTACATGTCACAACTAGAAGGATTTGTTGTTAAATTTCAAGAACATAAAGTTAATAAATTAAAAAAATCCTCGTATGGTATGGAACAAGCCCCTAGAGCATGGAATATAAAAATTAATACTCAATTGTTACAACATAGTTTCAAACAAAGTACATCTGATCCTAGTCTATATACAAAGAAAGTTGGAAATTATATACTAATTCTTATAGTGTATGTTGATGATATAGTGATTATTAGAATATTTGAAAAGAAAATAAGTGAAATAAAAAAGATCTTGAGAAATATTTTAAAATGACAGATTTAGGACTGATGAATTATAGTCTTGGTCTAGAAATTCATAAAAAAAATATAATATTATCATTACACAGTTCAAATATGCAAAAGATCTACTATAAAATATAAAATGAATGAATATAATCCTAAAGGTATACCTATGGATAAAGGAATTCAATTATCCAAAAATGATGAAACACCTTTAGTTTTAGCTACAAGGTATCAATAATTTAGCAAAAGTCTTCTATACTTGACAAATATTCAACCTAATCTAGTCTTTGCTATAAAATATCTTTCAAAATTCATGCAAGATCCAAGAGAGAGTCATTGTAATGCTACAAAAGAATATTGTAATATGTTAATAATGTCAAAGATTTTTGTCTATAGATTTATTTAGATTTATATTATGCTGGTTCTACTAAAGTACAATTATCTATTGAAGCAAAATACCATGTGGCAAGAGATACAACCGACAAAGCCTTGTGGTTATAATATATTTTATCTAACATGGTAATAAAATGAACTATAACTCTAATTCATTGTGATAATCAAGGAGTACTCAATTTGATCAAAAATCCAATTGTATATGAACGAACTAAGCATATTGAAGCACAATGTCATTTCATTAGAGATAATTTTTAGAATCATCATATCAGTTTGAAGTATATCCCTAGAAAAGAACAACTAGAAGATATATTTACAAAAGCTCTAAGCAAGAATTTTTTTAAAATATATAGATATCATCTATACATATCAAGAAAAGTTCATCCTAAATAATATAATATAGGAGGGTGTTAGAGAATATTACATAACTTGGTACATATCAATGTATCACCATTGGTACATGGTTAGATTAGATTAAGTGTTTTATAGTTAGGTGTGCATGTGCACAGTGTCCTTCATTTATAATATACATTTGTCCTTAGAGTAGGTAAGTGAAGAGTCACATACTTAAATATATGTGACTAAGCATTGTAATCAAAAGAAATGCATTGCTCATAGCATGCATTAGTAGATCCCAATTTCTTGTCTTATTTTTATGAGCTTTCATTAATGACACTTTTATGAGTAGTTACAAAAGTTTCTTATGAGTTTTACTTGCATCCCTATTTTCTTCCCATCCTTATTTTTTATCCACCTATAAATTCTTTGTAGCTTCCACTTAGTTTATTTTCCCATTGTAAAAATATACTATAATGATTTGTCCTTTTCCTTATCCTCATTAATGACTTCCACCCCATTGTTTTACCCCATTTTTGCACAAATGTGTTAGATAATATTACATCATTTGGTACATATCAATGTATCACCATGGGTACATGGTTAGATTAGATCAAGTATCTTATAGTTAGGTGTGCATGTGTACAAGTGTCCATCATGCATAGTGCATATTTATCCTTAGAGTAGGTAAGTGAAGAGTCACATACTATTATATATTTATGATAAAACATTGTAATTGATATAAAAAATGCATTGCTCATAGCATGCATTACTAGATATTCATTTCTTGTACTAATTGTGTGAGCTTGCATTGCTCATAGCATGCATTAGTAGATATTCATTTCTTGTACTAATTGTGTGAGCTTTCATTAATGACTTTTTTATGAGTAATTGTAAAATTTTCTTATGAGTTTTACATGCTTAGTATATTGCCATTATCATATATTTAATATTGCATACTCATTTTATACCTTATGGTTGCATTTCATTAAGTATTTTAGCATCAAAAGCTAATAGTGGTATCAAATACACAAGGGAGATTTGAAAAAATCTTGAGGTAGAAGATTACAAGCAAGATAAGCTCCTAAAAATAAGAATTTAGGACAATTATCACCATCCAAAAACAAGCCCAAAAGGAATAAGGTTTTGACACAAAGTTTTCCAAAATTTGGAAAGATTTTTTCTTAATATATCAAGACTTATATATTCTTAAGTAAGAGGCCAAATTTGAAGTCAAAATTTGACAAGAAGATAAGAAGGAGAAATCAGATTTTTTGAGGCAAAAAATTGAAGAGTCATAGAGCTGCAAGATTGACAAGCAAAAGGAATTGGAGCTGCAATTTTTACAAATTTCGGGTAGCATATAGGTGAACCAAATCACCAAGAAATATAGCTACAAAAGGAGACCAAAATATATGCAATATTGGTGCTATAAAAGTTTATTATTTGAACATTCACATTAGCTTATTATTAAGTCTTTAAAAGCACCACATTTTAGTTTTTAAAGTAGCCAAAGGAAAGGTCTCAACTTTATATATTCAAAGTTGGAGAATATAGCATTCACAAGATATTACAACCTGCAAAAAAGAAAGAAAAATTTAGATATAATATAATTAAAGGAAAAATATCAACTCCTTACTATCTCTTAGAAAATAAATAAGTCAATAGTTTACAAAAAAGGATAGAAGTATTATACTATTTGAAAGATATAGGTTTTGGCACAAGTTAGAAGCTTGGAGTCACAAAAGAAGAAACCACTAAGAATAGAGATGAGTAGGAGCCATTATAGAAGAGTAGCTAACAAGAAGAAGATGCTCTAGAACAAAAACAACCATTACCAAGTCTTGGCAAAGAGAAGAAGTGCCACTATATTGGATAAGAAAGCCATCATTTCAATAAAGCTAGTGTAATTTTTTAAGAAGAACTAAAAGTATAGGTAAGCAAGCAATAGAAATGCATGAGCTAGTGTATCTCTAGAGCCACATAAAACAATCAATAATATGTTACAAAAAATTAGAATGAAGCACTATTGAAGTTAAGCACCCAGAAGTAGTGCCATTTATGTAGCAAAGTGTCAAGTGATCCAACTACCGAATAAATAGGTAAGAGCATCACCAATAGAAAAGAAACTATTGATGCCAAGTTGAGAAACCACCAAAGAAATGGAATAACCACTAGTTCAACATAGAGGATCCACCACCATCATAAAATAAGGTTACCTAGAGTGCCACCACCATTTAGCTGAGAACATAGTTGAGGAAGAGAATCACCATCGAAGGAGCTTTGGTGAAGTTAAGAAAACCACCATTAGGGTTGCATAAACTCAATACAAGGCCATTGAAAGGAGGAGTGTCATTTACATTGTTTGATATAAAATTTCTACAAAATGTAAAAGTAAAATAAGACACATGATTAATTACCAGCATAACATATACCTATTGAAACAAAAGGAAGAGTGCTAGAATTGGTTGAATATTTCTCATTAATGAGTGTTACATTGAAAGGAAAGGTGTTGAAGAATCAAGCGATCATATGGTATGTTAGGTGAAGAATTATCATTTTTTATTTCCATTTGGTATGTTAGAGACAGAGGGTAAGCCACTTTAGGAGAGCTAAATAATTGTCTAAGCACCAAGGAAGTAAAACCATTATTGTAGAGGGGACAATCAAGTCAAGCATAGTGAAAATTTGAATGTTACCAAGGAGGTATAAAGTTTTTATGTTCATAAAAAATGTTATAGATGTAAAATACACTTGTCACCCAGATACAAAGCGTCAACCAACAAGGAGTATTCAAGTGTCCTATAAGAAGCATCAAATTGAATTCCAAGTATCCTAATGGTAGAGGAGCACCAATTATCATGTAAGTAATGATTTCTTACATGCATGAGTTAGAGTACCTCTTGATAGAGGTGAAAGTGAAGCACAAAATAATAGTGCATCTGTACTACAATGAAAGGAAGAGAAAGATGTAATTTAGGGAGTCAAAGCAATTGGAGAATGAACATCAAAGTGCATTGAATGCATCATAGTGAATTAAGATCATCTTGAGAGCACATGTTGCAAAATAAAGCAAGTAAGACAAAGCTTTGGAGTGCCATATTAAAGGAGGTAAGAAATATTTAGTCTAATTTAAAACCTTTGCAAAATATTAAGGAGATACAAGGCATAATATTGAAGTCAAGGTTAATTAATTCATTATACTCAAGGTTTTTTAATAAAAGGAGAAATAAGGTATAGATTTACAACCTTAGAAGAATTATTGAATGCCTTAGAATTTTTTTGAAGAAAGAAGTTTTTTTGAAAATTTTTGAAATTACTTTATTCAAATTGCATTTAAATATTTGCAAATATTATTGTTTTGGAAAATAAATATTTCCACTTAAAATTAAGGTTAAAAAAAATACAAATAAATTTTAAAAAATCCTAATTTCTTATTTGGAAGCCATAATGACTTCAACATCAAATTAGTTTTTCACTTATATATTTGAAACTAGGGAGTCATAAGGTAGTCAACTTCATACAGACTAGAAAATTGAAAAAATATAAGAAAAAAAAGTGCTAGAGTATATTATATTATTGGGTACATATCAATGTACCATCTTTGGTACATTACTAGAGTAGGGGTTTACTTTAGAGTAAAGTTAAGTAGTTACTTCAAGCAATGTAATAAATACACAAGTGTTAGAATGTGCAATGATGTAAATGTGCATGTAGTCCACATGTACATGAGTCATAGGATAGATTCAAAGGTAGAGTGAGGGCCAAGAAAATTATTTTCCTATATAGGCCTTATAGTGAGTGAAATCGTAGGGGTACAAAATATAGAGAGTGCACAATATAGATTAGTAGAGGAGTACAATATAGTTCCTTAAACAATTTATGGAGTATTCATGTCCTCCATTATACTACATTGTACTATTTTTATGAGCTTTCATTAATGGCATATTTTTGACTTATTGTAGAAGTTCATAGCTTTATTTTCCTATATATTATAGTGCCATTATCATATTGTCATCTTAGATTTCTTATATTACATATTTTGGTTGTATTTCCTATATCATATACTCATAAAAATCTAACAATGGTATCAGAGCACATGGTAGATTGATAGGAAATAGGGATAGCCACAAGTGAGACTAAGAGGAATCCATAAATATCATTTTTAGAATTTGTAAGATTACATTTGGCTAGATCATTTCCACAAGGTTGCAAAAAAACTCATGAAGACTAGGACTCGATATTAATTCCATTAGATTGACAAATCAACTAGTGAATATTAATTATATCTAGATTTAGAGTTTCTTTCATTATAGTTCTAATACTTTGTTGAAAGAAAAAGGATATTTGAAGAAATTTGGGAATCTTCCTACAAAAGTTCTAGGAATAATTTCTTCTTTGCAATCAATCCAAAACCAAAATCAACAAATAAAAGATCAAATATTTGGAGGTCTAAATAAAATCTTCCATTGCTAGAGATTGTAGACTTGTAGATTACAAAAATGAAGAAAAGGCCATATGAGCCTTGTTGTAGATTCAAACAAGAAGAGACTCTAGAGAAGAGTCCTAATGAAGATTTGATGTTGGTAATCTCCATTTAATACTATAAATAGTAGATTTGAGGAGTAGAAGAAATCAACCTAAGAATTTGAAGAGACCCACAAAAGGTCCATTGAAGAACTTCTAGATTTGGAAGTCTAAAGATAGAGAAGGACTAGCAAAGGTTCTATTCTAGAAGTAGTATATTTCAAATATTTGAGAGAATATATCATTACCAAACTTCCATAGTAGAAGGTTGAATAAAAGGTCTCATTGGAAAGACCAGATAAGCTATGAGAGTGAAGAACCTAGAGAAAATATCTTAGGGAGAAATAAGGAGGAGGCTAGGAAAGCCTCATTTTAGATTTTAGATAAGGCTTGCAGAGCCTCATTGAAGGAGATTCAAATATGGCCATTGAAGGAGTTACTGGGAGAACTCATTGGAGAAATTACCACCAAGGAGAAGTTCCTAATAAAGGAAGTTTTTGGGACAATTATTTCCATATAACAACAAGCCCAATGAAGAAGGATTTGACAATAATCTTGTCAAATTTTTAAGAAGATTGGTAAGATCTCAAGACTTTCAAATTCTTGAGAAGAAGGTCTATATTGAATTTAGAATTCAATAAGGAGGTTGAAGGAGAAAGGATATAGATGATCCAAACATTACTACCAACCTAAGAGGTTTGAATATTACCTTTGAAGATTATAAGGCTCATTCAGAGAAATAATATCTACTAGTTTCTATAGCAAAAAACTGAAGGATTCTTGAAGAAAAATATTAGCTATGATTTGCAGTTCCCTACCAAATTTTTGAAATTCAAGGAAAGCATTTTAGTGGAGATATTGACTACTTTGTAGTCTAAATTTTTTAGTTTTGAGGACAACAAAAAATCAACAACTTGAACAACATCAATAGCTGCTAAGTTTCTAATTTCCTAGATACATCCTAAAGGAGAGTTGAAGCCACAAAACTACAGTATCAAGCAACAAGTTAGATGAGGTACAAAGATACAAATTGATGTATTGAGAAGCTATTTTGGATAGCAAAGAAAAGCTACAAGTTCATCCAGTAAAAGACAACAACAAGGTGAATCTAATAATCTTGCAATCTTTCATTAAGATAATCAACATTGGTGTAAAAGGTTCATTAGTTTAACTTTAGATTTTTGGTTCATTATTAAGATTAGTTATGCACCATATTAGAATTTAAAATTTTAAAGGATAATGTTGCATATTAAAGTCTTCAAGGGAATGAAAAATATAGTTTCTTATAAGGATAATACCTACACATTAAAATAGAAGCTAGAAATATTCTGAGAGAAAGAAAAATATCAATTTTTTATTATCCATTGGAAGCAAGAAGACAATATCCATAAGTGCAAGTTGAATAAATTATAGTGCATATTTCAAATTCCTTTTAAGGATTAATTTACAAGAGTAATAAGGAGATATTACTATTGCATTATTAAAGGTGCACTAATGTTTTTAGTTAAAGTGAATATTAGTGCAAAGTTAAACCTTTTAAAAGACATATTAGTTTCATGGTTAATAGCTTGGATTAATTATTACTAAATTAACCAAGGAATTGAAAGAGTTGTCTAGTAAGGAGGGCAAAATCAAATCTTAGTTTACTATCAAGAGTAGAACAAGTAGCCACCTAATCAAATAAGAAATAAATATTATAAAAGGAGATTTAAAGATCTCAAATATAGGTGCAAATTTAAAGTATTCTATTTTAACTATTAAAAATATATTTGTATTATATTCTTACACCATAATTTCCTTGTTCTACATAGCAAAATAGGACATAACTAGAGTGTCACAAAGACACTACAATATCCAGAATGAAACGTCTACTAAGAGGCCATCTCAATAGAGTAAAGGAGAGAACTTTAAGCAAGAAAGAGAGCCAACTAAGGGCTCACATTAGCCAAGGTTCAATATGTCTAAAGACACTATATCCATTGCTATATTTATGGATGGATGCTTTCCCCTAGGTGGTTCATGGTGACCATGGACCTCCAGATATTGAAAGACCTGAGGAGGTGGTTGTGGAGGTAGTGGAATGATAGGTGGTGGTCAGTGTGGGTATGAGTGAACTTGATCTTTGCGAGGTAGAAGTTGTCACCAAATGGGATCTTGTAATGGGAACATACGCAAATAAGATTCATCTTTGTCATCCCAAGGGATGACCTACACATATTCTCCATCAGAACTATCAGAGTCAATTGGTGTGACTCCATAGTATGACTCATCATATAATGTCCACTCATAAGGAGAACCTAGATCCTCTTCCTTAGGGTCATGGGGAAGAGTACGCAAACCTTCACCTCTATCATAATATTGGATACCATCATAAAGTGGATTGTCATCTCCCAAGGGCATAGGTAAATAGTCCCCCAGTGAGTAGACACAATTAGGGTTGGCAAAGGGGTCTCGTGCCAACTCATCTCTATAGTTGATCCATAGGCACTCCAGGACAACTGTGAGAACATCCAAAGGTAAGGGGTGGTTATGTCCCAATATTGATTTATCATATGGCATATGATATTGGGGTTTAAATGGGACATGCATGCCTTGCTCATACAATCCTAACCCAAAACCATGCCAGTTGCAAAGGTCAAGGTACTTTAGGTTGAATTTGGGGTTAGACAAGTAGTTGATGTCTTCTACAAAGGGCTTCTCATCCTCCTCCTACTATTGGTAGTGTTTAATATCATATTCAAGTCTCCCATATATGAAATTCATTTGATTAGGGGGGATTCTTAGAGGTACGATAGTGCCTATGGGAATATGGGGTCAACCCATGTCATGCACCGACTCTATAGAGGGGTATTTGTAACATTCCTAACCATGTACTCTCCTAATTTGATGGAAGCCAAGTGCACTATGACCTGAGGCTATGGATACAAAAGTGATGAGAGCGAGACCTAATATGATTCATCATTTATCTCTTGTGGTAGCTCCTCATCCTATGGGCTAGGCATATCCTCTATGGAGATGGTGGATATGGTTGGTTGGACCTCATAAATAGGCATATTCTTAGGATTCCTAAGAAAAGGATCTGTAGTGGCAATTGGCATCTAATGAGAGACCGATGATGAGGACGGTATGGCATGTGATGTTGATGGATTCAAACCTTGGCTAGATTTATTTGGTTGAAAATCCAAGTGTGTCAATGGAAAGGTTGACTCAAGGAGTTGTTGCACCATATTACAATACTTGAAGGGCTCTAGGTCCATAGGGATGACATGAAATTGCCCTTCATGAGTGTACTTGAGGCACTAGTGAGCAATGGAAGGGACACACTTCATGTCCCTAATCCATGGTCTACCTAATAGGATATTGTACGCCATATCACCCTCCAAGATGTGGCACATCATCAGGATGCTCTTCTACCCTACTTGAATAGGCAATATGATCATACCAACCATTGAGCATATGGCATCATTGAAATCTCAGAGGGTGTATGTAGATGTGACAATGTGGGATGTTGGGAGCTTCAAGTGCTTGAGAGTAGTTGTAGTTATGATGTTGCTATAAGACCTAGTGTCTATCAACACCCTCTTATATGGTGTCCCATTTACACATGTGATGATGTGCAAGGTGGGGTCCACCATATCATTTGGAAATAACTTAAGCTCATATTCTCAAAAGGTGATCACTGGTTCTATGCACTGTTGTACATACCCAATAAAATTATTAAAGGAGTTAGAATATTGGGGTAAAATCTCTATGGCCTTAAGGATATCTATCAAAGCTTCTCTATGAGGTTGCAATTGTTGAATTAGCTTGTACATGGAGAGCTAGGCAGATGTTATTCTTAAGCTCTAGGTGAGCTTGCTCTTAATGGTGGGCATGAGCCTAGGTGGAAGGTTCGTTATAAGAGGTGATAACTACTATGACATCGAAGGGACATCACTCTTATCCATAGGTGGTGTAGTTAGGCTTGGGTACCACCTATTCCTTGTGATAATGTTGATCATGCTGACATACCCCTACTTAGGGGTGGTATGGTGAAACTTATTCACCTGGGGTAGGCAAGGGATATTTGAAGATCTCCATATTTTGGTTGTTTGGTGTGATAGGGTTGTCTACCTAAATGACCTTCCTATAAATCATGTCCTATACCAAGTTTTTAAACTTGTAACATATGTGCACATCATGCCCGTTTTACCTATGAAATTTGCAATATAGGTCTTCTCTGTATGCTTTGGGCTTCAATGCATTTGGGTTGATAGGTCAACTCTCGGGGAGGTGGATCACATTATCCACTAGGAGGCACTTAAAAAAAAGTCCATAGACTCTGCAATAGGTGTGAACTATCTCTTGGTGTGACACTATTGATTTTGCACTTGACTATTTTGGTTTTCCTTGGCATAGTTCCTAGGTGTGGCCTGATAATTGGGCTTTTGAGGTGGCATGACTTGCGTTAACCCTGAGACACTAATGGCAACTTGGTTCACCACTTTTGGCTTAGACTGCACTAGGGTGCTCTTAGCATTCTTGTTCCACTCCTTCTTATGAGGTTTCACAATTTCTCCCTCTTGAATATTAATGTCTTCGATGATCCTAGCCTGAGCTAGGGTATCCTCAAGAGTGGGGTATTGTTGCAGTTGCAACAATAAGGATATGGGATTCAGGTAGCTCTTGGAGAAAATATGATTCAACTCTGACATGGGGAGGAGATAATGTAGCTTTGTGAGCAAGGCTTAACAATAAATTGCCATAGTTTGTTATTGACTCATCATCATACTATTTCAACCTAGCTACGTCAGCCAGTGTCACCTTCCTCTTGGTATTGAAAGCAAATCATTCTAGGAATACATCTACAAGTTGGTCCAAGGTGTAGATGCTATACTTAGGAAGTCGATAGAACCACTCCAAGGTGGGGCCCAAGAGGATAGTCATGAATGTTCATAAAATAAGAGAATCATTGTCATGAATGCCGAAGCATTGGCCTAGGAATTTGGTGACATGTTCTTGCACATCTTCCTCTCCCTTAAATATAGCCAATTGAGGTAAATTCAATTTCTTTGGATAGGAAGGCATAGGCACAAAGGTATGGATGGGTTAACTATGCAACTGGCACATAGTATGCTTTTGAGATCTGGACCTAGAGGTCTTGTTCTCTACTGATGCTAGGTGCTCTAGCAACTCTTTATATGGGTCTAATAATTTGATCTCCTTGTCCTTGCTCACATCCTATGATAGTGGCATGGGATCCTCCAACTGGTTGTGGGGTAGTGGCATGTCACCCCCCCTACCTTGATAAGGTGCTTCTAAATACTCTACTTCTAGCTCATGCTCATTGTAGGTCCCATAGGGCATTTCTCGAGTTGGTCTATAAAGAGGGGTATCTACTCCCTATGGGTGCCCCATGTTTGGCCTGGGAGGCACATCTTGATTTGTCCTAGGAGGTCTTGGAGTCAACACTATATAAGGTCTAGGAGATCTATCTCAAATGAGCATGGGTTGCCTTGGGTGGAATTCTAGTCTGTGTCTTAGGAGTAGGAACCCTCTCTCGTAAAGTCTTTTGGAATAGCTTGAGTCTTATTTTCAATTATTTTTTTCTCAAACTGATGCAAGTAGTCTAGTTATTATTTGTCCCATCGAATCTAATAGAAATTATCTTGACATTCTACATATTTTACATTGCTTGCTTGATTTGTTCCACTATACAATGCCTAGGGGACCTAGGGTTCTCGTATTGAGGTCAATATTATTCAAGATAATCTATGATATCCATCAGGTAATTTTCTCGATCAAGGTCCACCGCATTTATTTGAGGTTCAAACTAGAATATATGCTCATTATACTCAGTGGGCATAGAGGCACAACAAGCATGCACAAAATACTGCTCCTAAGGAAAATCTAGGATTCCCTAATGTCTTCCTTCATAAACAAGGAAGGGTAGGGTAGAATTGGCTCACCTCGAGTGATGAGTATCATACCTATCAGTTTGCCTAAGTTGATGTACCCTATCAAGGAGACACACAAGCAAGGTCATATCAACTTTCTTTACCCAATGTATGAAGTCATGCTCTAGCCTATGAATAGGCATGTTAGCCCTAATGGGTACACATATGCATGGCATTGCTATGTCTATTAGAACCTCAGCACACTATTGCCATTCATTAAAGAAGGCATGTGATGTATCTAAATACTAGGAACACTCTCCCAAGTAATGTCCATCATCCCTCGAGGTGTCCCGTATAGGGCTCCCTCGAAGGTGTGGCTCATGCCCCAATGTCTTGGGGTTGGGTTGAGTAGTGTCTCACTAGGGAGGTATGACCAAGTCCCTAGGGCTAAAGCAGAGATGATTCATGTCTCCTAACCCACTCTTCATATATTCTACCTATGATTGGGCTTGGTTGCAGGTGCACACCATTATGACTCTCTATAAAAACCCAAGTGATTATATTATTTATAAATTTTTAATGAAACAACAAACAAAGAAAGGAAACACTCAATAAGTTAGATTATTATCTCTATCAAGTTTTATATGTGAATCCCTAAACTATTTTGTATGTTTTAGATGTGTTGTTTGAAAAGGATGACCTTGTGTTACGTGTTTGAAATCTTGTTGGATGATAATCTCATGTTTAATTGGATTTCATCTGTATGCTAATAGCTCGATAACCTAGTGATGAAATCTAGGTCATGTAATCATGCCTATAATGTGTGGTAATGAAGTCCACACATGGCCAAGGAGCATAGGTCCTACCAGTTCCTCACCTAGTTCACCCGTAGTCTATGATATACCTCTCCAAAGAGAGATACATGCTATAACCCATGGGCTATGATGGATCTTGGAACTAGCCTTGGCAAAGAACAAGGTTCATGGGGTTTGAGATGACGTATGGATATGAAAGCCACCTCATTAAGCTCTACTAGTGGATGATGATGAAATCCACCTCACTAGAGTTTAATCCAAAATAAAGTAAGCAATGCAACATCCAAAAATCATTCACTAAACGCATGTAAAAAGATGCATTTTAATTTCAAGAGGTTATTATAAAAGGATTCACAAATGTATCTAGAAATGCAAAACCCTAAATGCTAGCCTACCCATTGGGTATGCTATAAGCAAGCAGTTCAAAGAGATGTATTTCTACTCTAGATTTGTTTTAATTTTACTCCCTTTTAATTTTTTTTGTTATTTTGCATTTAAGAAAAAGGAAAATAATTTCTAACCTTTCTAAACAAGCAAAAGATTCAAGAAAAAACAAAAAAAAAAAAAGTTTTCGAAAGTGCAAAACAGAGATGGAAGATTCAGATGCCTACCTCATCACTACCAAAACTTGCTATTTATGGAATTATGCTTAGAAATATCTATGGTTTCTATTTGATCTAGGGTGGGATGAATAGAATATTTGTATTCCTTCTAGGTTGGGATGAATTCACATTCATCCTAGGGTGGCACAAATAGCAAGTCATATTTTGTTTCAGTACAGAATGAATAACACTTGCAACATAAAAAGATGAAAAATGAGATCCAAACTTCACCTAAAGCAAAAGATACTAGGTATCACCATGATCAAAATTCAAGTAGGGAAAAATGGTGCACCAAATGATGATAAAAAATGTGTGTATCTATTTCCTATTGCGGTTGAGCATCAAATGGAAGCATGCAAGTAAGATGGAAAGATAAGGAATAACAAGAAAATATGCAAACTAAAACATATTTTCTTATTAATGGAACTGATTAAATCCAATTTACAATATTTCCCCTTTGAGGGCTCAAAATTGATGATACAAATTTTTACAACTCGGGTGCCCAAGGATCGAAATCCTTCAAGAAATTTGGGTGCACATCCAATATATTTCCTCATACCTACAATCAAGGTGGGTGGGCCAAGGTTGTCATTACTTGTGTATCTTATATAGATGTCCTATGATCCCTCTCAATGCACTATAGTAAACTGCACCTACACACAAGGAAACCAGAAATGTTAAATAGCGAGTGCATATGATAAAAAGCATACAATCTACACAGGGGCCAAATGGCTAATGATGATATTATGCATCAAATAAACTCCAAATTAATTTAAATTATATAGGTATGTAAAATGAGAGGTTTTGGAAATATATCGCTAGAAATTGCACCAAAAGTGCATCCGATGGGACTTAGCAATGCCAATGATCGTTTGCAACCTACAAAACCCAAAGGAAACAATTTTTGCCCCTAAGAACATTGAAAATGCATGAAAATTGGACAAGATACATAAAATTATATTCTAAGAAAACCCATTTTATTATATTTTCAATATCAGTGACAATTTAGGTGTTTCTCTAGATGACCGCCAAAGACCTACATGAGACCCTACAAAACACTAAAAATGCAATATCTCGGCCAATATAGCTCAGAATGACATGAAATTTGAACTGCAGCATAATAATAGCATGTAGAAAATAACCAATTAAAAACATTCACAAAATAATACACATATTTCTATTTTTTTAAGGATGGAATGGATAGGACTGTCACAAATTAGGGGGCATCCGAGGGTGGGATGCCCACTATTTTTACCTAAATTTTACCCCTAATTCCACTTGGAAATGGTCCAAAACACTATGGAAGGTATTTTCATCACATTTTGTGAGTATGCCCACTCAGATGGTTTGGGCATGTGAAAAATTATGCCTACTAGTTCAGTCACAAACCTTCTTTGCTAGGTAGATATTTTGAGGGGGGAATGGGCACAAAAGGTGAAAGGAAAACTTGGCAAAATTGTGTTGCTTTATCTAAAAAATCCTCTCTATATTTTGTGTGGAAAATACATCCACATTATATCCCAAGGAGGCTCATGTGTCAAAAAGGCATGCGAGGCCATGCAAGTCAAGAGGCACCACTTGGCCACCAAGGTGGCATGCATTGGAGGGGGAAGAGAATCTCCCAAATTGGCCTCATTCATGGAGCATGTCATAATATTTGCTACATGATCTGAGTTGTGTGTGAGAATAGCCAGGAATATGACCATTACTGGGCATCATTTGCCCAGTTTTGACTTTTTGTCGGTCAAACCTACTATTTTACCCACCCTAGGATGAATGTTGCTATTCACCCTAGGGTTGGATGAGTAGGTTCTGTATTCATTCTAGGGTGGGAAGAATAGAAGCAAGATGTCCAAAAGGTCCAAAAATGGCCTAGAACCTTTCAAAACCTTTTTCAAAGTGGTTAGAACCATTGTATGCCTCCTGAGGGCTGCCCTAGGGGCCTTGGTGTGTCATGTAGCTATTGCTTTCGATAGCATAATTGGATTGACCATATTTTAGTGTCTAAAAATACCAACCAACCTTCTACAGAGTGTTGCATCTACCTCTGGTGTGTCATCATCCATGATGAGTTTAAAATTTGATTCCATTGGTGTTGTCACAAGATATTGATATTTGAGTTAAAATTTCTATAGAAGATCATTGATTTATATATCTTAGATTAAGAATATTTACCATTTTATTAAGTTACTTCTATGTCAAAATGGAATTTCATCAATCTCATATCAGATATATCAAAAGTCTTTACAAAGTCCTTTTTCACTATGTTGATGATGTATTCACTATTACTTGTTAGAAGCATATCATCCACAAAGACTATGTGGTATGTGAGTTTATCTTTGTTGTGTATTATTAACAGTGTTTCATCAATGTCTTGGTAATCACACACTTCAAATTCAAGTTGCTTCATCTAATCTTATAGCTTGCTAAACCAAGTGCAAGGGTCTTGCTTCAATCCATATAAATAATTTTTGAGTTTGCATACCTTGTGCTCCTATCATATAATATCAAAATAATATAGCTATACCATGTATATTTCTTCTTCTAATTTCTCACTTAAGAAAGTAGTATTTATATCTAATTTATGAATCTTCCAATCTTTTCATGCAACTAGACTACAAGATTCCTGATTGTGGGTAATTTTATTGTAGGTGCAAATATCCCAATGTAGTAAATGCCTTAATTTTTCATAAAACCTTTATCCAGTAATCTCAAATTGTGTTTGTAAAGGATGTAATTTGATATATACTTTTTTTTGTACAGACATTTGTTTCAAACTACCTTTCTTTCAAGTGGTAGATCAACTAACTCCCAAGTGCCATTTTTTATTAGATATTCATGCTCCTAGTTCATTGCATATCTCCAAGATCCATGTTTTATAGCTTCTTAGTACATGAGAGGTTCATTATTTAGAGTGAGGTGAAATTCTATAGGTTCCAATTAAACAAGTAATGATTCATGCACTCTTTCTCTAAGGGCACCTCTTGTGCTTGTTTTTCCCACTTCATCTAGTTTGATGTCCTTTAAGAGCTTGAAAGCTTCACGAATTCCTCAAGTGGGGAGTAGTGTGGATGTCTCACTTACCTCAAATTTTTTATCATAATACTAGAATGGATCATTAGGTACGGAGGATGCTAAAAAATATGGATATAAAACAATAATTTTACCATGATTAGTATTACTATGTGAAGTGGTAGAAGGTGTAGAAGATATATACATATACTCAATATCACAGTTTGGTTCCTCCAAACTTGTGGGTTGATTTATAGATTCCACAATTTTGAGTAACTTTTCAATGTCTCCCTCCCAAAGGATAGAATCTAAACATCATATATGTTATCATATTTTAATCTAGGTTAATATTGGGTCCCCTGGTATCCAATGTAACCACTTGTTCTTCAGTATCTACAAACACAACATCACATGTCACAATCACTTTCCAGTGTGGAGGAATGAATACCTTGTATCCTTTATGATCAATAGGGTATCCAAAAAATATGCCTTTAATAGATCAAGATTCAAGTTTTTTTTTTCCGCTCTAGAAGAATACTATCATAGAAAATGGAGCTAAATATTTTGAAGTGTTTGATGGTAGGGGGTGTATAGTCCATTTTTCATGAGGTGATGGACTAGATTTTGAGGGACTCACTATGTTGAGTACATGCATAGTACTTTAGGTGGCTTCAACCCAACTATATGGAGGTACATTTATATATACAATAAGGGAATAAGCCATGTTAATAATTTATTGTTCATGTGCTCAACAACATCATTTTGTTGAGGTGTGCTTGACATTGTCAATTAATGTTTGATCCCATGTGAGGAAAATTACTATGTGAATTCATTTAAGGTGTACTCACCATCATTTTCACTCTTAAAGTTATTTATTCTAAAACCTAATTCTCATTCTATGTGAGCCTTGAATACTTTGAAGAATTCAAAATATTTAGACTTCTTGAAAAATCAATCCATAGCTTCTTTGAGAATTCATTGATGAAGGTGATGTAATAACTTTTATATTTTAATGAGGGGATAGTCATTGGCCTACAAATTTCTAAGTGAACTAGCTCTAGTTTTTGTATGGTATTACACTAACTCTTTCTAAAAGGTTATCGAGAGGATTTGGCAATGATGCATGCTTCACATTTGATTGGTTTGGAAGGCAAGTGTGGTAGTCCCCTAATTGTGGACTCCATTTATCTCAATCAGCCAAGTTTGACATGACCCATGCAAGAATATCATAATACATCAATAATTTTTTTCTTGGGAATTAGGGTGGCATTAAGTGTCATGTCAGCTTTGAAAATGTGAACTTTAGAGGTAGGATTTCCAACAAGTCTAATGAGTTTTCCATCTAAGGAATTGGTCATGCCCATTATTTTAGAGGGTGGATGAATTAATTGAATAGTTTTATCTTTGGTAGGGAAACTCAGATTAAATCTATGGTAGAAAAGTGTGGATAGTAACAATAATTTTTTCTTTAGATCAAGGATGTAGAGAAAACCAAGTGGTAAGAAATCAGGTAATACAGAAATTTTAAATCAAACAGTTCCATATATTTCAATTAGTTGAGAGGATTTGTCAACCATATGAACTACACCAAGTACTTTTGAGTTGAATTCTTCAAAGAAGTCCTTGTTAGAATTCATGTTTTGGGTGGATTCAGTATCCATGATTCATGAACTACAAGTGGAGGCTACATTGTAGGCAAATACAATGGGTTATGATGTGGGATGATAAATTTCATAGCTAGCATATCTTGAATGTGCCTCAATGATTTTTTTGGAATGGTCAATACATGGTGATATAGGTGCCTATGTGCTAATGATCTAGGAATGTGCAAATTGAGAAATTTGTAAGACTTTTATATTAGAGTTATCTTCATTTACATTAAGCACATTGTGCTTTTAAAAATACTTGATCTTGTGTGTGGTAGTTTGACAATAATGGGCATAGTGCCTTTTTATATTACAATTTTTGCACATGATATTTGATTTATTAGTTTATTGAGAGGTGCTAGGCTATTTTATTTGTCCTTGACTATGTTTTCCTTGACTAGTTTTATGTCATGAGTGTTCATGTTGACCATTTTTAGAACATTGTCCTTGTTATTTTTCTTTGCCTTGACCACAATCTTAGTCATGGATTCTATTACCTTAACTATTTGAAACATTTACATCTTCATCCACCTAAAAGGTTGAGTCATTAGGGATAGAACTGGTAAATTTTGTGTTAAATATTTTATTAATCAATGAAATTTTTTTCTAAGGCTTCAAAGTTAAGAGTTTTTAGGTTCCACTAGTTGATAAAATGGCAAGTTTTTGTAGTCTGGAATGTGAAGACATGACTGAATGTGGAAATCCCATGTGATACATTGAATTTTGAAGTCTTGATCAATGACCTATTTAATAGGGTGAAGGAGGTTGATGGTGGAAATGGACTATCATTTTTGTATCTTTATTTGATTCATCTTGATGACAAGATGAACAAATTCTAGGTCATATTTGGTGTCAAAGTATTTCTTGAAGACTTTAAGAACCTACCATGTTGCGTCATTCTTGGCTTCATCAATCAAATTATGGATGTGATATTCTATGACAAGTAGGATGCTAGCACAAATTTGGTCATAATCTATCCACCATTTTATAAGGCAACAACATCTATGGGTGTTGTGGGATTTGCTTCCAAATGGTTATGCCATAGGTTATCAAATTTTGTAGTTGTTCTATGGATTGTGAACCATTGATCCTAATTATACTTACCTCTAAGGGTACATCCAATATTTTATTTGAAGTTATATCTCATTGTGACCTATGACACTACAAATATATAAAATATGTATGCCAAGGTGTGAAAAAGGAACAAATGACTAAGGTAAAATATTCTAGTAAATAATGAGCCAAGTGATGAAAATTAAAGAATGCAATCCACTATACCTTGCTCACCATCCAAGTGGATTTTATTTTACAAATGATGAATTGTATAAGTGGCTATGAGTCCTGATGTAACAAGATGATTATGTGGCTAAATTTATATAAAAAATATGTGTAGTCCAAAAAAAGATATTATATATGAATTTAAAAGCTCATATATCCAATATATAAATGTACAAGCTAATATATCCAACACTAAATTATATAACTAAATATCAAAGTGTGGAATGTGTAAAACTAGTAATATCAATATTTTGACTACAAGTAGGTTATGTGCTAAAATTTGGAGAGGTATAATGAGATTATCTCAAATTAAGACCTTCACCTAGATGACCATATATATATGCTCAATGATAATATCCAAGTCATTATGGAGCCCAAGTCTTACCAATCCTCACCCAATTTACTGTGGGTAGTGATATACTTTATGAAGAAAAGTACATACTCTATTCCATAGCTATGAAAAATATTGGACTAGTTTAGTTTTAATATTTATTAAGATTATTTAGTTTTTTTAACATAGGAAAAATGATGATCCATTTCCAAAGGTTCATGGATATGGATAACCCTCTTCACTATGTATTCTTGTTAAGTCTAGTCTAGCTTTGACTCATAAGGCCTTTAATGTGGATTTTTCAGCACCAAGGAAGTGGTGCCCTATCACAAGGCTAGGCTATGGAATGATTCATTGGATGTGTTACTTTTAGAGGTGATGCAAATATTGAATCAATTTGAAGTTAAATAAAGCAAATAAAAATTAAAATAGACTTGGATTTTAGATGGAGTGCTACTATAAGTGGAATCACTTTTATAAATGAGGGCTATAAGTTAGCCAAAAGCAATGTGGAAAATGTTGTAATCTACTTATACAAGTACAATTAAGAGGATAGAAGCCTACTATGCTATCAAAAAAACATGTTAAGTTTACATAGAGGTTGATCTAATTGTATAGCCATATAAAAAACAAACATGGTCAATTTACATAGAGGCCACCAAACTCTGTCAGACCTAGATTTTGGATACTATATGGTTGTGTAAAAAAATAAACATAATAAAATTACATAGAGGCTATCAAAATAATTCATATATGGATTTTGGATAATGTATGGCTATGTAAAAATAAATATGATCAGTTTACACAAAGGCTGCTAAACTTGGTCAAATTTAAATTTTAGATACCTGTAAATAGAGATAGAAGCTAATATCTACAATAAAAGGAAAATATATGGAGGTTTTATGAAACCTCATGCAACATCCTTATGCACAAAAATATGCAATCTAATATCTAAAATAAAAAGAAAATCTATGGAGATTTTATGAAACCTCATGCAACATCCCCATGTTCTCCTTCAACTCAACACATAAATTTGTGGAGGAGAAGAGGAGGGAAATGTGATGCTTGTCCAAGCTTAGTTTTGAGAGAGGTAATAATCAAATATCTAGTAGAAATTGTAGAAAGGATTAATGCTATGTGCCCAAGCTCAACCACATGAAATAAGAAAAAAAGAGGAGAATATTTATAACAATGGAGAGAATGAAAAATCATGTCTCTCCCTTTATATTATGGAATTATATATTGATAAAAATGATATTAGGGTTAGGGTTGCCAAATCCATATTACATGAAATTCAAATGGACATAAAATTACATTACACATTAAAATAACCTATTATAATGAGGTCTTATTAAATCCTCATAACAATTAATTAGGAATATTACTAATAAACATGATCTTGTAGCAAATGATTAAAATCCTCATTGATGTTGCTTGCAAAGGTCGACCTGAGAAGTTGTTTTTATCCTCCTATAAGGGGACTCCGTGGTGTGTTTATTGTGGTAGAGTAGAGAGTGTTTATTTTGGATTTCTTTGGTCATTATTATAGTATGGGACAATGTTCAGCCTATTCTCTTAGTGCTACAGAGTAGGTGAGGAGAATTTTAAGCAAAGACATGTTTGTGGTATTGCTTCCCTTTTCAAGTTGTTTGATCCTTGGGTCTATAGTGCTTGCTAGATATTCTTAGTTGTGTTGAATATTTGAATGTTTTACTTTGTAAAAAATGGTGAGGTCCCTTTCAAAACCTTGCTTGTTATCTAATAAATAAAATATGACCTTGTAGAATTAACATGTATTTAGCTCCTTTGCATGGCTAGGATTAATAACACCTAATTTGAGAAGAGGAAGAAGAATATATTCTCAAAATCTAAGGCAAGCTAGGAAAAATAAATTTGAAATTGGAAAATCTAAGGAGAAATTTCTTGGAATTTCAATAGATAAGTTGAAAGCCTCATAACCATAGTTCCATTACTATAGGAATAGATGGAATATTAGAGGCAATTACTAGAAAATATTGTTAATAAAGGTTTCCAAAATAGAAAATTTGAGGGTAGACAAGAAGAGAATCTTTCTATAAATAACCAATAATTTGGGGCTCACATTGAGGCCGAGCTATCCAAGAAGCTAAAAAATATTAGGGTATCTATGTTCATTGGTAAAGAAGGAGGCAATTCAACCAAGTCTTGGTTGAATGGATTGAAAACTTAATTTTCCATGAAGAGTTGTTCTTTAGTGACCCAAATAGTATGGGCTACCCTCCATTTATAGGAAATAACTCTAGAATGGTGTAATACATTCAAGGTTGGTAGAAATATATAGGCAATGAATCCCTAGTAGGATGGTTTTATTAGAGAATTTAAGAAGAGATTTTTGTTAGCTCAATTCTAGGTAGAGAAATTTGAGGAATCCTCTACATTCCATTAGGGGGACCATGATTATGGAGTTTTACTAACAAAAAATTATAAATCTTATAAAGTATGTATCAAAATATGAGGCTAAAGAGCACCTAAAGGTATAAAATTTTATCTTAGGAGTGGATCCTAAGATTAGAACAATAATAAATCTACTCAAATCCAAGATCTTATAGAAAGCATATGATCTTGCTCATCAAGAAGAAGCCAATTTTTAGATAAAGAAATCCTCATTCAATTATGGTGGATTGATAGAAGAATATCAATAGAAACTTAGAAAAATAAAGAGTGTTGGGTTCATGAAATGGGAACATGATCAAAACAAAAAGAACAAAGGGAACCCAAAGTTGAAAAAAAATAACGATGGGAAATAAGGAAATTATAAGAATAAATTCCAAAAAGGAATAATAATTCTAATATTTAGAGATAAATATATCCAACATACGAAAATGGAACAAAGGTGAAAATAAAAGAAAGAATCCAAGGATCCAAAGGATATTGCTACAATTATGGGGGTCCACATTATACGATTATGTGTCCATAATTACTAGAATCAAGTAACAAGGTTGAGGAATAAGCCCACTAAATTTATTTTATGATAAAAAATGATATGAACATACTATTAAAAATAATCTCATTCACGTAAAATACTGTAAATAAACAAAAATACATAAAATAATATAATAAAACTATGCAGAAAATAATTACAAAATTGAAACAATCTCACAAATAATTCATTATCATAGGCATCTTCAATGGGATAACCTCCTTCAATATTTCATTATCTTGCAAAAATATACATTCGTACATGGCTCCATGTATTTTAAATAAAAACATCATGCAACCCTAAACCTAAACTCAAGAGTTGGCTTACATGCAAAATGCCACTCAAGCTAGAATATTCTACCAAACATTGGTTGCATTCTTGATAATGGTTACATGAAATGTCCCCACTTGTTTGGGGGCCTTACTTGCCATATACCATTACAAAATAATTATAAAATACATTATAAGGGGATCCCCATGTTGGATGTAGTTCATTACATAATTAATTGAGAATTACAAATATAATTACAAAAATAAGGTTAGGATGGGATCCTAACATGTCCTTCCCCTTAAAAATGCTTTGTCTTAAAATTAGATGAGAGAACTCATGCTAGATCTAGTGGAGAGACTCCCATATATCATATTTTGATTGTAGACCATACCACTAAATAATAACCTCTATAATGTATTGGTTGTAAAGAGTGCATGTCCTACGATCCAACAATTGTTGAAGATCAAGCAAGATAGAACCTTATTCATCCAATTATAGGAGGGTATATTGAACCTATAATTGATTTCCCACCATCTTATTAAGAGAGGATACATGAAAAATAGGGTGGATCTTGGATATCAATGATAGATCCAACTTGTAGGTCATAGAACCAATCTTCTATAGAACTTGGTAGGACCCATAGTACTTGGTTGCAAGTTTTTGGCACCTACAAAGCTTAAGGGATAAATATATGTACAACTACAAATTAAGGAATACCATATCACCAACATCAAATATATGCTTAGAATGGTGTCAATCAGCTTATTGACACATCTAGTTTTTGGATGCTTCCAAATTCACTTTCAATTGATAAAAGACTTTGACATGTTGGTTGAGTGTAGTGTAAATTTTATGGACCTTGGAGCTATCTAGAAGGTAGAAGGAAGGTATGAGCAGAGTTCAACCATGGACTAATTCAAAAGAGGTGACCTTGATATCCATGTAATAAGAAGTATTATACCACCACTTGGCCAAGGGAAGCCACTTCAGTCATTGTGTAGGATGATCAGAGGCAAAGCAACAAAGGTAAGTCTCCAAATATTTATTGATAATATTATTCTAGCCATTAATTTGTGGATGGTATGCTAAAATTATTTTGAGATGAGTTCCTTGTATGTAGGATCACAATTAGACACAATAGTAGTGGGTATGCCATGAAGGTGGAAGATAAAATTGAGAAATATTTAGGCAACTATGGAGGTCATGTAAGGATGGGAGAGGGAAAAAAATAAGCATACTTTGAAAGACTATCTAATACCATAAAAATAATTGATTTGCCTCTAAACTTAGGTAACCCTTCAATAAAGTCCATGGATATATCTATCCAAATCTAGTTGATAATAGGTAATGGTTGTAGAGTTCCTAGAGAATGCACTATTTTTCTATTCATCCATTGACAGGTGTTGCAAGCTACCACAAAATTGTGTGTCCTTCTTCATATCCTTACAATAGAAATTGTGCTTAATTCATTCATATGTTTTTAGGAACTTTGAATGGCATATCATGGGGAAGCATGTATTTTCTTCATGATAAGTTCTTGAAGAGGATATATCTAAGGAACAAAAAGGCATTGGTGGTAGCATAAATCATGTCCATCACAAGTAAGCTCTATTCGAAGGGAGGCAACAAAATTTTATAATACTAATTCCTTAAGCACTTACTCATGAAGATAGTTTATCCATTGGGTAAAGGGTGAAGAAATATCACATAGCATACTATGAGCCTCAAATTTTCAAGAGAAGGCATCCAACATAATGTTCTCCATGCTCTTTTTATAAGTAATTTCATAATCATATCCCATAAGCTTAGAGACCAAATTATATTATTTAGGGGTGGTAACCCATTGCTCTAATAAATATCTGAGACTTTGATGATCTATTTTAATGGAGAAATAATTATCATTGAGATAAGGTTACTAATGAGTGACCATATGTAAAATGGTAAGCATTTCCTTAGTATAAGTTGATTTGCCAAGATTGTGAGGAAAAACCACTTTACTAGTGAAATCCAAGGGCCACCCTTCTTGCATCAACACTACAACAATACCATTTCTTAAAGAATCACTTTAAATTACAAAAGGCTTAGAAAATTATGTATTTCTAAGACCAAAGTGGTTATCATAACATGCTTCAACTCAAGGAAGACATGTTCTGTTGGACCAATCCAAGTAAAAGAATATTTTTTCCACATGGAAGTTAAGGGAGTGATAATTTTTCCATAATTGTAGATAAATTTATGGTAATAGCCTATAAGCCCCAAAAATCCATGAATAGGTTTTAGAGTGCAAGGTTTGGACCACTCTTGAACCACCTAAATCTTCTGAAGGTCAACTTTAACACCATATTTGGTGATAATTTGTCCCACATATTCCACTTTTATCAACCCAAAATAACACTTTGACATCTTAGCATAAATTTGATGTTGTGCCAGTAGTTGTATAGTCTGATCGACATGGAAGAGGTGCACTTCCCAAGAGTGACTATAAACCAAAATATCATCAAAGAAAATAAGAATGAATTTACAAAGAAAGGGATTAAAAATGTTGTTCATGAGAATTTGAAATATGGAAGGTGCATTTGTTAAGAAAAATGGCATCCCCAAGAATTCATAATGATCATAATGAGTATGGAATATTTTGGTAATATATTCATCCTTAAGTTAGATCTGATGGTACCTAGAGCAAAGATCTAATTTGAAGAAAAACATAGTCCCATGTAACTCATCCAGTAATTCATCCACCATAAAAATAGGAAACTTATCCTTAATGGTGAGTTTATTAAACTCACAAAATGCAATGCATAAGCACCATGATCCATCTTTATTTTACACCAACAAGATAGAATAAGAATAAGGGTTGTTAGTTGGGTGAATAAATTCAAATTTTAACAATTCCTATACTAACTTCTCAATATTTGATTTAAGGGAATGAGGGTATTGGTATGGCCTAATTTTAGGTAGTACTCTACCAGGTACCAATGGAATGGCATGGCCATGTGATCAACGTGGTGGAAAGTCTATTGGTTTGGCAAAAATTGCATTGTGCCTTGTTAGAACAAGTTACAAATATTGATGAATTTGGTCCACTTTTGTAGTATGGATGGATTGTAAATATCTATGCAATGACCTCACAAGAATATTTTTTCAATAATTTATCCATATGGTTTGAGCTAATAATCTAAAGAGGCCCTAATTTTGAACCCTAAAGAGTGTAATATTATCTATTTTTTGAAAATTGCATCCATAATTCTATAAAATTCCATGAGATTGTGCCCAAATTACCCAACCATTGAGCTCCTAATACAATTTTACATCCCCCTAATTGAAGAGCAAACAAATATTGTTTGAGCTCATAATCCCCTAATTTCAATTTAACATTATGATATTTATCTTTGCAAGGTAAGGTCCCTCCATCTACCACCATAACCTCAAAGGAATTGCATGTGTGTATGTAACAATTAGTTTGCTTAGCAATTTGGGGATCAAAAAATTGTATGTACTACATGAATCAATAAGGATTGTAAGGCATTGGCCTTTGAAAAACCTATAAATTTCATGGTCTATGGAGTGGTAACCCCTTTTAGTGCGTGGAGCAAAGTTTTTTCCTAGGGTTCTTCATGTACTTTCTCATCATCTTGAGATTGTGTTTCAGTTGATTCTACTTCATCATCATTGTTGTCACTACTTACAGGGTCCTCTACATCTATCAGGAACAACTTATTTTGGGCACACCTATACCCTTTAACATATTTTTAATCACAATTGTAGCACAATGAGCATCTACTTCCTTGGTGGTCAGGAATTTTGAGGGGATATATTTGTTTTCATTATTGTTTGTCAAATTAGGAGGAAAATAGGGTTTGGTTGATGGAAATTTAGGTATCCTCCTTTGGGCTAAAACATTTGATTTGGCCAACTATGCTAGGCTTATATCATACATCATAATTATGGGTTAAACATATTAACCTTATCTTGAAGATCATACCTTAAACCACTAATGAAACAACTCATAAAAAACCCTTCACTCAATCCTTTGATTTAGCTAGCTATTTTTTCAAATTGGACTTGGTAGTCTCAAACTATATAAGTTTATCTCAACTTTGTCAATGCTCCTTGAAAATCATCATATGCACCAGGAATAAAGTGAGTGAGTAGTTGTGATTCAAAATTTTCCCAAGAAGTATTAGTAATGGTATGTCAAAACCATTGGTACCACTATAAAGCTTTCAATTCAAGATTGAAAGAAGCTATCTTGATCCAGTAAAATTTATTGATATTATGGAGTTGAAAGAATTGATAAACATGACATAACCATCCATCTATATATTTCCTATTGAACTTTGAAAAGTCTAATTTAGGCATATTGAAGGTGGTATCATGGTCAAAGTTAATGTGAAAACCATCTGGTTCCTTATGGGATCCTTTTACTCACCCTCATTATTTAGTATCATGATACTCAAAAACTTGTGGATCAGTTTGAAGCTTAGACTCAACTTCATGAATTTGATCTTGAATTTCTAATTGGAGGTAATATAGTCACTTATTAAGAGTGCAATGTCTTCCTATATTGATTGATTGTCATGGATAAGGATACTAAGTTGTTTGGTGATGGGATCAAGCAATGAGGTGGCATGTTCCATATCTTTTTGGTGTCCATAATACCAAAAACCATTTTGGTAAGATTTGAACAAAAACAAGTGACTTACTAAAAATAAAAAGTGTGATTTCAAGGATTACTATTTTTAGTAATAAGTCCAAAAAAGTGTTCAGGTGCTATATATGAAAATGATCAACTCAAAAACATGGTTACAATGAGCTATATCCCACAATATTGGTTTTTTATTTTACTATTATTTTGATGAGTTTATTGGTGATATCGGTTTTTCCTCCAAAGGTTGGATTCAAAATTTGGGTACTGTGTCAATCGACTCTACTCTATCACATATACTGTATCACAGATACTATTCATTCATTGACTTTATGATTCTCTATATTATATAGTTACTGACACTATCTATTTAGTTCCTATCATTGACCATCCTATAATTATTGACTATTAGAGATGACTATTACTATCATTGTTGACCCAACTATTACTTCCACTAACCTAAATATTATTATCATTATTGACCCGATTGTTAGTACCACTAACTTGACTATTACTACCATTGACCCGACTATTACTACCACTGACCTGAATGTTACTAAAATATTTTTTGACTATCATAGACACTTGCAAAATCTACCTTGACTATTTGGTGCATGAAAAAAAAAAAATTGTGATAGGGAAATTCTCCTCTGTATGCTCAATTTTGTGGAACAAATTTAGAGGTTTAGTAGAACAGGAAGGCTTAGTTTTTTGCAGGTTGATTTTTTTAATTTGATAAAACCAAGTTATGCTAGGCAAGAGAGTATGTAATACCTAAATGCCATTTTTTATACCATAGCAATGACAAATAGTGCTTGGACCAATATTTTAGGCCACTACCTAAGGAGGATTCCACACATACCCTTGAGCACACTATCTACCTCTCTAACAATATGGGAGGGTAATATTTTGGGATATTGTATCTCATGTACTATGGATAATATAAGGCCAACAAATATTTCTAATAGATAAAATTTTGTTTAACCCTAGATGATCTCCCTAAATACCCAAAGATATGTGGGAGCTCAATTCCATGCATGGGTGTTGTCTAAGGCTTAGGTATTGGAGCTTGATTGTCCCTCACTTCACTAGATGATTTATGGGATGTCTAGCTTAGCAAATAACAATAGCTCCTTCATGATATTTTTAAAACCCCAAAAAAGTTTTTCTAACTTACTCAACTACTATTTCAAAAGGATTGTATTTTTTAAATAAAGGAAAAAAATAGAAAACATAAGAAAATTATACCTAACAAATAAAGTGGATGGGTAAGAATTGTCATAGTTATAGTATAACTTAGTCCTAGAAAGTGATTTGATACCACTTGTTAGGAATATACTATTAAAATAAGCTCACTCACATAAAATACTATAAATAAATAGAAATACATGAAATAACAAAATAACACTATATAGAAAGTAATTGTAAAATTGAAATAATCTCACAAATAACTTAGTATTGCAGACAAATTTTAAGACCAAATATGAGCATTATGAGTTCATAGTATTGCCATTTGGGTTAACAAATATACTAGTTGGATTTATGAATTTTATGAACAGTGTGTTCAAAAAGTATCTGGACCACTTTGTACTAATATTTTAAGAAGATAACTTGATATACTCGTATAGTAGGAAATACAATAATCAACATTTATGTATAGTGCTAGAGGTACTAAGAAAGAATTAACTTTATGGAAACATATCCAAGTGTGACTTTTATGTCCATCAAGTGCAATATTTGGGGTATATCATATCTACAAATGGGATTTTTATTGATCCTAAGAAATTTGAAGTCACTTTGAGTTGGCCTGCACCCACTAATGTGTTCTAATTGAGGAGCTTCATGAAAATCACTAGATACTATATGCATTTTATGGACTATTTAAAAATTGTCTCATCTTGAGGTCGACCTTGTTCAAGATAATCTATGATATCTATCAGGTGATTTCCTCGATCAAGGTCCACCACATTGATTTGAGGTTCATACTAGAATATATGCTCATTATACTCAGTGGGCATAGAGGCACAACAAGCATGCACAAAATACTGCTCCTACAGAAAATCTATGATTCCCTTATGTCTTCCTTCATGAACAAGGAAGGTTAGGGTAGAATTGGCTCACCTCGAGTGACGATTATCATACCTATCAGTTTGCCTAAGTTGATGTACCCTATCAACGAGACACACAAGCAAGGTCGTATCAGCTTTCTTTACCCAATATATGAAGTCATGCTCTATCCTATGAATAGGCATGTTAGCCCTAATGGGTACACAGATGCATGGCACCACTATGTCTATTAGCAACTCAGCACACTATTGCCATTCATTAAAGAAGGCATGTGATGTATCTAAATACTAGGAAGACTCTCCCATGTCCATCATCCCTCGGGGTGTCCAATATAGGGCTCCCTCGAAGGTGTGGCTCATGCCCAACTGTCTTGGGGCTGGGTTGAGTAGAGTCTCACTAGGGAGGTATGACCAAGTCCCTAGGGCTAAATTAGAGATGACTCATATCTCCTAACCCACTCTTCATATATTCTACCTATGATTGGGCTTGGTTGTAGGTGCACACCATCGTGACTCTCTATCAAAACCCAAGTGATTATATTATTTATAAATTTTTAATGAAACAACAAACAAAGAAAGGAAACACTCAATAAGATAGATTATTATCTCTATCAAGTTTTATATGTGAATCCGTAAACTATTTTGTATGTTTTAGATGTGTTGTTTGTAAAGTATGACCTTGTGTTACGTGTTTGAAATCTTGATGGATGATAATCTCATGTTTAATTGGCTTTCATCTATATGCTAATAGATTGATAACCTAATGATGAAATCCAGGTCATGTAATCTCACCTATAATGTGTGGTAATGAAGTCCACACATGGCCAAGGAGCATAGGTCCTACCAGTTCCTCACCTAGTTCACCCGTAGTCTATGATATACCTCTCCAAAGAGAGATACGTGCTATAACCCATGGGCTATGATGTATCTTGGAACTAGCCTTGGCAAAGAACAAGGTTCATGGGGTTTGAGATGACGTATGGATATGAAAGCCACCTCATTAAGCTCTATTAGTGGATGGCGATGAAATCCAACTGGATAGAGTTTAATCCAAAATAAAGTAAGCAATGCAAAATCCAAAGATCATTCATTAAATGCATGTAAAAAGGTGCATTTTAATTTCAAGAGGTTACTATAAAAGGATTCACAAATGTATCTAGAAATGCAAAACCCTAAATGCTAGCCTACCCATTGGGTAGGCTATAAGCAAGCAGTCCAAAGAGATGTATTTCTACTCTAGATTTGTTTTGATTTTTCTCTATTTTAAGTTTTTTTGTTATTTTGCATTTAAGAAAAAGGAAAATAATTTCTTACCTTTCTAAACAAGCAAAATATTCAAGAAAAAACAAAAAAAAAAAAAAGTTTTCGAAAGTGCAAAATAGAGATGGAAGATTCGGATGCCTACCTCATCACTGCCAAAACTTGCTATTTATGGAATTATGCTTAGAAATATCTATGGTTTCTATTTTCTCTAGGGTGGGATGAAAATAAGATCTATATTCCTTCCAGGTTGGGATGAATTCACATTCATCCTAGGGTGGCACAAATAGCAGGTCATATTTCATTTCAGTCCATAATGAATAACACTTGCAACATAAAAAGATGAAAAATGAGATCCAAACTTCACCTAAATAAAAAGGGACTAGGTATCACCATGATCACCATTGAAGTAGGGAAAAATGGTGCACCAAATGATGATAAAAAAATGTGTGTATCTATGTCCTATTGCGGTTGAGCATCAAATGGAAGCATGCAAGTAATATGGAAAGATAAGGAATAACAAGAAAATATGAAAACTAAATCAGATTTTATTATTAATGGAACTGATTAATTCTAGGTTACAATATTTTCCCTTTGAGGGCTCAAAATTGATGATACAAATGTTTACAACTCGGGTTCCCAAGGATTGAAATCCTTCAAGAAATTCAGGTGCACAACCAATATATTTCCTCATACCTACAATCAATGTGGGTGGGCCAAGGTTGTCACTACTTGTGTATCTAATATATATGTCCTATGCTCCTTCCCAATGCACTATAGTAACTTGCACCTACACACAAGGAAACCAAAAATGTTAAATAGCGAGTGCGTATGATAAAAAGCATACAATATGCATAGGGGCCAAATGGCTAATGATGATATTATGCATCAAATCAACTCCAAATTACTTTAAATTATATAGGTATGTAAAATGAGAGGTTTTGGAAAGATATCACTAGAAATTGCACCAAAAGTGCATCCGATGGGGTTTAGCAATGCCAATGACCGTTTGCAACCTACAAAACCCAAAGGAAACAATTTTTTCCCCTAAACACATTGAAAATGCATGAAAATTGGATAGGATACATAAAATTCTATTCTAAGAAAACCCATTTTATTATATTAGCAATATCAGTGACAATTTATATGTTTCTCTAGATGACTGCTGAAGACCTGCATGAGACCTTGCAAAACACTAAAAATGCAATAACTCGGTCAATATAGATCAGAATGACATAAAATATGAACCGCAACATAATAATAGCATGTAGAAAATAACCAATTAAAAAAATTCACAAAATCATACACATATTTATTTTTTTCATAGCATGGAATGAATAGGACTGTCACAAATTAGGGGGCATCCAAGGGTGGGATGCCCACCAATTTTACCTAAATTTTACCCCTAATTCCACTTGGAAATGGTCCAAAATACTATGGAATATATTGTCATCACATTTTGTGAGGAAATTCACTCAGATGTTTTGGGCATGTGAAAATTTATGCCTACTAGTTCACTCGCAAGCCTCTTTTTCTAGGTACAGATTCTAAGGGGGAAATGGGCACAAAATGTGAAAGGAAATCTTGGAAAAACTATGTTGCTTTATCTAAAAAATCCTCTCTATATTTTGTGCAAAAAATAAATCCACTTTATAGCCCAAGGAGGTTCATGTGTCAAAAAGGCATGCGAGGCCATGCAAGGCAAGAGGCGCCACTTGGCCACCAAGGTGGCATGCATTGGAGGGGGAAGAGAATCTCCCAAATTGGCCTCATTCATGGAGCATGTCATAATATTTGTTACATGCTCTGACTTGTGTGTGAGAATAGCCAGGAATATGACCATTACTGGGCACCATTTGCCCAGTTTTGACTTTTTGTCGATCAAACCTGCTATTTGCCCCACCCTAGGATGAATTTTACTATTCACCCTAGGGTTGGATGAGTAGGTTCTGTATTCATTCTAGGTTGGGAATAATAGAAGCAGGGTGTCCAAAAGGTCCAAAAATGGCCTAGAACCTTTAAAAACCTTTTTCAAAGTGGTTAGAACCACTGTATGCCTCCTGAGGGCTGCCCTAGGGGCCTTGGTGTGTCATGTAGCTATTGCTTTTGGTAGCATAATTGGATTGACCAGATTTTATTGTATAAAACTACCAACCAACCTTCTACAGAGTGTTGCATCTACCTCTGGTGTGTCATCATCCATGATGAGTTTAAAATTTGATTCCATTGGTGTTGTCACAAGATATTGATATTTGAGTTAAAATTTCTATAGAAGATCATTGATGTATATATCTTAGATTAAGAATATTTTACCATTTTATTGAGTTACTTCTATGTCAAAATGAAATTTCATCAATCTCATATTAGATATATCAAAAATCTTTACAAGGTTCTTTTTCACTATGTTGATGATGTATTCACAATTACCTGTTAGAAGCATATCATCCACAAAGACTATGTGGTATGTGACTTTATCTTTGTTGTGTTTTATTAATAGTGTTGCATCAATATCTTGGTAATCACACACTTAAAATTCAATTTTCTTCATCTAATCTGATAGATTGCTAAACCAAGTGCAAGGGTCTTGCTTCAATCCATATAAATAATTTTTGAGTTTGCATACCTTGTGCTCCTATAATATAATATCAAAACAATATAGATATACCATGTATATTTATTCTTCTAATTTGTCATTTAAGAAAGTAGTATTTACATCTAATTTATGAATCTTCCAACCTTTTGATGTAACTAGGCTACATGATTCCTGATTGTGGGTTATTTTATTGTAGGTGCAAATATCCCAATGTAGTAAATGCCTTACTTTTTCATAAAACCTTTAGCCACTAATCTCACATTGTGTTTGTAAAGGATGTCATTTGATATATAATTTTTTTTGTACATACATTTGTTTTAAACTACCTTTCTTTCAAGTGGTAGATCAACCAACTCCCAAGTGCCATTTTTTATTAGATATTCATGCTCCTAGTCCATTGCATATCTCCAAGCTACATGTTTTATAGCTTCTTAGTACATGAGAGGTTCATTATTTAGAGTGAGATGCAATTCTATAGGTTCCAATTAAACAAGTAATGATTCATGCACTCTTGCTCTAAGGGCACCTCTTGTGCTTGTTTTTCCCACTTCATCTAGTTTGATGTCCTTTAAGAGCTAGAAAGCTTCACGAATTCCTCAAGTGGGGAGTAGTTTGGATGTCTCACTTACCTCAAATTTTTTATCATAATAATAGAATGGATCATTAGGTACGGAGGATGCTAAAAATTATGGATATAAAACAATAATTTTACCATGATCAGTATTACTATGTGAAGTGGCAGAAGGTGTAGAAGATATATACATATACTTAGTATCACATTTTTGTTCCTCCAAACTTGTGGGTTGATTTATAGATTCCATAGTTTTAAGTAACTTTTCAATGTCTCCCTCCCAAAGGATAGAATCTAAACATCATATATGTTATCATATTTTAATCCAGCTTAATATTGGGTCCCCTGGTATCCAATGTAACCACTTGTTCTTCAGTTTCTACAAACACAACATCACATGTCACAATCACTTTCCAGTGTGGAGGAATGAATACCTTGTATCCCTTATGATCAATAGGGTATCCAAAAAATATGCCTTTAATAGATCGAGATTCAAGTTTTTTTTTTTTCTCTAGAAGAATATTATCATAGCAAAGGGAGATAAATATTTTGAAGTGGTTGATGGTAGGGGGTGTATAGTCCATTTTTCATGAGGTGATGGACTAGATTTTGAGGGACTCACTATGTTGAGTACATGCATAGTACTTTAGGTGGCTTCAACCCAAATATATGGAGGTACATTTATATAGACAATAAGGGAAAAGCCATGTTAATAATTTATTGTTCATGTGCTCAACAACATCATTTTGTTGAGGTGTGCTTGACATTGTCAATTAATGTTTGATCCCATGTGAGGAAAATTACTATGTGAATTCATTTAAGGTGTACTCACCATCATTTTCACTCTTAAAGTTATTTATTCTAAAACCTAATTCTCATTCTATGTGAGCCTTGAATACTTTGAAGAATTCAAAATATATAGACTTCTTGAAAAATCAATCCATAGCTTCTTTGAGAATTCATTGATGAAGGTGATGTAATACCTTTTATATTTTAATGAGGGAATAGTCATTGGCCTAAAAATGTCTAAGTGAACTAGCTCTTGTTTTTGTATGGTCTTACACTAACTTTTTCTAAAAGGTTATCGAGAGGATTTGGCAAAGATGCATGCTTCACATTTGATTGGTTTGGAAGGTAAGTGTGGTAGTCCCCTAATGGTGGACTCCATTTATCTCAATCAACCAAGTTTGACATGATCCATAAAAGAATATCATAATACATCAATAATTTTTTTCTTGGGAGTTAGGGTGGCATTAAGTGTCATGTCAGCTTTGGAAATGTGAACTTTAGAAGTAGGATTTCCAACAAGTCTAATGAGCTTTCCATCTAAGGAATTGGTCATGACCAGTATTTTGGAGGATGGATGAATTACTTGAATAGTTTTACCTTTTGTAGTGAAACTAAGATAAAATATATGGTATACAAGTGTGGATAGTAACAACAATTTTTTCTTTAGATCAAGGATGTAGAGAAAACCAAGTGGTAAGAAATCAGGTAATACAGAAATTTTAAATCAAACAGTTCCATATATTTCAATTAGTTGAGAGGATTTGTCAACCATATGAACTACACCAAGTACTTTGGAGTTGAATTCTTCAAAGAAGTCCCTTTTATAATTCATGTTTTGGGTGGATTCAGTATCCATGATTCATGAACTGCAAGTGGAGGCTACATTGTAGGCAAATCCAATGGGTTATGATGTGGGATGATAAATTTCATAGCTAGCATATCTTGAATGTGCCTCAATGAATGTTTTGGAATGGTCAATACATGGTGATATAGGTGCCTATGTCCTAATGATCTATAAATGTGCAAATTGAGAAATTTGTAAGACTTCTATATTAGATTTATCTTCATTTACATTAGGCACATTGTGCTTTTAAAAATACTTGATCTTGTGTGTGGTAGTTTGACAATAATGGGCATACTGCCTTTTTATATTACAATTTTTGCACATGATATTTGATTTATTAGTTTATTGAGAGGTGCTAGGCTATTTTATTTATCCTTGACTATGTTTTCCTTGACTAGTTTTATGTCATGAGTGTTCATGTTGACCATTTTTAGAACATTGTCCTTGTTATTTTTCTTTGCCATGACCACAATCGTAGTCATGGATTCTATTACCTTAACTATTTGAAAAATTTACATCTTCATCCACCTAAAATGTTGAGTCATTAGGGATAGAAATGGTAAAGTTTGTGTTAAAGGTTTTATTAACTTCAATGAAATTTTTTTCTAAGGCTTCAAAGTTAAGAGTTTTTAGGTTCCACTAGTTGATAAAATGGCAAGTTCTTGTAGTCTAGAATGTGAAGACATGACTGAATGTGGAAATCCCATGTGATACATTGAGTTTTGAAGTCTTTATCAATGATCTATTTAATAGGGTGAAGGAGGTTGATGGTGGAAATGGACTATCATTTTTGCATATTTATTTGATTCATCTTGATGACAAGATGAAAAAATTCTAGGTCATATTTGGTGTCAAAGTATTTCTTGAAGACTTTAAGAACCTACCATGTTGTGCCATTCTTGGCTTCATCAATCAAATTATGGATGTGATATTCTATGACAAATAGGATTGTAGCACAAATTTGGTCATAATATATCCACCATTTTATAAGGCAACAACATCTATGGGTGTGGGATTTGCTTCCAAATGGTTATGCCATAGGTTATCAAATTTTGTAGTTGTTCTATGGATTGTGAACCATTGATCCTAATTATACTTACCTCTAAGGGTACATCCAATATTTTATTTGAAGTTATATCTCATTGCGACCTGTGATACTACAAATATATAAAATATGTATGCCAAGGTGTGAAAAAGGAACAAATGACTAAGTAAGGTAAAATATTCTAGTAAATAATGAGCCAAGTGATGAAAATTAAAGAATGCAATCCACTATACCTTGCTCACCATCCAAGTGGATTTTATTTTACAAATGATGAATTGTATAAGTGGCTATGAGTCCTGATGTAACAAGATGATTATGTGGCTAAATTTATACAAAAAATATGTGTAGTCCAAACAAAAATATTATATATGAATTTAAAATCTCATATATCCAATATATAAATGTACAAGCTAATATCTCCAACACTAAATTATATAACTAAATATCAAAGTGTGGAATGTGTAAAACTAGTAATATTAATATTTTGACTACAAGTAGGTTATGTGCTAAAAGTTGGAGAGGTATAATGAGATTATCTCAAATTAAGACCTTCACCTAGATGACCATATATACATGCTCAATGATAAAATCCAAGTCATTATGGAGCCCAAGTCCTACTAGTCCTCACCCAATTTACTGTGGGTAGTGATATACTTTATGAAGAAAAGTACATACTCTATTCCATAGCTATGAAAAATATTGGACTAGTTTAGTTTTAATATTTATTAAGAGTTTTTAGTTTTTTTAACATAGGCAAAACGATGATCCATTTCCAAAGGTTCATGGATATGGATAACCCTCTTCACTATGTATTCTTGTTAATTCTAGTCCATATTTGACTTATAGGGCCTTTAATGTGGATTTTTTAGGACCAAGGAAGTGGTGCCCTATCACAAGGCCAGGCTATGGAATGATTCATTGGATGTGTTACTTTTATATGTGATGCAAATATTGAATCAATTTGAAGTTAAAGAAAGCAAATAAAAATTGAAAATAGACTTGGGTTTTAGATGGAGTGCTACTATAAGTGGAATCACTTTTATAAATGAGGGCTATAAGTTAGCCATACGCAATGTGGAAATTTTTTTAATCTACTTATACAAGTACAATTAAGAGGATAGAAGCCTACTATGCTATCAAAAAAACATGATAAGTTTACATAGAGGTTGATATAATTGTATAGCCATATAAAAAACAAACATGGTCAGTTTACATAGAGGCCACCAAACTCTGTCAGACCTAGATTTTCGATACTATATGGTTGTGTAAAAAAATAAACATAATCAAATTACATAGAAGCTATCAAAATAATTCATATATGGATTTTGGATAATGTATGGCTATGTAAAAATAAATATGATTAGTTTACACAAAGGCTGCTAAACTTGGTCAAATTTAAATTTTAGATACCTGCAAATAGAGATAGAAGCTAATATCTACAATAAAAGGAAAATATATGGAGGTTTTATGAAACCTCATGCAACATCCTTGTGCACACAAATATGCAATATAATATCTAAAATAAAAAGAAAATATATGGATATTTTATGAAACCTCATGCAACATCCCCATGTTCTCCTTTAACTTAACACATAAATTTGTGGAGGAGAAGAGCAGGGAAATGTGATGCTTGTTCAAGATTAGTTGTGAGAGGGGTAAGAATCCAAGCTCTAGTAGAAATTGTAGAAAGGATTAACGCTATGTTCTCAAGCTCAACCACATGAAATAAGAAAAAAAGAGGAGAAGATTTATAACAATGGAGAGAATGAAAAATCATGTCTCTCCCTTTGTGTTATGGAATTATATATTGATAAAAATGAGATTATGGTTAGGGTTGCCAAATCCATATTACATGAAATTCAAATGGACATAAAATTACATTACACATTAAAATAACCTATTCTAATAAGGTCTTATTAAATCCTCATAACTATTAATTAGGAATATAACTAATAAACAAGATCTTGTTGCAAATGATTAAAATCCTTATTGATGTTGCTTGCAAAGGTCGACCTGAGAAGTTGTTTTTATCCTTTTAGAAGGGTACTCCATGGTGTGTTTATTGTGGTAGAGTAGAGAATGTTTATTTTGGATTTCTTTCGTAATTATTATAGTATGGGACAATGTTCAGCCTATTCTCTTAGTGCTACAGAGTAGGTGAGGAGAATTTTAAGCAAAGACATATGTTTGTGGTATTGCTTCCCTTTTCAAGTTGTTTGATCCTTGGGTCTATAGTGCTTGCTAGATATTCTTAGTTGTGTTGAATATTTGAATGTTTTACTTTGTAAAAAATGGAGAGGTCCCTTTCAAAACCTTGCTTGTTATCTTATAAAAAAAATATGACCTTGTAGCATTAACATGTATTTAGCTCCTTTGTATGGCTAGGATTAATAACACCTAATTTGAGAAGAGGAAGAAGAATATATTCTCAAAATCTAAGGCAAGCTAGGAAAAATAAATTTGAAATTGGAAAATCTAAGGAGAAATTTTTAGGAATTTCAATAGATAAGTGGAAATCCTCATAACCATAGTTTCATTACTACTGGAATAGATGGAATATTAGAGGCAATTGCTAGAAAATATTGTTAATAAAGGTTTCCAAAATAGAAATTTTGAGGGTAGAAAAGAAGAGAATATTTCTATAAATAACCACTAAGTTGGGGCTCACATTGAGGCTGAGCTATCCAAGAAGCTAAAAAATATTAGGGTATCTAAGTTCATTGGTAAAGAAGGAGGCAATTCAACCAAGTCTTGGTTGAATGGATTGAAAACTTAATTTTCCATGAAGAGTTGTTCTTTAGCGACCAAAATAGTATGGGCTACCCTCCATTTATAGGAAATAACTCTAGAATGGTGTAATACATTCAAGGTTGGTAGAAATATATAGGCAATGAATCCCTAGTAGGATGGTTTTATTAGAAAATTTAAGAAGATATTTTTGTTAGCTCAATTCTAGGTAGAGAAATTTGAGGAATCATCTACACTCCATTAGGGGGACCATGATTATGGAGTTGTACTAACAAAAAATTATAAAGATTTTAAAGTATGTATCAAAATATGAGGCTAAAGAGCACCTAAAGGTATAAAAGTTTATCTTAGGAGTGGATACTAAGATTAGAACCATAATAAATCTACTCAAATCCAAGATCTTATAGAAAGCATATGATCTTGCTCATCAAGAATAAGCCAATTTTTAGATAATGAAATCCTCATTCAATTATGGTGGATTGATAGAAGAATATCAATAGAAACTTAGAAAAATAAAGACTGTTGGGTTCATGAAATTGGAACATGATCAAAATAAAAAGAACAAAGGGAACCCAAATTTGAAAAAAAATAACGATGGGAAATAAGGAAATCATAAGAATAAATTCCAAAAAGGAATAATAATTCTAATATTTAGAGATAAATATATCCAACATACGAAAATGGAACAAAGGTGAAAATAAAAGAAAGAATCCAAGGATCCAAAGGATATTGCTACAATTATTGGGGTCCACATTATACGATTAGGTGTCCATAATTACTAGAATCAAGTAACAAGGTTGAGTAATAAGCCCGCTAAATTTATTTGTCATATGAACATACAATTAAAATTAAGCTCATTCACGTAAAATACTATAAATAAACAAAAATACATAAAATAGTATAATAAAACTATGCAAAAAATAATTACAAAATTGAAAAAATCTCACAAATAATTCATTATCATAGGCATCTTCAATGGGACAACCTCCTTCAATATTTCATTAGCTTGTAAAAATATACATTCGTACATGTCTCCATGTCTTTTAAATAAAAACATCATGCAACCCTAACCCTAAGCTCAAGAGTTGGCTTACATGCAAAATGCCACTCGAGCTAGAATATTCTACCAAACATCGGTTGCATTCTTGATAATGGTTACATGAAATGTCCCCACTTGTTTGGAGGCATTACTTGCCATATACCATTACAAAATAATTATAAAATACATTATAAGAGGATCCCCATGTTGGATGTATTTCATTACATAATTAATTGAGAATTACAAAAATAAGGTTAGGATGGGATCCTAACATGTCCTTCCCATTCAAAAAGCTTGTCTTAAAATTATATGAGAGAACTCATGCTAGAGCTAGTGGACAGACTCCCATATAGCATATTTTGATTGTAGACCATACCATTGAATAATAACCTCTATAATGTATTGGTTGCAAAGAGTGCATGTCCTACGATCCAAAAATTGTTGAAGATCGAGTAAGATAGAACCTTATTCATCCAATTATAGGAAGGTATATTGAACCTATGATTTATTTTCCACCACCTTATTAAGAGAGGATACATGAAAAATAGGGTGGATCTTGGATATCAATGATAGATCCAACTTGTAGGTCATAGAACCAATCTACTATAGAACTTGGTAGAACCCATAGTACTTGGTTGCAAGTTTTTGGCACCTAAACATTTTAAGGGATAACTATATGTACAACTACAAATTAAGGAATACCATATCACCAACATCAAATATATGCTTAGAATGGTGTCAATCAGCTTATTGACACATCTAGTTTTTGGATGCTTCCAAATTCACTTTCAATTGATAAAAGACTTTGACATGTTGGTTGAGTGTAGTGTAAATTGTATGGACCTTGGAGCTATTTAGAAAGTGGAAGGAAGGTATGAGTAGAGTTCAACCATGGAATGATTCAAAAGAGGTGACCTTGATATCCATGTAATAAGAAATTTTATACCACCACTTGGCCAAGGGAAGCCACTTCAGTCATTGTGTAGGATGATCAGAGGTAAAGCAACAAAGGTAAGTCTCCAAATATTTATTGATAATATTATTCTAGCCATTAATTTGTGGATGGTATGCTAAAATTATTTTGAGATGAGTTCCTTGTATGTAGGATCACAATTAGACACAACAGTAGTGGGTATGCCATGAAGGTGGAAGATAAAATTGAGAAATATTTAGGCAACTATGGAGGTCATGTAAGGATGGGAGAGGGAAAAAAATAAGCATCTTTGAAAGACTATCTCATACCATAAAAATAATTGATTTGCCTCTAAACTTAGGTAACCCTTCAATAAAGTCCATGGATATATCTATCCAAATCTAGTTGATAATAGGTAATGGTTGTAGAGTTCCTAGAGAATGCACTATTTTTCTATTCATCCATTGACAGGTGTTGCAAGCTACCACAAAATTGTGTGTCCTTCTTCATATCATTACAATATAAATTGTGCTTAATTCATTCATATGTTTTTAGGAACTTTGAATGGCCTATCATGGGGAAGCATGTATTTTCTTCATGATAAGTTCTTGAAGAGGATATATCTAAGGAACAAAAAGGCATTGGTGGTAGCATAAATCATGTCCATCACAAGTAAGCTCTATTCGAAGGGAGGCAACAAAATTTTATAATACTAATTCCTTAAGCACTTACTCATGAAGATAGTTTATCCATTGGGTAAAGGGTGAAGAAATATCACATAGCATACTATGAGCCTCAAATTTTCAAGAGAAGGCATCCAACATAATGTTCTCCATGCTCTTTTTATAAGTAATTTCATAATCATATCCCATAAGCTTGGAGACCAAATTATATTATTTAGGGGTGGTAACCCATTTATCTAATAAATATCTGAGACTTTGATGATCTATTTTAATGGATAAATAATTCTCATTGAGATAAGGTTACTAATGAGTGACCATATGTAAAATGGTAAGCATTTCCTTAGTATAAGTTGATTTTCCAAGATTGTGAGGAAAAAGCACTTTACTAGTGAAATCCAAGGGCCACCCTTCTTGCATCAACACTACAACAATACCATTTCTTAAAGCATCACTTTAAATTACAAAATGCTTAGAAAATTATGTATTTCTAAGACCAAAGTGGTTATCATAACATGCTTCAACTCAAGGAAGACATGTTCTGTTGGAAAAATCCAAGTAAAAGAATATTTTTTCCACATGGAAGTTAAGGGAGTGATAATTTTTCCATAATTGTAGATAAATTTATGATAATAGGCTATAAGGCCCAAAAATCCATGAATAGGTTTTAGAGTACGAGGTTTGGACCGCTCTTGAACCATCTAAATATTCCGAAGGTCAAATTTAACACCATATTTGGTGATAATTTGTCCCACATATTCCACTTTTATCAACCCAAAATAACACTTTGACATCTTAGCATAAATTTGATGTTGTGCCAGTAGTTGTATAGTCTGATTAAAAATATCATCAAAGAAAATAAGAATGAATTTACAAAGAAAGGGATTAAAAATGTTGTTCATGAGAATTTGAAATATGGAAGGTGCATTGGTTAAGAAAAATGGCATCCCCAAGAATTCATAATGATCATAATGAGTATGGAATATTTTGGTAATATATTCATCCTTAAGTTAGATCTGATGGTACCTAGAGCAAAGATCTAATTTGAAGAAAAACATAGTCCCATGTAACTCATCCAGTAATTCATCCACCATAAAAATAGGAAACTTATCCTTAATGGTGAGTTTATTAAACTCACAAAATGCAATGCATAAGCACCATGATCCATATTTACTTTACACCAACAAGATAGAATAAGAATAAGGGTTGTTAGTTGGGTGAATAAATTCAAATTTTAACAATTCCTATACTAACTTCTCAATATTTGATTTAAGGGAATGAAGGTATTGGTATGGCCTAATTTTAGATAGTACTCTACCAGGTACCAATGGAATGGCATGGCCATGTGATCAACGTGGTGGAAATCTGTTGGTTTGGCAAAAATTGCATTGTGCCTTGTTAGAACAAGTTACAAATATTGATGAATTTGGTCCACTTTTGTAGTATGGATGGATTGTAAATATCTATGCAATGACCTCACAAGAATATTTTTTCAATAATTTATCCATATGGTTTGAGCTAATAATCTAAAGAGGCCCTAATTTTGAACCCTAAAGAGTGTAATATTATCTATTTTTTGAAAATTGCATCCATAATTCTATAAAATTCCATGAGATTGTGCCCAAAGTACCCAACCATTTCACTCCTAACACAATTTTACATCCCCCTAATTGAAGAGAAAAAAATATTGTTTGAGCTCATAATCCCCTAATTTCAATTTAACATTATGATATTTATCTTTGCAAGGTAAGGTCCCTCCATATACCACCATAACCTCAAAGGAATTGCATGTGTGTATGTAACAATTAGTTTGCTTAACAATTTGGGGATCAAAAAAATTGTATGTACTACATGAATCAATAAGGATTGTAAGGCATTGGCCTTTGAAAAACCTATAAATTTCATGGTATATGGAGTGGTAACCCCTGTTAGTGCGTGGACCAATTTTTTTGCCTAGGGTTCTTCATGTACTTTCGTGAGATGCCTTTGAAAAACCTATAAATTTCATATTGAGATTGTGTTTCAGTTGATTCTACTTCATCATCATTGTGGTCACTACTTATAGGGTCCTCTACATCTATCAGGAACAACTTATTTTGGGCACACCTATACCCTTTAACATATTTTTAATCACAATTGTAGCACAATGAGCATCTACTTCCTTGGTGGTCAGGAATTTTGAGGGGATATATTTGTTTTCATTATTGTTTGTCAAATTAGGAGGAAAATAGGGTTTGGTTGATGGAAATTTAGGTATCCTCCTTTGGGCTAAAACATTTGATTTGGCCAACTATGCTAGGCTTATATCATACATAATTATTATGGGTTAAACATATTAAACTTATCTTGAAGATCATACCTTAAACCACTAATGAAACAACTCATAAAAAACCCTTCACTCAATCCTTTGATTTACCTAGCTATTTTTTCAAATTTGACTTGGTAGTCTCAAACTATATAAGTTTATCTCAACTTTGTAAATGCTCCTTGAAAATCAGCATATGCACCAAGAATAAAGTGAGTGAGTAGTTGTGATTCAAAATTTTACCAAGAAGTATTAGTAATGGTATTTCAAAACCATTGGTACCACTATAAAGCTTTCAATTCAATATTGAAAGAAGCCATCTTGATCCAGTAAAATTTATGGATATTATGGAGTTGAAAGAATTCATAAAAATGACATAACCATCCATCTATATATTTCCTATTGAACTTTGAAAAGTCTAATTTAGGCATATTGAAGGTGGTATCATTGTCAAAGTTAAAGTGAAAACCATCTGGTTCCTTATGGGATCCTTTTACTCACCTTGATTATTTAGTATCATGATACTCAAAAACTTGTGGATCATTTTGAAGCTTAGACTCAACTTCATGAATTTGATCTTGAATTTCTAATTGGAGGTAATATAGTCACTTATTAAGAGTGCAATGTCTTCTTGTATTGATTGATTGTCATGGATAAGGATACTAAGTTGTTTGGTGATGGGATCAAGCAATGAGGTGGCATGTTCCATATATTTTTGGTGTCCATAATACCAAAAACCATTTTGGTAAGATTTGAACAAACAACCCAACCGCGGCCACCCCCCCTTTTTCTGTGCCCCCCCCCCCCCCCCCCCCCCCGCCTACCCCCCCCCACCCCCCCCCCCCACCACCCCCCCCCCCCCACACCACCCAGAAGCAGACAAACAAAACCGAAAAAGCCCCCCCCCCCCGCGCCCCGCCCCGCCCCGCCCCAAAAAAAAAATACTATAAATAAATAGAAATACATGAAATAACAAAATAACACTATATAGAAAGTAATTGTGAAATTGAAATAATCTCACAAATAACTTAGTATTGTAGACCTATTCGAGGGAGCAACCTCCTTCAATATTTTATCAGCTTACAAAAAGATACATTCGTACATGGATATGTGTATTTTAAAGAAAAAATTCATGTAACCCTAAATCTAAGCTCAAGAGTTTGATTACATGAAAAATGCCACTTGAGCTAGAATATTCTAGCAAACATCAATTACATTCTTGATAACAATTACATGACCCTACTTGTCTAGGTGCCTTACTTGCCACATACCACTATAAAAGTATTACAAAATACATTATAAGGGGATCCCCATGTTGGATGTGGGTCATTACATAATTAATTGAGAATTACAAAAATAAGGTTAGGATGGAGTCCTAACAAAAAATAAAATCTTGGATGGACATACAACTCCCTTCTTATTGAATGATCCATTAAAGTAGTATAATTGAATTGATGAGGCATCCTTACAATCTATAAATATTTTTAGATTTTTTCTTCTAAGACATTAGTAATCCTTTGTGGAATTAAATTAGGAAGAATACAATCTATGTATACTATGATATTTGTCTTTCTAAGTCATTAAGAAGCCTCAGTAAAATTAAATTAGGAAGAATAATACCATCAATTAAGGATTCGTGAGAAGGATACTCCCAAGACAAATTTTAAGACCAAATATGAGCATTATGAGTTCATAGTATTGCCATTTGGGCTAACAAATATACTAGTTGGATTTATGAATCTGATGAACAGTGTGTTCAGAAAGTATCTGGATCACTTTGTACTAATATTTTAAGAAGATAACTTGATATACTCGTATAGTAGGAAATACCATAATCAACATTTATGTATAGTGCTAGAGGTACTAAGCAAGAATTAACTTTATGGAGACATATCCAAGTGTGACTTTTATGTCCATCAAGTGCAATATTTGGGGTATATCATATCTAAAAATGGGATTTTTATTGATCCTAAGAAATTTGAAGCCACTTTGAGTTGGCCTGCACCCACTAATGTGTTCTAAGTGATGAGCTTCATGAGAATCACTAGATACTATATGCATTTTATGGACTATTCAAAAATTGTCTATTCTATCACTAACCTTCAAAAGGGGAAAGAGTTCAAATGGATAGATAAGTGTGAAACCATATTTGAAAATCTAAATAAAAAAGATTACTACAACATCTATTATTAATATACTCGATCCACAAAGGAATTTTATAGTGTGTACAGATGCTTCATTAGAATATTTTGGAGGGGTATTATATCAAGATGAATTTGACATGGCATATGAGTAAAAAAAACTCAAGAAACATTAGGTAAATTATTCTATACATGATCTAGAGTTAGCAAAAGTTGTGCATGTTTTCAAGAACTAAAGAAAATATCTATTAGAAAAATATTTTGAGCTAAGGACAAACCATTAGAGTTTAATATAAATATTTACTCAACCTATGTTAAGAAAAAATGATGGGTACAATTCCTAGCATAATATAATTTTGGTATTGAATATATAAGAGGAGAAGAGAATAGGTTTGCAGACATCTTCATTAGAATAATTCACATAGTAGCATGGATCCAAATCCATGTAGACCTGATAGACAATTTTAGATAAATGTAGTTACAATATTAGTATTGCATTGATATTTGAGTGAAAATGGAGAGAAATCTTGAAAAAAATAAGGATTTTAGCATAAAATATAGTTTTTTATGTTTTAGATATAGGGTTGTCATACCCAAAATCAATGATTTAAGGAGGTTAATTATGAAATACGCACAAAGATCTCCTTACTATGCTCACCTTGGAGGGGAAAAAATGAGAGAACATGAAAAGGACTTTTTATTGATCAAGAGTGAAAAAGGATATCACTAATTTGATTGCTAGATTCTTAGAATATCAAAAGGTTAAACTTGAACATAGATATCCAATAAGTAAATTAAACCCAAATGATATACCAATGCAAAAATTTTATATTATAACTATGTATTTCATTGTACCAAATATTTTTAGAGAGATGGAGTAACAGCTCAAATTTATCAAGTAGATACTTAAGTAATCGATCACCAAAAGAGCTATGATATGAAAATATCACCGATAGAATTATATGTGGGAGATAGAGTTTTCTTAAGAGTTAGACCCATAAAAGTGCCATCAAGTCAACTAAGTCTGACCCTTATTTTTTTAGGCCTTTTGAGATCATTGATAAGATAATTTCCAATAGCCTATAGACATGCCTTGCTACCCAACCTGTCAAAGATTCATGATACTTTCCACATATCCTTGCTTAGGAAATATGTTGTTGATATTACTCATGTTTATAATATCTCAAAATTATATATGGAAAACACCTCAATCATTTAATTGATTCCAATTAATATTTTAGGTTTTCATTCCAAGTTTGTGAGGAAACAAATGTTAGATCAATGTAAGGTCTAGAAGGACCACTATTATGAACAATGTGTTACTTAGGAATATGTTGAGGATATGAGAAAGCAATTCCCATATTTATTTAAATGAAATATATACTTTTATTGTAGGAAACACTTAGGACTATGTTTAATCCAAGAGAGGAGTATGTCATGGCCCTCCTTGGCAAGACTTATCATTGATAGTGAATATGTACAAATGTGTGGTTTTTCAATGCTTAATATTATTTATAATATTAAGATAAATGGTAATTTGTATTTTATATATTTTTTTATATATTATGCTATAATATGGTACTTTTGATAATCTATATGGTTGTAGGACCAAGTACTCTCATGGGTGGATTGATAGGGAATGACCACCAAAATCAAGAAATTAAAAAAAAAAGACGAAATGATGATAGAAAAAATAATCTATGATAGTGCTAGGGTAAATTGGTAGCCTCATATAGTTGCATTCATGGATGCATGTTTGGTATAACTTACACCATTTATCGAGAAGTTGCTTGAGCAATAGAATCATCTTTAGTAGTTAGGATGACTTGAAAAACATCATAGATCCTAATACTCAAAGATAAAAGGTGGTGTAATATGATTACTTAATGTTGTGAATTACCTTTGTTATACGTGGAATTAGTAAATGGTTATCACAAATTTGCTTATACTTAATTCTAGAAAATATATCATGAATGTATGTTTCTTTCAAAAAATAGATATTAATAGTTATTAAGTACTATTAATATATTAATGTTAAATGTTAGTTTAAACATTTAGTATAGGGTAAATTAATTGAGAAAGTTAACCAATTTCTATGTTTTCTTAGATTCTCATTAAAGAGATACTGAAAATAAATTAATAATATTGTAAACAAAGGAAATTATGATATACACCTTTAATACCTTGTAAAAAATATTTTAATTATTGAAAAGGCTCAATAATGTTGTGAGTAAATGAAATCATGGTTTACACATTTAATACCTTGTAAAAAGGTGTTTTAATTATTAAACAGGTTAGGATGCGGGTGATGATATGTGAACATCCTTAACTTTGCAAATAGAAAATGTGAAAAATAATTGTAGAAAAAATTATGGGGAAGTTGGTATAATCGGATGAGCAATTTAATTTAAGCATTCTCAGAGCTTTGAAAGAAAAACTAGAGCATGGAAAGAGAAACATGGATGAATTATATATAAGAAGATGAAACCTTGGAGGGAACAGGAATAGATTTAGAAGTATTACCAAATTCAGGTAATAACACCAAAGAAGAGGTATATTTCTTAATATAGAGTCTTCTAATAAAAATAAAATAAAAAGACATTGTGAAAATGTAAAACAATTGATTGAAAAACAATAGAAATGTTCTCTACTATTTGTGTATGTGGTTATCCTTTACACTTCGAGCAAGGGTTTTTGTTTGAAGTGTATGTAGACAAGGAATAATTACTCCATGTTCCATATGCTCAAAATGACTATTGTTATATTTTTGCCACCAATGTATTATAATATTTTTGATAATAGCTTATGTTATTTATGGTAAAAACAATGGGTGTAAAACTAGGCAATCCAACTAGGGTTTGTAGAGAATTCTAATACTAAGAACCTAAAGCAAAATTTCCACATCTCTAGAGTATTAAAAAAGAATGATCAATCCTTACAGGTCTTAAGTTAAAAAGGATTGTCACTGAGAAACTAGTTACCAATTTTATTTTTTAAATTTATATTGTACTCACCTGGTTTGGATTAAGGTATGTGGGCTCCATTGTTTAGATGGTACTCTTGGAGATAAAATTGACTCAACATTAGATACCCCTAAATTTGAAATTTTTGGTTTCAATGTTTTCACCCAAATTGTTGGTCTTTGTTGCATCCAAATTTTTGAAAAATTTGGTCTTCTAATTTTTGCCACAAAATGATGTTCGAAATTGTCCATTCAATTTTTAGTCCATGGTAAAAAATTTATAATCCTTGCTTAAATAATTGGAGGTCAAATCTTAAGTTCTAGAAGAGGTTATCTTGGATGGATAAAGGGTCAACACTTTTAAATAATAAATTACATTAAGGTATTCTCCCAATTTTGACCATCTTTCCCTAAGTAAAAAGATTAAATCATTTGAAAACTAAGGTCTGATCCTTTATAGTCAAAAAGTCAACCAATGTGAAGAATCCAATTACCAAGGAAGATCCCCCTAAATGTTTGGTCCCTAAGAAAATCATCCTTTCCTAAGCCAAAGGAAATAATATTTCTAAATCCTAAGGTTTAATAAAAATTAAATGATCAAATAAGGGTATGTGCCCCCTTTGTGGTAAAACCCATGCAACTCCTTTAATCTGGATTGACGCACACGATCCCCCAAGATTTGGATCGATGTGCACTCATGAATGACTCATAGGTTAAAACAATAATGCCATGGTCTAAATCTATATAATATAAATTCTAAGACAAATAAAATGTTAATAACCTTATAAAGACCCAAAGTGAGGGTCATGTACCCCTTTGGTTAAATATTGGGCAAATCGCATGATCTAAATGGCAGAGCTTGAATCTTAGTTAATCCTATGGAGAGCACCCGCTAAGTTATCCAAACATTAAAATCCAAAATCTAATATAGGTTATAACATAAGGTTTCATGTAAATTAAAAATGAGGGTAACACACCCATTTTAGATAAATATCATGCATCTTGCAGATCTAAATGGTAGCACGTGATCCCCATTTGATCCAATGACAAGCGCTCACCGAAGTGGTTGGACGATAACAATCAAATATCCATAAACTAAAGTCAAAGCATGTTAAAGCAAAGCTAATTATGATTAACAAGGGTTCTAAATGCATAATAAATGATTCCCCCTTGGGGTAAAAATCTTGTAGCTCTAATATCTTGATGGTAGAACTCACTCCCACCTATATCCGATGAGGTGTGCTCCTAAATATGCCCGAAGGTTAATACACAAGGTTTTATCAGATAATTAATCAAAGGTTTTATTAAGAATTAATCTTCATGCATAATCATGATTAATGAGGGTCTAATACATTGATGATGACCCCCCTTCTTTTTAGTTAACTCGCATGCATATCTAAGGAATTCATTGAGTGCACATGGCTAAAGTCTAATCCAATGATGAACACTCGGGGAAGTAATCACTTTTTAAAGTGCTTGTGGTTTAATAAAAAACTATTAAAGGTTTTAATCACTGATCAATTTTAATAAATCTGGATTATGTGTGGGTTTAATATATTCCTAAATATTTCCCCCTTTTAGATAATAGTATGTCATGAGTTTTAAAGTTTGGGATTAAGTTTTTAAATCAATTTATTGTAAACCTAATGTTTTTGACCTAATGTTTGAGGTTAATATAATTAATTATGTGATTATATGTATATCGTTGGACTAACGACCTTGTAGGTTTCAGGATCTTGATGACAATGTGTAAGGTGAACTAAATCTAATGATAAACACTCTCCTAGGTGCTCAAATTTTAACTGGTAAATGTTTTGCCTAGATGCCTTAATTCTTGATTAACCATTGATTAATTTTAAGATAATCAAGTTTAGGCAAGGGTCTAATACATTGTAAATTTTCCCCCTTTTGGACTAATCAACATGTAGTTTGATAAATCTTGACGGGAACACACCTTCTTGAGCAGATCTAATGATGAGAATTTTGAGTGGTGATTAGTTTTTAATATCATGGTAGATTTAGAGATAACCCCTTTGTAGGACCAAGGTGGCAAAACATTTATAAGACATTTCTCATGAAATCCACAATTAACCACATTCTTAATACCATGTCATAAGGATGTGCAGTATGATAAGCAATGAAAATGTTGTAAATGATTGAAGGGACATAAAGTCCTCATGGATTTATAGGCCTAGGAATATGGCATACCATAGCTATCCAATTTTAAAAATAACGCAATAGTAGACATCTATTGGTTGAATTCAAAAGGTTACTGGTAAAACTAAATTAATTATACTCCATGCAAGATTGATGAGACCACTAAGAAAAATGAACTCATTAGATTAATAATCATAAGAACTTACAATTATTTTATAGCACTCCAATTGTTTTGAAATCTCTACTATTATGGAATCTTACTTGCTCCTACTATGTCTGAAAACACTCTAAACAATTCCCTATATGCTCTCACAAAAAAACTAATTTCCTCTCAAATAGTAAAGTTGGTGCAACTATATTTAAATGAATGCTAAATATTTAGAACCTAGATACTTTAGGGAAGATACTCTAAAGTATGCTATAGAGTCCAACATTCTCCCTCTTAAAATTGAGAGGACTTACTAGATAGTCTCTCAGCTTTATATACTGAGCTTTCACAACTCCTTTGGTGAAGATGTATGCTATGTTATCCAAAGTGCTGCAATGTCATATCTCAATCTCTTGTTTCTCCACCATGTATCGAATGAAGTGATACTTCATATCAAAATGCTTTTACCTATTGTGGTTGATAGGATTATGTTCCAATTGAATGACACTCATATTGTCACAATACAATCTGGTAGGACCACTTTGTCTTTCTCCTATTTCAAGTATTTTTCTCAACCATAAAGGTTGGGTACTAGCATTTGTGATTGCTATGTACTCAGCTTCAATAGATGATAATGCTAAAACAGTCTGCTTTTTAGAACTCCAAGTAATTAGTCTTGACCCAAGAATAAAAACAATTCCCTAAAGTAGATTTTCTATCATCTATATTGCTGCCCCAATCACTATCACTAAAGCCAACTAATTTTACAGAATTATATTTGTGGTAATATATCCCAAAATTTAATGTTCCCTTTACGTATCTCAAAATTCTTTTAGTTTCTTATGGATGAGGTTTAGATGGATCAGCCATATACCTTGAAACAAGAGAAATAGCATATTGAATATCTAGCCTTGTGTTGGTGAGGAACATTAGACTCCCAACCATGATCCTGTAAGTGGTCACATCAACTTTTGGTGCTCCATCTTCTTTGCTCAATTGGATCCCATGACCCGTTGGAGTTGCAACAGATTTGCATTGCTCCATAGCAAATTTCTTTATCATATCTTGACCATATTTGTGTTGACATATGAATATCCCTTTACCTATTTGATGTAATTTCATGCCTAGGAAATAATGCGTCAAGCCTAGATCTTTCATTTCAAATTATTTCATCATGGAGTTTTTGAACTCCTTATTCATATTAGCACTACTACCCATGAATATTAGATCATCCACATATAAACACACAATAAAAATGTATTTACCTTGTTTCATGTAGTAGAGAGTAGGTTCACTTTTGCTCTGAGTGAATCCATACTTTTAAAAGTAGCCATCAATTCATGAATACCATGCTCTTGATGCTTTCTTGAGGCCATACAGTGCTTTCTTAAGTTTATAGACAAGGTTCTCCTTACCTTGTTCTTCAAATACTTGAGGTTGTTGCACAAAATATCTTCATTCAAGTACCCATTAATAAAGGCACTTTTAACATCCACGTGCTGAATTTTCCACCCTTTGTGGGTAGACAAAGAAAGGACTAATCTTATGGTCTCCTGTCTAGCTACAGGAGCAAAGGTCTCCTCATAGTCAATCCCATACTTCTGAGAAAACCCTTTTGCTACTAGTATTTCTTTGTGTCTTTCAATGCTCCCATAAGCATTGAACTTGGTCTTGTAGACGCATTTACATCCAACATATTTCTTACCTTTAGGAAGCTCCACTAGCTCCCAAGTATCATTATTATTTATAGAGGTCATTTCCTCTTTCATTGCTTGTTGCCATACATCATGAACACATGCTTTTTCATAACTATATAGCTCTAGCTCTACACTAGTAATTAAAGCATAATTCACTACATCTCTCTTAGGCTCTTGGGATTCATCATCACCATACATATACAGATTTTCAAATCTTTTCAAAACTGCATTCATTTCACTAGCTTGACTTCTAGTGTATCTTTTCTGGAAATTCTTATCCAACATTTGAAAATATGGATGGTGCTGAAGTTTTCTCTTACCTCTAGATCTAGAATCAATATACATTGGTAAAGAACTTATTTATATTTATGGATAAGGACTTGGAGTAGTATCTGTTGTACTTGAAGTAGTACTCATACTTGGGCTTGGAGGAGGACTTTCTTTGTTGTTTTTAGGCTGCACTTGTTGCACTTGAGAAGAACTTGCTTCATGAGATCCATCATAAAAACAGTTTTTGATGACCCCATTCTACCCTTTCATCAAAAATTACATCCATAGAGAGTACAATTTTATGTGTTTTGGTATTGTAGAGCCTATATGCTTTGGAATACTCACAATATCCAAAAAAAATACATGCTTGAATTTTGGGGTCAAGTTTATTTCTTTGCTCATAAGGAATGTGGGCATATGCAAGACAACCAAAAACTTTAAAGTGTTTTACATTTGGATTTTTGCCATACCATCCTTCATAAGGAGTAATCCCATATAAACTATAAGTAGGACTCCTATTCAAAATGTAAATACTAGTTCTTACAGCTTTAGCCTAATACATGTTACTTAGATGTTTATTTTGAAGCATTTATCTAGCCATTTCTACTATAATGTGGTTCTTTCTTTCAGCCACACCATTTTTTGGTGGTGTATAGGAAGTTTTGAATTACCTTTTGATCCCACAATCTTTACAAAATTTTAGAAATGCATTAGATGAATAGTCTCCTCCTCTATCTGTCCTTAGACTCTTTACAACAAACTCACTTTTATTCTCTTATTTTTTAAATATATGAAAAAATAAAAAGCTTCATCTTTAGTTTTCAAAAAATAAATCCAACACATCCTAGAGAAATCATAAATGAAAGTGAGAAAGTAAGAGTTGTTACCAATGCTTTTGGTTTGCATTGGACCACAAATGTCCGAATACACCAATTTTAGTAGATGGCTTTCTCTCCATGCTTGTCCCTTTGGAAAATTTGATCTTGAGTGCTTTCCCAAAGCACATCCTTCACACACCTCCTTGTGTTCTTCAACTCTTGGAAGTCCACTCACCATAGCTTGAGAAGTCAACAACTTCAAGCTTGCAAAATTAAGATGACCAAATCTCAAGTGCCAAAGCACACTTGGATTAGAAATAGCTACACTAGAAAATTGAGCACCTCCTTGTTCTCCAAAATTAAGAGGAAACAACCTATTTGTTGTCATAGGTACTTGTGTAACAACTCTATTACAATTTTTTTTATCAAAAATTACACATTTTATTTCATCAAAAATAAGCCTATAGTTCTTCTCCATCATTTGTCCAACACTAAGCAAATTATGTTGGAGTTTAGGTGTGTAATAGATGTCATTTACCTTATTGGTGCCTTCTTTTGTTGGAACCTCCATGGCTCACATGCCTTCAACTTGTAGTGTTTTGTCATCTCCCAATTTGATCTTTGATTTGTAGGAGGAATCCATTGTAGCAAAGAGCTCCTATTTGCCACTCATGTGATTGGAACAACCAATATCTAGAATCTAAGTTTCACTGAGATTGGAATATGATTTTCCATAAGATAGAAATAAATTTGAAGTTCCTTCATCTTCTCCATAGTTTCCATATTGACCTCTCCCTTCTTGAGAAGTCTTGGACCAACGATCTCTAAAAAAGTGACCAACCTTGCCACAATTGTAACAAGATTTCTTTGATCTGTTACCTCCTCTTCCTTTATTGCCACATATTACTTGATTTCCACTTCTTGAGCTACTTATTACTTTACCTATCCTTTGTCCTCTTCCTTGGCCTCTTAACTGACCTCTTTATTCACCCTACTTGGATGAGAATGCTTTGTCATCACCTCCATAGCTTGTTGATGTAGAACCCTGTAATATTTCTTCATGAGACATCAAAGAACCAATTAGAGCATCAAAAGAGAGTTTAGAAAGATATTTTGACTCCTCAATAATAATAGCTATATGGTTCCATTTATGAAGAAGTGTTCTCAACACTTTCTTCACCACTACTTCAGTTTTGATGTCTTCTCCAAGGGTTTGCATTTTGTTTACAATGGATTTCACTCTAATACAATAATCACCTACATTTTCATCATTTTGCATTTTTAGATTTTCAAAATCCCTCTTCAAGGTTTGAAGCCTCACTTGCTTCACCTGATCACTACCTTGATAGCTATATTTCAAGGCTTTCCATGCATCTTGGGCTGATAAACAAGAAGCAATCCTTGGAAATATGCTCTTCTCCAAAGCAGCTTGAAGATGATAGAGGGCAGATGAATTCTTCTTTTGGGCATCCTTTTTGTTGGTTTTATCTTTTGTACTCAAGGTTTTCCAATATACAGGTTCTGCATAACCTTATTTAACTATATCCCATAGCCCTTTTCTAATAAGTAAGGTCATCATCTTGATGGACCACTACTTGTAATCTAACCCATTAAATTTAGGAATGGGAAGATTGTTATTGGCATCCATTGATGCTACTCAAAAAATATTTGGAATAATTTAGATAGCTTCTAATACAATATTTTTGCAATAAATAGTAGTAGAAGATATTATTTTACTCAATTGACTCAACCTTCTAAGTCAAACTCTCATAATTAACCTCTGTTGCAAAAATACATGCTTTTTTTTTATTTACCAAAGTCTCAAGCACCAAATTTATCATAAATCAGCCAATACTGATTGAAAAAAATAAAAAAAATTTCTATAGAATTTTGATATATGTATCTGAAAATCCACTAAATTTCAGAAGCAAATTCATACAAATGAGAAATATGTGATCAATTTACTTTTTCCCTTTCTAGATATTAGAGTGTTTTTGAGACAACCTCAATGTTTTTCACATAAATCAATCTATACAGCTCCAAATTTTTTTAAAATTACACTCTGTATTACTAAGAAAATAATATGAAAACCCTCTAAATTTTAGAAGAAAATTCACAAATGTGAAAAATATGTGATCATTTAATTTTTCCCTTTTTATCACAATTCTGGATCTAGGATTTTTTGAAGAAAAAATCAATATTCACACAAATTGATCAATACAGATCCAAATGACTTGAAATTTAATATAAATTGTTATTGTATCTAAATAATATTTCTACCAAAATTTTAGAATAAAATTCCCTTCATTCCACCTTATACAACCATTTTATTTCAAAACTCAAAATTCTAATAAAATCAGCAAATGAGCTCCAAATTACTTGAAAGTTTAACTGTGTCCTCTTGATGAAAATTCTCTAAAAACTCTCAAAATTTCATCAAAAAACACCTCAGGATGTGTGAGATATGAATTTTTTATTCAATATCTTCCTTGCAACTATACTGAGTGTTGGCCACTTGAGTTTCTCTAACAAAGTGCGTGCTTCATATCTCTTCATGCCACTCTCCACAGGTTTTGATCCATCTGAGAAAACTTGCTTTGATACCAAAATGATAAAAATGGACTCATTATATTAATAATCATAATAACTTACAATGCTTTTACAACACTCAAATTGTTTTGAAATGTCTACTATTATGGAACCTTACTTGCTCCTACTATGTTTAGAAACACTCTAAACAATTCCCTATATGCTCTCACAACAAAACTGATTTTCTCTCAAATAGTAAAGTTGGTGCAACTATATTTAAATTAATGCTAAATATTTAAAACTTAGATACTTTATGGAAGATACTCTAAAGTATGCTCTAGAGTCCAAAAACCACTCCACTCTTAAGTACTTAAACCCCCACTCTTGAACATCACTGCCACCCTAGTTATCTTAAGTGAGAATTCAAAAAGCAAAAAATTAGGGGAAAATTTAGGAGTGTGTATTTCTATGAATTGAAGTGTTTTCTAGCCACCTGGGGAGTTGCCTTCATTCCAAAGGATACTAAAGAGGCAATAATATTTGTCATCGACTAGTCATCATATGTTGAGATCACTAGAGAAGTAGCTACTGGAATAGGACTATATAATTTCTCTAAAATATTTGGTCCAAACAAGAAGCTCATGTTGGCCCAACAATATGAAATTGAAAAAACTTATATTCTAAGCTTTACACCCACCATGGATAATTTGCAATGTGACATGTGGCTGCTAGTTGAATTGTTCTTTAAGTCCTAAATATCACAAAACCAAGGTGTTCCTAGGAGCAATCAATGGACTAAAAACATAGGGAATATAATATTTACTAGAGTATACTACTCTTCAGACATAATGACATGGCTAGTAGTGGTCTATGATGAGAACGCCAAAAATATCCAAGACAACAAAGATTGGTCAGTGTTTGGCATCATGACCAAGTGCATCCAAAGAGTGTTCAACTTGATGGCTTCAAACACACCATTGCTTCTTCAGGTAATTGAGAGATAGTCCTATATGTTACCTAAGAAGTTTTCAAAACCTTTTTTGAACCATATGAGCTTGTACAATATAAATTTCCCATTCGAAATATTGCTTTCAAACCCTAGGTTAGATATTTTTATGATATGATTAAATATCATTTTGGGAGTTAAATAACTCATTGTAGTAGGAATAAATGTTTTGTACCTAGTAGCATAGAGTAACAGGAGTACAAATCCCCCCATCTATGCCTAGGAAGAAGAATTGAGCAGGCAAATGCACTCACAACTAACAGAGTTGAAGAAAGTAGTTTTAGAGCAAAGGAGAGTAATGCCCCCATTCTCCCATTACTCAATCCTCATGCACTTGATAGTAGGATAGTTAGGTGACCAAAGTAAAGAGAGGCTAGGAGCCACTAGGAGTCCCTATATTCATAATAGGTTCTTGAAGATGCATGAAGGATGTTCTCACTTGGGGTGGTTTTGTGACAATTTCATGGTGAAGATTCACTAGATTCTAATAGGATACTTCCCTAAAATAATGGTACCTAGAGTCAAATCCTTCCTTAAAAAGGAATAGATATGGGATTACCGATCTCTAAATATTTTACATACATTAGACTTTATGGGATAAATATTATCTCTAAGTTGTTACCCATGTACTACCCCCTCTCTTTGGCTGCCCTAGAACTTGTGAGATAGGTTGCAAAAGAGGCCAAAATGAGATCAGTAAAGAAGCATGGCAAGGTCCCTTGGCTCAATGTTCCATGTAATTTTGGGCATTAAACCTTTTTAGGATATCTAGCCATGTTCAGTGGTATGTATGTTCAAAATGGGTAGATTGATGATCAAATCAAGAATGAGGAAAGAAACCTGCTATTAGAGTTTCACAACATTATGACTTTTGAAGAAACCTTTTGGTAGTAGAAATACAGATCTATTTGGCTTGAGGAAGGAGATTCCACCACAAAAATTTTCCATGCCTCTACATTGGAAAACAAAAGCACAAAAATAAGCAAGGATCTATTGAAGTATGATGGTACTTCCATAAAAGATATCCATGAAATCAAAATGAGGCCATCTCCTATTTTATCTCTCTTCTTAGTTTTCCCAACCCATGTTCTGCCTTTGCAAAATATTCCATACATAATATTTCTTACTCCGTTTCTCCTACTATTAGTTCCAATTTGATTTACCTTTTTACTATGAAAGAGAATAAACAAGCCCTCTCCCTCATGGATCCTGATAAAGCATCTAGATCAGATGGTTTTCCTCCTAAATTTTTCTAAGCCTTTTGGGATATCATGGATCTTGATGTTTTTTCATCCATTAAGGAATTTTAATCATCCAAAACCATTCCTCACAAGTTCAATTCCACTTTTATCACCCTGATTCCCAAAGTACTTGTTTCCAAATCCATGGTAGATTTTAGACATGTTAGCCTCTACAAAGTGGTCTATAGAATCATTACCAAAGTGATAGCCAAAAAAATGGAGGACATCCTTCCCAACATCATTGATTCATTTCAAGGAAGTTCAGTGTAGGAAATATGCATTACTGATGGAATCATCACCATCCATGAAGCCTTGCACTCTACATATCAAAATAAGAAACCTAATTTTGTCCTCAAATTAGATATGAATAAATCCTATGATAGAGTCAATTGGGACTTCCATATTGTCATCCTTATCAAATTTTATTTCCATCTAGATTGGTTCAAACTCATTAAAGGATACATTTCTACTCCTTGGTTTTCTATCCTTATTAACGAGGCTACTACAGGTTATTTTTTGAGTTCTAGAGGTTTGAAGCAAGGAGATCCATTATCTCCCTTTCTCTTATTATTGTAGTGGAATCACTTGGAAGAACCCTAAAAGCTACTTGTAGAACATGGCTCATATTTGGAATTAGAGTTGCCTCATAGCTTGATATGGTGACACACAAACAGTTCATGGATGACTCCATAATTTTCACCTATACCTCTGTATTTAAATCTAAGGACATCAAATACATTATTTTCCTTTATGAAGAGGTTGTAGGTAAAAGGATCAATTTCTAGAAAAGCAAGGTCTATTTCCTCAACACTCCTCATAAACACAAAATCAAAATTACCCAAATATTGAATTGTTCTATGGCTTCCTTTCCTACCACCTACATAGGTCTCCCTCTATTTGTGGTAAGTCCCACCATTTCAATATGGAATAATGTGATAGAAATAACCCAAAGGAAACTTGTAGGATGGAAAAGAAACTTCCTCTCCCAAGTTGCAAAATCCACTCTCACATTGGTGTATCTTCAAAGCATCCTTGTCTACTTTCTTTCTATATTTAAGACCCCCACCTTAGTTTATACCTAAATAGAACAAATTCAAAAATATTTATTTTTATAGTATCAGAAAATAAAGAAATGTTTCATTTAGTGTCTTGGGAGAAAGTTTGCAAATCAAAAGCTCAAGGAGGAATCAGTCTTAGAAGAAAACATAAACTAAATATTACTCTTATGGCCAAACAAGCTTGGAGAATCATTTCTAATGTCAACACTGAACAGGTCACTATAGTAAAGATAAAATATTTGCAAAGAATTGACTTCCTTAATGAGATGGATCCTATCAATGGATCAAATTTTTGGAAATCCATAATTTATACTAGAAATATCTTGAGTAAAGGTCTAATATGGTAGTCAGGGAATGGAGAGAATATGAATTTTTGGCATGACAAGTGGATCAAAGGAGAACCACTTATTTAAGACCCTCATCTTTCTTTCCTAAAATATTTCAATGATTCCTTGATGGTACAAAAGGTTTATGACTTCATATCTCAGTCCAATAAATTCCACCCATGGAAACCTTTCATGTGTGAATCTCATCCTACTGAGTCTATCTCCTTGGAATCCCTTCTCAACACAATGGTCATACCCATAGACAACATCTAAGATTATTTTATTTTGGATCACATTGAGAGTGGGGAGTTCTCCATTAAATATGCATATCAACTCTTAACTTCACCCATTGAGACTTTGTTCCCATATCATATTGTGTGGCCTAAAAATCTTACTCCTAAAGTTTCATTTCTTTCTTGGTTGTCTATTCAAGATAAGATCCTCACCACTGAAAATTTTCTCAAAAGAGGTATCATTATCCCTAATTGGTGCCACATATGCAAGTCTTCTTGGGAATCCACATCATATTTTCTTGGACTGTGCCCTTTCATCTACCATCCTTGAAAACCTTTCACATTCCACATCCTTTGGACTAAACCCCAATTTGTTATTGATATATTTACTCATTTTTCTTCCCTTTATACAATTCCCACCTTAGTTCCATTTGGAAGTTTTACCTTCACCATTTACTTTGGAAAAATTGGCTTGATAGGAATAACAATTGTTTTTCAAATATTTGTAAGGACTCTTCGTCATTAACTAGCAAAATAATTTCCTATGCAAAGGAAAATGCTCAACTCATTTCTTCCACTAAAACCACTAGTTCTAGGTTTGAATCCTCCTTGCTTTATTCCTTGAATATATTACTAGAGGATTATCCACCCCCCACCCTTCCCAAGGATAAAATTAATACTAAGTGGATCCCTCCATTAATTGGTTGGATCAAATTGAGTTTTGATGGTTCTTCTTAAGGTAACCCAGGGAGAGCAGGTGCATGAGGTATTTTTAGATATCATAAAGGGGATGCCATATTAGCCTTCACTAAGTTTTTTGGATTTTAATACATCCATTATGTAGAGGCTAGATCCCTTTGTAGAGGGTTATATTTAATTAAGAATAATTGCAACAAGTTTATTATTAAAGGTGACTTACTCAACATCATCAATTATTTGAGGAATAGCAAAAATGCTTCATAGAAGGTTAAAAGTTATATCAAAGAAGAAAAGAAACTCATATCTCATAAGTAGGAGCCCATAATCCAACATGCCTTCAAAGAAGCAAACACAGTGGTTGACATGTTGGAAAACGAAGGGGTCAACCTCAATGGTTTTATTACTTGGTCTGATAACTTCCCTCAAGGAATCATTGATGCAATCAACAAAGAAAAAGCTTCCATTCCCCATGTTTGAAATTTATATAACCAACCTCAGTATGTCGAGCATGCTTATTGAGTCCACCTCAGACTTGCCTTTTCAATGTGCAACCTTTGTGGTATTATTGAATTAGCCATTACCACTATGAATTTTATATTGCATCCTTCCACATGAATTTTTCCATGTGGTCCCATTCACGAGGCCTTCCCCTTTCACTTACAAAACTTATCATGCATGATTTCCATCCTCATTATTTTCACTCCCATAACTATCACCATTTACTTGTCTACTTCTCCACTTTCCAAATAATGTTTTTGTTCATTTGAATTTCTCATGATTGGTAGGTTTTATATTGTGTCTTCATGTGTCACATGCAGTGTTAGTCCTCCTGCATGTTTTGTGATATCAAGAAGCTCTAGAAATCCCTTGATTTTTTTCTTCATGAGGCCAAATTTCCAAATCTATGCTCCTATACCCAAAGCATTCACTTCCCAACACTGATGTTTCTTGTTCCTATTTGGGCTTTGCTAAGCATGCTTAATATCAAATTTTTATTTTAGCTTGCCCATCCCCTTTTCAACTAGATTTTTCTCTAGTTATTTCTGTACATTAATATGTGTTACGTGGAACTAGACACACTAGAGATGGATGCCATTTTTGAGTCCATCCTCGATGAGAGGGGATATCTTCCTTTCCTTAGGATATTATTTGAAAATGACTATGATATAACCTTGGATTTACTCTGTATTTTGGATGGGGAAAGGTGGTTATTTAAGGTAGAGATTATGTCATGGATACCCAAATCCTTGCAAGAATTATAGGCCAACCCGTAACTAGTATAAATTTAAGGAGAGAGAAGCACAATTGGAAGGTGGAGATAAAGGAATTCCTAGATAAGTACAAAATTCTCAAGTTAGACATGTCTGGTATGCACAGGTATGACCTTCCTTCTCCATGAAATAGAGTAATGATACCCATTATATAGTACATTATGGTTGATGACCCTGATAAAGCCCTTTGTAGTTTTTATTTGGATTTTTTTAATCACTTTAGGGACATTAACATAATCAATGTACTTGAATTCCTCTTTCGTTCCATGAGCTACTCCATTGAGACTTGCTGGAAAAAGAAAAATTCTATGTTTTCTTCCCACTAAGGATTTTTCAAAATCATCTACAACCATTTCCTCATCCATTTCCCTGAAGGCTCCCTTGTCGATCCAATTCCTCCTACTGACCCACCCTAGAAACATTCTAGCCCCTTAAATATCATCCTTGAGGAATATGTTTCCATGAGCCCTATGTAGACCTCCTAACTAAGAAAATTATAGTGGTATATGATAGGGATGTTGATTGTTCCACAAGGAAGAAGGTCAAAATTGAGGAGTCTATTAGAACTACTAGATCCTTTGCTTACATCAAAATAAAATTAATATAGATTAAACATAAATTCCAAGATATGGTGTCCAATGATGATGACTGCGACAATCCTACTTCTTTTTTGCTTCAAAAAATCATTATTAAAATAATTTCCATTGCAATTTAATAATATGAGGAATTGTCGATCACCCTCAAGGAGATGTGCAATGCTCTAAACTTGTTTTTTCATGAAGCTTTATCTCTTGGGATTAATGATGAACCTAAGGTTTCTAAATCTAAAGTTAACCTCAAGGAAGTGGTGAAGGATGGTAGCAAGGATGTTGCCTAGGTGATGTTGCTAGGGATATTTTTGAGGATGTTGCTTTGGGTGACTTCAGGGCTATGTTTTGGGGGATTTGTTGATGGTGGTTTTTTGGGATGTGTTTCCTTGTTGGGTTTTACATGATGTATGCCTTGTTTCTTTACATTGGTCCTATTTGTAACATAATTTAATCTTGGTTTTAAAATAAGGTTTTGGGATTCCTTTCAAAACTTGTTTTAATGCAATTCAAATTATCAAAAAAATGAAGTGCAATGTGTGAAATGTAAAGAAAAAAATTTAATGTGTGCAATGCAATGTGAAACATGGAATGTGTGAAATGTAATCTTATTTTTGTGTATTATACATGTATATATACATATATAAATCACATTAAGCATAGAATACTCTCAAGTGTATGATACTAAGTGGTTCGGGATATTCAACTCCCTATAGACTAGAAAATCTATAAGTTTCTTGACCTACATTTTGAATGACAATGTATGGACCTAGACAATTAGCAATTAATTTATCATGAAGGTGAAGCAATGTATTATTATTTTGTTGATTCTATTTAAGAATAAGATATCCTACTTGGAATTCATGTATATGAACTTTAGCATTGTAAGAACACTTTAGGCAGCATTGATAAAATCATAAATGAACTAAAGTATTAAACCCTCTTTCATCAAGAAGCATGAGTTGGTCAAAATATACTTGTCCAGTAGTATTGTCATCTATGAATTACTGCAATGAGGGAATATCAAGCTCAAGTGGTATGATTGCTTTAGCTCCATAGACTAGTGAAAATGGTATTGCCTCAGTAGACGTGCAGATGCTTGTTTGATAAGCCTATAATATCAAGGGTATTTGAGTATGTCAATCTCAATGATTTTATTTGACTAGTTTCTTGAGAATAGCAATTAAGGTCTTGTTGGTAGCCTCAACTTATCCATTTTATTATGGGTAGTAAGGAGTCGATAAATTATGTTGGGTATTATATTTCTCGTAAAGTGCTTGAACATTCTTGTTTTTGAAAGACTTGCCATTATTAGAGATGATTTTTGAGGGAATACCAAAATGACAGCTAATATGATGAAGTATAAACTTCACAATTTGAGGTCATGTCATACTATAGACACCAAAACAGCACCAATCCGATTATGTGACAACAAGCACTGATCGCACTAACACACACAGCCCCTAGGGCAGCCCCCAGAGGTTAAATAGTGGTTCTAACCACTCACACAATAGTTTTGCAAGTCAAAAATCAATTTGGCACCTTTTAGACACTTTATTGCTTATTCGTCCTACCCAGGGACGAGTGCGGGTTTGTACTCGTCCTACCCAGGGACGAGTGCGGACTGATACTCGTCTCACCCAGGGATGATTACCAGTGCTCGCTTCGGGGTGGGACGAATGTCAGGTTTGATCGGCAAAAAGTCAAATCTCGGCATATAACAACTCAAAACTGCCACTTAGCTTTTCTTGCATGACATAGGAATGTGAGTGAGTTCTTTTGACAACTCATATCTGCCAATTGACTTTCCCTTCATTGCATGGGAATGAGAGTGAGCTTTTAAGACAACTCAGATTTACCACTTAGCTATCCCTTCATTGCATGGGAGTGCAAGTGAGCTTTTCTAAAACACACAAAGACATGCACAGAGACAGTTAAGAATCCCTTGATCAAGAAGAAGTCTTATTTTTCACACAAAAAGCATTCATGCAAAGAAACATTTTTGCATGTTAATTCAAAGAGACCCCTTGGGTCTATAAAATGGTGAGTTTCCTCACCCAAAAGATATACAAAGAAGGAGCATTTTGAGCGATGAAGTGCTGCTAATTCATTTACTTGTGATTTGTGTTTTCAACATCCATAATCTCTTAATCGAAAGAGAGGTTATTGGGTGACTTTTGAAGGCACGAATCAAGAACCAACACCCAATTCTTTTGACCACAATATCCTACCAATTTTTTGACAACACATCACATCAGGTTTCGGACCCATCCTAAGCGGATTGGTGTCGAAGCAAAGTTTCACCCGTGGGTGGTTTGCCTTCGGGCACCCCCTGCTTTATTTCTTTTATAGTATTTAGTTAGTTTCATGTTTATGCTTTTGTCAAGTTTTCATTTCATTTAGATTCATTTTAGCCATAGTTAGATTTATCTTTTATTTTTCATACACAGGTGCTACTGATTCTTTGTTTGTTTCTTTGAACGCAAACTTGCAGCATTGGAGGAGCAGCGAGGAATCTACCTTTAACAACACAAGCGACGATGACGTTTTGGTTCGCCCATCTTACATGTGGGCACGCGGAAGAAGGAATTCTGGAACAAGTTGTAAAGAGCAATATTTAACGCTCCTATCCCCTAAAAAGGAAGGAGACGCATTGTAACACGAATTTGAAAAGCATATCAATAAAAGGGCCGATTTTTATATTGCTTTAATATCTTGTGTTCATGTTCTTTCTTTTTACACATTTTTCAATAACATAGGATTTAAGCGTTATTTTAGTTTCATTTACATTGCAATTTTAGTTTATCCTTTTTGTTTCCGGAATCTCGTGCTTTCAATGGCGATCACGGTGGGACCTCTGTCCTCTGTTTTTTTTTAGGTTAAATTACTGATCTAAAATTGCTTGTTTTTTTACAGGTACCTTTTTTTCAACATCAGACTGTTATTCTTCTCTGCAAGTGACGATTACAAAATTGGTATTCGTTCCACCTCGGGACGAATAAACTATTCGTTTCACCCTGTGATGATTATGGTTCTTATATTCGCCTCACCCAGGGACGAGTATAATTTTATGCAATTTTCAGAGCAAATCAAAAACTTTCGATTAGGCAAAGAAGAGGTAGGGGTTTTTTTAAAAGCTTCTATCAAAATTTCTATTTTTCTATTTTCTGGTTTTTAGTTTGTATGGCTTAGGGAAAGATTTCTTTTCGTATGTCTGTTTCAATTTTGCAAAATTAAAATGAACCCCACACATCACGTGGTATTTTAAACCAAGGCTTTGGTCGTAAAACCCCAACCCTTGAACAAGACCAAAAGTGGATTCCATTATCACTTTGGCTTGAGATATTGCATCCATTACCTCGATCGCGACTATTGCTAGACGTAAATCCTGACGAAAGCTGATCGAGTGTAGCTTGGGGTGATTCCCAGCACGCGAGGATAAGTCTTCTATGGTAGGTGTCATAAACAGAGCGATTCCCCTTCCGTACCGCCTATGTTCCATGTATCATCTTCTCTCACGTACCTATAGTCTCCCTCACGTAAGGGCGGGTATATAGAGAGGTTGGTATATCGGTCCGACAATGGTATATTGAAGGGGCGACCATTTTGGGAGTCATAAGAGCCTTCATAATTGCATTTAAATGTTTCACAAAATTTTCAAAAAACAAAACAAACAACAAAACACACTAAACCAGATTTAGGGCACACTATTAATCTTTAAAAGAGATAATCATTGCTTGTGTGTGTGTATGCTATTTTCTGTTTAGACAAAAAAAAATCATAAAAAGAATTTTTGCATTTTTAGGTTAGCATTACCATGGTGAATACTCGTAGCCAAGCCCAATCATGGGCAGAAGCTGCAGAAAATGCACCAAGAGAGACAAATCATCTTCGATATAGCCTTGAAGACTTGGCCATCCCGCCTCGACGGCGGGGTACACCAGTTAGTTCACACCATGCAGAACATGGCTCTAGAGGCCCCTCCTTGAGAGGCACTCCAACCCATACAGTTATAGAACATGGTTCTAGAGGCACCTCCTTGACGGGCTCGCCAAGTCAGGCCTTCAATAGACGAGAATTTAGAACCCCCTCCCTAAGAGGAACTCATGAGCAACAAGAATATTTTCAAGAAAATAACCTATATGTACCACCTGGTCTAAGCACGAGGCCTCCTTTGGAAGTTCATTTTGGGTGGCCTAGTGATGAAGCATTGTGTACTGCTATGGAACAACAAAGGGTCCAAAAGGAAGAACCATATGATTTTGTGGTTCCTAATTTACCCCCAATTAATGTCGGACACAGTAGACCATATCCAGAACATCAGGTTCTTCCGACAGGGCAAGACAATTCTGCCCGCACTTTTTATGCATATCACAGAGAGAGAGAGGAGGATCACTACATTCCTCAAGAATAGTATCCAGTGTGGAAACGATGCACGTTTGCACTTGCATTATATCTAGATCGCTCATTGAGACCAGAGTTTCAAGTTAATGCGGCCAACCTCGATAGAGGGAAGCAACATATAGGGGTCTCAGAGCACCATGATCGAAATAGATATGTAGGAGAGACATCTAGGCCTATTAAACAAGAGACAACAGAACAAAATGACTTGGAATTTGCACAACTAGCCGCCCGCCAAGCACAAATCACGCGGCTTAGGCAAGAACAATAGGAATTAGAACATTTGTGTCACCTTGATCAAGAGCGCATTCAACGTCAGACAGCTGAATTGCTTCACAACCATGCACCTGAGAAGGCCCCAGTCCCTCACGCACAACAATCTGAGATGTATGTGAGGCACAACCCCTTAGTGTGAGACAGGTCTCCATGACTTTAGCAAGCACTGCCTCCAAGACCTCTTAGACCTAAGTGGGAGGCCATTCCCCACAACTATGATGGGCATCCTCCGCGGGCACCCGTCCATGTTTACAGGCCTAGGCCAAAAACTCCTCAAGAAGATTATGAGGATTATTACCAAGAAGAAGAGCGGGCTGAAATGCCCTATCAAGGCAGAAGGGATGCTACCCATTTATCCATTCAAAGGCCTCAAGTTCCCCGTAACCCACAGTGGGAACAAACCAAGGAGGAGGAGATTACATCCTCTGATGCATACAAAGTGTTGTTAGAATGCTTAGAGACTATGGAACTCAAGACTGCTAGGCCCCAAAAGCCTACCTTACACCAACTCCGTAGTCATCCAGTGCATCCATCAATGCCAACACCTCCATACCCCAAACATTTCAAGCTGCCCCAGTTGGCACTCTTTAAAGGGGATGAGGATGCTCAAGAGCATGTGACGAGATTTTTGAGCCAATGCTTTGGTATACAAGACAATGATGCATTACTATTGAGAACATTCATAACCACATTTGTAGGGTCTACCTCGGATTGGTTTACCCATCTACCGAAGCATAGCATCTACAACTTGGATCAACTAGTGGACGCGTTCCTAGAATGTTTTGCTTTCAATACAAAGAAAAAGGCGTCACTCAGTGATCTAGCTAGCCTCAAACAGTATGAGGAGGAGTCTATGGTAGCATATGGGAATCGGTGGAGGACGGTGCTTTCAAAGCTATCCTACCTCCCTCCTATGTCCGACCTAACTCAAATGTTCGCAAAGAGTTGTTTGCGATCGATCTCTGTGCTATTGTAGCTGCAGCAATACGCCACTTTAGAAGAAGCTCTAGCGCAAGCTAGACGTATCGAAGAGATCAAGATACAAGATGGTGAAATTGCCAAGCCTAAGAAAAAAGAGTGGAACAAGAGCACCAAAACAAGGAATACGCAACAGAAACCCATCGCGGTCAATCAAGTTGCTATTAATGCCCCTATGCCTACCCAAGAAAAATAGCCTTCAAAGGCTAATTATCAGGCGGTGCCTCACAATAATTATGAGAAAGATAACAAGAAGCAGGATCAAAATCAGCAATGTCGCCCTAAGCGACAATTTACACCATACACTGAGTCTAGGGATTCCTTGTTTGATCGTTTGTCAGTGACAAACTTGATTAATCTGCCAGATATTCCAACAATTGATCCTAATGTGCCAAAGCCTAAGGGGTATAGAGAGGATCTTTTCTATAGATTCCATAGAAGGAAAGGGCATGACCTTAATGTCTGTTGGACGTTTAAAGGTTTAGTGTAAGATCTCATTGATAATCACACATTGGTAGTGGATAACCCCATCGCACCCAACAACCAACAAATGGGTGTTTTCAAAGATCCTTTACCCACACATGATGCACAAACAAAACCTCTGCATGTCAATGAAGTGCAACAGAGTTGCCCCATGGAGGGGTATGTTGGGATGATTAGCATTGTGACAAGAAACAAGAGACACCCAGGAGTTGTCCCCGCGACAGCCACTAGGGAAGCTTCATCCACGTCACAACATCAACCGAATCCTACATAGTTACCCCCGCCTAGACCAGTGGCCACGATTCGAACTAGACTTACTCAAAGTCTACGGACCACATCGGCTAGGCTCTCCATTTATGAGCTTATTCAATAATCGATGCCCCATCGGGAAGCTCTTATGGAGATATTAAAGGCAATTGAATTGCAACCCCACGAAGCGGATTCATTCAACAATTTTGTGGGGCATGTCAAACAGTGTATTGAACCAGTCATTACCTTCAGGGAAGATGAGCTAAAAACGGTGACTGGAGATGTAGCGGATCCACCCTTACACGTTATTGCACGGGTCAATGGGACTCCATACAAACGGGTGTTGATAGACACTGGTTCGTCCAGTAACCTTATTACAACCGCTGCACTGAAACATTTGAAACTACCAACCTCTCACATTGCACCTTCCACTTATACCCTTCGAGCATTTAATGATGCGATATGCTCGACAGTTGGCACAATTGTCCTGCCCATCCAAGTGGGACAAAAGACCATTCATACATTGTGCCACATTTTAGAAGGTGAGATGGCTTACAATATCTTGCTTGGGCGGCCTTGGATCCGAGATATGAAGTGTGTCCCTTCAATTGCTCATCAATGTTTGAAGTATACATTTGAAGGACAAGTGCACGTGGTCCCCATAGATTTGGAACCTTTTAAGTATTGCAACTCAGTGCAAATCATGCCGTGATCGACCCTTCCTTCAACGCACGTGGATTTCCGGTTAAATCCATCTAAACGGGGTCCGACTAAGCAAGAATCTCCATCACCAAATCAATCAAATTCTCAAGCGGGATCATCTTCTTCATCCAGTCCTCCCACAACGACGCCACCTACGGTGGCCACTCCAATGGACAAAGGAAAGAAGCCCCTGGAAACGGAACCACCTTTAGTCTCCAACATCTCTACAGAAGAGACGCCTAATAGAATGGAAGTTGAGATGCCTAGTTCACCCCACATGGAGTGGACTCAAGGAGAACTCCCATTCACTTCCCCTCAATCGCCAACGATTACTATTGAGATGTCTAACACAGGCATGGGGGAGTATATAGTGCGTAATGTTGTTGCAATGCCCACACTTCAGTCTATGCAAGACATGGGAAGACCTCGACTCCCCATAGGCTCCGTGGTTCCTTTAGGCTACCCACCTAATCAGACAAATTTTATTTTTGGGGGCCTGGATCATGGTGTTGAACCTTCTCGAAAAGAAGAGGAAGATGAAGATCCATTTGTGGAAGATGTCAACTATCTGGCTAACCCCGACTTTGCATTACGATATCTTAGCCAATGCAATTGGCATGGATATGGGTTAGGCCGATATGAACAAGGAATGTGTGTTTTGTGTCAACCAAGATACCAAATGCCTTATGACAAGTCAGGAGTAGGGTTTAATCACCCTTTGCCCCTCAACATCTTGGTTGAAAATATGCAGGGCCTAGGGATAGGTAATAAGGATGGGTTGGCATCATATCCATATGTCAATCCAAATACAACTTATACATTGGGGGATTATTTCCCATTACAAACAAAAAACCTAAATATCCATCTGATCCCAATTCCACACCAGTTGGAAGATGGATCCCATATGTCAGTTGAAGCAATGACTGATGTAGACATCGACACAGATCCAATGAATCCATGGATTCTCAAGCTGGGGGTAAGTCTTTCCCCTGAAGAGCAAGTCGATTATGTTGCCCTTCTTAAGAAAAAGAAGGAGGTTTTTGCATGGTCATACAAGGATATGCCGGGACTAGACCCACAACTAGTCACGCACAATTTAACGCTTGATCCGACAATCAAGCCATTCAAGCAAAAACTACGCAAGATGCATCCAACAGTGGCCTTAATGGTAAAATATGAGTTACAAAAGTTGTTGGATGCCCAGTTTGTCATCTATGTGGATTATCCGCCATGGTTGTCTAACATGGTTCCTATCAAGAAACCCGATGGGAGGATTCGCATATGCACTAATTTTTGAGATCTTAACAAAGCGAGTCCTAAGGATGATTTTCCCTTGCCGAGCATCGACACGTTGGTAGATGCTACAGCAAGCCACGAAATGCTTTCCCTTATGGATGGTTTCTCAGGATACAATTAGATTCGTATCAATCCTGAGGGCCAACTAAAAACGGCATTCACAACGCCTTGGGGGACATTTTGCTATAAGGTCATGCCTTTTGGCCTTAAAAATTCCGGAGCCACCTACCAACGTGCCATGACGTACATCTTTCATGATTACATGCACAAAACTTTGGAAGATTACATGGATGATTTGTTGGCCAAATATCTTTTGCGCCCAGATCACATCGGTGACTTGAGTAAGGTCCTTGATCACCTCATTGAGCATAAAGTCAGACTAAACCCCAAGAAGTGCATATTTGGCATCACCTCTGGAAAGCTCTTGGGTTTCATAGTCTCCAAACGAGGAATTGAGGTTGATCCAAACAAAGTCAAGGCAATCCTTGAAATGCGTCCCCCAACCACCATCAAGCGGCTCGAGAGTCACGTAGGGAAATGTTGCGTCGATCAAGCGCTTCATAGCGCAGTTATCTGACAAATGCCGACCCATGAATAAATTATTGCATAAGGGGGTCACATTTCATTGGGATGACGAGTGCCAGTCAGCCTTTGATGACATTAAATAGTACTTGGCTTTGCCGCTAGTATTGGCACCACCCAGACCAGGAGTGTCATTCTATTTATACATCTCAGCCACTGAGGTGGCACTAGGCGCCATGCTATCCCAAAAAAATGAACTTCATAGAGAAAAGGCTACATACTATCTTAGCCGCACCCTGGTCAGTTATGAACTTAACTATGCATATGTTGAAAAAATCTGCTTGGCAGTGGTGTTTGCTACCAAGAAGCTATGCCACTACATGCTTAGTAATAAGACGTATGTTGTGTCTAAGGAGAATCCATTGCGATACATGATGAGTCGTACTTATCATAGTAGCCACACGATGAAATGGATCATGTTGTTGACGGAGTTTGACATAGAGTTCATTGGATAGAAATCTATAAAAGGTCAAGTCATCGTCGATCAACTAGCTGAGGCTCCTCTTGAAGACGATCAGCCTCTAACTTTTGAACTACCTGATGATGGGGTCTTCCATGTTTCAGAGTCGCCATATTCTGATGAGCCTGAGTCACAGGCTGACATAACCCTATTCTTCGATGGTTCTAAATGTGAGCAAGGGGGTGGTGCGAGAATTGTATTCTTCACTCCGCAAGGTGCTCCAATGCCCTTGTCATTTAAATTAGACTTCTCGTGCACCAAAAACAATGTAGAATATGAAGCCTTGCTCATAGGTCTTCAGACAGCAATCACCATGAACATTAAATGATTGAACATCTTTGGTGATTCACTGTTAATTGTCAATCAAGTAAAGGGGATATTCCAATGTAAATGCCTAGTTTTGCGGGCCTATAAAGCCCTTGTGGACAAATTCCTAGCACAACTTGAATGGTATGACATCGAGGCACTCCCTCGATCATCAAATCATTTTGTGGATACTATGGCCTCCTTGGGGTCACTCATCCCGCAAGACCCTTCTGGTGAAATGACAACCATTCAGGTTAAAACATTATCGCAAGCTGCGATGGAGCGTGCAAGCTCTGATCTGATGCTAGGAATCCACATGATCCAGATTGAACCATCTTCGGATAAGTTCTCTCAAATTCGAGATTGTTTGATTCAAGCCAACTGGGGGTCCTTGTTCTCCCCGACCCCTCTTACTAGCAACACCATGTTGTTTTTACAAGTTCTTTCCTGCTCAGATTTTGTTTGGGATAGACTTCAAGAGGGATTGGTCGTTCATACTATCGAGGTTTTTGATCAGCAAGATTGGTACACACCCATTCGGGATTACCTCAAGCTAGGTAATCTCCCACTTGGATTGACACAAGCCATGAAAAGATCATTCAAACAGAAAGCGGCAAAGCATGTCTTGTTAGGAGACATTTTGTATCATCGAAATTATGAAGGAATTCTTCTTCGTTGTTTGGACCAACAAGAGTCCGCTTGGGCGATCACCCAAGCTCACGATGGTACATGTGGTGGCCACTTCAGCGGTATGGCCATTGCAAAGTGCATTCTCCGCATGGGTTATTATTGGCCATATTTGGAGCGAGATTGTTGCGCATATGTGAAGAAGTGCATGAAGTGTCAGCACCATGCTAATTTGACACACGTACCTTCTCAAGCCTTGCAGCCGATTCAATCGGTTTGGCCTTTTTCGTAGTGGGGCTTTGATCTAATTGGAAAGATCTCCCCTATGTCGTCTGGTCGTCACACATTTATTTTAACGGCCACAGAGTACTTTACCAAATGGGTGGAAGCAATTCTATTGACCACTACGACTGGAGCCCGCATTGCGGAGTTTATTTTACATAACATCATATGTCATTTTGGTATTCCATCCAAAATCATCTCGGATAATGGGACACCATTCAAGAATAAATATGTGCATGCTTTGACCACAAAGTACAAGATTCAACATAGCTTTTCAACACCCTATTATCCGTAGGAAAATGGGCAAGCAGAGGCGTCAAACAAAATGCTAGTCACCATTCTCAAAAAGACAGTTGTAGACAATCATAAAGACTGGCACATTCAGATCCTACTTGCCCTATGGGCTTATCGCACCAGAATTCGAATGCCCATTGGGGCAACTCCATTTTTTCTGGTGTATGGCTCCGAGGCAGTCATGCCTTTTGAGTTGGAAATTCCTTCCCTGTGCATTTCAATGCAAGAGTTCATCGATGATGACACTATGCGGTAGGCTTGGTTAGATCAACTGACGTTGCTCGACGAACGACGCATTCATGCTCTCGAGCATTTGCGTATCTATCAAGAGCGACTTAAGAAAGCATACAACATGAAAGTCCACCTCAGGGAATTTTAGGTTGGTGACTTGGTCTTAAAAGAGAACCAGAAGAATTCTAATTTGCCGTCCCATCTACGGGACAAGTTCGTGGCAAACTAGTTAGGTCCTTACATCATTGACAGTAAAATAGGACCTAGAACATACCGGCTTGCCTCTCTTGAAGGAATCAAGGAAACAGAACCCTTGAACATCATTCATTTGAGGCCATTCCACAACTAGAGAGCCATAGTCCAACAAAAAGCTCCAAGGATTACCACAATCGCTTGGTCAACCCAAAAACTCCAAGGATTATCACAAGGTCAACCCAAAACCAATAAAGAACCAAACAAAGCTCCAAGGATTATCACAATCGCTTGGTCAACCCAAAAAGCTCCAAGGATTATCACAATCGCTTGGTCAACCCAAAAGCTCCAAGGATTATCATAATCGCTTGGTCAACCCAAAAGCTCCAAGGATTTTCATAATCGCTTGGTCAACCCTAAAAGCCCCAAAGGTATCTATAAACCCTTTGGTCAACACCAAAAGCTCCAAGCATTACCATAACTACTTGGTCAACATAAATATTCAAAAATCAAAAAAAACAACACAAAAATCAAAATCACAAAAACAATTGCATTTCAATTCCATGCATACCAAAAAAAAAAAAAAACAATCAAAATTACAAAAACATTTGCATTTCAATTCCATGCATTCTCATAAAAATCAAAATCCCAAAAACAATTGATTTCAATTCCATGCATTCTCAAAAAAAAAAAAAAAAAAAATCAAAATTACAAAAACAATTGCATTTCAATTTCATACATTCTCATAAAAATCAAAATACAAAAATATAGGTTGCATTAAGCATTGCATCCATACATTGCATACTTCGCTAGGTCATACAAGTCAAAAGCACCATAGGCTGTCATTACTTGGCAATTCCATCATTTTCCACCTCAGATCCATTTTCATAAACACCTACATCCAGCATATCACCCTTTTATTTTAGCATCGTCAGTTGTCGTCTAATGTATATAGGGTTTTTCTCATTCAGATGTCTTTAAATTTCTAGCCAATAACTGTACATAGTTAAGCAGATTTTACACGGGAAAGTTTTACTTGGATCCCACCTTGGTACGTAGCATCCCAACACAAATTAACACACATAAAATAATTCCTAAGTTGTGTGAACGAAAGATGAAACCTGCACCGTAATCCCGGTTACCATAAGCGAAACGGCTATCTTGCTTATCCCCCTATGCAAATGACCCTAGGAATGCTGAGAGTTGGCAAAAGGACAAGCATCCTCCCTACCCAATTCCCCATGAATCCCAAGTTCTCAAAAGTTGCAAAAACATAAAAAATTTGCAAAACGTCAAAACACTACAATTTGACATCCTACAGTGCACACATCAAAAGGCACAAACAATAGTGATTCTCGTCACTCCATATTCAAATCCCTTGCTCAAAAAAAAAAAAAAATAAAACAAAAATAAACAGTGATTTTATCACTATAAAGAGCAAGTATCCCAATACCCTTGAAGAAAAGAAGGGAGTCAAACTTGAATCCCTGGAACTCTCAGCATTTCGACAGGTCATGAGGCAAGCTTCAGTACCGGTTTGGTTGATAGCCTATCGGTCATTGGCGGTAAACCTCCCGCATGACGATATATCTGTCACATTAACTTGTGTGCAGATCAATGTTTGCATGTGGATGAGCTAGCTTATGGTATCCTAGATAGCATCGCAGATTAATCTGACTAAATACAATAAAGGAGTTAGTGGAGCTAATTAGGTGATCCTCGGTACGAGGTTCGGTTGAAAGCCCATCCGCACTTGGCGGTATCCTGATGAATAACACATAAATGAACTCAATTGCACACACAGGGATGTGAAATAACCTGGTTAAATTCAAGTCGGATTTATACCTTGTTCAAAAAGTCTTGCGACATAAATGTATAGTCTTGGCTAGTTAGTTAAAAATATCTGCATCTCAGAAAATCTTAACTACATTTTCAAACAATCGATACATTTCATTCCATACATCACCATCAAAAAAAAAAAAATCTATAAAATACAAAAACAATTTTTTCACATGCACAAGCATTCCACAAAGTTATCCCATTACTATAGCAAGTCAATCCAATCTTGTATAGTCTATGGTGCATCGACAAATCATCAACAATTCATTTCATTCATTCCATATGCATACATCATACAAATTAGAATCATCGCATTCATAATCGCATATGCATACATCAATGTAAAAACATGTACATAAAAATAAATCATGCAAAAAGTATAAACACCAAAAAGAATAATCTGTATATATATATCATAACAAAAATTGCCCACAGGCTACAATGCACTGGTCCTCGAACCTCGCTCCCATCATCCAAAATCCCAAAAACCCCCAGCCTAGGGCATCGGCCACCATGATCATGTAGGATCGATGCGACGAGAGCTACCCCTCGTGATATCCGTCCTTTGAGACCTCTCAGGGCGACTGCTGGCCCCTGCATCCCGACCACTCGCTCCTCCCTCATCTCGACTCCTACGATGGGATGATGTTGACTGCTCTGTCCCACTATCTCTCATCCTATACGACGAGCCACTAGTCGGAGGCTCTGGTATTCGCCCACCAAGGCGGATAATCTCACCCTCCATCTCCCGCTGATGTCAACTCCACTTGGCCTCCCGCCTATGGTAGTATGCGATGGCATCATCGTGTTGTGCTAGCTGCACCCGTAGGAGATCCCTCTCCCGTGCAGCATTCGTATCCCCCACCTGTTGGTGAGCCACAGCCCCTGCACCCCCCTACCCTGCCTACTGTGTCTGTAGGAGATCCCTTTCCTGCATCATCTCCGTAAGCTCTCCATCTCGCCTCCGTAGCAACCTCGTCAGACGCGCTACCTCAACGTGCAACCCCGCCTCTGTCTCCCCCGAGCCAGCCTACTCTGGAGCATCTTGCATCTCCGGCTGCTCCTCCTCCTCAACATCCTCCCCCGCATCTGCCACCTCCACCATCTCCACATCCGCAGGAGCTCCCCAACCCTCTCCTGGTGCCTCTGCACCCTCTCTGCCTCCCGTTGCCTCCTCTCCTCCCAATGGTCCCTCACCTCGCCACTGTCACAGCGTCCACCACTCCTGATACTCGGCCGTCACTTCGACGTCATCTATGTTCAGAATGTCCAAAACTGTATCAGACTCCTCCCCCAATGGCTCGAGGATCGGCGCAGCTAGGGTCCTCTCATCACTCCGGCGTCGATAGACTATGGGTTCCCCAGGCAACCCTTGGCATACCCCAAACTATCATGTCACTCGGAGGTAGTGGAAGTACTCCTGCTCTGTCCCGTGTCGCCCAATCACCCATCTCCCCCTTCGGACCCACCGAAGCCAATCATCCGCCTTTGGCCATGCGACACAATCCCGATATGGCCTCCATACCACATCCTCGGGAGTCAGTCATGCAAAGGCATCTCTGTAATGGTCTACGTCTCCCGCAAACCGCCGACTCTGCCCCCGCTCCTCCGACCGATACCATAGAGCACCATACCCAATATCCCTATCCACCATGTCAGCTCGGGTAGTCCAGGGTAGCCCTCGTGGCCGCTCTATGGCTATATGTTGCCAGGCCCAGCACTGCAACAAGAAATTGTAGCCAATCCCCTTCCGCCTCCGGCAATGGACCTCATATAAATCATCATACAACTGCGCCAAAAGCGTCTGACCCCATCTCATAATCACCGGCTCTGTCACCGAAAAATCCACTAGCTGCCACACTACCTCCAATAGGTTCCATGGGAACCTCTCTCCTGACGAGTCTGGTAGGAGCATGTTGGAAATGAGGCTCATGAGTAGTGCATGCCTCACTCCCAACATTCCCCTCGTGTACCAATACCGTACCAAAATCCCCCCAATATGGCAATCCAACTCCGCCCTCTCCAACGAGGTCATCCCATCCTCATCCTCTCCGTATCCAAAATACCGCATCAGCACAGCCGTCCTCTGGCCTCGTGGAGTAAGGTGACTGTCATCTCCCCTATCGAAATATGGAAGGTGTTCGTCCGAACATCCCATAGGCCGATCAATGCTGTAATGTATGCCCAATCCACAACAACTGCATCCAACCGAGCCACATGCTTGAGCCCTAGGGCATCAAGCCAATCCCAGTCCTCAGCCGTCAACGCCTCACGGGCATTAGAAAAAATCTTCGGCACCCGATGTCGACTCTTCACCACCTGCACATCACAGAAAACAACAAACATCAAAAACATGCATCAAATTACCATCACATGTACAAAAATGCATAATTGTACAGTAACATCTTTCATTCACATGTACATCCACAAACAAAAAATAAAAATAAAAATAAAAATAAATCAATAATAAAAAAATTTGACATGGTTTACCTACGGTTTTACCTAAGTTTACCATTTCAACCAAAAAAATTCATCTTTCATTTCATCACAAATGACAAAAATTTGACATGGTTTACCTACGGTTTTACCTAAGTTTACCATTTCAAACCAAAAAAAAATTTCATTCATCTTTCATTTCATCAAAAATGACAAAAATTTGACATGGTTTACCTACGGTTTTACCTAAGTTTACCATTTCAATCAAAAAAAAATTCATCAATTTTTCATCTTTAATTTCATCAAAAAGGACAAAAATTTGACATGGTTTACCTACGGTTTTACCTAAGTTTACCATTTCAATCAAAAAAAAAATTCATCAATTTTTCATCTTTAATTTCATCAAAAACAATAAAAATTTGACATGGTTTACCTACGGTTTTACCTAAGTTTACCATTTCAAAAAAAAAAAAAATCATCTTTCATTTCATCAAAAACAATAAAAATTTGACATGGTTTACCTACGGTTTTACCTAAGTTTACCATTTCAACCAAAAAAATTCATCCATTTTCCATTTTTAATTCCATAAACATAACATGAAAATTGGGCATGATTTACTTATGGTTTCGACCTAAGTTTTACCATTCACATAAAAAACAAAAAAAAATTTAACCATGGTTACCCTAAGGTGTTACTCTAAGTTTCATTTTGGATTTATCCTATGGTTTTCCATCTAAGTTTCCATTGGTTTGCATCCACGTGTCATTTGGTTTCATTCATTCACCTTTTAATTTAAGGTTTCATATTTTAAACAAACAACAAACAATAAAAACACATTTGCATTTTTCAAATTCAAATTCGAGGAGATAGTGCACTTACTGGTCTCGCCTCGGCTCCGCCGCTCGATGACCCGATCTGTGCACTCATGATGGCTGGAAAATCTGGCAGTGCTTCGCGTCGGAAAATCTACCTCCTCCTCCCTAGAGCTCCAAATCGCAATCGACGAACAGTGCAAATGAGCCAAATCCATCATTTTCGCATATTTATACTTTTTGTCAGCTAGTAATCGTCTCTGACCGGGATGAGTGCTTTTTGCCATGCTTGTCCCACCCCGGGATGAGTACCCTTGGAGGAGCGCTCGTCCCACCCCGGGACAAGTACCATACTGGCATTCGTCTCCCCCCGAGACGAATAAAAATAAAAATAAAAATTAAAAATGACAAATGCCAACAAAACCACTAAAAATTGCAGGACAAAGGTGCTCTTGCACTTAACCTCTTGGCATAAGAAAACTGATGTCGGGGTCTACCTTGTCGTTATCCTACTCCCTAAGAAGGCTACCATAGCCGGACCGCTCCACGGGAAGACGGATTTTTGCCAATGTTAACCCCAAATGGCATCCCAAAATGGGTCCACACCCACCAAAAATAGGTCAAAACAGTCGGGAAACTGCTCGAGCATGCTTAGTGGTAAAACATCTGAAGGCACCCTCACTTAAGTCATCTTGGGTCAAGCAACTCGTCGCTTTTCTCATGTCGGTCATTCCCTCATCGATTCGTCGCTTGAGGGGGTAGTCACACTTAGTTGCCAATCAACACCAATATACCCAGTCTTGGAAATGACACGCATTCAAAGGATCATTGCAAAAGACAATCACGCCCCTGCTTGGGGCAGAAAACAAGCAATCATCACAAACTGATCATATACTTGGCATTCGTGAATCATGAACTCAAGGTTCCCACAGACAAAAGGTTGCGCCCTTTGCCTATTTCATGACTGATCAATGTCCAAGCTCAAGTAATACCTCACCGAACCAGGTTAATGCTTGATTTAAGTTCCTTAGCTTATCAGAAGCAAGAATTCAAGAATGCGTGCCCTTTCCATACTTGGGGCATCAAGAGTTGGTTAGGTCACTATGAAACCATAATCATTAGTGCTTTGGTTATATATTTTTGCTCAGCACTGCACCTTGCACAGCGTTTCCCAAAAAGGGGCATTTGTAGACACCAAAACAACACCAATCCGATTATGTGACAACAAGCACTGATCGCACTAACACACACAGCCCCCAGGGCAGCTCCCAGAGGTTAAACAGTGGTTCTAACCACTCACACAACAGTTTACAAGTCAAAAATAAATTTGGCATCTTTTAGACACTCAGCTGATTATTCGTCCCACTCAGAAATGAGTGCGGATTGGTACTCGTCCTACCCAGGGACGAGTGCAAATTGATACTCATCTCACCTAGAGACGATTATTAGCGCTCGCTCCGGGGTGGGATGAATGCCAGGTTTGATCGACAAAAAGTCAGATCTCGATGTATGACAACTCAAAACTGCCACTTAGCTTTTCCTGCATGACATAGGAGTGCGAGTGAGTTCTTTTGACAACTCATATCTGCCAATTGACGTTCCCTTCACTGCATGGGAATGAGAGTAAGCTTTTTAAGACAACTCAGATTTTCCACTTAGCTATCCCTTCATTGCATGGGAGTGCAAGTGAGCTTTTCTAAAACATTCAAAGACATGCACAAAGGCAGTTAAGAAGCCCTTAATCAAGAAGAAGTCTTCTCTTCACAAAAAAGCATTCATGCAGAGAAACACTTTTGCATGTTAATTCAAAGAGACCCCTTGGGTCTATAAAATTGTGAGCTTCCTCACCCAAAAGAGATACAGAGAAGGAGCATTTTGAGCGACGAAGTGCTGCTAATTCACTTACTTGCGATTTGTGCTTTTGACATCCATAATCTCTTAATCGAAAGAGAGGTTACTGGGTGATTTTTGAGGGCACGAATCAAGAACCAACACCGATTTTTCTGACCACAATATTCTACCAATTTTCCGACAACACATCACATCAGGTTTCGGACCCATCCCAAGTGGATTGGTGTCAAAGCAAAGTTTCACCCATGGGTGGTTTGCCTTCGGGCACCCCTCCCGCTTTATTTATTTTGTAGTTTTTAGCTAGTTTCATGTTTATGCTTTTGTCAAGTTTTCAGTTCATTTAGATTCATTTTAGCCATAGTTAGATTTATCTTTTATTTTTCATACATAGGTGCTACTGATTCTTTGTTTGTTTCTTTGAACGTAGATTTGCAGCATTAGAGGAGCAGTGAGGAATCGACCTTTACCAATGCAAACGACGACAACGTTTTGGTTCGCCCATCTTATATTTGGGCATGCGGAAGAAGGAATTCTAAAAAAAGTTGTAAAGAGCAATATCTAACGCTCCTATCCCCTAAAAAGGAAGGAGACGCATTGTAACACGAATTTGAAAGGCATATCAATAAAAGAGCCGATCTTTATATTGCTTTAATATCTTGTGTTCATGTTATTTCTTTTTACGCATTTTCAATAACATAGGATTTAAGCATTATTTTAGTTTCATTTACATTGCATTTTTAGTTTATCCTTTTTGTTTCCGGAATCTCATGTTTTCACATACTAGTTAGAGGAATTGCCTCAACCCACTTTGTGAATCATTCAGTGGCTATGATGATGAATTTATGTTAAGGAGGTAATATTTTGCTAATAAAATCAAGATCCCATTGTGAAAAGGGCCAAAGGATTTGAATAGGTCATAATTCTTGTGATGGTACATGATTTAAATTAGCATGTTGTTAATATTTTTGACAATGCTTGACATAAGTGCAGTAGTCGTGTCCCATGGTGGGGCCAATAGTAATCCATGCATAGAATATGCTTTGAAATGGCCATTACACTAAAATTACCATCACAAGTACCATCATGAGATTCATCTATGGCTCTTTGTGCCTATATAGGCTCAAGACAATGGAGGATTCCATCATAACCATGTTTATACAACACATCCCCCAAGAGAGTAAAATGAGCTACCTTATGCTTGAAAGTGTGTGTAGTAGTCCATGAAATATCTTATGGGAGTTTTCCAAAATTGAGGAAGGATATTATTTTGTTGGACCAAGGATCATATGGCTCTGAATAGATAAATAAAATATCATTCTCATCCTTAGATTCAATGTGAACAATTGTAGATTTAGATATCATTGTGATAATGAGTGGTTGTACCTTTCCTATAGATTTATTTGGAATCAATGATACTAGAGAGGCCATTGTATTTACAAATATATTAGTAAAATGTGGTAAACTATTGATTTTATATCGATAAAATTTGGCAATCAATTTCATGGTTACTTTATGGTAAAGCTTTAGGACTGGTTCTTTGCATTGGTATTCTCTGTTTACTTGGAAAATGACAAGTTGGGAGTCACCAAATATCTTGATATGCTTTATTCCCATAGCTATGGTTGCTTGAAGATCTAAGATTAAGTCTTCATACTCTGCATTATTGTTTGTGTATTGGAAGTCAATTTTAAAAGATAGGGGAATAGGTACCCTTGTGGTGTATGAAACACAACTCCAACACCTTGATATTTTTCACACTTAGAACCATCAAAGAATAGTGCAATATTGACATCTTCCTTCAAAATGGCATATTATTCTTGTTAAGTGATAGTGAATACCAAATCATCTAGGAGCTAAATAATCAAGGGTTGATCACTAGGAATTGGAGCTTTCATAAGCTGATTAGCTATGACTTGACTTATAATAGATTTTTGGCTAATGAACTCAAGATCAAATTTAGTGAGAAGCATTATCCATTTTGTGGTATGAGTGTTATTGTAAGTGTGAGACATCATATAAAGTAGTGGTTTTTTGTGAGATATGACATATGTGGTGTGACTAAGCATGTAATACCTCAGTTTCTTAGTGGTAAAAACCATTTCTAAGCATAATTTTTCCACATAAGCATATATGGTTTCATATATTTCCAATGTTTGAATAATATAGTAAACAGTTTGCTCTCGATTTTTTTCATTTTTTTGTACAAGGATTGTCCCTAATGCAAAATCCATTTCTAAAAAATAAATATGGAATGTGATCCATGAACGAGGAGGATTTAAGACTAGTGGAGAAGCTAGGTATTTCTTGATTTCATAAAAAATATTTTTGGCATTCATATATTCATAAAAATATCACTTCCTTTTGTAGCAAGTGATTGAATGGCCTGCATTTGTTAGAAAGTTACACAATGAAAATATGGATCGATTGAATATTTATTTGTAAACTATGCAATTCCTTCAAGTTTTTTGGGGGATGCATCTCTATGATTACCTTGACTTTGTTTGGGTCCACATCAATGCATATTTTGGAGATAATTAATCCTAGTAGTTTTCCTGAGGTAATACTAAAGACACACTTTTGGGGGTTCAACCTTAAATTATGCTCTAGAAGTTGATCAAAATGAAGAACATAAGCTTATATTGAGAGGGGGGTGAACAGTATAAGACCACTTTTTACTTTCCTTCTCAAATCAATATTATGCAGTGTATAGATAGCAGTATCAATAGTAGTAATAAAACCAATTCACAAAACACCATACACAATAGAGACACAAATTTTAACGTAGCTCACCTAATATGGGCTGCCTCCACAGAGAAAATATTTCTTCTAAATATTTCTCAAATTATCTCTTAGGAATCCTTCCCAAATTACAATGTTTATGGACCTCTGTCCAAAGGAGATGATGATCCCCTAATCTCAAATTCATGGATATCTTCCACAGGATAACTCTTTCCCCTTCTGATCTAGCTAGTGATCTTCTAGAAGACTTTGTCTCTATGCTACATTGACTGGTGGATCTCTCTCCACTTGAAGACTCCTCACTCAGATCTATCTTTAATTTTCTTGGATGTTGGATCTCTATCCACTGAGACTCTGTACTCTATACTCTATCACCTCCAAAGCTCTGTCTCAATACTGTACCAAACATAGTTCAATCGGTCTAGCACAGCTTTGCTCAATATCTTGCACTAAAAATAGTAAAGTTGGTCTAGTACAATTTTGATCAATAGGTTCAATCAGAACCTACTCAAATCTGCTCAACAGGTTCACACATAACCTACTCAAATCTGCTCAACATGTCCACATAGAACCTGCTCAAATTTGCTCAATAGGTCCACACAGAACCTATCCAAATCTGGTCAACAAGCTCACTCAGAACTTTTCCAAATCTGCTCAACAATATCACACAGAAGTTGTCCAAATATGCTCAATAAGTCCTCTCTAGGACTTGCTAAAATATTCATTGTAAGATTTCACAAAATCTTACTCAAATTAGTCCACAAGCCTTCTCAAAGACTTGTCTCAAATCTGCTTAACAAGCTCACATAGAACTTGTCCAATCACATAGAATCATAAAGAGAATTTTTAAAGACTAAATATGTTCTAAGCTCAATTTTCAATCAATATCTCAATTCAATCTCATATAAGCACAAAGAGAATTGTTAGAGACTCTATATGTTCTATACTCAAATCCCAATCTCAACTCAAATTAATATCCTAGAAGCATAAAGAGAATTGTTAGAGAATCTATATGTTATATACTCAAATCCCAATCTCAATTCAAAACAATCTCATAGAACAGTTTGTTTCTAGAAACTTGAACAACCACATGCATCCACTTGACTAGGCTTAATCAACTTGTAGCACCCTAAAATTGGTGCAGTTAAACCCTTAGTAAAAAGATAAAATTTTGAATTTTAACCCCAAAATTGCCCGTTAACCACTCACCCCATTTTTCATGCCATTTTTAGGAGTTGTTTTGATTGTTGGACGATATCATCGTCGATCATATGAAATCATCCCAGATCGGACGAATTCATCTGGAATAGAACATCCAGACAATTTCATCCCAAAACTAAATTTTCATAATTAGATTTTGTTTCAACAACCTCTCCAACTTGGGCAAAAGCATGTTTGCACAGTTGGAGATTCCTCTGTTGGAGATCTCCTAGATTGGGATGATCCCCAACCTCCTAACCTCCCCCTAATCCTATATAAACTAGGATTTTCTTAGTTTATCCCCCTGACTCCCTGGATCCCCTTCCTGGATCTCCTCCTAACTCTTTCCCTGGTTGATTTTCCCTACCATTTAAGCTTTGCACTCATAGTTTTAAGTTTTCATTATAGGTTTTCACTGTGCTTTAGTTGGAGGAATCTCGGATCATCACAGGCGATTCCAGACAATTTCGGATGATCCTATCGTAGATCGGTGATGATCTCGTACGATTGGAGGTGACCTCAACTATAGTTCATATTGGGGGAAATCAGAGCCCTGAGTTTGCAATTCTCATCTTTCTTCCTTATTTTATTTATGCATTAGCTTGATTATTTTGATTCTACATCCTGGAGTTCACTTCATTTTAATATAAATGCATGATAAATTTAAAATAAGTTATTAAAAAAATGCATTTCCTTTAATATGCTATCCAGATTTATCAGTTAGGCATTTATACTATCATTTCTATCATTTTGCATTATTCTTGCAATAGCATTTTTGGTTTTTGGTGTATGTTTATGTGATTGTAGGTTTCTGATGAATTCGTTAGATCGATGATGATATTGTCTAATATCAGATGATCGCTTGTAATATGGGATGATTCTGTACAATTGCAGATAATCCTATCATATTCAAGATGATTTGGACTTCTACAAGCTTCATAATCTACATCAGACATCCGGAAGCAGGTGCATTCTTTCTTATTTAGTATATTCCTGGTATTTAGGATTCATTTATGCTTTATGTATTCATATAAATCAGAATTTTCATATAGAATAGCTTAGATTCATTCTGGCCAACCTAGTATTATGAATGATTGAGTGTAAAATGAACACACCAAAACCATTCTCAACCTAGGCATGGAAACTGCCACTCAAAGTTTCCTGGTGAACCCACCATCTATCAAAAATTCACCATTATACCCCTCCCCCGAGAGGCATGACCTTCAAAGGGCCTCTTAGTCTGAGGTATTGTTCCATACTTCTCACATACCCCTTCTGGGAATGGATCATTTAGCCTGAAGGTAAGGGCACAAAAATTTTAGGTTAGTACATTTTGGTGAACCCGATGTGAAACTAAAAACCTTTTGAAAACAATCCAAAAAAAATTATTATTAAAAAAAAAACATCTAGAATAATTAGACAAACAATTAAAAGTTGCATATCATATTTAGATGGTAGATTATAATAAAATACGAGTTGTCACCATAAATGTTGAAAATCAATTAATGACCATAGAGATTACTTCTGTACTTAGTGTACCTCAAACAAATAGGGTTCAACCTCTATGGGATGAACTTGATAGGAGATTGGGTATCATTGAATCCAGGTCTACAGAACTTATGCAAATTAATAGGTTTGTCCTTGATAGAATCTTGGATCTTGATCAGGTAACTTTGTACCATGAACTTCAGAGAGCTTGCCATAGGTGGTTAGCCGATAAAAGAGCACTTGTGTCTTCAAAATTGTACACCTTTGAGGAATACCTTGAGAATGCAGTTGTAGTACATAAGTTTCTATCTCATATAGAGGATCAAGAAGTCGTTCTTACGGATAGGAAAATATGGAATAGGGTTCCTAGAGCTGTGTTATATCGAGAGTATTACCATGAAATTTATTTCTACAAGTCAAAATCCGAGACAGATCATATTACTATAGCACACTTTGTCAAATTTTTGAAAAACCATTTCCAATTTGAACAGGAGCATTTCATGACTCCTGATGAACTTGATCCTATCAAAGATATCCATAAACTATTTATAGAAAACTAAGTCATTATTATTATTATTGTTATTCCTTTTGCAACTAGAATGCTATTTGTTATCTTTATAATAATATTATAAAACACAAAAACAATAAAAACAAAACAAAAAATCAAAACATTTCCTTTTTATAGTAGGTATATAATTAAAATATATACCTACTATATATATATATATATTTTTTCTGAAATCTAAGTTTAAGCACAATGCCTAGACTTAGGAATGGAAAACAAACTGAAGAAGAAGAAGATTGGCTAGGAAAACCATTAAATAACCCATATGTCCTTCTTGAAGATCAATTTTAGGAAGAAGAAATCCTAGACCAGAAAGAAGAAGAGCTTGCTATAAGAAATGAACAAGAAGAAAATGTTAGAGAGGAAGGATCCTCATCTCCTAAAATGTCTCCGGGAGGAGCTATTACTTTTGAAAACATAGAACAATTCTGGAAGTTCATTAATACTAATATTGGTGTTCTTAATAGAGCAGTCCATATGGACAAGGATAAAATTAGTGACACTCAAGCAACTCTAGAAGACGTATTTCACACACGCACTAATCCCTTGTCCTTTATTGATCAAGAGAGTGATCAAGTTGGACCATCCAATTTGGATATGGTAGCTATAATCCAGAACATGCAACAAAAATAGGTTACCCAACCATCTAAAGTTCCTGTTAACAAGCCTAGGGCTATTCCTGCACAAAAGAAACCATCATTTACTTCTCTATTTTTCCAAGCTATTGAGCAATATACCTCAAATCAGCAAAAACCCAAAATAAAACCAAACACCAATTACCAACAAATATGGGATACAACATAATACTATTACAAATCCTCTTCATAATACTCTTCCTACCAACGCTTTGCATAATAGCAATATAGCATCTAATACTTATGTCACACCATCATACACTCATAAATCCCATGCTTATGTCCCACCGAACCAACATGGTGGACAAACTAGTAATCTTGAAACTGTGGTGAAATAGTTAGTTTCCCGCATGGACTAGATAGATCCCTACCGTCCCTCATACAATTATTGAGAGATGTGTAGTTAGCCTTTAGATCCTATAGTTGTAGCACAGCCATATCCTAAACATTTTCCTATGCCTGTCTTGCCCATATATAAAAGAACCAAAGATCCCATAGAGCATCTTCATATGTTTAGGGTAGCATGTCATGATATATCACATGATGACTTATTATTGTAAAAATGTTCTCGAAAAGTTTAGGAGGAATGGCATTAGAGTGATATTATCAATTACCCACTAATTATTTGAGGAATTTCGAAGAAACTGCTGAGTCTTTTGTTCATCAGTTTAGTGCCTACATCAAAAGACATGTGACCATTAAAGATTTGTATAACTTAAAACAAGACAAAGATGAATGCTTTGTTGATTTCCTAGCTAGGTGGATACATTTGATAGGAAAATTGCACTTTGTGTTACCTTATAGGGAGATGTTGGACATATTTATTAATAATTTACAAGACCAACTATCCTACGAATTATTAACTGCTACCTTGACCACCTTCGATCAGGCTATAGACTTAGACAAATGATTAGAAGATGCTCTCATTAGGAGAGGACAACTTAAAAAGAAAGATGATGAGAAAACATCTAGAAATCAATATAAAAATAAACAAGTTGTGGGTGATGGAGTCACTAATAGTAGAAATATCACTAATGTTAATGTTGCGAAGACAACGGAGAAGTTTATACTAAAACCTCCTGATAAACCTCCTCGAGAATTTACTAGGTTAAATCAACCTTTATCAACCATTCTACCACAATTATTAGAATGAGGTTTGATTCAATTACCAACTATCCAGGAACCTGATCCAACTATACCCGGATACAAAGATGATTTACACTGTGACTTCCATAGAGGACTTGGACACACTACCAACTCTTGTAAAATATTAAAACATAAAATATAGGACTTGATTGATAACAATGATATGGAGGTGCAAGCCTTTCAACCTAAGCAAAATCCTCCTAATAATGCTCAAAAGAACATCCCCCAAAACCATAATCAGAATGCCAATTAGTCATTGGACATATTTCAACATCCTTTACCAAAACATGGCAAGGAAGTGGCCAATCAAATTGAACATCATAATGTTCCCCCTCCTACCCGATATGTAGGAACTATTAGTGGGCATTTACCTGCTCATGAGCCAAAAATATTTGACACAACCTTATCCGTGGTTACAACTAGGCCTCTATACAATATCCAAACACCTAATCTCAATGATACAAAATATGAGACTGAGAGTGATATGGAAATCACATCAAATCAATCGAATAGCTCTGAAGATGAATCAAAACCTATTCTCCCCATCACAAGTTATATGGTTCTAGAAGAACCATTTCCAAGAAGAGTCACTACTAGACCATCGTCTCACCAATTAATTTATAATTAGAAAGCCATAAATGCTAGACCAAGACCCATTCATCATCCATAGAATAATGTTGTGGGTACCATCGGAGCTGTTACTAGACAACAGGCTCAAAAATCTCAACAAGATCAAATGCAGAATGATGGATCAACTCAATTTGTTTTGAAAGTTCCTAATAAAGGGAATCAGGCACCTAATGTTCAACCTAAACCTCCTTATAATATTAATGAGCAACTATCAAATATTATAGCTAGAATTTCTCTTTTGGACCATTTAAGATCTTCTCCTACCCATAGAGATGAATTAATGCTCACATTAATCCAGATGATGGTATCATAATACATTCAACCTGAAGCCATGGCTAATACTATAATAACTCGTAAAGTTGATTGTATTGACTTCTGGGATAGAGACATACCTCAACATAGTTTACATAAGGATAACCCCTTATATATTACCGCCTTAATTGGAGATGTAGTAGTTAAACAAGTCTTGATTGATAATGGTTCATCTTTAAACATCTACACTTTTGACTTCTACCAAATATTTATGTTTAGAAGTTATGAAATGAAAAGAACTGATATGATCATAAAATCCTTCAATGATGAAACACAAGAAACATGTGGAGTTATTACCATTCCGTTGAAAGTTGGTTTGAGAACCTTGGATACGACCGTGTTTATTGTACATTGCCCTGAATCATACAATATACTCTTGGGTCGCCCTTGGATCAACGTAATGTGAGTCATTCCATCAACTTTACATCAATGTGTTGAATTCAAATTTAAGAATCAGTTGGTTACCATTCATGGTGATCCTAGACCCTTTGATATGTGTGCTTTGGCATAACCTATCGAAGTTCAATTTTGCCCTGCTCTATCATCCACACATCTTAATTCTCATTATCCATCTAAACATGTGAAACACACACCCACAACACCATCTACTTCTTCTCCATCAGTTCCACCTCTACATACATCTCAAACATCCTCTAAAAAAAACACATTAGGACCTCAGAAAGATCATAATCCCATAGCCAATGCCTCTTGTTCTACTTCTATCACTTTTATACCTATAATAGACTCATCCATCGACATATCTACAAAATCTACATCCACCAAAGGCATAGTTTCTGCATCAAAAGATGTAGGAAATGTTCCTTCTACCTCTTATGGTCTTATTGACGAGCTTTTAGCTGATTTATCTAAAATTCTTATATCAGATAAAACAAATTTTGCTATGCAAGATTCCCTTATTTTAAATAATTTTCCACCATATCCTCATACCTTGGGCCTCCCATAGCCTATGGGAAGTACTTACCAAGTCGGGAGCTATGATTTTATTTATAAGGGATATGACTAGGGTAGAATACCCAGAAACATCAAGACTCATTATGATGGATATGCTCGATGTTATTTTTCTAATGAGTATATTAAAGCCAAATATATAATGCTTAAATTGGGATATAAAGGGAAAGGTTTGGGACCTTTCCAAAATGGTATGAAAGAACCTTTTGAGGTAGAACCATGGCCTGCCCGATGTGGTGTGGGCCTATTTTCTCGTAAGGGTCAGCCTTTCCCATTTGAGGATGATGACCATCTCATATGTTACCAAGATTATTTGGATAAACATGATGCTTTGCATTTAATGAATAAGCCATTTACATGTAATATGCTATCTATAGCCTACCCTAAGATGATCGTTGAATCCTAGAATGTTTTTAAGGGAGATATCTTCCATGATGTCTCCATCGAGGAATTATTACATCATGAATTTTATTTTGATGGCTCTATACCTAGTATAGCCCAGATTGAGGCCATGACTCCTCAAGATGAATTATCCAAGCTAACCTTGGAAGAGTTACAAGAATTGGGCATTTCACCCGCCCCACCTAATTTTGAGAAAAATATACACATGGAAGTAGAAAATGTCATAAAAGTTAACATTGGAACTAAGGATAATCCTCACATAATCAACATTGGATCAGAATTGAGTCAAGAAAATTAGGATAAATACATCTCATTTATTAAAGAATATGAATATGTCTTTGCTTGTACATATGAAGATATGCCAGGATTAGACCCTTCTGTAGTTATGCATCACCTATTAGTCCATCCGGATGCTAAACCTGTTAAACGAAAACTTAGAAAAATGCATCCTAAAGTGGCCTTACTGGTCAAAGGGGAGTTAGAAAAATTCTTAAATGTTATTTTTATACAAGCCATTGATTATGTTGAATGGATCTTGAACTTAGTTCCAGTAACTAATAAAGAAGCTACTAAGGTTAGGGTTTGCACAGACTTTAGAGATATTAATGCTGCATGCCCTAAAAATGATTTCCCTCTTCCCAATATGGATCAGATCATTGATTTTATTGCAGGGAGTGAAATGATATCCTTAATGGATGGATTTTATGGCTATAATCAGATCAAGATAACTCCTAAAGATTAGGCAAAAACAACCTTTATTACCCCTTGGGGAACCTTTTATTGGAAAGTGATGCCATTCGGTTTGAAGAATGCAAGTGCAACATATCAACGAGCCATGACTTATATCTTTTATGATATGATGCATGATATACTACATGATTATGTAGATGACATTATGGCTCGTTCTACTAAATAATATGACCATTTATATGACTTGAGAAAAGTATTTAATCGGTTAAGGGAATATCTTATCCGATTGAATCTAGCTAAATGTATATTCGGAGTTAAGTTCAGTAAATTATTGGGAGTTATAGTTTCTTTACATGGCATCAAAATTGACCCTCTCAAGATTGTGGCTATCACTGATATGCCCACACCCACAAACATATTTGAATTATAGAGTTTACAAGGTAAGATTCAAGCTATCCGTCGCTACATCGATAAGCTGGTGGATAAAACTAGACCCTTTCTTAAGCTTCTTAAGAAGGATTTCTTTTTCCATTGGGACAACGAATGTTAGGAAGCATTTGAAATCCTCAAACAATATCTTCTTAACCCTCCTGTGCTTTCGCTGCCTCAACCTGATCACCCATTTATCTTGTATATTTCTAATTCAGATTTTGCCTTAGGAGCTATGTTAGATCAACTTGATGATGAGAAAAGAGAACGTGCTAATTATTATATCAGTAAAACCTTAATTAGTTATGAAACCTGCTACACAACATTAGAGAAGTTATGTCTAGCAGTCATATTTTCTACACAAAAATTATGCCATTATATGTTTAGTCAAAAAATGTATGTTATTGCTAAATCCGATCCTTTATGGTATCTCATGAGTCAACCTTATTTATCTGGTCACACAACAAAGTGGGTTCTTGCGTTAAGCAAGTTTGAACTCACTTTTATAGGACAAAAGTCTGTTAAGGGTCAAATCATAGCAGATGAATTAGCTGCTACACCCTTAGAGTCTACCCATCCCCTCATCATTGAGTTTCCTAACGAATGCCTTAAAATAGAGGTAGACCATCCAGAGCAATGGTCCTTATACTTTGATGGAGCCCGATGCATGAGTGGGGCTAGTGCAGGTATTATTTTAATATCTCCAAAAAAACATCTTATCCCTCTATCATTTAAATTAATGTTTGCTTGCACTAATAATACTGCTGAGTATGAAGCTCTAATCCTTGGCTTACGAGTTGCATTGGCACTAAAAATTAAAAATCTATTAGTTTTCGGTGATTCTCAACTTGTTATAAATCAAATTAATGATGTTTATTAGACCAGAGATGATAAATTGCATCCATATAAAGCATATGTATTACAATTAATATCTTTTTTTGATGAAGTTACCTTGGAAGCTATTCCTCAAACTAGCAATCGTGCGACTGACGCTATGGTTGCAGTTGCATCTCTTTTACCCTTGGAGTTAGATGATGAATATGCTACCATTATTATTCATCGACTCCAGGAACCCACTTCAATTAAATCATGCTTAGAACCTTTGGATGTGTTTCTAATCAATGAAACTACTCCTAAACTTTGGTACACTGATATATTCAATTTTCTTCAAAATGGGACCTTCCCTAAAAGTTTTAATAGAAATCAGTGTCGGTTATTACGTAGACGAGCAAGTCGCTTCGTAATAATTGGCAATACATTATATAGAAGATCTTTTGAAGGTATCCTATTGAGATGTTTGAATCTATAAGAATCTAGATAAGCTTTGAGTGAAGCCCATGATGGATCTTATTGGGGACACTTTAGTGGTAGCGCCATTGCTAAGAAACTCCTTAGGATAGGATATTTTTGGCCTACCATGGATAATGATGCACATGATTACGTGCGCCATTGCAACAAGTGCCAGAAACATGCTGACCTTATCCATGCACCTGCACAAGAACTGCAGGCTATTTCATCTCCTTGGCATTTTTCAAAATGGAGCTTAGACATTATGAAAAAAATTAATCCTGTGTCATTTGATGGACACAAATTCATCATAACCACCACCGAGTATTTCATGAAGTGGGTTGAAGATATACCCTTAGCTTCTTGCACTGGAACCCACGTTTCCAAATTTATTTTTAATCAAATTATTTATAGGTTCAAAATTCCTTCAAATCTCATCTCAGATAATGGAACTTGTTTAAAAAATAAATATGTCAAGAAATTATGTCAAAAATATAAAATTCAACATCATTGGTCCACTCCCTATTATCCTCAGGGTAATGGCCAAGCAGAAGCATCTAATAAAACATTAATTAAAATCCTCAAAATACTGGTCAATAAATCTGACCATGATTGACACATTCATTTATATCCTACTCTGTGGGCTTATCGTACTAGTGTTCGTACTCCCAAGGGCACTTCACCTTTTGTTTTGGTTTATGGCGCTGAAGCAGTTTTTCCCTTTGAATGAGAAGTTCCTTCTTTGGCTCTACTACTTCATGATACTGAAGTAGGAGATGAATATCATTTTGGAAAATTTAGTTAGCTGGAACTCCTAGATGAGAAGCACATCAATGCTTTGGAACATATTTGAGCCTATCATAACAAGCTTAAACGAGCATACCTCAAGAAAGTTCATCATCGATCCTTTGAGATCAACGACCTTGTCTTAAAAGAAAATCAAAAAAATACTAATGCAACTAAAGATCTTAAAGGTAAATTCAAGCCCAATTGGCTTGGACCATATATTATCACTGCCAAATTCAGATCGGGAGCCTACATATTAGCTACCTTAGATGGTAAAGATCTTAAAGAACCTATGAACATTATGCATCTTAAATGCTATTATGCATAAATCTGGTTATTTCATCATTGCATATTGTTTCATTTTAGTCATCCATATAAAAATTTCAAAAACAATAATATTATTTATTCTTTCAATTCATAAATTAAAATCAAAATATAGAAAAAAAAGACAATTTTTTATTGCACCCGTCAATTCTTGAAGTATTGCAATCATATTTTCAATTATTTTGGATAAATTAGCATTTATTTGGAATCCCGCACTTTCACACTCACATGAATAATTATCTTGATTTTATTTGGTATGATTATTAATCTCTCTTATATCAAAGTCCACAATTGAGTTAAATAAAGTTTTGAGCATAGAGAATTGATCTTGTTATTAACTTGAACCAAGTATATCTCTTCACATTAAAATGATTTCATTGCAAATTCAATATGATGCTACATATTAGAAGTGGTTTCTTGAGTGAAAAGTTTCCCCTGCTATACTATCATGCACATGGTCTAGAATCTTTGAGAATTGACAAAAGGACAAGCTCACCCCTACCCAGAATAAAAATCCCTTGCTCTACAGCCAATCCGAGCAAGTATCCCTAGTATAGGAAGAAAAAGGAAAGTCAAAGAAAATGAGAAAAATAAAAATATCATTTTGTACCATCGCAGCAATATTTCAACATTATCTCAGTTCCAAGGAAAAAAAAAAAAAAAGATGAAAAGAAAAAGAAAAGAAAAAGCAAAATGCAATAAAATCCTTTTCTCTGCCCCTTTAAAAGAAAATAAGGGTGAATGAGCTTGAATCCCTGGAATTCTCAATTATTCGAAAACTGTGATATAAGCCCCATAACAGGTGGTTTGTGCCCAACCCGCTTGGCCTTGGGTAACTCCTAGCGTGGTGATATGTTTGTCACATTAATGACCTTCTTTTTTATAGACCTATGTCTGCTTATGGATCAGCTAGCTCTTGATGACCCAACTTACATAGTAGTCTGGTACGGTTACATGCATATAAATCATGGTCAACAAACACTTATTTGGTTAATTCAAATTACTTGTATCAAATTATCTTGCTCAAAATTGGTAAATGAAAAATACAATTGCACACACATTTGTATTTGAGAGATTTTGTATCATTATGATAAATCAAGATCAGCAATAAACTCACATATGCACATGAGGGTTCCTTATAAATCTACATTTTGTCTTTGAGATAACTTAAAATATTTTTGCAACTCTTTTTGGAATAATTTCATCTTCTTATTTAAAAGAACATCTATTTCGTATAAAAACAATTACATACATTATTTTCAAAAATCCAAAATTTCTTTCAAAAACATATTCAAAAATCTAGCAATAAAGTCACGTTTATATATATTTTTGTTTATCTCAAAATCAAAAATCAATTATGCATAAAATTATCGTGATGATGGTATAAGTCTATACCTATAATTCTATGCCTAGCGCAAACCATTGTTCTAGTTTTATTTCTCATTCATTTTAATTCATAAAAACATATGGCTTAAATCATTATGTTCCACAATTGTGCTTCAAAAAGAATGAACACTTTTTCTATTTTCATTTCATTATGTCAACATTTAGTTTTGCGACGATGGTATAATTCCTAGGCAATTGTTCAAATTTCTATCACACTTAGGAATTTTATGCCTAGCAAAAATCATATTTCTACTATTTCATGCATAATATTTTCATGACAATCTGAAAACAAATTATCACCATCATCATTTTTCATCATCACAACACAAAGTCTTAAGACAGTCTCTTAAGCACTCTTTTACTTTTAGCAATATTTCTATACTAGGATTAGCTTGATGACCTAGTGAGCGGTGACTCCATGAAATGGTCATATAACAGCGATAATGTCCTTTGAAATTATTGTTAGAAGTCCCTTTATTTTTCATTAAATCACACCACAAACAACAAATTTGTTTACATCAGATTATTTCATTTAAATTTTATGGCATGACATAAAATTATACTATTTCCCAATGACATAATTACATGAATAATTAATCAACAATTAAAAACTTAAAGCATCATAAAACATATGGACAAGTCATATCACAAAAAGATCATATATATATCAAAAATATATGTACATCATATAAAAAATGGATTGGTATGCCATAATCTATACCCTCGCATACTCAATCCTCTTAAAAATATACAGTCCAACCAAAGAGCAACTAGTCTGGAGAAGCCCTCGAGCTCTCAGCCTCATATCCTCTCCTACCCTGGCATGGAGGAGGTGTTCCCATCGAGGTTCATGTTGTATCATGGGTCCTTGACATCGATCATGAGGATGTCCTTGACGATACCATCATGACCAGCTCTATAATGCTAGCTGGCAGCAGTATCCTTTGTCCCTCTGGAACCACGTGATAGTATAATCCCTGGTAGAATGCGACATAAGCAATAGACAATGCCAGATCCTAAGTGCTCGCCCTTCTGCTCTGAGCCTTGAATCATGTAGCCTCATCCTATAGTGTCTACACCTGAGCCCAAATGTGGGCATTCTCAGCCCAGAGATCTGCCATCTCATTGCTCTCCCCACCTTGATACCCTTGCCCTTATCAGATGATGGTGGCCTCTCCCTCTGCTAATAAGGAAGCCCCTCCTCCATCCTCTCTAGCTATTATAGTCTCTCTAGAGCCTATGGCACTCTTCGACATCTCTCCTGAGGAGACCGTCACTGCTCCCTCCCTCTATGACCCCTCGCTACATTGATGGCAGCCTGGCACCACCTCCCCATCCATCGCACCATGGCATGCATCGAACCCTATGCCCTCGTCATCTAAGGATGGTGGATGCCTGCATACTAGGCATCATATCCATCTATAACCCCAACGTCATCCGCATCCACTGGATGAATGGGGGAATCATACACATCCTAACTCTAAAATCACTGCATATTTGGAGCCCCACTCAGTGTAGTACTATCCTGAATAGTCTGGGAGTACTTGTAGTCTATGAGGGAAGGGATACCTTATTGTAGATTGAACGACCTCAAAAATTGGTCATAGCTATGGAGCTCTACCTCTCCCTACTCCATCCTCATCCAAAAGACTTGCCTGATGCGAGCCAACTCCTGCCTATCCTCTCTCCACCCTGGATGCTCTATCCATGACCTCTAGGTGATCTGGTTAGGGATGAGGTCGTCTAGAAACCTATAGGACATCGATAGATCTATTCGCCATTGTGACCCTCTCTAGAGCCACCAATAGAAAACCTAGGGTCTCTCCCGGTCAACCCCTATCAGTGGAATCCCTACCGGCCTTCGCACCACAATGTGCTCCTAGCACCAAACCTGTAGTAGTGATGTCAAAACTAGACATCGACCTCCCTTGTATATGACCCCATGTAGGATCCTATACAAGCGGCATAGCACAAAGTTGCCCCAAGTAAATATGTAGTCATGGTCTCTCATATTGCAGACCACATCTGAGAGCATCCATGGTAACCTGCATCCACTCTGGTGGCATATCAGTAAGCTACCCACTACCCCTACCAAAACCTGAGTCAATCAAGATGCCCCAGGCATCTGCCGCAATGTCTCAATGTTCACTCCACCCTTCTCTAGGATGAAGCTAGGGTCTCTGCATAGTTGCATCATGGCATGGCCCTGATTAGCCATAGGATTCATCAACCGTCCATATATGGGAATCCTAAAAATCTTCCATACATCCTCTAGAGTGGGAGACATCTCCCCTATCGATACCCAAAAGCAGGATGACCCCGGATACCACCTCTCTGGTTGGGCTATCAGTAGCCCCATGTCTGTAGGTATTTGTGGCATCTCTGCCACATGCTGTAGCCCAACATTTGATAGTCGGTATCGCTCTGCTTGATCAAGTGTGACTACATCATCTCTTAGCCCCCCGTATTTCCACTCTCAAATTTTTAGTAATCCCCTCTGCAAGATAAATAATGAAACACCAAAAATCATTAATAGATAATAATTAAAATTAGTTAAATCAATTTCATCTTATAAAAAAAATGATATCGTCCACTATTGGATGATATCATACTAAATTGAGTCAAATCATCCTTGGTAGGATGAAACTCTCTGATTTCTCAACTTGGGGATCGCCCCTTGTTGTACAGGATCACCCCTATTTCGTCGATTTTGCCCCAAAATGAAATTGGCGATCTAGGGACGATTTCAACGAAATTGTGATGATTTCGTCCCGACGTCGTCGACGGCCTAAAAAATGGCTGCAATGCCCCAAAAATAGTAGAATTTTAAATTAAAAATCACACAAATCAAATTAAAAACATAATTCACCAACTTTAGATCCTTAATCGCAATCCGCGTCGGACCTCTGTCGATCTGTGCGCTCTTTCCACCATTTTGCCTGTAGAGCTCTAAAACAACAAAAATGAATAGTAACAATGAATTAGGGTTTTACCCTATTTTTTTAATTTTATTTAAAAAACAACTTTTTATTTTAAAATTTTGCTTTTCCACACTTTTACCTCAAATGTTTGATTTGGGTAAAAACACGGAGGGGGCACCATAGCAAGCAGTCGTACGATTCAACCTAGAATTGTCATCTAAAAAATTGAGTAAATTTTTGCTTTCTCATAAAGCATGGAGAACTCATCTTTAACACATTTTCTTTAGAAAATTTGCTAAAGAGGGGGCAAAATGTAGCACCCTAAAATTGGCATAGTTAAAACCTTAGTAAAATGATAAAAATTTGAATTTTAACCTCAAAACCACCCATTAATCGCTCACCCCATTTTTTGTGCCATTTTTAGGAGTTGTTTTGACCGTTGGATGATATCGTCGCCGATCAGATGAAATCATCCTAGATCGGATGAATTCACCTGGAATAGAACGTCCAGATGATTTCATCCCAAAACTAAATTTTCATAATTAGCTTATGTTTCAAGAACCTCTCCAACTTGGCCAGAAGCGTGTCTGCGTAGTTGGAGATTCCTCCATTGGAGATCTCCTAGATTGGGATGATCCCCAGCCTCCTAACCTCCCCCTAATCCTATATAAAATAGGATTTTCTCAGTTTATCCCCCTGACTCCCTGGATCCCCTACCTGGCTCTCCTTCTAACTCTTTTCCTGGTTGATTTTCCCTACCATTTAAGCTTTGCACTCGTAGTTTTAAGTTTTCATTACAGGTTTTCACTGTGCTTCAGCTGGAGGAAGCTCGGATCATCACAGGCGATTCGAGACAATTTTTGATGATCCTATTGCAGATCATCAACGATATCGTACGATTGGAAGCGATATCGATTACAGTTCATATTGGGGACAATCAAAGCCCTGAGTTTGCATTTCTCATCTTTCTTCCTTATTTTATTTATGCATTAGCTTGATTATTTTCATTCTGCATCCTGGAGTTCACTTCATTTTAATATAAATGCATGATAAAGTTAAAATAAGTTATTAAAACAATGCATTTCCTTTAATTTGCTATCCAGATTTATCAGTTAGGCATTTATACTATCATTTCTATCATTTTCCATTATTCTTGCAATAGCATTTTTGGTTTTTGGTGTCTGTTTCTATGATTGCAGATGTTTGACAAATTCATCTGACGAATTCATCAGATCGACGATGATCTTGTCTAATATCAGATGATCGCCTATAATCTAGGATGATTCTATACAATTACAGATGATCCTATCATATTCGAGATGATCTAGACTCCTACAAGCTTCAGAATCTTCATCAGACATTCGGAATCAGGTGCATTCTTTCTTATTTAGTATATTCCTGGTATTTAGGATTCATTCATACCTTTTGTATTCATATAAATCAAAATTTTCATATAGAATAGCTTAGATTATTTTTTGCCAACCTAGGATTATGAATTATCAAGTATAAAATGAACACACCAAAACCATTCTCAACCTAGGCATGGAAACTACCACTCAAAGTTTCCTGGTGAACCCACCATCTATCAAAAATTCACCCTTATACCCCTCCCCCAAGAGGTACGAACTTCAAAGGGCCTCTCAGTCTAAGGTGTTGTTCCATCCTTCTCGCATCCCCCTTCTAGGCACGAATCCTTTAGCCTGAAGGTAAGGGCGCAAAAAATTTGGGTCAATACACAACTCAACTCAACCAATCACCGCAAGGATTAATCCTTTCCCATAAACCCTTGTCCAAGCATGTATTAACCAACTCAAAATTTTTTCAATAATGCTCAATCACAAATCTCACATAACAGTGATACTCAAGTTCTTCTCTAACTCAAGTTCAAGTTCATTTCACAATAAATGGGATTCAACAACAATGCTTCTAAAACAAGGTTTAATTACAACTCACAAACCAAAAAACCTTGAAGCATTCAACCAACCATTTTTGAAAAGGAAACCACAATCAATCCTTTTATTTCCAATGATATTTTAGAAATCAACCACCATAAAAAATCAATAGGAGAATGTGCCCATACCTTTTTGATTCCAAGAAGTTGTCCATAAAATCTGCCACACTAAACACAAATTTCCTTTCCAATATCAATAAGGGTTAGTGGACTTCAAATAATAATCAGAAGATAAAGCATAACTCAATTTACACCTTTTTAACTCCAACTCAATAATCACATCCACCAAAGTCCTTTTTAAAAGAAAAACCCTTATCAAAAATAATAATCAATAAGCCTCTCAAAAATTACTTTATAACAACTCCTTATTTCTCCTAAATTTAATTCTCAATAAACATCAATTAAATCATCAACTCATCCAACCTTTGAAATAATAATCACAGCCCTTATAAAACAAAGTTTAATTAAAAACTTTAATTACTTCTAACCACCTTATAACTCCAACTTAGGGCATTAACAAAATTAATTAAATAAAAAATGTATTACCTCCTCAAGGGGATTCAAACCCTCGACTTGCCACCACCACGAGCGCCTTAGCCATGGCTAAGGTTGCCACATGAGCTATCCACTCATTCAGAAAGGAAAGGCACAACGTGCCTTAAAACCTTTCCTCCCTCTCCACAAATTAAAAGTTCTTCGAGCACTTTTCTTCCAATGCACAGTCAAGGGGATTCGAAACCTTGATGTTTGTGTCATCACTTACCTTAGCCAAAAGCCAATTGCCAATGCGCCACTCTGCCCACGATGATTTTGGATTTCAACTAACCTTCATTTATTTGTTTATTTTGCTTTGTAAAGGATTTTTGCATGAGATCTATTCGGATGCTTAGCCAACGATATTAATCAACCTTAGGCACCCCTTTATATAGTCTTCTCCTTATTTTCAATGACGTCAGCATATAAATTTCAAATTTAATTTTAAATTTAAATTTAAATTTTAAATAATTAAAATTTAAACTAAATATTAAAAATCAAATATCTCCATCACCGGGGAACATTTTTCGATGAAATGAAAGGCCAAATTGGGTTTTAAGAAAAACCTAGTTCAAATATGTTATCCATGGTTTTAAATAAAACCTTTTATTTTTCCTACCTTGGTTTTCACAAAAATCCTTCATAGATCCTTTTGACATTTAAATAACCTTTTGACATCAATGACAACATTTTAGCTTAGGGACTCAAAATGTCCAACACAAAGACTTTTTACAAGACACCAATGTACTCTTGTCAAATTTTAGATTTTTTGCAAGAGATCGTCTACATAATCTTCGATGATCTTATGCATGTAATCATGGAATATGTATGTCATGGCACATTGATAAGTGGCACCTACATTTTTGAGACCAAATTTCATCACCTTGTAACAAAAAGTTCCCCAATGTGTAGTGAATGTTGTTTTGTGTTGGTCATTAGGATTGAATTGAATCTAGTTGTATCTTGAAAAACCATCCATTAAAGAAATCATTCATGGTCAATGCAAGTTTTGAAAAGAGTATCAATGTTTGGCAGAGAAAATTCACCCTTAGGACATGCTTTGTTAAGGTCTCAAAAGTTAGTGCAAATGTGTATCACCCTATTAGTCTTACAAATGGATACCATGTTTGAAAGCCACTCATGATATTCAATGGATACAATGAAAACCACATATAATAGCTTTTTAAGCTCTTCTTTGACCATGATGGCAATGGTAGGATGCCTATTTCTCAATTTTTATTTTACTGGCTTAGCATCATAGTGCAAGGTGAGATTGTGAAAAACCAAATTAGGGTCAAGACTAGGCATGTCTTTGTAGGACCATGCAAAAATTTCCTTCTTCCTCTTGAGAAGAACAAGTAATTTCTCTTATTCATATGTGGATAAACTTTTACCAAGTCTGAAAATTTGAGGATTGTATGCATCTAAAGTAAGATTCACATTGATAGTATATTTAATGGACATATGAGAACCTTTCTCAAGCTGATGGGGCATTAGGATCAGATGAATGTCATCTATGATGTCATCAAACTATTTTGACTCAAACTCTTCTATGTCAACCTAGAAAACCTTAGGATCTAAAGGTGAAGGTGAAGGCAAATATGGAGGCGACATAGGAATGTAGTTGGCTGAAGCCCTTAATAATTCCTCAAAAAAATTAAATTCAAAAAAGGATGGAGGTGATGAAATCTAGTACATATCAATAAGGCTTATGTCAATTGGAATTGGATTTGTCAAATTATATGGATTATGGAGTGGGGTGAATAATTAAATAGGATTCATGTTAACTTAAAGAGGAAACTGGTGGTTAATAATGTGAAGGATGGAAAGATCCTATTTTATTGAACTGATGCAAGAAATCTGGGAAACCTGAATAACAACAAGCAAAAGAAAATGCAACTAGAAAAATATATGCATATGCAATGCAATGATTTTTTATATATTTGTTTTATGTTATGTATATATATTTACAAAATTAGCCAATGAGGTGGATCAATGAAGTGAAAGTGGTTCACCAGTTGGTTCATCTCACTCTTGTGGAAGAAGCAAGAAAAATATGGGCTGATGGATGGGGAAAATTTTAAGGTAATACTCATTCTATTTAGTAAATGGAATGATGGATGTTAATTCCTCATCATATTCATCAAAATCTACTGACATAACATTGTATTCTTCATAAATTTTATCTTTAGAATTATTGGGGTTATGGGTTTCTTCTTCTGAATTCAAATTAAGACTTTGAAAATCTTATTCAAAAGAAGAGGTGGAATAATTAGAATGATATCCTAAACCTAAATTATCATACACTTTTTTATATGAAGTATCAATAATCTTGTGCATACCCCATTCATATCATCATAGGCCATAGCCTTGAAAATTGACTTGGTGAAAGTATCGGGATGGAAAACCTGACATGTGTTGTATGTTGGCAAGGGTTGGTTGTTTGTGTTCATCTTGGTAATATGGATTAGGAAATAAATCAATCTCCTCATACATAAAATTGATGTTATTGGAAATTCAACCCATGTTTTACAACACTCCTATGTATAAGGGTGGGTCATGTGGGCAACTATAATCCCTATCAATTTTGATTCTTAGCGATGTGACAATGATGTCTTGGACCAAATATTCACCAATACTAGGACTAGTGAGGTGGACATGGAAGAGGAATGGAAGACTCATGACTAGTTTACTATGATAATGGGAGAGGTGTGTACTAGAATGGCATATCACAATCCATTAACTCGACTTGTGAGATATTGATGTGGATGGAGGTGAATTTGGCTAAGGTGTTTGTTGAGTGGGCAATGAAGTTGAAGGAATGATGATGGAGGATGTTGATGTTGATGATGTGGATGATGTGGATTGGGCTTGACCACATGTGCATGTAGTCAATGGTGATGAAGATGAGGGTATGGAAGTGTAAAGGGTAGTGATGGGGAGCTCTTTAGGAATAGGAATTTTGGATGAAGAAGTAGATGGTGGGGTGGATGATATGGTTTATGGGGTTAAAAATAGATGAGTGGATGGAAGGGTGGATTCATAAGGTTTTGAGATGAAATTTTAATACTTAAATGGTTTGATATTCACTGGTATGCAATGAATTTAAACCTCATGTACATATTTTAAACATTGATGAAGTATAGAGGGGACACATCTCATTTTTCTAATCTAAGGATGTCTAAAGAGTACATTGTAGCCATGGACCCCTCCAATATGTGAAAAAGTGTGTGCAATGTTTTTACCCCCACTTCAATGGGTAATACAATAGTGCCAAATTTTGAGTAGAGGGCATCGCTAAATGCTTTCAAGGTGAAGGTGGATTTGGTGATGTGAGATGATGGAATATTAAAATGTTGAAAGGTGGATGTGGTGATGATATTTATGAAGGATTTGGTATCAATGAAAACTTGTTTGAATGGATTCATATCTATTTGAGCCATAATATGCAATGGAGGGTCCACTAATCTAGATGATATTGGTTTGAAATTTAAAATCATATAATGTAATGGGAGGCTCCATACATGTTCGAATACTCCCCACAAAATTTCTCAAGGCATTAGTATCATAAGATTGGAGTTCAATGGATTTTATAATATCAATTAATACCTCAAAATGTGGGGGAGATTTTTGAATTAGATCATAAATAGATATTCTAGCCGAAGCCATTTTAAGGCTAGTGATTAATCATCTACTCAAAGAGATAATTGTTGGGCACTGAATTGCATCAAGTTTTCACTCAACACTGTGGTTGTCTATCTTCCTATTTTCTGTCCAGGCTTGCACCCGATAGCTACAACTCAGCACTCAACATTGGATGGACCAAAACAGGGTTTCTGATCCAACCTCTAGAGTAGGCTGGTTCCTTGTCAACTTACACAGGGTGTTGACACAATTATGCTCACTTAGGGTTTGAAGGTTAGGGTAAGAAAAGGTTAGGGTTAGGAAAATGTGAACAATAGTGGATGGATAGGCTAACAACATTGTACCATAATAAACAGCTCTAAAAAACTAACACAAAGGCATATACTCAAACCAACATTATCTCAATTTAGATGATTCTTCATTCATTAACACACAATAGAGAAATATTGTAGACAGAGATTTCAATATCCAGACAATGATAATCCAAATAGCAAAATTCACCAATACCTAGATTCTATAGAAATGCACTTTCTAACAATAAAGAACAATCTCAGAAGTAGATTTCAACTACTTTAACAACTAGTAATCCATTCATTTGGCATAAACTAACCACTTAAGTATTCATAGAAATACAGCTAAAGAAATAGAACCTCTGATTTCAAGCATGAAGATACAAATTTTGAGGTGAAGATCAGTTTAATGCTCCTTCCATTAGCTCTTGGGAATATTTATAGTAGCACAGGAAAACACACTAGAGCCGACCCTTAAAAATGAGGGTTCGACCTCTATTTATAGTTTTGTAGAAATTAAATTTACAAGGAACATTACAAAGATCAAAAATTGATAGCGTAGTAGAGAGTTCTTGCTGGCATTTGCTTACTGGTGCACCTTCCGAGAAATCCGCTGAAAGTGATCCGCCATGGCAGCTTCGAGGCCTCTACAACTTGTTGGTCATTCGGTATGAACTGGAGTTTCAGCCGTTGGAGATCATGCATCACCATTGATCTTTCTTGGAAGCCATCCATTGTCATTGATCCATAACCACCTCTGGTTCTATCTATTTGAAAAACCCTCGATGCTTTGGCTTCCTCTCCAACTTGTTGTCTCGAACCTTGGTGAAGACTTGCTTTTAAATACCTCAGGTTCTTCTTCATAATCTCCACCATCGATCTCCCTCATCGTATGGTTTAGATTCATTCTGATACAAGCTTATTATAATGGTAGGGAGAACACAATGCCATTTCGCTTTAAAATGTTGGTGACATCATCCTTCTATTAGAAACTACGGAATCACCAATCTAGGTTCCAAATGACCTGAAAGCTGAGCAGGATCGAATCCGCTCTTTGTCATTCATATTTCTAAAGCAATCACCAATCTGCACTAAAATATTGATGACATCATCACTTCCTTGAAACTTTTACGGATTCCATTCCAGGATGAGCAAGTGTATTGGTGCGTGATCTTCAATCTGGACCCATCATAGTGCAAAGTAACTCTTTCTCCATTCTGTAAAACATCCCTTTGTCATCATTCTGGAAGGAAGTTAGTCACAATTACCTTTTGTTATGAATCCGCATCTACTTCATTATCCACAATCCGCCTTGTCACCATTCTAGATGAAGATACTCTATGTGTTCTCCGAAATTGGGTGTCCCAACACTTAGCCGCTTGTGAAGCATGCAAAATATCGAGTGGTCACCAATCCACACTTTTTTGTTGTTGACATCATCTCCTCTTGAAGACTTTTGTGGATTCGGGATGTGTCACCAGTCTAGATCAAAAATGAAGGAAATCCTTTGAAATGGCTCCAACGTGCAAAAAATTGACTAAGTGTCGGGTGGGCTTGAACCTCTTGCTATGAATCCACTCCAAAATACACTGTAAAGTGTGTGGAATGAAGACTTCCATTACTTAGGAAAAATTTGCAAAATTTTCCTAGTATGTGGCCATTTTGGGCCTACATTTTGGCGCCTCCTGGGTGGATTTGCTTGCAAAGCCAATCAAACTCAGAGTCTTATCCATTGGGCTTTAGGAGTCAAAAATATTCATCTTCAACACATATTTTATAGAATAACTTCCACACAAACATTACTCTCTAAAAGTTTTGACAATATGATTAGAGAGTAAAGGTTCATATGGAAGTGATGCCAAAAATATTTTAGAATTCATTCGCTCTTACAGAGGTCATGTCAAAATTGCAGGCCTTGCCCTTGTCTTCAAAAACCTAGACACAACTCCACTCCTTTTATAAGGCCTTACTACAAAATATGCCTTCACACAAAACCCACTGCTCTGTAGGCTTCACGCCTTTATTGTTTATTTCTAACAATTTGTCAGGGCAAAAAACAAAAATGCCAAACTTATGTATATGTACAAACAAAAATAAGCTAAGTGTGGGCTCCTTCTGAGCCTGTAACTACTTCATCCTGCTCTTCTTCTTCTTGTGCCTCTTCTTCTTCATGGGCCTCTTCCTCAACCTCTTCTTCATTCTCTTCTTCTTCTTCTTCTTCTTCTAGAGTGGGTGTTTTCTGACTCCTTCCTCTAGAAGTATCACCAAACAACTGAACCATCAATTTTAAATATTGTAGAGCCTATTTCTAGGCTGCTTCAGAGGGGTTTGATGTTTCTTCTAGCTGCTTATAAATATATTGTAACTCTCCAATGTCTTCATAGTTAGCAGCATTCCCTCTATTTACCATATCTTCCATGAGATCTCTCAACCGAGTAAAATCAACAATCAATTGGACAACTTGTTCTTGGGGTAGTGGCTCTTCCAGAGAATCTATTCTAGACTCATCCTACAAATACTCATCAATGCTCTACTGGATCTCTTCCATGGATAACAAGTTGTGATCTTCCATCCATAGGCCCTTAAAGCCAACTTGAACCATTTCCTTGTTCAATTCAACAACATCCTTGATTACCCTTTCAATCCTGTCAAACAACAACCAGGCTCTTTGAAGTGCCCTGTGCTTTTTCACCATAATCCTAGCAGCAACTCTGGAGAGATTCCATTCTTTATTAGGAATTGGTTTAGAGGAATCATTAAGTCTACTATCAACAAACCTATACATTTGTTCTTCCAGAATCACCATAGGCTGTAACTCTCCAGTTATCTGATCTAGATTTTTATGAATATTGGAGAGCAGGCGGTTGGCATCATCAAGATAATCAATAATAAGTTGAAGCCCTGAACATTTCTCCTAGACCTCAGAAAGCAACTCTTTTTTGATCTTCCTTAGTTCATTCTTAGAAAGTCCTGTAGACTTAGCTTTCTCAATTTGAAGCTGATGTTTTAAATTCTGAATTTCTTTCACCTGATCTTCATTTAGCTTCTTTTGCTTTTCTAATTGGTCCTTTAGTTTATTGGCTTCTTGAAATTTATCTTGCCAACCCTTAGCCTCTTTTCTTAGAGCCTTTTCCACCTCCTTTTGATCCCTCAGACTCTTTTTGAGCTTCTCAACTTGTTTCTCCAATTTTTTCACCTTCTCTCTGACTATATCATTTTTCACATAGAAGGTATCCAAATGGGCTTTGGCAATGATCAACTCATCTTCCTCAGGAAGCTTTTCAATATCTTTTGTGACCTCCTCCACTCGATAATCCTGAATAGTCATCTCAGTTTTAGGCTTGCTTACCAATGGAGTCATTGATCTTGACACTCTCTATCTAGAAATAGGGTCAACATACATGCTTCTTCTCCTAACAGCCATCCTACTGGAAGGCTTAGCAAGCTTCTCTACCTAGTAATCATTTATACTCTGAGTGGCTGCCTATTCTTTTGAAATAGAAATAGGTCTTGAAAGGCTAGCAACCAGGGGAGATGAAGATACTAAAAATGATAGAGTGGATGGAACTACTGATGATGAGGGTGTGGATACAGTTACAGTAGCCTCTATGACAACAGTGGACTCTATAACTACTACTACCATTGTTGATGGTAAACTCATGGAAACTGATGCAATACTAACAATCGGATGGATGGATGTACTTGGAATGCAATGTCCCATTGATGGTGGTAATGAAATAGATGGAAGTGAAGCGATGGTGGATGATGGAACAATGGGAGATGATGAAGTGGGAACCTCAGATGCAGAATATGGGATTTGAGGTGGTTGTGATGAAATAGAAGTGGCTTGTACCTCCATGGCTACTGATGACACATGTAGTGGACTTTGAGAGGGAGAATGTACATTCGTCACATCTTCTTGATTAGAAAGGGAGGGAGATTTCTTTGGGGACTCATGAGTATGAAGAGGAGAAGAGGGATTAGAAATCATACCTTTACCTACAGATGTAGGGTGCTCTTGATCTGTTTCTATTTCCAATTGTTGCTCTTGATCAATTAACTCTTCTATAGCGAATTCAGCTACCTCTTTAGCAATCTCCTCCATGTCCATTTTTTGTTTCTTTGAAATTTCCCTTTCCTCTCTTTCTAGGACTCTCTTAGTCCCTCTATGAACCAATTTAAAAGTAGCCATCTCATCCTTAGAATCTTCTTCCAACACATCTTCTTGTGCCACTCTAGAAAGTAATGATTGCCTAAAAATAGGATGTACTTCAACTGATGTTGTAGGGGTAAAAGAAAGGGGTTTGTACTTAAAATTCTCATCCTTTTTATGCCAATAAATATCTATGTCTAGAGGCCATGCTCCCAGAGCTAAGCATTTAGGTCTAGATGTTGTTTCAATAACTGGGGTACTGACAGCTTTTTCCTTAGAATATTGCATTTTGCTCATCAACTTAGCCCCCTTAGGAAACTTTTCCACTTGCTCAGTGGTAGGATGAAAGGTTTTCAGTACCTCAGCCATTGTCAAAGGAGTTTCTGGCTCTTCTTGTTGAGTTTCTTGATATGAAAGTGGAGAAAGGGATTCAGAGCCATTTTGAGGTTTTTCAACCGTCAATACTATGTTTCTGACATCCTTTTGTCTCCAAGTCTCAATGTTTTCATTATATCTTCTTGAAAATTCTTTATCAATCTTCATTCCAAACTTGGACTTAGGCTTTCCAATTTCAATCCTCATTCTCCACCAATCTATTATTTTGGCAACATTCCATTGTTCTTTTTCTTTTGCTTCTTCAATAGCTTCTCCAGGAGCTTCTCCAACAACTTCTTCCTCGGGCTGAGGATCATTTTTCTCTGAAGTCTCTCCCTCAGGATGAGGCTTCTTTTTCTTTGGAGTTCCTTCCTCAAGCTGGGGCTTCTTCTTTTTCAAAGTTTCTCCCTCAATATTACTAATTATAGCTTCAGTAATCCGATGACTAGGCTTTCTATCAGGATCAAAATCAACAACCTACTCATAAAAGTCCAACCATGGAGGCAACTGACCCATATTCGAGACATTCCACTCTAAAAGAGTAGTCTCATCATTGTTTCTGCCCTGTTCAAAATGGGCCCTAGGCCTCTTTTCAAATTTATAGGCCTTATCCCCATTTAGGGTTTTATTCCTTGCAGTAAAAATGCCATCAAGGTCATAGCTCCATCTTTGGGGAATATAAAATAGACCTAACCTATCAAGGTATTGGTCTATCAGTTGACTTTGCCCCTTCTTGGTGATGGTAATATCCTCCACTATGTGATGGGTAAGGAAAGACTTTCTCTTTCTCCCAGAACCATAGTTTGCATCAATGTACTTCACCTGCCTTAAATATTCTAGGGCAAACAACCTCTCCATAATGAAGTGGGGCAGGAGGAAAGGTTTACCCATGAAACCATACAATCTGATGATTGTGCCCTCGGTTAACAAATACCAATCACCTTCTTCAACACCCTCTACTCTCAGAATCTGCTTAGCTAGGGGTGGCAATCTCGGGTACTTATTATACATTATTTTTAGGGCAGGTCCCAGAAATTCTAAATTGAATCTATAATAGGACTCACTGCTCCTCAAATGGCTTGTCCAATAATAAACTGGCATGGGTTCTCCATCATTGTTTTTATCCCGAACTGGGATCCAAGGCATTTTATCCTTAACAGCAGCATAAAACATCCATACTAGGCTCGAGCAATACCTAAAACTAGGAGCATCAGAGCCCCTTTTCATACTTACTAACTGCTCATGTATTCTCTATGCAAGAAAAGTTGGCCAATCAAAATAAATCACCCTAGTCCCCTTTTTTCCGCATCTTTTTCATACATTCTCTCATTAGAAATATAGTAAGCTACGACAATTTTCCAGTCATGTACCATTCTATCAGAGTCTAACCCCTCCATGCAAGCCAACATAGAAAATAGTTCGGGATTTGCAAATTTGTCAATATGAATAGGGACTTTAGGCATTTCATCTTCATTCCTTATTCTTCTAAAATTAAGACGCAACCATTTTTCTATAGCTATTTTCTTTACTTCTGATGCCATCATTGCAGCATAAGCCATAGTCAATTTTGCTACATTAAATGGTCTAGGTTTTGAAGGTGGCCCTACTCCTAGGGAAAATAATTCATGGTAAAATTCTTTTGTGATTGTGAATAAGGGAATGCCCTTAGAGGTTTTAATCACTTTATTTTTAGAATCATAGAATTGGATCATAGCAAAGACTAATTCAGGGTAATGATGTATAGAATCATAGATATAGGAGAATAAGAAAGATTTTATAGCTATAGTACCTTGTCGACGCATTGGATTTCCTCTAAAATATGGAAATTCAAAACCTATCCTTAGTTGGATCCTCCTTACTCTTGTCATTACTGTATCTATGATTTTTCTGGTTTGACATTCATGAGCCTTCAACCTTGCTCCCATCGTTGGTACCTCAATCAGTGGTCTCTTGGGAACCATTTTGGCAGCGGTAAAACTTTGTTCTTCTTGTAATTCACAATAAATTCTTTAGAGTATTGCTATGCCTTCCTACCACTCTGAGGATGTGAATAGCTACCAAATGAAGCTCATGTATGCTTTCTCGTCACCTTTAATCTCTTGAATGCATGTATCCTCCACCATTAATGTAGATGTTGCACGTCCTCCCTACTGGCACACTTTCCAATTCTTTAATCATTCCCTTTGGTGGCTCAATAGTGGCATCCTTTCTTTTCATTGGTCAAAATTTCAAATTGCGCTGCCACCTCACTGCACCTCTTCGGCTACTTCTTGATTGTGGTGCGAGTTCGTTAGCATTGAATGTGGGATCATTCTCTGGCCTCCACGTGTCATGGTAGAAGTTGCTGCTTGGTTCCACTTCCTTTTCAAACCGGTTGATTAAAAGCCTTTTGAGTCCACTGACACTTAGAAAATTTGATGCACGAATCTCTGTCTCGATTTCACTCCGACTTATTAAGCTTTGGAAGACTCCTAGATTGGGGATGCCTTTAGCTCTTCTTTAGTGTGGGGTAGAAACCTTTACACCATTCCACGGGGATCTAGTGTATTTTGATGCGGATTCAAGAGTCGCACGTCGTTTCAGAATATTTTTACATGGAATTGAGTGCGGAATGGAAATTTGTTGTGCACTTAGCCCATACTTAGTCATTTTTGCAATTTTTTCTTTTTTCAAGATTTTTTTGAAGAAAATCGATTACAAAGTGCAGAAAGAAATCAAAGTACAAAGTGCAGAAAGGAGGGGAAATAATTTTACAATGTATATACATATGTTACAGTGGACTCATTCCTTACACATAGTAGAGTTTGAGGTGAAAACCATTCACTAGAATCGGTTGTATGTTTCCCTCCGGATCCTCTAGCTGAAATACATTAGACTCTTTGGCTTCCACTATTCTGAAAGGACCATCCCAAAATGAATCAAACTTTTCATGTTTTCCTGGTTTTTCTCTATCAACATTCCACCTAAGAACTGAGTCTCCCACCTGGAAATTTCTGAATCTGGCTTTCTTATCAAACCATGCTTTGATATCTGATGAATGCTTTTGAAAACTATCATATGCCTGAGTTCTACTTTCTTCCAATTGGAGCAAATGTGTCAACCTGGTTTTCATAGGATCTTCCTCTGACTCTTCTTCTGTATTGACAAGCTTAAGTGTTGGGATCTCCAAATGAATTGGTAATACTACCTCCTTGCCATATACTAGTGCGTAAGGGGAAGTCTTAATGGAATTTTTTATAGTAATCATGTCTGCCCATAGAGCTTGGTCCAACAATAGGTGCCAACTTCTTTTGTTACCCTCAAGTGATTTCCTCAAAATCCTTAATAGGTTCTTGTTGGTAGATTCTGCAAGTCCATTACCCTGCGGATAATAATTTGAAGTATTTTTCAGAGTAATACCAAACTTGCTGGCAAACTCAATATACTTGGCTCCTATGAAAGCTGGACCATTGTCACTCACCAAGGCTTTTGGAACTCCAAACCTTGAGATCAAATTTTCCATAAAGTTGATTACTACATCCTGGTCTGATTTCTTGGTAGGGATAGCTTCCACCCATCTGGTGAGATAATCTGTGGTAGTTAAGATAAAATTATGTTCTTCTAAGGAGTTAGGGTTGATAACCCCTATAAAATCTAGCCCCCATTGTTGAAAAGGCTCTTCAACTTGAATGGGCTTGAGGGGGGATGAAGCATTCCTTGTCCTTCCAACATATCTCTGACATTTGTCACAAGCCCTGGTGACTTTAAAAGCATCAGTGAAAATAGTGGGCCAATAATAGCCAGCTCTTATGATTTTTAAAGTTATCACTCTGCCTGAGCTATGACCACCAGCTATTCCTCCATGGAACTCTTCCATGACCCTTTTTTGTTGATCATCCTTTAAGCATTTTAGAAGAATTCCATCCAAGTTTCTTTTGTACAAGCCCTCTGGTAGTAATACATATTTCAAAGCATGAAGCCTGTATCTCCTCCTTTGGGATGCACTTAGATCGGGAGGGCATATTATAGTTTGGAAATATCTGATCATCTGGTCAATCCAATCAGAGTCTATAGTTTGTATTATTTCCACATGATCCTCTTTTATTGTTTGACAAGTTGTTACTTTTGTCAAAGCTGCAACTTTTGTTAACCCTTGGCACAAGGCTCTACCTCTCACTAGCTTGGTGGGATGAATTTCCACATCGTATTCTTGGATCTTAGTAATCCAGCCAGCTCTTTTATCTCCTAGATCACCCTATAGGATAAAACTTCTTACATCCGGGTGAACCACATAAACCAGGGTCTTACTTTGTACCAAATACTGCCTGAACTTCTTCAGTGACTTCATCACAACAAACACTTGTCTTTCAATAAAATTGTATTTGACCTGATAATCATGAAGTGTCTGACTCCAAAAGAATACCGGATGTTCTTCCCCTTGATCATCCTTTTGGGTGAGCACCGAGGCATAACTTTCTTCAGCTCCATATGCATAAAGAATAAAATATTTACTAAAATTTGGGTTTACCAATACTGGAGCTGTTGCAATGGATTGCTTAATGATCTCAAAAGCTTTTTTCCTGACCTCAGTCCACTTGAACTCGACATTTTTCTTGAGTAACTCAGATATAGGCCTCACCTTCTATGCAAAATCAGAGATGAACTTTCTGAAAAAATTGATTTGGCCCAGAAAATATTGTAAGGTCTTCTTATTTGTAGGCAAGGGGAGAGCAAGTATTGCTTTTATCCTATCTGGGTCTATGGCCATGCCTTCTTTTGAGACCACATGTCCTAGTAGTTTTCCTTCATGGACTGCAAAGAATGATTTCTTAGGATTGAGTGAGATGCCAAATTCTCTACACTTTTGAAAAACTTGCTCCAAGTGTGAGAGATGATCCCCTTTATCATGGGAAAACACAGTCATGTCATCTAGGTAAATCAGAATAACTTTGTTGATCAGTGCTCCAAAGGCATAGTCCATGGCTCTCTAAAATGTAGCTCCTGCATTGGACAATCCAAAAGGTATTCTCTGGTAGGCAAATGTACCCCATTTTGTGGTGAATGTTGTCTTATACTGGTCTTCATATTTCACCCAAATCTGGTTGTATCCAGAGTAACCATCCAGTAATGAAAACCTCTCAGCCCCTACCACTACTTGCAAGATCTGATCAATCTGAGGGAGGGGGTAGTGATCCTTAAGGGATGCTTGATTCAGATTTCTAAATTCCACACACAAGCGTATATCCCCATTCTTTTTCCTTACGGGTACCAAGTTGGCTACCCAAGTAGAATGTTTGATGGGGTATATGATCTTAGCCTTTAAAAATTTTAAGAGCTCCTCTCTCATAATGGCCTCGATCCTTGGATTAACAAGCCTCTGCTTCTACCTAAAAGGCTTGGCATCAAGCTCTAACTCAATGGTATGTTGGATGACCTTTTTATCATACACCTTAAGGTCTTCATATGACCAAGCCATAATATCTTGGTATCTCAAGCATAAAGCTTTGATGTCTTCTGCTTCCTTAGGTGAACATCAGATTCCAACATTGAGTTTCTTTTCTATACCGACTTCAATTTCTTTATAGATTTTCATTGACCTTCATGGCTCTGACCTTCTTTCTATCCTCATTATCGAACAAGCTCTCAAGGGTGACCAACCCTCTTGGGATATGATTGTTTCTCAGTTGGATCATGTCTTGCTGATCAATTTCTTCTAAATATTCCTCTTGGAAAGTAGAGAGACATGCCTCTCTCACCAAAAAATCAACTATTTGTTCATCACTTTCAAAAACCTGCCAGAAAATTTGCTTGTCTAGTACTATAGGTCTAAAAATCATTTTAATTCCCTTAGCCTTCTTGATTCCAAAGTCTACAGAAGGGTTGAAGTTAGCTCCCTTTGTTTCTAAGGAATCAGCCAGAGTATTCTTTTCTCTAGGAATAAAATTTAAATTCAGGGCATCAAAAGATTCCATTAAATCCCACACCCTATTTCTGTAAGCTTTTAGGTAGTGGTGCTTACTGTTGCACCTATTTCTTACCTGATGGACTATTAACTCAGAATCACCATATATGTTCAAAATATTAATGCCCATACTTTATGCTTGTATCAATCCGAGACACAAGGCCTCATATTCTACAGCATTATTAGTACATGACCAAGTCAGTCTGTAAGAAAAATTCTTTGTCCCTTCTGATTGGGATTGTAGGACCACACCAGCTCCTGCACCATTTCTGCATTTAGCACCATCAAAGTGCATGACCCATGTTTCTTTCTCTCTTAGAGATTGATTGGATATAGTAGGGATTTTCCTCTTTGATTCATTTGAGATGCTATATGTTCCCATACCAGTTCCGAACTAACTGTAATCTTCTCTGAAAGGTAACTCATCCTCAATGTCCAGATCTTCAATATTTTCCACTAGCTCAAATTCTTCTATAGGGTTAATATTGCACATATCCTCTTCAATATTTTCAATATGATAGGCTACTAGTTTCTCAAGTGTTATCCTTATCCTCTTTCCTTTGAAAGGGATTACCATGCTAGAATAATCCATGTACATACACCCCCTAGCTTTGTAGTAAACTCTCTTGAAAGACATAATCCAAAATAAGGTTCTAAGTCAACCACAACTATTTCTTGCACTATGGTCACTTCAGGGGCTCTGTGCAGTCTCATTAGTACATCTTTAATGACTCCCACTATCTTGACAGGTGTCCCATCTAGTTGTAACACTCCAGGACAAGATCGAGTATATTCCATACCCATATCCTCATAGACTGCTTTAGGCATGACTGTAGTTGATGCTCTTGAGTCAATCATACAATTTTGGACTACCCAACCTTCCATTCTTAGGGATATATAGAAAGGAGGAGGTTTATTATTTAGAACAGCAGGTGTCATTTCTTTATTTTCTGGTGGCATACTAAGGATTGTGGTGGCCAACCTATTCTGTGGATTTTTACTGAGGGAAGCTTTAAGTAGGTCAATATGACCAGGAATGAACAAAGTGTCATACAGGCTAGCTTTTTATGGGATCCTTTTCATCTCTTCAACAATGTTATACTCAGATCTAGTCAAGGAGAGTTTTTCCAGTCCTCTTTCAGGCTCACCATATCTTCTTTTATATTGTTGGGTGGCCTCTAACCTTTGTATTTTAGTAATAGAGGGGAACCTAAGCCTCTCTTGATCTTCATATTTAGATCTCATTCGGTCTCCTCCAGTTTCCTTTTCTGGTCTCTTAGGAAGACTATCAGTATTTTCTTTTCCCTTAGCTTGAGGAATGGGGAAAGTACTACTACTTTGAGAAGGGGGATCAACTTTCTTTTGAGAAGGGACTTGGAATTGTCCCATTTTTTGGGGATCCACTTGTAAAGCTTTCTTCCCAGATCTTGTCATAACAACAATAGGGCTCTCTTCATCCAGCTCTTTCCCAACCATGATTTGATCAGGGTGCCACAACATATTAACTCTTCCCTTTTGGTTTCTTTCAGCTTGATCCATAGCTTGTTGAACATGGTGTTGATACATCACACAAGACTATGAGTCATGGGGGTCATTGCATACCAAACACCAGATATTTGCAAGAGTAGTATCTGAAGAACATTTTGGCTCCTCATATGCTGCATTCACTCTAACCCCGATGCTGTTACTAGGACCAGGTCTCTGATATTTATTCACATATGGGAATATCCTCTGCTGTGACCTTTCTTGGTCTCTCTTTTCCATTGAATTCATTCTATTACTCAGGGTTTTTAGGGTATTTTGTATATCAAGGATAGCAGACAACTCCTAAGATGGTTGAGAAGGAAGGGGAGGAAAAGGAGCTGCAGAGGGAATCGGATTTGGTTGAGGGATCACATTCATTTGTGGAGATGGAGATGATAAAGAAAGTGGGTCCATGAAAGATGGTTTGGATGTTGGATTTTGACTATTGGTGGTTTTTGAGTTGTAAGGCAACACAATTTTGGGGGGAAGCCTTCCTACATTGATTAGGATATTTTCAGCATGAACTATTGCATTATAAACTTGGGGGAAGGTCTCTACTCCTGATTGTTGTGTCTATAGCCCAAGATCTGATCCAAGAGCTCGGATATAATACATATAGGCTAAACATGTAGTTGGTCTAGCTGTGGGAGGGATTCTCTTCCATGTTCTGCTAAATCTCAAATTAAAATTTGAGATAGTTTCCTACTGAGTTTTTTGCATAGATGTAAACTGATTAAGCAGAGAAAAGGGATCATCAGATTCATTGAACTCTTCCACAAAAGGCTCTGCTAAAGCTTGCCAAGAAGTGATGGTATTATCTTCCAGAGTTCTAAACCAATGCAATATCTTCCCTCTGAAGGACAGGGCTAGAATCCTCACAATAATATCTTCTTCTTTTATGTTGTGGATTGCTGCCAGGTTCAAGATATCCTGATAGTGCTCATAAGTTGTTTTCCTAGATCCATCATAAGTGGGAATAGCTTTAGATACAACTTGGGGAATGGCATTCATTTGGGCTAATCTCAGAGGGCCAGTTGTATTCCAGCTGGGATACTTCTGTAATGGCTGATTAGGTGCTGCATTCTGTGCCATACTTCCTACTGTAGGTCTTATTGGGGGAACTATTGGATTTTCTTCCAGAGGCTCTTCCTCTTCGAGGAAATCTTGATCTAAACTTCTAGCAACAACAACCCCTCTGTAAGGTAACTCACAGTAAAAGTAGGAATTAGGGTTATTCCTTTTGAAAGACCTGGTATACATGAATAGGCACTGGTCTATAGGAATAATTCCTTTTCTAGGTTGAAATACTAGGGAGTCGCCATGTGAACTTGCTCTTCTCTGCTTATAAGGTCAAGATAATTCACCAAATCTTGATTCCTTTGGGTTGAGATAACAATAACTCATTTAATGGGATTCATGTTCCTTGTGAACGGGTCCCACCGGGCATGCCAAAAATTGTTGGGCACTGAATTGCATCAAGTTTTCACTCAATACTATGGCTATCTATCTTCCTATTTTCTGTCCAGGCTTGCACCCGATAGCTACAGCTCAACACTCAACATTGGATGGACCAAAATAGGGTTTTCGATCCAACCTCCAGAGTAGGCTGGTTCCTTGTCAACTTACACAGGGTGTTGACACAATTATGCTCACTTAGGGTTTGAAGGTTAGGGTAAGAAAAGGTTAGGGTTAGGAAAATGTGAACAATAGTGGATGGATAGGCTAACAACATTGTACCACAATAAAAAAACTCCAAAAAACTAACACAAAGGCATATACTCAAACCAACATTATCTCAATTTAGATGATTCTTCATTCATTAACACACAACAGAGAAATATTGCAGACAAAGATTTCAATATCCAGACAATGATAATCCAAATAGCAGAATTCACCAATACCTAGATTCTATAGAAATGCACTTTCTAACAATAAAGAACAATCTCATAAGCAGATTTCAACTACTTTAACAACTAGTAATCCATTCATTTGGCACAAACTAACCACTTAAGTATTCACATAAATACAGCTAAAGAAATAGAACCTCTATTTCAAGCATGAAGATACAAATTTTGAGGTGAAGATCAATGTAATGCTCCTTCCATTAGCTCTTGGGAATATTTACAGTAGCATAGGCAAACACACTAGATCCGACCCTTAAAAATGAGGGTTCGACCTCTATTTATAGTTTTGCAGAAATTAAATTTACAAGGAACATTACAAAGATTAAAATTTGATAGTACAGCAGAGAGTTCTTGTTGGCATTTGCTTACTGGTGCACCCTCCAGGAAATCATCTGAAAGTGATCCACCATGGTAGCTCGGGGCCTTTGCAACTTGTTGGTCATTCAGCACAAACTGGAGTTCTGGTCGTTGGAGATCATGCATCACCATTGATCTTTCTTGGAAGCCATCCACTGTCGTTGATCCATAACTGCCTCTAGTTTGATCTGCTTGAAAAACCCTCGACGCTTCGGCTTCCTCTCCAACTTGTTGTCTCAAACCTTGGTGAAGACTTACCTTTAAATACCTCAGATTCTTCAACATAATATCCATCATTGATCTCCCCCATTGTATGTCTATGATTCATCTTGATACAAGCTTATTATAATGGTAGGGAGAACATAGTGCCATTCCACTTTAAAATATTGGTGACGTCATCATTCTATATTAGAAACTATGGAATCACCAATCTAGGTTCCAAATGACTCTAAGGCTAAGCAGGATCGAATCCACTCCTTGTCATTCATATTTCTAAAGCAATCACCAATCTGCACTAAAATATTGATGACATCATCACTTCCTTGAAATTTTTGTGGATTCCATTCTGGGTTGAGCAAGTGTATTGGTGCATGATCTTCAATCCGGACCCATCATAGTGCAAAGTAACTCTTTCTCCATTCTACTTGTTTTCTTATTAAAATATTCCTTGTCATCAATCTAGAATGAAGTTTAGTCGAAATCACCCTTCGTCATGAATCTACATGCACTTCATAAAAATCAATTTGCCTTATCACCATTCCAGGTGCAAATACTCTATATGTCCTCTAGAATCAGTGTTTCAACACTTAGCCACTCGTGAAGTATGCAGAATATTGAGCAGTCACCAATCCACACATTTTTATTGTCGATGTCATCTCTCCTTGAAGACTTTTGCAGATTCAGGATGCATCGCTAGTCCAAGGCCAAAAATGAAGGAAATCCTCCAGAATGGCTCCAAGTGTAAAAAAATGACTAAGTGTTGGGCGGGCTTGATCCTTCCTATTGTGAATCCACTCCAAAATACACTGTAAAGTGTGCGGAATGAAGACTTCCATTACTTAGGAAAAATTTGCAAAATTTTCCTAGTATGTGGCCATTTTGGGCCTACAATAATTAGTGTAGACACTAAAATTTGGTTAAACTAATTATTCTACCATAAGCAATGACTTTAGGACACACCAAGGCCCATAGGGTAGCCCTCAAGAGGCATACCATGGTTATAACCACTTTGCACAAGGTTTTGAAATGTTCTTGGCCACTTTTGAAACCTTTTGGACATCCTGCTACTATTTGTTCCACCATGGGGAAAATACAGAACCTATTTGTCCCACTCTGGGATGAATAGCAAAATTCATCCCAGGGGAGAGTGAATAGCAGGTTTGACTGGAAAAAATTCAAATATGGACAAATGGTGTATGGCAATAGTTACTTTTCCTATCTATAAATACCTACAAGTTAGAGCATACAATATATTAATGCTCTAGCCCATGAGGGAAGCCAAATTGGGAAATTATCTTCCCCCTCCAATGCATGTCACCCTAGTGGCCAAGTGGCACCTCTTGCCTTGCATGCCCTCGCATGCCTTTTGATACATAAGCCTCCTTTAGGCTATAAAGTGGATGCATTTTCCACACAATAAGAGAGGATATTTTGAGGACTATGCGACACAGTGCTACCAATATTTCCTTCCACCCTTTTGTGCCCATTTTCCCATCGAAATCTCTACCTAGCGAAGGAGTTTTGTGAGTGAACTAGGAGGTGCAATATATTACAAAACTAAACCATATGAGTGAATTCCCTCATCAAATTTGACTATAATACATCCCATAAGGTTTTGCATCATTACCAAGTGGAATTGGTGGAAAAATTTAGAGAAAAATGGTGGGCATATCACTCCCGGGTGCACCCCAATTTGTGATAGTTCTATTCGTCCCACCCTATTATTAATAGAAATATGTGCATGAAATTTTGACTATTTTAATCAGTTATTTTCCACATATCATTACTATGCTGCAGTTCAAATTTTAGGTCTTTTTGAGCTATATTGGCCAAGATATTGTATTTTTAGTGTTTTGTAGGATCTCTTGAAGGTATTCGGTGGTCATCTAAGAGAACACAAAAAATTTGGCTGATATTACAAATATGATAAAATGAGTTTTCTTATAATAGCATTTTATGTATTTTTTCCAATTTTCATGCATTTTCGATATGCATAGGGGTAGAAATTGCTTGCTTTCGATTTTGTAGGTTATGAATGGTCACTTCAATTGCGAAACCTAATAAGGTGCAACTTCGGCATGTTTTTTGATGATATATTTCCAAAACCCTTTTTTTTACATAACCATTTCATATTTTGTCATTTGGAATTGTTTTGATGTGTTTTCTCACTACTAGCCATTTTCCCCTATGGGGATTGCATGCTTTCCATCACACGCACTCACTATTTGACAATTCTAGTTTCCTTGTGTGTAGGTGTAGGTCATTACAATGCATTAGGAAGGATCCTAGGTCATATTTATCAAATACACAAGTGGTAGCAACCTTGGACCACCCACCTTGATTGTGGGTACAAGGAAAGACATTAGATGTGCACCCAAATTTCTTGAAGGATTTAAATCCTTGGGTACCCAAGTTGTAAAAATTTGTATCACCCATTTGGAGCCCTCATGGGGACACATTGTAACCTAGATTTTATCCTTATGATTAATAAGAAACATACTTGATTTACTTTACTTCTTGTTTTTCATTATCTTTCATTTTAGTTGCATGCTTCCTTTTGTCGCTCATAAGCAATAGGACATAGATACTCACATTTTTTATCTTAATTTGGTCCACCATTTTTCCCTACTTCAATTATCCCTTGTGTATTATTGGAAGGATGTGTGGATGGAGGTGGATGACTTGAAATATGAATTAGTTGGGAATAATTGGTGGAGAATTGGATGGGTGATGATGAAGTGGTAGGTTGAGAAGACACTCTTCCCTGAGATGCCATGGGTTGTTGAACAGTTTGTTTTTATGCATTTTATTGATTTATGTGTTGTTTATCTTGGGTGACTACATGAATAGAACCCACAAAACCTTGGTATTGTAGAACATGGTTAACTTGATTGGGAGTCTTGATGTTTGACCCTCTTATTATTGGTTGCACTTTCTCATGATGAGGAAGTGGTGCTTGATAGATGCCAAGGTTTTAATTTTTTTGAGCTAAGGGACTATCAACCTTGATGGCCCCAAAGTTAATTTGGTCTTACACTGCATATTTAAATGTATAGTAGTTATTAATATCATGCCCATTCTATCAATTATAAGGGTAAAATAAATGCTCCTGATAGTTTTTACCACACTTGCTAGGATCATCAGGTTTTTTTTTGGTAGATAAGATACTATAGCATTAATACCAATTTTTACAGGTTGACCCAAAACCTTTTACAAAAATTAGCCCAGGGCTATTGATGAACATATCCTTACTAGGGATCCTATATATGTAAAATCTACATGTCGCCAAATCCATTACATTCGATAAGGCACATAGCCTGTTATCAAAAAGAAACTTCCCATACAACATTTTGGGTATACCCCGAGAAAACACACATGCATAATAATTACAAAATAGAAATAGACATAGATCCCTTCCTTGAGATAATGGAGAAGCAAAAATCTGTAGACACACATAGCAGAGTACTGAAAAAAACTCCCACAAGCTCTATATTAACAGTTACTCTTAATAATTATTTAGTTTTTGCTTTCTTCCATATATGACATGCTTTGGTACCACATACTATCTTGGCCAATCAGCCTTGGAGAAGTGAAACTGTGGCTATATTTATGGTGGTGGCTATCTAGTGGTCCACGTGGCTTTGGTTCAAAGTCTTATATTGTCATTTATTTCATTCCCTATGATTATCAACCAACCTCAAATTACTAAGATGACTAGGAGAAATGTTATATGATATGTGACTGTCCCCATTAGTCTTTGTGGTATTTCCAAGCAACATCCATGAAGACTGACCGCTTAGATAATTTTTATTGTGAGTCCAATTCAAAAAAGAGATAAGAATACTCCTAGCCTTCAAACTTATAGTGCCTTCCTTGTTGGTAAATTTGATTATCATTCTTGGAATTCTTGTTGAATAAGCTCCTCTACTTCACTCGAGACACCGTGTTCCCATTTAAAAATTATGTCACCATTGACACTCAAATTGGCCAGCTTATCAACAATTTTGTTAGATTCCTGAAAGACATGTTGGGATTTTCTATCTTGTCTTCCCTATAAAAGCATCCTAGCCTCTTCAACAATTGTTTTAATCCTCCAGGGAGGTGATTTCCAATTATTGAGGAGATTTATAACATGCATATAGTCTCCTTCTATGATAAAATTGCCTTCTAAGTCTCGAGTAATTTGAAGGCCTCTCCATATAGCTCTAGCTTAAACTTTGTTGTTCGTCCTTGTTCCCAAATATTCAAAAAATGCAAGCATCATATTCCCATTATGATCTCGCACAATGCCACCAGTGCCTGCTCTACCAAGATTTTCCTTAGCTACTCCATAAAAATTAAGCTTAAACCAACCCGTAGGAGGTGGAGACCACTTAACATTGGCTCTGGTGTTGACTACCCTAGGCACAGACTCATATAACAAGGTTAAGCTTAAATATTGAGCAATCATGGTATCCTATAGATGAGGTTTATAGCTATCAAAAGGGATAATTTTAACATTCTTATTGGCAAAGGATAGAATCCTGTCAATGATAGTTTGATGATCATGGATAGACTCATTAAAGACTCTACGGTTCCTTTCTAACCACACCTACAAAAGATAGTGATTGAGGAAAATTTTCCACATGTATCTAAGTCTTTGTATTGAAAAGGGGCAAGGCCACTGGACGAACAAATCAAGTATGGTGGCTGGTTTAACCCATGAAATATTGAAGGCCTGAAAAACCCCACTTAGGACAGTAAAAAAAAATGGCACTCAAGGAAAATGTGATAAATGGTATCCCAATTAGCTCTGCACAGATAACAATGATTATCTATACAAATACCTTTACGCATCATATTATCAATGGTTAGAATTTTTCCTTGGATAACCAGCCATGAAAAGACTACAATTTTTGGAATTAAATTTTTTATCCAAACTAAGTCCTTTTGGATGACAAAATCCTCATCATCAAGCAGAAGCTTGTAAGCTGATTTAACAGTGACCTACTCATTTTACATAGGACCATAGGTCACTTGATCTTCCTTGGGTATCATGGGGATAAACTGTTGCCCAAGAATGTTACAAATATCATTTGATTCTACTTGAAATCCTTGAATTCTTATTTGTTTCCACTTCATTCTACCTCTGTCCTCAACCATATAATCAGAGACTTTTCTACCAATGAGTTCTTTTGTGATATATCTGATTTGGGCTAAGTTAGGATATTGCGTTAGTGGTTCATCCTTAGCCCACCTATCATTCTAGCAATTTATCCTCTCACCATTGCCTAAAACCCATCTTAAACCTTTTTTGATGATTTCCTTACAATTAAGAATTTCTTTCCAAAAATCAAAACCTCTGATTGGAACTGAGTCACTTAGAAATTCCATATTTTGAAGATACTTTTGTTTGATGATAACTGTCCATTCATTTTCTTCACCAAAAATGAGACACTACGCCTGCTTAGCTAGTAAAGATAAATTTATATGAGAAATTCTCCTTAGACCTAAGCCCCTATTTTCCTTGGGTCTGCACACTTTGGTCCATCCTACAAGGTGTATCCTTTTTTTCTCCTCTGATCTAGTCCATAAAAATTCTTTTTGTATTTTCTCAATTTTTTGGAAAAACTTCATAAGGGATTTGAAAATGGAGAGGAAATAGACTGGAATGCTCTGAAGAGAGGCCTTAGTGAGGGTCAACTTTCCTGCTTGAGATAGAATATGACCTTTCCATCCAACAAGTTTTTTTTGAACTCTTTTAATAACCCTGTCCCACATTGACTCCCTTAGAGAACCAATGAAAAGAGGGAGACCAAGGTATGAAGTGGGGAGGTTTGCTATATCACACCCTAAAATTTTTGCAATCCTTCCTTACCTCTGAATGGGGGTGTTCAAGAAATATAACTTGCTTTTACTGAAATTAACTTTTTGACCAGAAACATCCTTGTAGAGTTGTAGGATGTTTTTAATTATTTTGGCCTCAACCACTGATGCCTTAGTCAATATAAGGGTATCATCGATGAATTGTTGGTGAGAAACAACCCTAGTGAAATATGTTGCCATGATTCCTAATATTAGCCTTGAACTACAAGCATTTTTTTATGGTTCTACCTAAAGCTTCTGCCATAATGATGAATAACATGGGGCTGATAGGGTCCCCCTATCGAATTCCTCTTCAACTTTGAAAGTAACCAGCAGTTTTTCCATTAACAAAAATTGAGAACCATGCTTTAGAAATGTATTCTTTGATCAAATTAACCCATTTGTGGTGAAAACCAAACTTAAAGAGGATAACAATTAGAAAGTATTAATTTATCCTATCAAATGCTTTGTTCATATCAAGCTTGAGGGAAAAAACAAACCTATTAGTCTTATGAGCAGAGTGTAGAGCTTCATGAACTATGATAACTCCATCCAATATTGACCTACCCTGGACATAGCTTCCTTGGAATGGGTCTATGATGCAAGGTAGAATATCTCTCATTCTATTTGCAATGGCTTTAGTTAGTATCTTGTAAGAAACATTGCACATATTAATTGGCCTGAAGTCAACCATAGATTCAGGGGGTTTGCTTCTTAGGAATTAGAGAAATAAAAGTAGAGTTGAGACCTTTTGGGATATTATTGCTTGCTTGGAATTATCTAATAGTAGAAATTACATCCTCACTTACGATGTCCCAAAAAACTTGATAGAAATGAGGGGGAAAGTCGTCGAGTCCTGGGGCTTTTTTTGGCTCCATGCTAAACAAGGCTTCCTTAATTTCCTCATCAGAAAAGGGAGCTAGAAGCTTAAGGTTTATATCCTCATTTATTATGCTAGGAATGGATTTCAAGAGAATATCTTTGACATCCTCATTACACTGTGATTCTTGACCAAGGATAGAAATGAAATAAGTTACTGCCTCCTTTCTGATTTCTGTTAAGTCCTGAGTAATAGAACCATCTAATTTTTTTAAAAAATTTATCTTGTTATTGCTTTTGTTTATAAGCATGGTGACATGAAAAAACTTGGAATTTTAATCTCCATATTTCAACCAAATAACCCTTGATTTTTGCCTCCAATAGATTTCATCATAGGCCAAAATGTTATGAAACTCTGCTAGTTTTTTTTGTTCCTCCTGCCTAGTAGTTTCATCAACATCACCATGTTGGATCCTCTGATCAATTATATTCAAACTATCAACAACCTATTTTTTATTTTCAAATAGGTTCCCAAAGACCTCTTTGTTCCAAGTTCAAATATTTTCCTTAACAAACTTTAATTTGCCAAAAAATTTAAAAGTTGCACTGCCCCTGATAGGCTACTGCCACCACTGACTTAAGTTATCTCTGAAACTGGAATGTTTGATCCACATAGATTGAAATCTGAAAGGTTTCTTGAAGGACATAGAGTTAGGGATCTCCAAAAAAATGGGATTATGATTAGAGGTAATTTTAGTAAGGGCTTGAAAGGTAGAATCACCAAAAAAAGTTATAGCCTCCTTTGATAGAAAAACCTAGCAAGATTTCTTAAATGAGATGACACCCTATCTACCGATTGCTCTAGGTATAACTCACTCCTCTAATTTTTACATCCATAAACATGTTGGAGTTCACAAAGTCATTGAACTCATCCATGCTCCTAATAGGTGGTCCATTTCCACCCATTTTGTCTAAAGGGTAAAGAGGAGTGTTAAAATCCCTAGCCAGAATCCAAGGGACATTATGGAAGATTTCACTCAGATTGCCTAAGTACTCCCACAGTAGAGCTCTCCCTTGAATTGAAGTCAGGGCATAAATATTTGAAAGGATCCATGACCTGTTGGTGTTTATTTCCTTAAATAAAATACTAAGAACCCTGTCATCTTTCTGAATAATGGTGCCTTCTACTATCCAAGGATCCCACAAAGTCATAAGGCCTCCAGATGCTCCTCTAGCTGATTTGCAAACCATATCCCCTTGATTCCATATTTTTTTGCTATTTTTTTTACTGAATCTCATCATTTTTTGTTTCTTGCAACATGATAATAGTTGGATTCACTTGATTTCTTATTGTACTGACTTCCCTATATTTGGGCAAGCCATTGAGGCCTCTCACATTCCATGAGAGGAACTTCATTTATATTATTTGGGATTTCTTCCTCTCCCCATCCCTTGAGGGGGTTTTCCTAATTTGTTGTCTCCAGAACCCAGAATAACCAGTTGAAACAAGGTTCTCTATTTTCCATTGGCAATGTCATTATCAATTTTAATTTTTTGATGCTCAGCATTTGATATTATCCCTATTATTTTTTCACTACCAAAATCTATAGGAGACTTCACAATGCTCCTGGTTTTTTTAGGACTAAACTAAGAGGAGGTAATTTGTTGTAGAATCGGACTATCATATTCCTTAGTCTAAAGAGTTTCACATATCTCCACCCCTACATACAAATCTTCTCCTTTTTTCCTATATTCCCCTGGTTTGTGGGATGACCCCTCAGTAGGATTCACTTGGCTCCTAGTGATGATGTTAGGGAGATGAGATTTTTTATTTTCCAATGCCTCAAATTTCTTCCTAAGTTCTTGAAGTTTGGCTTTGGGATTCCCACTGGGATTGAAGTATTTCTAGCATTGGGGTTTAAGGATCCTGACTTGGATGTGGATTCTAGAGATCATGCATTAGGTTTTGGATTTATGATGCCCATGAGGCTTACAGTAATTTTAGCATTAGGGTTTGAGTATCCTAACTTGTATGGGTATTCGAGAGAGTATAAAAGGTTAGCCTGAAGGTGCTAGGCTTCCATGTCTTCTGATAATCCTCCTACTCCAATATTGGATAGAATTGAAAATTTATTTGAAACTAGAGGATTGGAACTTACCTGAGTATTTTGGTTGCCAACAACCTATTGTTTTCCTTTGTCTCGCTAGGACCCTGCACCCTCTCTTTTATTTTTTTGGTAAACATAGTTTGCCTAATTAAAATTGCCTCTGCCAAGGAAACTCCTCAAATTTCCTCTGTCTAGCATTCCATACTACTTTTCTTTATTCATTGCTAGGTTAGGGCATTGATTGCATAGATGTCCTTGATTTTTACATTCTACATAGAATGTCAGTCTGTTATTGTATTCTACTGGCTATTTTCTATAGTATTCTCCATACTCTAGCTCCATAAACCTTGGCAATTCATTATTCAAATTAGCATTTACGCAGATTCATGCATGAGTCATCCTTATCCTAGACAAGGTCGCATGGTCAATGAATATCAAGCCCCCTATAGTTCTGGCTATGCCTTGAAGCCAATATTCATTGAAGAATTAGGCAGGTAGACTCAGGAGACAAACCCTAATAGGGGAATGTTAATATTTTTCTTTTTAGGTTCAAAATATTCACCCCATCATTTGAGAAAAAGGCTCCTTTTGCCTAGAAACCAAGGACCTCCTATTAAAATGTGGTTAGCATCCTCCATATTATTAAAACAGATAATGAAGAACCCTCGAGTTAGAGCTACCAAATCCAAGCTTCCTACCAGTCGCCATTTACCTATCACCCAAGCCCTGATAGTCTCCATGTCCGGCCTACCTCCCAAAAAATTGCCTACCAGGGAGAATTCTTTCATTAAAAGAAAATGGATCATGGAACTTGTCGGGGCTGAAATTTTATTATTTACTAGAACTAGGGGTGGAAGAGAGAGAACCTCATTTATTTTTCCTCTAAGAGTCTCAACAAAAGATAGCCACTTCTTGGGCCCCGTATTGTCCTTCATATCTTTTTTGTCGGGGTCTTTCTAAGGAGGGTCGAGCCCCGTGTGATGCCCACCTTCAAATCTGTCATAGCTTGATCACCTTCCTCTAGATCCTTTCTTGATCCATGCTCGATATTCCCACCCACCCCTTCCATACCTTCTCTACCTCTATCACCTTGGATAAGATTCTTGCCTAAAAAATTCAAACCCTCACTCCCTCCACACCCACTAAACCTCAACTCACTCATTCCTCTTACTGAAGAAGAACATCTAAAGGAAGAAGTGCATATCATCAAGTTTAACATCAAGCAAGGTAACTTGGTTTGTGTCATACAACCTATAAAATATGGAGGCATATGACTCAGATCAATGGGTGTAGTGGTGATTTTATTGAACAATTTTTTGAAATTAGTGAGTATTCACAATTGGTATTGTATTCTAGAATTGTGGTGGTGGGGGAAGAAATTGATATGCAATTTGTTATGGTTGTTGTTGGTGAGTCATTACCAGTTGGCTCATGACCACTTGATTCACTTGATTTGCTTAACTATCCTAATTTAACTTAGGTTGGCCAAAGTAACTTCCATTGATTTGGCCCCTATTCTACCATTATTTCTTTTTAGGCTTTAGCACACCTTAGATTTTAATTTTCTCAATTATGCTAGCTTGGGCAAGAGCTTATTCAAATGGTCTATATTGTTGTAATTGCAATAACCAAGAGATGGGTTTTAGGCAAGTCTTGGTAAACAATTAAGTTAGATCTTCCATTGGTAGGGAGAAGGGAAATTTTGTAATAATAACCCTCCAATGGTTGTCAAAATCATAGATTGAATCATCATTGAATTACTTTAGGCCATACAAATTAGACAATGGAATTTTATTTGGAACATTAAGGGAAAATATTTTGAGGAATTGATCTAACAACTATTGAAAAGTATAAATACTATGATGAGGTAGGTGGTTATACTACTCTATGACATCTCCCCTCAATGTGTGAGGAAATTTTTTGAGCATTAAGGAATTTTGATTTTGGATTATAAAACATGAGTTAATGAATGTGCTCACATGCTCTCTAAGATCCTCAATCCATTTAAATTTATCAAATTTTGGCATTGTAAAATCTATTGGATATGGTAGTGGTGGTACCAAAAAATGAATTGGTTGATTGATTAGATGTCTTAAAGTTAGCTTCTGATTAATCATACCAAGAGTGTATAGCATCAAGCTATCAATATGTTGTTGCATTGCTTGAATTCTAGGGTCTTTCCCAAGTATGTGGAATCCTTGAATTACTTGGTGATTATGTGAGTATGAAGTGATGAAATGTTGAGATGTGGTGAGATGTTGATGGCTTGGTGGAGTGGATTTAATGTGATATTTTTGGGCTTGATGAAGAAATGATTATAGATAATGGAATGGAGATGATGTTTGAGGACTATGAATATGCTGACTTATGGGAATGGAATGGGTGTGGACTAACTAAGGTGTGGGGATAAAAACCATAGAATATTGAAATACCCATGATGGATTGGAGGTGAAAATGGTAGGCTGTAAAAAAAAGCTAGGGCTTAAGATTTGCCACTTGTATTTGTTGTTGGTAATAATATTGAGCACTTTGTTGAGCCATAAGACATTTATTGAGATGTTTCCATAATTTTTGTATGGAAATATCTAAGGCATATAGTGTGTATGTGGTGTAAATAGATGAGGTAGGTGGAGGATAGGTTTCAATAGGGATTACAACTAAATGAGAAAATAGTGGATGTAGTAGAGGCTGGAATTTGTGAAGCAACATTGACATGTGCTTCATACAATGGATTTCCATAGATGGTGGTATATGAATATTAGATGGAAGTGTCCTGGCCACATGATTGTTGTGGGAAAGACCAATGCTGGGAAGGTGTAGTTAATACCTCAAAAAGAGAGTTAGTATACAACTGGGTTAAAATTGGAAGGTTTCAAATGGCTAAGTTCCTATTGAGAAGAAGGAATATGCCTAGGTGTGTTATTCATTTGATCTAGAACATGGTTAGTAGATCTCTAAAAAGCCTCCACTTTAGCTATATCTATGTAGGTGATGTTAGGATTGGTGAGATATTATGGCTCTATTTTTAGAATGGAGTTATGAATAGATTTGTGCAACACATCAGTAGTTGAGGTATACACAACATGTGATGATCCAATAAATAAAACTAAATAGATTATATGTATCATACTGATGATATTTACCATATATGTGGTAGGGAAATATGTAGACCACTCTATGGATGAAGTTGCTTGGATGGTAGGGAATTGAATCATAATATTTGCTTAGCTTCAGGTTAAAACTATAATATAATGATTCAGATGAGGATGGTGAAGTGTGTGGAATGTGTAGAAATAAAATGCAAATAGAGGACACACAAAATCAAACAATAAATTTAATGCTATGTTTGGAAATAGTTTTTTTTGTATGTGTGGTTTGTGTGTTGTAGATGTGTTAAACTAAACTATTATACAAGGTGGAATATAAGGTTGGATGACAAATAAGAATATTCCTGGTGATGAAGCCCAAAATTTTTTCTTATGGGTGACTATGGTCTCTATGGGCAAGATGACAGATGGAGATGAAGCCCACAATTTCTAATATTGAACAATGGTTGGTGATGAAATCCAACTCACTGTTGTTTATTAAGTAACGTGCAAAGTGTATGATTCATTTTAAGATTTATGTTTTCTACTTTGTTTATTCAATATTAAAAATAGCCTATTTTATTGATATAAGCTATAATCTAAGAACACTCATACCAAGCTCCTCAAAATAACTTAGGGATACACCATGTATAACCCACCTTGAATCATAAAGTGATTCCAATAGCAGGAGTATACTTAGGTATTATAATCTTGTTCCAAATTAGAAAAATAAAAATGGAAGCTTTCAACCCTACTATGCAGCTATTAATGGTTTTGTAATTTCAAATGCAAAGAACGTGCATAATAGTAAATAAAACACCATGAAATAGTATACATATAAAAATGTGAACTACGACAAATACATCAATGTAATTCTACCCTTTATGCAATCTATATGAAGGATGTAAATGCCTAGAATGAAAATAAAAATGTAACTACTTTAATCATAAAATGAATGATTTTATTTTGTTAGCTTCATTGTTAAAAGCAAGAAAATTAAAGTAAAAATGATTTAGGGTTTGAACAAGGCTTACCAATAAGCCTAATTATTTCTTCCCCACTCTGATAAATGCTGCCCAAAGTCTATGGAATATTGTAGAGCATTTATTGAACACTATAGGGTGTCTCGTGAACATTGTAGGGCATCCAAATGACCTCTGATCAAATTCTACAACTTTCAAAAACCCTTGTTTTTAATTTTTGCATGATCAAGCTTCTAGAACCTACAAGATAGAAATAGAAACAAAAATTAGTGACAAGATAAATAAAAATTAAGAACCCTTTAGATGTCCCATCGTGATCACCATTTTGAAAACCATAAATGAGCAACACCAATACAAATCAAAGGTACAAAAGCACAATAACACCACAAAATGCATAAAATAAATAATATTTTATTAATATAGGTAGATCTTTGATTTGTACAATGAATATGACCCAATATGGGGTTACAAATGCTTTTGATACAATTATTATAGATAATAGGATTTTAAAATCCTATTTCAATGAAAAAATGGTATCTTCTAGATCGTTCTTGATCCAAAAAAGAGTGTGTGTGGGCTTGTGTAACAACTTCCAAAAATATAATTCCTACATCTATAAATAGAAAATAACATAAAAGGGGTTAAGAGCACCTATGAGGGCTCCACTTTGTGAGGCCCTATAAAATATAAAACCTATAAAACCTAGATGCTGTAATATGGAATTGTAAATAGAAATGTAAGAATGTAAATAAATGATACAATGAATATCTTACCTTGTTAACATTCATGTATACTCCTGCTTCTATTTTCAATGGTTTTGTGAACACCCAGAAGCATTTGAGGGCTTAGGAATTACAGATTTACTATAATAAATGCTTGGAGGTATTCAATGATGGCTTTGAATTCCCAAAAACATTCCAAAAATACTAAGAAGTATTTTGTGAACTTTGTATGGCATTTGAGGATGGATGGAGATGAAGCAAAACCAGATCTAGTTCATGAGACTTTGATAGTGATGGAAATGGGTGGATGTGATGGTGGTAGTCAGGGATAATGTTTGAACTTGATATATTAAAAATCTGGACATTCTAAGACTTGCTAAGGCTCTAATTCATCAAAATGACCCATATTTTATAATACACCCTTAAACATGTTAGGGTTTTGACGATATCAAATGGGTAGCTGAGATTAAAACATGAGGAAGGGTGGAGATTAAGATTGATTATGTGACATGAATTAATATGGATGGATGGTTGATATTAAGTCATGGAGGATGGCTAAAATTTATTTATATAAATACATATATATATTTTTAAATATATATATAAATATAAATACAAAATATTAATATTTATATATATATTAAATAAATACATATATATAATGGATGGCTATGATTGGAGGATACATATGGATGACAAGTGGCTATATTTTGGTTTCTAAAAGAAGAGCACAAGTTCCAGAACCAATATGAATACCATATTGAAGACTAAATTATTCAATAACCAAATAATGTAATACAGGGGATGTTGGAGAATATTACATTATTTAGTACACACTAATTTACCACCTTGGTACATCTTTATATTAGGAGAGTGTCTTAGAATAGAGTATGAGTATTTAATTTATGAATTATGATAAATAAAAAAGTATTATTAAAGTGTGCAAAGTAGTTAGTAATGTAAATGTGCATAGTAGTCCATGTGCACATGAGTCCATAGAATAAGAAAGTGAAGAGTCTCAAGAAAAATTAATACCAAGAGTATTACATATGAAGAGTCACATTCCATTATAGATGTGTCTCTATGTATGTGTGTAAGTAACACAATGTGGAGAGTGTGAGAGTATGTGAGAGTATGATGTACTTGATATCTACATCAAATTATTAAATTCATGAGCATTTATTAATTGCATTTTTATGAGTTATTGCAGAATTTATTTATGAGTTTTATATGTTTAGAATATTACCATTATTTTATATTTGATATAACATCCTTATTTTATAACTTTTGTTTATTTTACATTAAGTACTTAGCATAAAAAATTAACATAATATTGGTGTGAGGTCTTGCTAGATTGTAAAATTCCTAGTTCCCTTCCATTTTCATCTCATTTGCTTATTTTTTATTAGGTTTAAAAAAGAGGTTTTGAAAGGATCCTTGAAACTTTTACAAACCACAAGGAGAGAAAATCAAAGAAGCTCAGAAGACTACCAATAAAATATTGACTAGGGTACCTAAAAAAAAAGGGTCCTAAAGGAGGAACAACAAAAAGAAAGATAAAAGACAACATCAATGGAGAAGAAAAACATAGATCTCTACACCACCCTTCCTATATATCTTGCTCTTCTAGAATTTCCAACATGTTATCTGACTCTGAAATCCTTTTCCTAAGCTCACCTAATAGAATAGTAACCTCTTTAGCATAAGTAAAAAAATATCTTGATGGTCCTCCTCATGCAAATGATGATATCATTTATGCTCAGTAAGGTTTTTCTATGGCTTTAATGATCTTGGGTCCCAACAAGAGCTTTATTCCTAGTTGAGGAGTCACCATGCTTGTCCATAATTACCATAGGTAAAGTGTAATATTTCTTTCTCTTTGATGAAGATGGGGCAAACTCATAAGAATCCTCTAAATTTTGGTATGGAATAACATGGGTATGTGACCTCTCCTCTTTTATTGATTTTAATTTTAGGAATTTGGAATACCTATAGGTCTATCCTTTACCACTGAAACTAGCTACCTATTAGGGAAAGTAGTAATTATTATTCACTGAAAAAGATTAAATACATAATAATATGCCCAGATTAGTTTGTGTAATACAGAGCTAATCATACCCAACTAATAATATAATCATACTAACCTAAAAATATACGCTAATAATATATGCACTAACAATAGTTGTTAGCGTATCTAATCTAGGGTAGGAAATAATTACCAAATGAGGTAATACTCTAGCATCCCCCTTATTACATTATTTGGGTAATAATATAACTAATAGTTATGCTAACATCCCACCATACAACAATATTTGGGTGAAGTATATAACTGCTCCAATACAGTAAAGAAGAAGAAGAAGAGAAATGAAAGAATGGTGGCTCGTTCTTTGTCTTTGGATTTGGCTCTGGCTCATGGATCTAGCTCTGGCTCTAAGCGTACCTCTGGATTTATACCTTTGGGTCTATCTCAGGATATGTTAGTGAATCTACATGTAGATCATTGCCTCTGGATCTTCCTATAGATTTACCTCTAGAACTTTATCTTTGGGTCTATCTTTAGATCTGGCTCTGGGTTATTATATCTAGGACTCCCACTAGGTCTATCATTGGATTTGCCTCAGGGTATACCATAGGTTTTACCTTTTTTATATAAGCCATACAACATTTATTTCATCATGGTACATTGTGTGAGATATGTCCATCCACAATCTATATGAACCTTGTTGGCCATTTTTAGTTTGTACCAACAACTTGAAGAAGAGTGATTCGTACATCCACATGAATCACAAGGATGTAATCTCCAACACTTAGCTACAACATGTCCTATCTTTCCACAATGACTACAACAATACTTTTTAGGATATGTAGGATATTTAGGTTTTACAAACATGGAATTACTGGTACTTGCTTGTCTAGAATATCCAAGGCCTTCATGCTTTGCCCTGATATTTAGCATTATAGGAGTTTTAATGCCTTGTTCCTGTTTACCTAATCTCTCACCATTGAATCCCATTTTATTCATAATTTTGGAACCAATTACTTTGGTGTGTTTTTCAAAACACCCAATTTCATCATCTTCATAAATGCTTTTAACAATATTACATTTATTGCTATTGATGAGATTATGGTGCTCTTTTTGAGGAGGTTCAGTTTTTAAGTCACTAGTGTCACAAGTAAAATTTGCTACTATGATGAGATCACCTGTGCTACAATTGATATCTACCATAGAAGGTAGAATGTCACATGTATCACAACAAGCATTGGCTATCATGGGCTCAAGGTCACATGTGTCACAACAAGCATTCGTCATCATGGGTTGAAGGTCACTTGTGTCACTACAAGCATCGACCATTAGGGGTTTGACCTATGTTTCCTCACTAAAGTCCCTATACACTTTACGTTGGACAATATCAAGAGAAATCAATGATATGTATACTAACCTTATGACACCTATAGGGATTTGAAAACCATTCTTCTGAAGGTCTTCAGAATCTTCAGAATATTTGAGAATGGATTTTACACCACTCCGTAGTGTAGAATATTTTTCATCCTCATAAAAATCCATTCCTTCTATATCTGGTGGAAATTAAGGACCTTTAACTGATTTTTCAATAGCATCAATTTGTTTAGGGGATTGCTTTTTCTTTGATCTGCCCATTTTAAGGTGTTGGTATCTGCCAAAAATGCACCTTTTACAATGAATTTTGTAAAAATAATCTGACTAAGGCGTTGGTCACTACCTAAAATGCACCCTAATAAGTCTTCTCTCCTTGTTTTTGCAATATTTTTATTCCCTCCTTAACACAACAATGCTTGTTGTCTTAGACAAATGTCAAAAAATTGCAACAACAAAAATCCCCCTTCTTTTTTTAAGAACTCCAAACACAAAGATGCGTTATTTATGAAGTCAAAAAAAGGTTTGTTTTGGGATGACTGCTATTTCATCAGTTTTGCAAGATGTAGGATGAAAAGTGTGTTGTGTGGTCTTCAAAATATTTTGAATGTAAGGTTTGAAAGTGAAATTTTTTAAATGTAAACAAAACTTTATCAAATTAAATATAATATTTCTTAATTAAATTTAATTAAAAAAATAATTAAGAAACATAAAATATTTAATTAAAAAATAAAGTTTAGAAACATAAAAAAATAAATCATCTTAAAAACAAAACATAAAAAAAATATGTTACATTTTTTAAGTCCATGGGTATTGAACCCTCGATTGGGCTCCTAGTAGTGTCCTAGTTGTGGGTGACCCACCACTCTGACTCCAACTACTGGTGATACAAAAGTACCATGTCCTTTTATTTATCCTCGACCATGGCAGAGATCATGCCAACCAGCCACCTCCACCAATGGTGCTCGAGGGCAAGCCGATTGCAACCTAGTGACATAATTTTCTTTGCTTGTGTGCTCCCGCTCACAGTGTCACCTCCACCTCATGACAAACACCTGTGCTCATATGGTATTTGGGATAAATCCAATATGATTCATATAATCGAACCTATAACTAATGTAGGTATTCCACCAAAAATTAGTAGGTTTTAAATAAGCATTCTTTAAAGATGACAATTGCAAAAAACTAATTTTTTGGGGTGATTACAAGGAATCTTCTGCTGGGCGATGGCTCTTCTCTTTTGTTGGGTTGCGGTTGCACATATTGAGTGGGCTGCGATAGTTAACTCTTGATGAGCGGGTATGCTATGATGTTTCTATCAAAATAACCTAAAGGAGATAAAAAATACAGGTGTTTCCATACAAAAAATGGTGTTGTACTTTTTGATTGATCGAGGTGGCCTTCATCTACAAATTGAAAACACAGTAGCCAATCACTCGTGGTAGTGTTGGTCCCTCCAAATATTAGTGTTTGTGATTTCTCCTATCCAAATCAGCAACAACACACACCTCCCTCACTTAGACCTCATCTGGCATTATCACAACATTATATACAAATTATAGATGTAGATCGCACTGATCTGTAGGGTATCCACTCAAAACTAATCGATAAAAAATAGTCTTTAGTTCTACAAAAAAAATATGTGCATCAAAATAATTTATGCATGATCGCTTTGGCTTCTCGGGCTTAATTACACCATAGAAATTTCTTAACATTCCTGTCAAATCTACACAGCTATTGCAATCGTCTTATTTTGGTGCGCCTGCTACCCACTTGCAAATAGGTTGCTGTCAAATTGTTGGTAGGCATAGGAAATCTCCATGATTTTTTTTTAAATTTGCATCAACACACTCTCAGTACTACACAAAAATCTTAGATCTAGTGTAATATAAAAATGCACCTAGTCATTTCCAACATAAACAATAAAGGCTTTGCCATATACACCTTTTGTGATGTCGATGTGTGGCTTCGATCTACCATGATCATGCTAGGAAGTTGTAGGTCATGAATCAGTTGCATAGTATGATCACACCCAAGTTTCACAAGATTTACACATATAAGTGCAAATCAGCAAATAGATATCCACTACAACATCTTCCACAAATTAAAATTCTATGCATTGTTCTACAAATCGTGATGAAAATTTACGTCTGCTATCATCACCCATATTGAAGGGTAGCAACGACTTTTATTATGAATTGTCACAAATATCCCACATTCAAAATGAAAGAGAAAATTATGGGTATAACATAAAAAAATACATCGAATGTTTAATAACCACCATTTGGTGGTTGTCCTCTCCTTAGCATTTTGTTCGATGCATCAGCCCATCAACATCACCTTGTAGGCTTAGTGTTGTTCAGGTCACAGTCTGTCACACATGTTTGTCCATGTAGGATATCCTTGGTCTGTGTTCTCTCATAGCCAATCACCTGTGTCACCTTAGGTCCACATGGGAATTACATTAGGTATTGTCTGGCCTACTTAGGTGTAGATCATTTGGTGTGATTCTCGATCCACATCATAGTTCTATAGCTAGAAGGATCAACAGTCTCTCTAGATGTCTAGGTTGTCAAATTCCCATCAATCAAGATCGGGTCCCATGTACGATATTGATATCCCCTGTTAGATTTTTCTACAACTATAGATAGTTAGGTTGTACAATGTGGTTGGTCAGTTCGGTCCTCCCAGTGATGGTTTTGCAAATCTAACATAATAGGCTACTATTTTAGCCATGTCAGGTGAATGACGTACCATGTCGAAGTCAAGCATACAACATTAGCGATGGCTGAGGATGGATCCCAAGTTAGTCTGCTCGGCTCTACCTCTCGATATGGTGGCTAGAGCCTCTCAACCACCAAATATAACTTTCCTCAAAAAACATGCCCAGGACTCAGGATAAAAATGATCCTATAGTAAATATCACTTTGATACCATGTTAGGACTACCTCTCAATATGGTGGCCAGAGCCTCTCGACCACCAAATCTAACTTTCCTCAAAAAATTTTCCCAATTCTCAAGCTACAAATGAGCCTAGAGCAAATATCACTCTGATACCATGTTAGGGAAAGTAGTAATTATTATTCACTAGGCAAATGATTAAATACATAATAATATGCCCATATTAGTCCATGGAATATGGAGCTAATCATACCCAACTAACAATATAATCATACTAACCTAATAGTATACGCTAACAATATATGTGCTAACAATAGTTGTTAGCGTAACTAATCTAGGGTAGGAAATAATTACCAAATGAGGTAATACTCTAACATTGAAACTAGTTTCCAGCTCAAGCCTTGAACCATGATCCTTTTTTACAGCAGCATATCATATTTCTTTATATTAGAGCAACCTTGATTCATTCCTCTTTATATAGAGGGGGTAAGATCAAGGAAATAATCAGAAGGAATCTCATGTGACTCATTGTCAATATACTCCAAGGACTTGGTATTCTTCCCAAAATCAAAGGGGTTCCCATAGTGTAGGCCCAAACTCACCACCTTGACATTCAAACCTTTATTAGCTGCATATAAAAACAACTTTAATAAACCTTAATGTAGAGGGATAGAATAATTCTCTTTTTGGATGTGCTTCATTTTTTTTTCCACTAATTTAAATAGGAAAACTATAATGTTCATCTTCTTTTTGTGACAAATGTGATTTAGGAAAGCAATGTGAAAGCTTCTCACCACAAAAAAATGGTTATCCAATGTGAAGTATTTCATAATTGTGATGACCACCTTATCCCAAGGATTTGGGAGGGATTCTCTAAGAATACCATTCTAGAACTTGTTAGGATTCTCCCCTTTACCTCTAAAAAATCTTATTTTCTTATTGTTGATGCATTTTACTCTAGTTTGAGCCTTGTTAACACTTAATTTTTAATTCTATAGTTGTTAGTATTTTTGTTTCTTTGTTTATTTTCTTTCTAATCCATATTTGCAAATTTTTATTTCTATCTTGTTTTTGTTATACTTTCATTTGTATCAATTTTTACTTTATTTTGGACTTCTAACTACTTTGTAGGGTTATTTCATCTTACGTGCTCATCAAATTATTATTATTTCCTTTTTTTTTATCTAATTTACATCCATTTAATCTCTATTGTGGCTCATTTTATTTTATTTTTAGTTTTATATACATGCTCTAATCCTTTTTTATAGGCCTTTAACATTATTTTGTGCTCATGTTATTTTGTTTGCATTAGTCCTCCATTTATTGTGAATCATTTCATGTAGGCTTATTTGCTTTACCTACTTGTCATTCATATTCTTGTATTTAGAGTTTTAAATCTCTATTTTTAATCTAATTTGTAGAAACTTATACTTGTTTTTCATTTGATTTTATCTTATTGTAGTTCCATATAACATTTGTAAACATTTTTCATGTGGTTTTGCCATTTTTTGCGTGCATATGCACATTGTTTGATCTTTATTGTTTTATATTCATGCTTTTAACTTTTCTAATCTCTCTTTGGAAAAAAATCAACTTAAATTTATAGATCTATTTTCCATTATATTATTCAAATTAGTTCTAATTTATAGGCTTCATAGCACTCTAATATATAGAGGGGGAAAACCATACACCAATGTATGATTCTCAAGGCTAGATCCATAGGGAAGCCTTGAGGTGACCGTGGTGGTCATTGTAACTCTAAAATTGATGTGGGGGAGGAAGGGTTCACCAAGAACAGTTTTAGGACTCACTCCAAGTTTGGAGGTGGAATGTATTTGATGTGTTCAATTTAATATAATCACTTAGTTTTGGCCTTTTTAGAGCTAATTTATGAAGTGAAAGAATAATGTAAGATACAAGATGCAAAAAGACAAGATCTAACCCTAGAATGATTTTTTTCTTTGAATGTTTTCTAACCCTAAGATTGCAAAATGAAATATTTTAAGCAAGGGTTCAAGAGAAGATGCACAAACAATATTAAACCCTAGATGCACACTATATGTTGTTTGTATTTTCAAATGCCTAGAAAATTAACTAATTTTTTTTTTTTCATATCATATCTAGGGTTTTAATAGAAATAGAAAACACCCAACAAAAAATCTAAAGATTAATTAGGGTACTTATCTCATCCGATGGTTGATCCAAGCTTTATATTTTATCCAATGATATCCAATGATTCATATTCCTACAAAATAACTTAGCAAACACTTGAAAATATGATCAACATTAGAGGGTGTGCTTAGGCTATTGTATAGAAATGCTTGGAAGTATAATAGTCAAGTTTCCTAGGTCCTTTTAGTTGAAATTTTAAATATAAAAATAAAATTTGACCTTTGGAAGATGAATAAACATAATATAATTCAATAGAATAGTATGATAATAGAACATAAAATATGCTATTATGATCAAAATGTAGCATGAAAATTCAGGCTAGGATTTGGAGGTAGTATATTATCCCCAATATTTTCCTAAGTGAAATCATGCTTTGTATGGTACAACCACAATTTTATAGAACAATGAAATTGAATCCCAAAAGTACTAGGCATGATTTCACAATAGGATAAGAAAGCCCTACTAGAAAGTATATGAATAGATGCATAATCAAATCTAACTAATATGTAAAATGTAGATGAGCAAAAACAACTTGGCAATAGCAAAAAATAGGCAAAAGGATGGAGACCTCCAAATGACATATTCCTCCTTAGGGCTTCAACACTTGTCCATAAAGAGTAGAAAAATACAATCAAATGTAGTAGTATTTCATTACAAAATAGATCTTCAATAGACTATATCAATTACTTGAACAATGAGAACTTTTATCCTTGGATGAGCACTTGTCAATTCTCACATTAGCTTTCTTGCCTTGAAATTGATATATTTCTAGAGAGTTTGTACCACTTGGAATAATTCTATATTGTTAGCTTAACTTCTAACTTGCTAGGCAGAGGAAAAAATGCCTTAAACCCTCTATTCATAAAGGATTTGAAAGAAGAATAAGTTGGAAAACCAAGGAAATATAACCTCAAAAAATGCAACTTAGAAATTAGGGTTTCCTAGGAGAAAACTCTAACAATGAGAAATCACACCCCATTAGGGCTGATCATGATTTTGCATAAAGATAAAAAGAAAAATGTGGGAAAAAATGATGAAAGAGAGGTCCAAAACTGCTTAGGGTATGTTAGAGAGTTCCCTAAGGATCTAGGGAAAATTTCTTACTTAAGTGGGTCAATTTTCCATGTCTATATTTTACCCCCTCTTTGATGCATTTATGGCCTGATAAATGCATCAAATAAAGGTGTACATGCCAATGGATAGAGGACAACAAGCAAAAAAGGAGTGCTTGTGTTAGAAGAAAGAAGTGGTTCAAAATGGTGTCATTCTAGACACTTTCATGTTTTATACAAAAATTGAAGCATTAGAAATATTAATGCCTCTCAGGCCAAGGTTCCCCCTTGAATTTTAGAAGGAATTTTTAAATTCCTTATAAAACTTAAAAAGGTAGAATTAGAAGAAAAGAGGATAAAATAGAAGAAAAGGGGAGAGATATAATTAACAAAATAGGTACAAAAGGGGAAAATGGGTGAAAATCCTAATTCATTTTCATCATGTAAAAGAGGAAAAATGAGCTCTAGAGAAAATGTGAGAATAACACTTCCTATGCATCATTCAGTCATGGAGAGGGGTGAGGCTGGAACTGTAGCAAAGTGAGCATAGATAAGGACTAAAATATACCATTTAGATTAGAATTATGGTAGTTCCACTAAAAATGCTATGCACGACTTGGCCATGATTTCATAGCCCAACCACAATTTCACCTTGGTTTGTGACAACTAGTAAAATCATGCCCTAGAAGAAGGGGGTATGATTTTAGAAAAAGAGGAAAAAGGATAAAATTATACCCGAGGCTAGGCAAGCATGATTTCATCATAGAGAGATAAAATAAGGATAGGAAAGCAAGTAGAGAGAAGAAAATCACTTTAATTTACTTTAATAATTAAAAATATATATTTTCAATGATCACAAATATTGATATAAATTTTTATTACATTTGTGTATGTAGCATAATATACTAGAAAGCCATGAATGGATACCAGCCTCCTTAGAGGTGGAGCTATGAGCACACAAACAAGCTGAGAGATATATTGTAGAGGTAGTGGGGTTACACAACTTGGTAGAGATACCCCAAGTTGAGGCAGATAGAGTGCTACTGACAGCACTGGTAGAGAAGTACTACCTAAAGTCATCAACCTTTTGATTACCCATAAAGGAGATGCTAGTTACACTACAGGATGTGTGGTATATAATGTGCATCCCCATCAGGGGAGGGTAGTTTATAAAGCATTAGGGTGACCAACCACCTTGCAAATATTTCTATGAGGTTGGACCCACCAAGTCTGAGAGAGTTTCATATCAATTTATGATATGGTGGGATTCTATGGGATTGATCTATTGACAATCATGCTCTATGGGGGGTGGGAGTATTTTTGATGTGCCACATGAGTAGGTGATATCTACCATAGGTGATGGTAGGTGTAGTGGTAGACATGAGAGATCATTGGGTAAAATTTGCATGGGCCCATATGTGTTGGCCCACTTGTACATTACATTGTACAATATCATGTATAAGGGGTATACAGGGATAGTATATATGACTTTATTTCAATTATGGTGTTAGGAGCACATAACGATCCAAAGAATTTCTACACTAACAAGACCATTACCCAGTCTAGAGCGACTAACAACATATAGGTGGGCTAGATCACACAAGAAAAGCTTAGAGGACTTATGCTAGGATCCTTCCACTAGGGAGGTGGATGATAGACAAGTTGAGGAAGGTGAAGATCATATAACAATCCTAGTGTCTATACCTTGTATGAAAAGAGGATGTAGAGGAGCTAGATCAGGTTAGGAGGATCAAGTGGATCTCTACAAAAAGGAATATCTATATTTGTATTGATTCAATAGGTTCTAGTGGTAGTTTAGGATCTTGTAGGGGATCCTATATTTAGGTGACCAATAGTATAGGAGAGTGTACCAAGACCCATTAGGAGTCACAAGAGATCCCAATGTGGTAAGTAGGGTGGAGGAGGACCTGTATGATCCATCCTATGTGGATTCTAGGGTGGATGATTTTGGAGTGGCCTTCAAATATTGGAGATGGTATTGGGGTGTCATGCACCAAAGTATCTCCTCTCTAGTATTAGTACAAAGGTATCAAGTGATGACCCTAGGTATGTAGTGGGTATTTTAAAAATTTACTCGATGAGCCATAGAGTGGTCACAATAGGGCTAGGTAGTCCCATTATGAAGGTAGGCTAGGATCTAAGTGGAGATAGTGATGGTGACCACTATATTAGTTGGGACCAAGGAGGCAAGGGTATTTGGAGTTACCCCTATGATGATGAGGGCAATATTGAGTAGAGGGATGGGAGAGGACTCCACATTAGTAGTAGTTAGCTTGAGTGGGACCATGTATCAAGGTGATCTAAGGAGGGATATATAGGTGCTATAGGCATAGGTAGCATCTCTATAGAGGGATATGGAAATAATATGATAGAATAGGGCCAAGAGGATTAAGGGGTTGTGGAGTGCCCTAGGAACAACAAAGGTAGAGAGGAATGTAGTATAAGTAGAGTTCAATCATATTAATAGAAATATAATCTAGCTATATGAGGAGTGTCAGTGGGATTAGGTAGAGGGGATGAATATGGTCAATAGTAGTTAGTCAAGCGCCTACTCCAGGTAAAACTATAGAGGGTAGGGGAGAGGTTGGAGGTAGTCATGTAGAGGTTGAACTACTTATAGATAATGTACTACTAGATACTTTTGATGGATCAATGAGTGCTACCATATTCATCCCTACAAACACTAAGTTGAAATCAATCTAGGTCATAAATTATTTCATGGTTCATGAGCATGCCTCTACCAGGAGCACTTTTTATGGGTGGGGTTGAGGATAAAATATCTAAGAGTTAGGGGAAATCAAGATAACATGCCAAATTTGTAGTGTGGTGTGCATCCCTAGGAATGGTTGAGTGTACCGATGCTAGACTATGGTACACCAATCAGGTGAACCTACATATCTCTCTTTTTCTTCAAGTAATATTATGTTACTTTTATTTGGTGCAATGTGTGTGCTTATGTGATTGTTTTATGCTTATGATGGTTTTTGTAGACACCTAAATCATGGCATGCTTAGGGGAGCTACTTACATAGTCACACTCATAAGATCATAAGACATAATCTTGGACTTTCCAAGCATTAATAGTGGTTCTCACCACTCATTTGGGGCCTTCTTAAGCCATTCAAGCTTGGTCGCTCAAGCCAAGAGCAACCAGATCCTAGCTACTCAAGCCTAGAGAGACCATACCTTAGCCACTGTAGATGACAGCGACCAGATATTAGCCACTATAAACGATAGTGGCTAAGCCATAAGAAGTAATTTACCAAAAAATAGTCCCAATATCAGGTGGAAGTGGTAGTCTACATGCAATAAAGGTGATCGGGAGTGACTTTGCATTCCTTTTCATGACCAATTCACATGGGAGGTTTGAGTTTGCATTTAGACTTAAGTTAACTAACCTCCAAGCATAAACAAAGGACAAAAGCTTCTCATGCTAACGACTAGTTTGCATAGAAGACTCAAGTGGGCAGTTAGATTTTAGTTAACTGGCCTTCAAATATAAACAATGGAAAAAATATTCCCATGCTAAATTGCATTATGCATGAGAAATTCATTTCTAGGGCTTGGACATAGACCTAGGGTTTCACACTATAAAATGTGCAAGCCTAAGAGCACCAAATAAGACATACAGGATGTCATATCAGAGATAGAGAGACATCTTTTTTGAGGAGAGCTTTTGAGACTCGAAGAGTTTTCTTTGATATCACATGTATGATGGAGCTCTGAAAAATCAAAGAGCATAACACCTACTATTTCAACATCAAATTAAAGTCTTTGACCCATAGCTTTGGGGAAAAGAGGGTAAGGTTTACTTTAGTAGCCACTGTCTTGGATAGTGGCCTACAAGCTTAGCTTAGATAGACATAGCATCTTTTATTTTGTTTCTTTATGTTCTTATATCATTAGCATAGATTTACATGATTTCATGGCATAGTTTTATCATATTTTCGTTACATTCTTTGATTACTAACAACCTCATCCTGAATATCAGACACCTAAATGTGTGTTATTGTTTCATTGCTTATAGGCCACACGTACATCGGATGAAGATTACAACATACATGAGCAAAAGGGATCCCTCTAGGAAATAGACTTGGAGAAGGAGGCATCTGTAAGCCCTCATACATTTCCATGTGTAGAACCAAGAAGCTTTTATAAGCACACCACCTCTTTGCATAAGGGGCACTCCTTGCCTATTTGTAATTTATAGTATCAAAATGGGTATCCCTAAGAGGGACCAACATGTAACCGAGCTTTAGTATTAATAAATAGATCTGTCTTTTAATATTTTGTGTTATATGCCTTTTCCTCTTGCTTTCCATTTCATCTTGGGTATTTTAAATAACATTGCAAGTAGGGTTTTAGAAAAGGGACCGATGTGTGCATTCTTGGGATCACTACATATGGCGATCACAGTGGGACCACCACTAATTTTTAATTTTATACCAAAATACTAACTTAATTTTGTGTGCAGGTCTAGCCACTCTGAGCTACAACGACCAAAAAATAGCTGCTCTAAGCTACAACCATAAACTATCTGCTCTGAGCTACAATGGCTAAGAACCAGCCACTCTGGTCAATAATTGCCAGGACTTTAGTGTAGTAGAGGTCAAAACATCGACTCTTTGAGCTAGATAAAAGGTTGGTATAACTTCCATGATATTTATAGCTTTCTATCTGCTTCTGTGTGTTTATAACAGAGAACTTAAATCACATTTATGTTTGGAAATTGAAAGAATAAAGAAGAAAGAATTAAGCATTGCACATATTTTAGATCTCCTTTTAAATTTTCCACTAGGCATTGCTAGGAATAGTGGCTTATGCCTAAAAATTTTGCCCTAGAATCCAACGTGCTAGACATTGTATGTTGTTTGCTTGCTTTAAGGCCCTACTAGAGGCCATAGTTGCACGAGATAAAGTGTGCTCATACAAATCATAGTATTTCATGCATATTTTTGAATATTAAAACATATTTTTGCACTTAGGCATATAGGAAAGACTCATTGCTGCTATATGATGCACTTTATGTTATGCAAGCTTAAAATGAACACCACACACGCATGTATCATTTAAACATTGGAGAGTTTTATTTTATCACAAACCTTCAATTCAGTCCAGTGACATTGGAATTCATATCCTTCCACTATTTTGCCCCCTAGATCTTCCTAGAAATGGATTGAGAAACTTACTTATAGTGACACTAAGTTACTTGTGTTTGAACTGTCTCCCATTGTAGGAACAATTATTGGTTCAGAGTGGAAGAGCTAGGTGAACCCTCCATTGGGTATTCAATGGTGTACCATAGCTTATTTTGAGAAAATCATGTTTGGCACAAGTGTACTTTATTGTCACTATGGATGAGTCTTCTCATTCTTAATCCAAGAACAAGAGCAAAGAAATCAAGAGAAAAACACATCAAAACACATCAAATAGTTTAGGGCACACTTAAATCAGTAAGCAATATAAACATTTGTTTGGTATTGTGTGGGTATTCCTAAATTGCAACTCAAAGGATAAAATCATAAAACAACATGGTCAAAAAAAGAAGTAAGCACCCTCAGTATGATACCGAGGGAGAGATAGAAGCAATTCATGCCCATAGGCAGAGTCGTAGTAAGATTGAATGACATACCCGTAAGACCATGAGACGTAGCCCTGCGAGCCTAAGGGGTTATAACTCAATCCTTGGGGGATCTCCTTGAGAAAATCCAAGGAACCACATCATGGAACAAAGTCACATAAACAAAAATAGGCTTCACAACCATCCTCATCAAGGATACATGAGGAGACCTCAAGGGCATCCTCTAAAGACATAGAAACATCTCAAAGACATGACGAAGCTTCAAGGGCTTCCTCCTCACATGGACATAAAGAAGGTTCTAAGACTCATTCTTCACATAGGGATGACGAGACTACTACATCTCCATCCACATGGAGAAAACATGTTACCACCAAGCCCTCTTCATCAAGAAGGCAAACAAGAATTGCAACACCTCAAGACTCACAAGAAACATATGAAATAGGTTTACCCACTGAAGGACAAGAAACTAGAGCTACATATAGTCATGGGAATAATATAGAAGAAACCCTTCACACAAAAGGAAATATTCCCATAGAATATGACCTCATAGGAGTAAATGGCACCCCATGAGATCAACCATGGAAAACAAGACAGCTAGATGGGTTGGATCAATTTCCTACTCAACCAACTCAAATAACTGTAGCTACTAAGAACTCTACATCTAGAAGCTCATGAACTATGACTTCTAAACACACCTCCTAGTCTAGGGGTACCTCAGAGTGACCCCACAATAGACACATGGAGTCTGATCATAGGGATATTCAAAAATATACTAAACAAGTCACATTAGCTAGAGAGAGTATAGATACAATAGAAACCTCCTCAAGGAATCTGTGAGTCAAGACAACAAGAACAGAGTTCGATAAACATGAGTCTTCTATAACCTCATAAACTAACTAAATGAGGTGGTTAGAAAATGCATTATGTAAGGAGCAAGAGCTAGTATAATCTCTCGAACAAGAGAAATAAAGAGAAAGAATCTTGCACCAACATGAGTAGCATTTAAGAGAGCAGGTCGAGCGGTTAGCTCTTAACAATTTATAGATAAATGGTGGTGACCACCAAAGAACATGATGCACTGAATCACCTAAGGAGAGGTGTACTAGACAAGATACCACAATGAAATCTCCCACAAAATCATGAATGAAATCCAACTAGTGGGGGAAGGGCAAACACAACAAACCAAGATCATAATCCTGAGTCCTCTCGTGGGAGGGAGGAAAATGGAACAAATCAAATGGATAGAGATTTACCTCCATTGCCACTATAAATAGGCTTACAAGAGGAGGAAATTCATGCATCAAAGGCATTTCAAGAGCTTGCTAAAAATATGAAAACCTTTGAGAAATAAGAGGTAGCTAGGAACTCATCAACATTGAGCAAGATACACAATCAGCCATTGTGCCCATCAATCCCTAGCCATCCATATCCTAAGCACTTTGATATTTCTAGGTTAGAGAAATTTAAAGGTGAAGAGGATGCACAATATTATGTCACCATTTTATCAACACCTATTTTCATCTTGAATACAATGACGTTCTCATGCTAAGAACATTCATAATGACATTTTCAGGTGCTGCTACTCAATGGTTCAACCAACTACCTAAGCATAGCATAACCAATTTTGAAAAACTAGTAAACGTATTCTTGAAGCATTTCTCCTTTGGTGCTAAGAAGAAGGTGAACCTTTCAGACCTGGCTAACTTGAAACAATATGATGATAAGCTAGTAATGGATTATGGGAATAGATGGAGAAAAATCATGGCAAAATTATCATTCTCCATTCCCATAGAAGATATCATTCGCATGTTCACCAAAATTTGTTCTAAAAATATCTCCCTATTGATACAACTCCAACAATATCCTTCATTTGAGGAAGCTTTGGCACAGGCCAAGCTCATTGAAGAGATAAAAGTAGATGAGGGAACCATTAAGCTCCAAAATAAAAAGGAGTGGAAAAAGAATGGTAAGAATGACAAGTACAAGTAGAAGTAGGGCAACCCTGCTCCATTCAATCAAGTCATATTGGCTACACCCAAGGATGGGGGTGCACAACAACCATAGAACTATCAAGCACATCCCTCGCTAGCCAAATACGACCAAAAGAACAATTAGGGAAGAAACTGAGAATGCAAGCCACCTTGTTATTTCATGCCTCTAATAGAATTAATGCAATCAATATTTAATTAGCTGAGTGAGACCAAGATGATTAGATTTCCTGATATACATCTTATATATCCCAACCATCCTAAGCCAAAAGGATATAGGGAATATCAATTCTACCCCTATCATAGGATACCAGGGCATGACATTGAGACTTATTTCAGTTTTAAGCACCAAGTGCAAAACATGATTGAGGTGGGAGAACTCAAAGTTGACAATCCACTGGCTCCCGATAACAAAGACATGGGCATATACAGAAACCCATTACCCAATCATGAGGCCCCTCGAGAGCAAGGGACCCAAGTCAATTAGGTTTGAGCTGATATAACTACCCACATATGTGTGGGGATGGTTGATATTGTTAAAATAGTGATAAGGAATAGGCGGTATGGTCAACCACAACCACCTATAGCTCCCATGAAAATACCAGCTACCCCTAGGTAAAGGCAATACAACCTTCCATGTCCACCAATGCGACCTGTGGTAACTATTAGGAGTAGATTGGAGAAAAACCTACAGATGACTCCAGCTAATTTATCCATCTATGAGCTCATACAATAGTACCCAAAGCATAGGGAGACTCTAATGGAGATTTTAAGAACAATTGAGCTTCAACCGCAAGATGCAAATGCATTCACTCACTTTGTGGGACAAGTGCAAGAATACTAGGAGCCTGTAATCCGATCTATGATCATGAGATTAAGACAGATTCTGCTGCCTTACTAGACCCTCCACCAAAAATTGTAGCGAACATCAATGACTTACCTTTAAAGAGGGTTTTGGTTGATACAGGTTCATCAATAAATATCATCACAACAACTACAATAGAGCACCTCAAGATACCCAAGACCAATATCGTTCTAGGAGTTTACACATTGAGATCTTTTAATGAATATTTATGCAATATTGTGGGAACAATAGCCTTACCCATCAAGGTGGGGTACAACACCATCCATGTGATGTGTCATGTCTAAGAAGGAGCTATGAAATATAACATCCTCTTAGGGTCCCCTTGGATAAGGGCCATGAAGTGTGTGCCTTCGATCTTGCACCAGTGTGTTAAGTATGTGCACAAAAACAAAGTCTATGTGGTTCTAGTCGATTAAGAGCCTTTTAAATACGTGAATCAGGTGGACATTTTAGGATAATTCATGATCCCTTCTACTCATATGTACGTGACACATTCATACCCAACCACACAAGTGGATAATGAAGGCAAAGGGGTAAGAAAAGACCCATGCACATCAACACCTCCTAATGCACTCAAGATAGTCAATGCTTCTAAAGTACCATCAATATCAAAACCAAAAGACAATCAAAAGATAAAGGCCCCCTTAGTTAAGGAAGAAAGGCTCAAAGAAGTGCCAAATGTAGCCATTGAAATACCAAGTCCTATGGAAGACGAAGATCCTCAAGATTAAGATGAATATAGTGATTATCACCCTGCTTCACCAGTATCATCCATGGGGTCATCCATGTCGCATGCATCAATACACTTGGCAAGTGCAGGCATAGGGGATTACCATGTTTAGAACATCACCTTCACACCTATCATTGAGTTTGAACAAGACATAGGGAGACCTAAATACTTGAGGTCACCAGTAGGAACAATGGTTCCACTTGGAATCCCTCCCAACCAAACCAATTTTGTCTATGCCATCCTGGACTGCGCTCATAAGTCTTTAGATATAGAAGAGGATGGTGAAAAATTATTCATAGTCAATGTTCATTACCTATTTAATATAGAGTTTGCTCTAAGCTACTTTGAGCATTGCCATTGGCATGGCTATGGCCTTGGCATATATGAGCAGGGGCGCAGGTGGCCTTACGAGCCACTATATCATCTTCCCTATGATATATTTGGCTTAGGATACTATAGCAGAGGTCAAGATGACTATCTTGTAGCAGCATTGGAAATATTAAGCATAGGGTTGGGAGAAGACATTGATTTCATTCCTTATCACCCCCTAAGAATAGAAAATTTGAGAAACAGGAAAGTGGCCATGGTAAACATAACACCTCCAAAAACTTATCATCCAAACACCTCAATTGATTCCACCCCAACATGGTACAACTCATGGGATGAGGAGAATGGATATGAAGCAAGTGATTATGAGGAAAAATTTGGCTAAGCCTATCAAGGGCCTCGCTATTTGCAAATATTTACATGGTCCATCCATGATGAGAGTGGATATACATAAGATGAAAGTGACTATGAATTAGAAGACTCAACAGAAAGAGCTTACTTAGGTCTAAGCCATCAACCCCTGACTTTGGAGCAAGAGAAAAATGTAAATATATTCTTCATAAGTGAGAAAGAATATGAATATGAAATAGAGATGGTCTACTTGGGGCCAAGACATGAGCCCATTTTTTTAGGGCCGCATACCAATGCTAATAGTTTCTAGATAAGTGATGATGACTTTGAATATGAGACCGAGATGGCTTATCTTGGACCTCATCACTTGTGGTAAGTAATTGAACTATTAGATAGAGAGGTGGCAATTTGTGCCATAGACCCTCATCTCTAATTTTTTGGAAGACCTATTGACCTAGCTACCATTCATTGGATGGTCAATCCTCCTCTACCTACATTTAGAGAGTAGTTAGAGCCTAATGATCCTATTGTCCACCCTGCTCATGGGCTAGATCCAGAAATTCCCATTCCTCCAAAACCTTATTGCGAGTATGGAAGGAAAACTCTTGAGACAAGATCGCACCCATGTGTTCCTGAGGATTTCATCTCATCCATCAACATGATCTCCATATATTTGACCACTCCACTTCATAATCCAACAGATCCTACCAAATCATTGCATATTGATGTAGAGGCTATTGATTGGGATTGTGCTAGTTTGCCCATAGAGCTAGAAGACCTCTTCACCAATGAAGATATGTTACAACCATTCCATTTTGCATTAGGTTGTACTTATTATGTCTTCCATGTTGGTTTTAAACCTGAGTCACTAGGTCTTGTAAATCCCACCGATGATATTCATTTGATATCCACACCTCATCAACTAGAGGATGGGTCACATATGGCTATATAAGCGACTTTATATGTGGACATTAGTGATGATCCTACCCAACCAAGGAGATTCAAGTTTGGATAAATTCTATCTCCAGAGGAACAAGCCATCCTAATTCCTCTCGTCAAGGAGAGGCCAAATATTTTTGCTTGGACTTACAAAGACATGCCAAGAATAGATCCAAAGTTAGTCATTCACAAATTTTCATTGGATCCCATGAAAAATCTAGTCAAGCAAAAACTAAGGAAAATACATCCAACCGTGACTTTGATGGTGAAGAATGAATTACAAAAACTATTGTATGCAGTATTCATAGTTCCGATTGACTACACTGAGTGGATGTTGAACATGGTATCCGTAGGGAAACCTAATGAAAGAGTCTGTATCTGCATGGATTTTAGGGATTTAAATAGGGCAACACCAAAGGATTCATTCTCGTTGCCAAACATAGATGCTCTTGTAGATGCAACTGCAGGTCATGAAATGCTCTCCCTAATGGATGGTTTTTTTGGATACAACCAAATCTAGATTAAGCTTGAAGATCAACATAAAACTACTTTAATTACTCCATGGAGAACATTCTGTTACAAAGTGATGCCATTTGGTATAAAAAATGTTGGTACCACATATCAACGGGCCATGACATACATATTCCATGACTATATGTATAAGATTTTGGAAGATTACATGGATGAATTACTAGCCAAGTCCTTGTTGTGGCAAGAGCATTCTGGAGTCCTTAGACAAGTCTTTGATCGCCTCATATAACACAATGTCCAATTGAATTCTAAGAAGTGTGTGTTTGGTGTAACTTTTGTTAAGCTTTTGGAATTCATCGTATCCAAGAGAGGCATCGAAGTAGATCCTGCAAAGGTAAAGGCTATACTGGAAATGGTTGCCCCTACCAAAATTAGGGATTTGAGGAGCCTACAAGGCAAGATAGCATCCATCAAAAGATTCATTGTGCAATTATCAAACAAATGTAGACCTATGAATAGGTTGCTATGCAAGGAAGTCCCCTTTCATTGGGATGAAGAATGCCATCAAGACTTTGCAAAAATCAAAACTTATCTAGCCACACTGCTAGTATTGGATCCACCAAGGCCAAACATATCATTTTTACTATATATATTGACTACTAATTTTGCATTGAGCACCATGTTAGCCCAAAATAATGCACAAGACAAAGAGCAAGCCATATATTACATTAGTCATACCTTGGTGAGCTATGAGCTAGGATATGCGTATGTCGAAAAGTTGTGTTTAGAAGTGGTCTTTGCAACTCGAAAGTTGTGATACTACATGTTGAGCCATATGACCTATGTCATATCAAAACAAAACCCTTTGTAGTACATGATGAGCAAGACATATCACAATACATGTACCTTAAAGTGAATCATGCTATTGATAGAATTTGATCTAGATTTCATAAGCCAAAATTCCATCAAGGGACAAGTCATAGCAAACCAATTAGCAGAGGTGCCTCTTTAGGATTACAAGCCTCTCACTATAGAATTGCTTGATGATGCGGTCTTTGCATTATCAGATCTACCAAAACATGAAGAACCTAAAAAAGAAAAATACATGTCATTATTCTTTGATGATTTGAAGTGTGAACAAGAATGCGGAGCAAGGATTGTATTTGTCACACCGCAGGGTGCTCCATTACCCTTATCATTCAAATTGAACTTCCCATGCACAAACAACAATACATAATATGAAGCATTGATCCTGGGACTCCAAACAACCATAGTGATGGGCACTAAATTATTTAATATCTTTGGTGACTCCTTGCTCATAGTAAACTAGGTCAAAGGACTATTCCAATGTAGGTGCCCACTCCTAAAGACTTACAAAGAACTTGTTGACACCTACTTAGCTCGGATAGAATGGTACGACATCGAGGAAATCCCTCATGCATCGAATAGATTTGTAGACACCATGGCCTCTTTGGGATCCTTAATCCCTTAGAATCCATCTACTGATTTTACTACCATTCATGTGAAAGTGTTTTTGCACTTAGCAATATGTCATGAGGCTTTTGACAATAAAAAATTAATCAACATGATCAATATCGAACTAAATCAGGATTGGTCCTTCGTATCCAGATATTTCTTGCAAAGAGCACCTTGGGGATCTTTGATCTCCCAAGGACCTATGGAGTGTGGTGAAATTATATACCATAGAGTTGTTCCTCAATCCATGTTCAATATCTCAAAAATTTAGGAAGAGCAAGTTGTCTATTCTATAGAAGTTGTGGCTTATCAGGATTGGATTTCCCAACTGTGGGACTTCCTAAAGATTGGAATAGTACCTCAAGGTTTGTCACATAATGAAAGGTGAAATTTCAAGAAGATAGCAACAATATATATATTTCTAGGATAAATCCTCTACATATGAGGATATGATGGAGTACTACTCCGTTGTCTTGAGCCCTAGGAAGCATCTTGGGAAATTTTGCAAGCTCATGACGAAACATGTGGAGGTGTACTGCTCCAAATTTTTTGCACCCTTACCTTCAGGCTATAGGATCCATGCCCGGAAGGGGGATGCGAGAAGGATGGGACAATACCTCGGACTAAGAGGCCCTTTGAAGGTCACGCCTCTCGGGGGAGGGGTATAAGGGTGAATTTTCGACGGATGGTGGGGTTCACCAAGAAACTTTGAGTGGTAGTTTCCATGCCTAGGTTGAGAATGGGTTTGATGTGTTCATTTTATACTCAATCATTCATATTCCTAGGTTGGCCAAAATGAATCTAAGCTATTCTATATGAAAATGCTGATTTATATGAATACAGAAAGCACGAATGAATCCTAGATACAAGGAATATGCTAAATGAGAAAGAATGTACCTAATTTTGGATGTCTGATGAAGATTTTGAAGCTTGTAGGAGTCCAGATCATCCTGAATATGATAGGATCATCTGCAATTGTACAGAATCATCCGAGATCACAGGAGATCATCTAAAATCAGAAAATATCATCGTCTATCTGATGAATTCATCAGACGAATTTGTCAGAAACCTGCAATCACAAAAATAGACACCAAAAACCAAAAATGCTACTATAAGAAGAATGTAAAATGATGGAAATGAGAGTATAAATGCTTAACTGATATATCTAGATACCATATTTAAAGGAAATGCATTATTTTAATAATTTATTTTAACTTTATCATGCATTTATGCTAGATGAGGTGAACTCTAGGATGCAAAATGAAAATAATCAAGCTAATGCATAGTAAAATAAAGAAGAAAGATGAGAAATGCAAACTCAGGGCTCTGGTTGCCCCCAATCTGAAATACAGTCGAGATCACCTCCAATCGTACGAGATCATCACCGATATGCGACAAGATCATCCGAAATCATCTAGAATCGCCTGCGACGATCCGAGCTTCCTCCAGCTGAAGCACAGTGAAAACCTGTAATGAAAACTTAAAACTACGAGTGCAAACAATGGTGGATAGGACGTCTTAACACAACAAAACTAATGGCAGGGAAAATCAACCAGGGAATCAGGGGGATCAGCCAACCAGGGGGATAAACTGAGAAAATCCCAGTTTATATAGGATTAGGGGGAGGTTAGGAGGTTGGGGATCATCCCAATCTAGGAGATCTCCAACGGAGGAATCTCCAACTGCATAGACACGCTTCTACCCAAGTTGGAGAGGCTGTTGAAATAGAAGCTAATTATGAAAATTTAGTTTTGGGATGAAATCATCTAGACATTCTGTTCCAGACGAATTCGTTCGATCTGGGACGATTTCGTCTGATCGGCGACGATATCGTCCAATGGTCAAAACAACTCCTAAAAATGGCACAAAAAATGAGGGGAGCGGTTAACGGGAGGTTTCGGGGTTAAAATTCAAATTTTTATCTTTTTACTAAGGGTTTAACTATGCCAATTTTAGGGTGCTACATTTTGCCCCCTCTTTAGCAAATTTTCTGAAGAAAATGCGTTAAAGATGAGTTCTTTATGCTTTACGAGAAAGCAAAATTTATTCTATTTTTTAGACGACGATTCTAGGTCGAATCGTACAACTGCTTACTATGGTGCCCCCTTTGTGTTTTTACCCAAATCGACTGTTTGAGGTAAAAGCGTGGAAAAGCAAAATAAAATTAAAAAATGTTGTTTTTAAATAAAATTAAAAAAAATAGGGTAAAACCCTAATTCATTATTACTGTTCACTTTTGCTATTTTTAGAGCTCTACAGGAAAAATGGTGGAAACGACACACAGATCGATAGAGGTCCGACGCGGGTTGCGGGTAAGGATCTAAACTTAGCTTATTATGTTTTTAACTTGATTTGTGTGATTTTTAATTTGAATTTTGGCTATTTTTGGGGCATCACGGCCATTTTTAGGCCATCGACGATGTCGGGATGAAATCGTCCCAATTTCATCGAAATCGTCCCTAGATCTCCGATTTCGTCTAGGATCGAAATCGGCGAAATAGGGGCGATCCCATCCAACAAGGGGCGATCCCCAAGTTGAGAAATCGGAGACGATTTCATCCTACCAAGGATGATTTGACTTAATTTAGTATGATATCATCCAATAATGGGCGATATCATATTTTTATGAGATGAAATTGATTTTTAATTGATTTTAATGATTATGCACTAATGATTTTTGTTGTTTTATTGTTTATTTTGCAGAGGGGATTACTAAAAAGTTGGGAATGGAAATACGGGGGTCTAAGAGACGATGTAGCCACGCTCGACCAGGTGGAGTGAGACCGACTAGTGGAGGTTGGGCTACAACATGTGGTAGAAATGCCACAAATACCGATAGACATGGGGCTACTGATAGCCCTAGCAGAGAGGTGGTATCCGGGGTCGTCCTACTTCTGGCTATCGATAGGGGAGATGGCTCCCACTCTAGAGGATGTATGGAGGATTTTGAGGATCCCCATACAAGGGCAATTCATGACTCCTATGGCCAATCAGGGCCATGCCATGATGCGACTGTGCGGAGATCCTAGCTTCACCCTGGAGAAGGGCGAAGTGAACATCGAGACATTGAGGTAGATGCCTGGGGCATCTCGATTGACTCAGGTTTTGGTAGGGGTAGTGGGTGGCCTACTGCTATGCCACCAAAGTGGATGCAGGTTACCATGGCTACTCTCATATGTGGTCTACGACATGAGAGACCATGGCTATAGATTTTCTTGGGGCAGCTTTGTACTATGTCGCTTGTATAGGATCCTATACGGGGTCATATACAAGGGAGGTCGATGTCTGGTTTTGACATCACTGCTACAAGTTTGGTGCTGGGAGCACATTGTGGTACGGAGGCCGATAGGGCTTCCACTGATAGGGGTTGACCGAGAGAGACCCCGAGTTTTCTATTGGTGGCTCCAGAGAGGGTCATAGTGGTGGATAGATCTGTTGATGTCCCGGAGGTTGCTAGATGACCTCATCCCTGACCAGATCACCTGGAGGCCATGGAGAGAGCATCCAGGGTGGGGAGAGGATGGACAGGAGTTGGCTCGCATCAAGCGAGTCTTCTAGCTGAGGATGGAGTAGGGAGAGGTAGAGCTCCATCGCTATGACCAAGTTTTGAGGTAGTTCGGTCTACAACAGGGGATCCCTTCTCTCAGAGACTACGAGTACTCCCGGACTATCCGGGATAATACTACACTAAGCGGGGCTCCATATATGCAGTGATTCTGGAGTTAGGACATTGATGATGCCCCCATTTAGTCGATGGATGGGGATGACACTGGGGTCACAGATGGGTATGATGCCTGGTACGTAGGCATCCACCCTCCTCGAATGATGAGGGCATAGGGTCCGATGCATGCTATTGTGTGATGGATGGGGAGGCGGTGCCAGGCTGCCATCGATGCAGTGAGGGGTCACGGAGGGAGGGAGCAGCGATGGTCTCCTCAGGAGAGATGTCGAAGAGTGCCATAGGCTCTAGAGAGACCACGACAGCCAGAGAGGAGGGAGGAGGGACTCCCTTCTTAGCAGAGGGATAGGTCAGCATCGCCCGATAAGGGCAAGGGTGTCGAGGTGGGGGAGAGCAGCGAGATGGCGGCTCTTCGGGCTGAGGTTGCCCGCCTTCGGGCTTAGGTGCAGACACTGTAGGATGAGGCTACATGACTCAGGGCTCAGAGTGGAGGGGTGAGCACTCAGGATCTGGTGTGGTCTATTGCTCAGACCGCATTCTACTAGGGATTGTACTATCACGTGGTTCTAGAGAACCAGAGGATACCATTGCCAACCCCCATTGTGGAGCCGATCATGATGGGATCATCGAGGACATCCTCACGATCGATGGTGAGGACCCACGATACAGCACGGACCTCTATGGGACCACCTCCTCCATGCCAGGGTGGGAGAGGAGATGAGGCTAAGAGCTCGAGGGCTTCTCGAGACTAGTTGCTATTGCTGACTATAGACTATATATTTTTGAGAGGATTGAGTATGCCAGGGTATAGATTGTGGCATACCAATCCAGTTTTGATATGATGTACATATATTTTTGATATATATATATATATATATATATGATATTTTGTGATATGACTTGTCCATATGTTTTATGATGCTTTAAATTTTGAATTGTTGATTGATTATTCATGTAATTATGTCGTTGGAAATAGTATAATTTTATGTCATGCTGTAAAATTTTAATGAAATAATCTGATGTAAACAAATTGGTTGTTTGTGGTATGATTTGATGAAAAATAAAGGGACTTCTAACAATAATTTCAAAGGACATTGTCGTTGTTATAGACCATTTCATGGAGTCGCCACTCGCTAGGTCGTCAAGCTAATCCCAGTATAGAAATATTGCTAAAAGTAAAAGAGTGCTTAAGAGACTGTCTTAAGACTTTGTGTTGTGATGATGAAAATGATGATGGTGATGATTTGTTTTCAGATTTTCATGAAAATATTATGCATGAAATATTAAAAAATATGATTTTTGCTAGGCATAAAATTTCCTAAGTGTGATAAAATTTTGAATAATTCCTTAGGAATTATACCATCGTTGCAAAATTGAATGTTGACATAATGAAATGAAATAGAAAGAAAGTGTTCATTGTTTTTAAAGCACAATTGTGTAACAGAATGATGTAAGCCATATGTTTTTATGAATTAAAATGAATGGGAAATAATATTAGAACAATGGTTTGCGCTAGGCATAGAATTATAGGTATAGACTTATACCATCATCGCGAAATCCAAAAATAATTTTATTGCATAATTGATTTTTGACTTTGAGATAAACAGAAAATATATAAGATGAGGACTTGCGCTAGGCATAAAATTCCAGTTTAGGTTTTTAGGAACTATACCATCGTTGCGGAAGTCAAAAGTATATATAAATATGATTTTATTGCTAGATTTGAAAAAAAATTGGATTTTGAAAAAAAATGTATGTAATTGTTTTTATACTAAACAGATGTTCTCAAATAAGAAGATGAAATTATTCTAAAATATTTGCATAAATATTTTAAATTATCTCAAAGACAATAAGTAGATTTATAAGGAACCCTCATGTGCATATGTGAGTTCATTGCCCATCTTGATTTATCATAATGATACAAAATCTCTCAAATACAAATGTGTGTGCAATTGTATTGTTCATTGACCAATTTTGAGCAAGATAATTTGATACAAGTAATTTGAATTAACCAAATGAGTGTTCGTTGACCATGATTTATATGCATGTAACCGTACCAGACTACTATGTAAGTCGGGTCATCAAGAGCTAGCTGATCCATAAGCAGACATAGGTCTATACAAAAGAAGGTCGCTAATGTGACAGACATATCACCACGCTAGGAGTTACCCAAGGCCAAGCGGGTTGGGCACAAACCACCTGTTATGGGGCTTACCTCACAGTTTTTGAATAATTGAGAATTCCAGGGATTCAAGCTCATTCACCCTTATTTTCTTTTCAAGGGGTAGGGAAAGGGATTTTATTGCATTTTGCTTTTTCTTTTCTCTTTCTCTGCTTTTCTTCTTTTTTTTTTTGTATTTTTTTGCTTGGAACTGAGATAATGTTGAAATATTGTTGCGATGGTACAAAATGATATTTTTCTTTTTCTCATTTTCTTTGAATTTTCTTTTTCTTCCTATACTAGGGATACTTGCTCGGATTGGCTGTAGAGCAAGGGATTTTTATTCTGGGCAGGGGTGAGCTTGTCCTTTTGTCAATTCTCAAAGATTCTAGACCATGTGCATGATAGGATAGCAGAGGAAAACTTTTCGCTCAAGAAACCACTTCTACTATGTAGCATCATATTGAATTTGCAATGAAATCATTTTAATGTGAAGAGATATACTTGGTTCAAGTAAATAACAAGATCAATTCTCTATGCTCAAAAATTTATTTAATTCAACTGTGGACTTTGATATAAGAGAGATTAATAATCATACCAAATAAAATCAAGATATTTATTCATGTGAGTGTGAAAGTGCGGGATTCCAAATAAATGCTAATTTATCCAAAATAATTGAAAATATAACTGCAATACTTCAAGAATTGACATGTGCAAAAATAAAAGATTTTTTTTTTTTTTATATATATATTTTGATTTTGATTCATGAATTGAGAAGATACACAATATGATTGTTTTTGTTTTGAAATTTTTATATGCATTTAGTAAAATGAGACAAGATGTACAATATATATAATGACGATATTACCAGAATTATGCGTAATAGCGCTTAAGATGCATAATGTTCATAGGTTCTTTAAGATCTTTACCATCTAAGGTAGCTAATATGTATGCTCCCGATCCAAATTTAGCAGTGATGATATATGGCCCAAGCCAGTTAGGTTCAAATTTACCTTTAATGTCTTTAGTTGCATTAGTATTTTTTTTATTTTCTTTTAAGACGAGGTCGTCGATCTCAAAGGATCGATGATGAACTTTTTTGAGATATGCTCATTTAAGCTTGTTCTGGTAGGCTCGAAGATGTTCCAAAGCATTGATGCACTTCTCATCTAGGAGTTCCAGCTGACTAAATCTGCTAGCATGATATTCATCTCCTACTTCAGTATCTTGAAGTAGCAGAGCCAAAGAAGGAACTTCTAATTCAAAGGGAAAAACAGCTTCAGCGCCATAAACCAAAACAAAAGGTGAAGTGCCCGTGGGAGTACGAACGCTAGTTCGATAAGCCCACAAAGCAGGATATAATTGAATGTGCCAATCTCGGCTAGATTTATTGACCAATATTTTGAGGATTTTAATTAATGTTTTATTAGATGCTTCTGCTTGGCCATTACCTTGAGGATAATAGGGAGTGGACCAACGATGTTGAATTTTATATTTTTGACATAGTTTCTTAACATCTTTATTTTTGAAACAAGTTCCATTATCCAAAATGAGATTTGCAGGAATTCCGAACCTACAAATAATTTGATTAAAAATAAATTTGGAAACTTGGGTTCCAGTGCAAGAAGCTAAGGGCATAGCTTCAACCCACTTTGTAAAATACTCGATGGCGGTTATGATGAATTTGTGTCCATCAGATGACACAGGATTGATTTTTCCAATGATGTCTAGGCCCCATTTTGAAAAGGGCCAAGGGGATGAAATAGCCTATAGCTCTTGTGCAGGCGCATGGACAAGGTCAGCATGTTTCTAGAACTTGTCATAATGGTGCACGTAATCATGTGCATCATTCTCCATGGTAGGCCAAAAATATCCTATCCTAAGGAGTTTCTTAGCAATGGTGCTACCACTAAAGTGTCCCCCACAAGATCCATCATGGGCTTCACTCAAAGCTGATTTAGATTCTTCTAGATTCAAACATCTCAGTAGGATACCTTCAAAAGATCTCCTATATAACGTATTGCCAATTATTACGAAGCGACTTGCTCATCTACGTAATAACCGGCGTTGGTTTCTATTAAAACCTTCAGGGAAGGTCCCATTTTGAAGAAAATTGAATATATCAGTGTACCAAAGTTCAGGAGTAGTTTCATTGATTAGAAACACATCCAAAGGTTCTAAGCATGATTTATTTGAAGTGGGTTCCTAGAGTCGATGAATAATGATGGTAGCATATTCGTCATCTAACTCCAAGGGTAAAAGAGATGCAGTTGCAGCCATAGCGTCAGTCGCACGATTGCTAGTTCTAGGAATAGCTTCCAAGGTAACTTGATCAAATAAAGATATTAATTGTAATACATATGCTTTATATGGGCATAATTTATCATCTCTGGTTTGATAAACATCATTAATTTGATTTATAACAAGTTGAGAATCATCGAAAACTAATAGATTTTTAATTTTCAGTGCCAAGGCAGCTCGTAGGCCAAGGATTAGAGCTTCATATTCAGCAGTGTTATTAGTACAAGCAAACATTAATTTAAAGGACAGAGGGATAAGATGTTTTTGTGGAGATATTAGAATAATACCTGCACCAGCCCCACTCATGCATCGGGCTCCGTCAAAGTATAAGGACCATTGCTCTGGATGGTCTGCCTCTAGTTTAAGGCATTCATCAGGAAACTCAATGATGAGGGGATGGGTAGACTCTAAGGGTGCAGCAGCTAATTGATCTGCTATGATTTGACCCTTAACAGACTTTTGTCCTATGAACGTGAGTTCAAACTCGCTTAGCGCAAGAACCCACTTTGTTGTGTGACCAGATAAATAAGGTCGACTCATGAGATACCGCAAAGGATCGAATTTAGCAATAACATACATTTTTTGACTGAGCATATAGTGACGTAGTTTTTGTGTAGAAAATACGACTGCTAGACATAACTTTTCTAATGTTGTGTAGCGGGTTTCATAACTGATTAATGTTCTGCTAATGTAATAATTGGCACGCTCTCTTTTCTCATCATCCAGTTGAGCTAACATAGCTCCTAAGGCAAAATATGAAGCAAAAATATACAAGATAAATGGGCGATCAGGTCTAGGTGGAGAAAGCATAGGTGGGTTAAGAAGATATTGTTTGAGGAGTTCAAATGCTTCTTGACATTCATTGTCCCAATGGAAAGAGACATCCTTCTTAAGAAGCTTAAGAAAGGGTCCAGTTTTATCCACCAGCTTATCGATGAAGCGATGGATAGCTTGAAGTTTACCTTGTAGACTCCGTAATTCAGATATATTTGTGGGTGTGGGCATATCAGTGATAGCCACAATCTTGAGAGGGTCAATTTTGATGCCACGTAAAGAAACTATAACCCCCAATAATTTATCGGACTTAACTCCGAATATACATTTAGCTGGATTCAATCGGATAAGATATTCCCTTAACCGATTAAATACTTTTCTCAAATCATCTAAATGGTCATCTTCTTTAGTAGAACGAGCTATAATGTCATCTACATAATCATGTAGTATATCATGCATCATATCATGAAAAATATAAGTCATGGCTCATTGATATGTTGCACCTGCATTCTTCAAACCAAATGGCATCACTTTCCAACAAAAGGTCCCCCAAGGGGTAATAAAGGTTGTTTTAGCCTGATCTTCAGGAGCTATCCTGATCTGATTATAACCAGAAAATCCATCCATTAAGGATATCATTCCACTCCCAATAGTAAAATCAATGATCTGATCCATATTGGGAAGAGGAAAATCATCTTTAGGGCATGCAACATTAATATCTCTAAAGTCTATGCATACCCTAACTTTGGTAGCTTCTTTCTTAGTTACTGGAACTACATTCGAGATCCATTCAGCATAATCAATGGCTTGTATAAAAATAACATTCAAGAGTTTTTCTAACTCCCCTTTGACTAGTAAGGCCACTTTAGGATGCATTTTTCTAAGTTTCTGTTTAACAGGTTTAGCATCCGGATGGACTACTAGGTGATGCATAACTACAGAAGGGTCTAAACCTGGCATATCTTCATATGTCCAAGCAAAGACATCTTCATATTCTTTAAGAAATGCAATGTATTTATCCTATTTTTCTTGACTCAATTCTGATCCAATGTTGATTATGTGAGGGTTATCCTCGGTTCCAATGTTAGTTTTTATGACATTTTCTACTTCCATGTGTAGATATTTCTCAAAATTAGGTGGGGCGGGTGAAACGCCCAATTCTTGTAATTCTGCCAAGGTTAACTTGGATAATTCATCTTGAGGAGTCATGGCCTCAAGCTGGGCTATACTAGGTATAGAGCCATCAAAATAAAATTCATTATGTAATAATTCCTCAACGGAGACATCATGGAAGATATCTCCCTCCAACTCATCGTCGGATTCAGTGATCATCTCAGGGTAAGCTATAGATAGCATATTACATGTAAATGGCTTATTCATTAAACGCAAAGCATCGCGCTCATCCAAATAATCTTGATAATTTATAAGATGGTCATCATCCTCAAACGGGAAGGGCTGACCTTTACTAGGAAATAGGCCCACACCACATCGAGCGGGCCACGACTCTACCTCAAAGGGTTCTTTCATACCATTTTGGAAAGGTCCTAAACCTTTCCCTTTATATCCCAATTTAAGCATTATAGATTTGGCTTTAACATACTCATTAGTAAAATAACATCGAGCATATCCATCATAATGAGTCTTGATGTTTTTGGGTATTCTACCCCAGTCATATCCCTTATAAATAAAAGCACAGCTCCCGACTTGGTAAGTACTTCCCATAGGCTGTGGGAGGCCCAAGGTACGAGGATATGGTGGCAAATTATTTAAAACAAGGGAATATTGCATAGAAACATTCGTTTTCTCTGATATAAGAATTTTAGATAAATCGGGTAAGAGCTCGTCAGTAAGAGCATAAGAGGTAGAAGGAACATTTCCTACATCTTCTGATGCGGAAACTATGGTTTTGGTGGATGTAGATTTTGTAGAGATGTCAATAGATGGGTCTATTATAGGTATGGAAATTATAGGAGTAGAACAAGAGGCATTGGTTGTGGGATTAAGATCTTTCTGAGGTCCTAATGTGGTTTGTTTAGAGGATGGTTGAGTTGTATGTAGGGGTGAAACTGATGGAGAAGAAGTAGATGGTGTTGTGGGTGTGTGTTTCACATGTTTAGATGGATAATAAGAATTAGGATGTGTGGATGACAGAGCAGGGCAAAATTGAACTCCAACAGGTTCTGCCAAAGCACACATATCAAAGGGTCTAGGATCACCATGAATGGTAACCAACTGATTCTTAAATTCGAATTTAACACATTGATGTAAATTTGAGGGAACGGCTCGCATCGCATTGATCCAAGGGTGACCCAAGAGTATATTGTATGATGCAGGGCAATGTACAATAAACACGATCGTATCCAAGGTTCTCGGACCAACCTGCAATGGGATGGTAATAACTCCACATGTTTCTTGTGTTTCGTCATTGAAGGCTTTTATGATCATATCAGATCTTTTCATTTCATCAGTTCTAAACCCAAATATTTGGTAGAAGTCAAAAGTGCAGATGTTTAAAGATGAACCATTATCAATCAAGACTCGTTTGACTGCTACATCTCCAATTAAGGCAGTAATATATAGGGGGTTATCCTTATGTAAACTATGTTGAGGTATGTCTCTATCCCGGAAGTCAATACAATCAACTTCGCGAGTTATTATAGTTTTAGCCATGGCTTCAGGGTGAATGTCTTGTGGTACCATCATCTGGCTTAATGTGAGCATTAATTCATCTCTATGTGTAGGAGAAGATCTTAAAAGGTCCAAAAGAGAAATTCTAGTTGTAATATTTGATAGTTGCTCATTAATATTATAAGGAGGTTTAGGTTGAACATTAGGTGCATGATTCCCTTTATTAGGAACCTTCAAAATGAATGGAGCTGATCCATCATTTTGCATTTGATCTTGTTGAGATTTTTGAGCCTGTTGTCTAGTAACAGCTCCGATGGTACCCACAATATTATTCTGTGGATGATGAATGGGTCTTGGTCTAGCATTTATGGCTTGCTCATTAGAAAGTAATTGGTGAGAGGATGGTCTAGTAGTGACTCTTCTTGGAAATGGTTCTTCTGGAACCATATAACTTGTGATAGGGTGAATAGTATCCGATTCATTTTTAGAACTATTCGATTGATTTGATGTGATTTCCATATCACTCTCAGTCTCATAATCTGTATCACTAAGATCAGATGTCTGCACATTATATAAAGGCCTGGTCATAACCATGGATAAGGTTGTGTCAAATATTTCTAGCTCATGAGCAGGTAAATGCCCACTAATAGTTCCTACATATCGGGTAGGAGGGGGAACATTATGATGTTCAATTTGATTAGCCACTTCCTTACCATGTTTTGGTAAAGGATGTTGAAATATGTCCAAAGACTGATTGGCATTCTGATTCTGGTTTTGGGGGATGTTATTTTGAGCATTATTAGGAGGATTTTTCTTAGGTTGAAAGGCTTGCACCTCCATCTCATTGTTATCAATTAAGTCCTGTATTTTATGTTTTAATCTCTTACAAGAGTTGGTAGTGTGTCCAGGTCCTCTATGGAAGTCACAGTGTAAATCAGCTCTATACCCAGGTATAGTTGGATCAGGTTCTCAGATATTTGGTAATTGAATCAAACCTCATTCTAATAATTGTGGTAGAATGGTTGATAAAGGTTGATTTAACCTAGTAAATTCTCGAGGAGGTTTATCGGGAGGTTTTAGTATAAACTTCTCTGTTGTCTTCGCAGCATTAATAGTAGCAATATTTCTACTATCAGTGACTCCATCACCCACAACTTGTTTATTTTTATATTGATTTTTGGATGTTTTCTCATCATCTTTCTTTTTAAGCTGACCTCTCCTAATGAGAGCATCTTCCACTCGTCTGGCTAAGTCTATAGCCTGATCGAAGGTGGTCGGGGTAGCAGTTGATAACTCGTAGGATAGTTGCTCTTGCAAATTATTAATAAAGATGTCCAACATCTCCCTATAAGGTAACACAAAGTGCAATTTTCCTATCAACTGTCTCCACCTAGCTAGGAAATCGACAAAACATTCATCTTTGTCTTGTTTTAAATTGTACAAGTCTTTAATGGTCACATGCCTTTCGATGTAGGCACTAAATTGATGAACAAAAGACTCAGTTGTTTCTTCAAAATTCCTCAAAGAATTAGTGGGTAATTGATAATACCACTCTAATGCCATTCCTCCTAAACTTTTTGGGAACATTTTTAGCAATAATAAGTCATCATGTGATATATCATGACATGCTATCCTAAACATACGAAGATGCTCTATGGGATCTTCGGTTCCTTTATATATGGGTAGGACAGGCATAGGAAAATGTTTAGGATACGACTGTGCTACAACTATAGGATCTAGAGGTTGACTACACATCTCTCAATAATTGTATGAGGGACGGTAGGGATCTATCTGGTCCATGCGGGAAACTAACTGTTTCACCATGGTTTCAAGATTACTAGTTTGTCCACCATATTGGTTTGGTGGGACATAGGTATGGGATTTATGAGTGTATGATGGTGTAACATAAGGATTAGATGCTATATTGCTATTATGTAAAGTGTTGGTAGGAAGAGTATTATGAAGGAGATTTGTAGTAGTATTATGTTGTATCCCAGATTGTTGGTAATTGGTGTTTGGTTTTATTTTGGGTTTTTGTTGATTTGAGGTATGTTGCTCAATAACTTGGTGAAATAGAGTAGTAAAGGATGGTTTATTTTGTGTAGGAATAACCCTAGGCTTGCTAACAGGCACTTTAGATGGTTGGGTAACCTGTTGTTGTTGCATGTTCTAGATTATAGCGGCCATATCCAAATTGGATGGTCCAACTTGATCACTCTCTTGATCAATAAAGGACAAGGGATTAGTGCGTGTGTGAAATAAATCTTCTAGGGTTGCTTGAGTGTCACTAATTCGATCCTTGTCCATATGGACTGCTCTATTAAGAACACCAATATTAGTATTAATGAACTTCCAGAATTGTTCCATGTTTTCAAAAGTGACGGCTCCTCCCGGAGACATTTTAGGGGATGAGGATCCTTCCTCTCTAACATTTTCTTCTTGTTCATTTCTTACAACAAGCTCTTCTTCTTTCTGGTCTAGGATTTCTTCTTCCTGAACTTGATCTTCAGGAAGAACATCTGGGTTATTTAATGGTTTTCCTAACCAATCTTCTTCTTCTTCTATTTGTTTTCCATTCCTAAGTCTAGGCATTGTGCTTAAACTTAGATTTCAACAAATATATATATATATATATATATATATATATATGCAATAGGGTTGAGAGGTATATATTTTAATTATATACCTACTATAATACTTAAAAGGAAATGTTTTGATTTTTTTGTTTATATTTGTTTTTTTTTTATATATGTTTTATAATATTATTATAAAGATAACAAATAGAATTCTAGTTGTAAAACAAATAACAATAGTAAAAAGAATGACTTAGTTTTCTATAAATAGTTTATGGATATCATTAATAGGATCAAGTTCATCAGGAGTCATGAAATGCTCCTCTTCAAATTGGAAATGGTTTTTCAAGAATTTGACAAAGTGTGCTATAGTAATATGATCTACTTTAGATTTTGACTTATAAAAATAAAGTTCATGGCAATACTCTCGATATAACATAGCTCTAGGAACTCTATTCCATATTTTTCTATCCATAAGAACGACTTCTTGATCCTCCATATGAGATAGAAACTTATGTACCACAACTGCGTTCTCAAGGTATTCCTCAAATGTGTACAATTTTGAAGACACAAGTGCTCTTTTATCTGCTAACAACCTATGGCAAGCTCTCTGAAGTTCATGGTACGAGGTCACCTAATCGGGATCCAAGATTCTATCTAGGACAAACCTCTTGATTTGCCTAAGTTCTATTGATCTAGATGAAATAATATCCAATCTCCTATCAAGTTCATCCCATAAAGGTTGGATTATATTTTTTTGAGGAACTCTAAGCACAAAAGTAATATCTATGGCTATTAATTGATTTTCAACATTTATGGTGACAACTTGTATTTTATTATAATCTACCATCTAAGTCTGATATGAAGTTTTAAAACCATCTACAACAAGTTACCCTACATCGATCAAGTTATAAATCACATGTTTTAACTTATTGCAAGAATTTTTCCAATGTCCTTCCACTCTATGATAAGCACACTACTAACCTAATTTATACCAATTGGATGAAGTATATGGTTATCTTATGGGATGCAACTCAATTATATTATTTTCCAAAAGCTACTTTAAAATCATTTCCATGGGCATGTTAAGTTTCTTAAAGTTCCTTTGTGGATATATTTGAAGTATCATATTTTGTAGGTTGTTAACAATACTATTAATAGCCCTACTATCTGTTGCACCATATCCTACCGCATGCCTATTATTGTTCTATGACTTGGTGTTCTTATCTTCTTTCACCTTGAGTTTTCCTCTTTTGATAAGAGCTTGTTCCACTTTCCTTGATAACTCAATTTCTTGTTCAAAATATGTGATAGTTGTAGTTTCCAATACATAAGATAACTATTCTTGTATATTTCCAATGAATATTTTAAGCATATCTCGAGGAGGTAATGTGTATCTCAAATATCCAACTAGACCCCTCCAACAAGATAAGAATTCTAAAAACTTTCCTATTTACCTTGTTTCAAATTGTAGATGTCTTTCATGGTTACATTATTCTCAACATAATGATTCTAGATGTTATTAATAATGCATTTATATTTATATTTTTATTATTATTTTTCTTTTTGTTTTCAAAAGGCTTTTAGTTTCACGTCGGGTTGACCAAAATGTACTACTCCAATTTTTTTGCACCCTTACCTTCAGGCTATAGGATCCGTTCTCAGAAGGGGGATGCAAGAAGGATGGGACAATACCTCATACTGAGAGGCCATTTGAAGGTCACGCCTCTCAAGGGAGGGGTATAAGGGTGAATTTTTTATGGATGGTGGGGTTCACCAGGAAACTTTGAGTGGCAGTTTCCATGCCTAGGTTGAGAATGGGTTTGATGTGTTCATTTTATACTCAATCATTCATATTCCTAGGTTGGCAAAAATGAATCTAAGTTATTCTATATGAAAATGCTGATTTATATGAATACAGAAAGCATGAATGAATCCTAGATACAAGGAATATTCTAAATGAGAAAGAATGTACCTGATTTCAGATTTTTGATGAAGATTTTGAAGCTTGTAGGAGTCCAGATCGTCCCGAATATGACAGGATCATCTACAATTGTACATAATCATCCGAGATCATAGGTGATCATCTGAAATCATACAAGATCATTGTCTATCTGATGAATTTGTTAGAAAAATTCTTCAAAAACCTACAATCATAGAAAAAGACACCAAAAAACCAAAAATGCTACTGCAAGAAGAATGTAAAATGATGGAAATGAGAGTATAAATGCTTAAATGACATATCTAGATACCAGATTTAAAGGAAATGCATTATTTTAATAATTTATTTTAACTTTATCATGAATTTATGCTAGATGAGGTGAACTCCAAGATGCAAAATGAAAATAATCAAGCTAATGCATAGTAAAATAAAGAAGAAAGACGAGAAATGCAAACTCAGGGCTCTGGTTGCCCCTAATATGAACTACAGTCGAGATCACCTCCAATCGTATGAGATCGTCATTGATCTGTGACAAGATCGTTCGAAATCATCTGGAATCACCTGCGATGATTCGATCTTCCTCCAGCTGAAGCACAATGAAAAAATGTAATGAAAACTTAAAACTATGAGTGCAAACAATGGTGGATAGGACCTCTTAACATAACAAAACTAATGGCAAGGAAAATCAACCAAGGAATCAGGGGGATCAACCAACCAAGGGGATAAACTAAGAAAATCCCAGTTTATGTAGGATTAGGGTGAGGTTAGGAGGTTGGGGATCATCCCAATCTAGGAGATCTCCAACGGGGGAATCTCCAAATGCGTAGACATGCTTTTGCCCAAGTTGGAGAGACTTTTGAAATAGAAGCTAATTATAAAAATTTTGTTTTGGGATGAAATCGTCTGGACATTCTGGTCCAGACGAATTCATCCGATCTGGGATGATTTCGTCTGATCGGCGATGATATCTTCCAACAGTAAAAAAACTCCTAAAAATTGTGTAAAAAATGAGGGGAGCGGTTAATGGGTAGTTTCGAGGTTAAAATTCAAATTTTTATCTTTTTACTAAGTGTTTAACTACGCCAATTTTAGGGTGCTATAGGAGGCCATTTCAGTGGCATGGCCATCGTTAAGTGCACCTTGAGAATGGGTTACTATTGTCCCACAATGGAAAAGGACTGTTGTGAGTATGTCAAGAAATGCAGTAAGTGCCATCATCATGCAAATCAAATGCACTTACCATTGCAAGCTTTGCAACCCATCCGAGAAGCATGGCCATTCTCACAATGGGTATTAGACTTGATTGGGAAGATCTCACCCACATCCTTAGGCCGATACACATTCATCATAACAACAAAAAAATACTTCACTAAATTGGTAGAAGCGATCCCCTTAACATCAACAACTAGACCAAGGATTGCAGAGTTTATACTCCACAATATCATAAGTCATTTTGGGGTCCCTTCTAAGATAATATTAGATATGGGCCATATTTAAAAAACAAAAAATTGCATGCTTTAATGAATAAATACCATATTCAACACAATTTTTCAATGCCTTATTATCCACAAGCAAACGGGCAAGCAGAAGCCTCAAACAAAATAATAGTCTCCATTTTGAGGAAGACAATGCAAGAAAATCACAAGGATTGGCACATGTAGTTGCCTCTTGCACTATGGGTATACAGGACTAGTATACGAATGCCCACTAGGGCAACACCATTTTCACTAGTATATGACACTATCATGCCTCTAGAGTTGGATATCTTGACTTTATGCGTAGCATTAAAGGACTTCATAGATGATGAAGTTGCACGGTAAGGCCACCTTGATCAGCTGATGCTTCTTGATGTATGTCGATTCAATGCTTTAGAGAATCTCCATGTTTACCAATATCGCCTTGCATGAGCTTACAATAGTAAAGTCTACCTAAGGTAATTCAAGGTTGGAGATTTAGTGCTCAAAGAAAACTAGCAGAATTCAAATCTGCCACCACATCTACGAGATAAGTTCACGGTAAACTGGATAGGTCCATATATGATTTCAACTAGAGTTGGACCTAGATCATATCAGCTTATATCATTATATGGTGTTGAAGAGCCTGAACCTCTTAATATCATTCACTTAAAGGCATTTTACACATAAAAAAAAAAAACATTCAAATATGTCATAAAAACAAAAACATTCAAATATGTCATAAAACCAAAAACATTCAAATATGTCATAAAATATAAAAAACATTCAAATATGTCATAAAACACAAAAAATTCAAATATGTCATAAAAAATAAAAACATTCAAATATGTCATAAAATTCAAAAACATTCAAATATGTCAAAAACACAAAAAAATCATTAAAAAAAAAAATTCCAAAATACAAATCAAAGGCTCCAAGGGTAATTCATACCACTTGATAAAAATCAAATCAAAGGCTCCAAGGGTAATTCATACCGCTTGGTCAAACATCAAATCAAAGGCTCCAAGGGTAATTCATATTGCTTGGTCAAAATTAAATGAAAGGCTCCAAGGGTAATTCATACCGCTTGGTCAAACATCAATTCAAAATGCCCCAAGGGCATTCAAGCCGCTTGGTCAAAAATCAATTCAAAAGCTCCAAGGGTAATTCAAACCGCTTGGTCAAATCCAATCAATCAAAGGCTCCAAGGGTAATTCATATCGCTTGGTCAAACATCAATCAAAAGCTCCAAGGGTAATTCATACCACTTGGTCAAAATCAATAACAAAAGTCCCAAAGGCATAATAAGCCCTTTGGTCAAATTAACCAAAAATACAAAAAGAACATAAAGTCAAAAATACAAAAACAATTACATCTCACATCTTACATCCACATCATTGCATTACATTTTTATATCCACTACAATTGCATATGACATAAGAGCCTTAAAAGTGATACCACAGTTTGTCGCACAAGTCAATCATATCCATAACTCCATCCACATATGTGTAATTATGTTTTTCAACACAACCATTATTTGTTGCTATACATAATATACAAAGGTTTTTTGGTTAATCAACCACACCTAGTGATCATATCAAATTTTGAGGAAAACAACTTTGATTAGTAGAAATTAAGGTCTAGCTGTTATAATGCCTTGGATATTCAAGATACCGTCACTAATTGAAACACTAAAATCCTAGCTGGTACAAGGAAAAGATGAAAGTTGCAAAGCTATCTAGGTTACCTTAAACGAAAAGGTTTATCCTTGATTATCACCCTGTGCAACTAGTTTAAAGGTGCTGAGAATTGGAAAGAGGACAAGCTTTACCCTAACAAAATCCCTTGCTTACATCAAAAAAAAAAATCCCAAAGAAAAGTACATATTCAAAAGGCCAAGCATACAGTTCAGATTTCAAAGCAAAAATCCGATAACACAAATCAAAATCCAAAAAAAAAAAAGAATCAAGCTAAAAAAAATCAATAAAAAATAAACAGTGATTTTCATCACTACGTATGAGAAAAATAAACAGTTATTAGCATCACTACAAAAAAATCCCCATTCAAAGAAAAAAATCAAATCAAAATAAATAGTTATTTTCATCACTACATATGAGCAAATATCCAAAGCCAACAAAAAGCCAAAAAAAATGGAATAAAGCTTGAATCCCTGGAATTCCCAGCATTATACAAAAATGGAAGGAGAAATCCTTACTCATGACAATATGTCTATTACAATTGCTTCAAAATTTGTGTAGACCAATGTTTGAATGTGAATGAGCTAACTTAGGTAACCCAATATTGCCTAGTGGTATAGTCCAACTAAGTCCAACATAAGGATGAGATGAACACTTGAGGATACTTGATCTTAGCAATGGGTTAAAAGAATCCCTCTTGACATCGGAGGAAATGCTTGAGTTCTATCTTAAAATTACAATCACATGCACACACAGAGATCATGAAAAACCAGGTCCATGGTAAAAGCCTTAATTTTCAAAAGTCTAAGTGGTAAGTAGACAGTTGTTGATAGGGGAACTAGAGTGATTGAATCTTTGAAAGCCCCAAAAATTCTTACATAGCAACAAATCATAACATCATTCACACCATCACTTTCTTTATAATATTATATAAATTAGGGGGTATCAACATAGTAGGATAGATACCGCATATATATTAGAAATAGTATATAGACGGCCACTAACTACTTTATATCTTTTAATTTACAAAAACTTATTAAGAAAATACATTACACACCATTACATATCATATATGAATACTTAATCAATTCTTATGATAAGAGTGATTATTTAAATTCATGATTATTTTTTTACTTTCTGTGGTATCACCCATTAATATTGTCAATGTCATATGCATTCCATATGTTTAAAGTGATTAGAGCATACAGGTTCATTTATACCATTCCATCACATAATTTAGATGCATATAATTAAAGCAAAAATTAAACATGCATTTAACAATAATATTTGCATCCACAAAAATAAGTCATTAATCAATCCATAAACCACATCATAAAATATATAGGCAATATCCATTTGCATACCAAATCATAAATTCATCATTCATCATCAAAATACATCGCATCATATCATCAAATCATATAAGCATCTACACATCCATCTAAGAATCTTCAAATATCATCTATCATCTAGCATATTCATCAAATCATCATAATACCATCATCGCATCATATCATAAAATAATAATAAAAACATAAGAAATAAATGATACGCATAATAAGTCATCATAAAAATCTATCATAAAAGTATGTGTGTCAAGTCCAATGGATATACAAAAATGCTTGTGGACTATAGTCATCTTGGTCATTCGACCTCAAAAATGGATCACGAACCAAGTAGAGCATCAATAAAATGTTGGGCCTAAGCCCCTTGCATCACCTCCTCCAGTGCTACCTCCCCCTGTGGTGGTGTTGTGAGTCGAGTTATGTGGGCCTGTAGGTATCTCTACCTGAGTCTGGGTCCTCTGGTTAGGATGGGTGGAAGACTACCCTGAGGTAGAGCGCCCACTGACTTATGAACCACCTACACCTGCTGGATCCTTAGGGAAAATCCCGTTCCTCCTGAGCTACATCTGAAGGATGGTGACATGATCCATAAGTCCCCATATTCGCTCCTCATGCTCATCCAACAAAGACTGAAGCCGTCCCACATCTACCCCTAAACCTGCCATTGGAGCCTCCTATGGTGTAGAAGGAGAAACAACAAAATGCATCCTGACATTGCCACCCCCAATAGTAGCTTACAAAGCTTGTATCTATGCTATGAGCTACTAAATCATAACATCTCATAGTTATACCTAGATCTTAGTGACCTGAAGCTTAGCCTCAAACTCATGCAACTGTGATCTTAGAGGAGAGTCTCTCTCCTTGGGCTCTAACTCCTCCTCCTCAGGAACTTCAAGATCCTCTACTGCCACCTGCTCTACCGGTTGGCCCCATACCTCAGTCCTGGCTCAAACCTTACATCCTACCTAATTTGTGCCATCACCCCTGCCATCATCCTCGCACCCTAGGCTACTGATGCCATACCACATCCGATCACCCCACCACTGAGAGTAGGCCTTTGTAACTCCCCTAGCCACTATAGGGTCTATGAGTAGGGCATCCTCCTCATATAAAAGCTCTATGATCTATCAAGGAGGTAGGTCCTTCTCTACTGTGAGGTGCCTATATAGAAATGGTATCAAGGGCACATCCTACTACAATTCGTACTGACGAAGAACCTGAGAGTAGAAGAAATACTCCTAGATGGAAATCTTATAGCTAACAATCCATTGTTTGCATCGTGTCCTGGTAGTAAAACTAGCTGTATCATCCCAAGCAGGACACTCATAGTAAGGTCACCACATGATATCTCTGGCCAATAGTCTGGTGAAAGTATCAATATAGTGGGACAGCTCCCCTACAAAAGTGTGGCTCTTATGCTTCTCGTGCTCTCGAGCCCATCTAGTAGCATAGCACTATGTCTGAGCCTCAATAGCTATAATCTCAATTGGGAGCCCCTTAAGGTGATCTACTTTAATGTGCTCCCATCCCCAAACTTGTAGGAGAAAGCTACAAGTAATGCTGACACATCCCCATCGATGGATGTGGTACAACTCATCGTAGCACTAAGCCAATAGCGATCTATCCCATGCATAGATGATAGGATCTTCGATATCCAATAGATATTGCACCATTTCCAAGATGTTCCAAGGGAACCTCAAACCTAAGTAGTTCAGGATAAGAATGTTGTTGATCACCATCAGCAACATGGTATACCTCACTATAAAAACATGAACATCATACAAATCCTTATAGATACTCCCCCAAATATAGTCTCCCAGAGGGCCTGCGTAGAGCGTGCTCCAAACACCTGAGCATAGACAACCACCTGATCATTAGTGGTCGATGAAAAATGGGCACCCCATTGAATGGGATCCGAAAGATCCTGTAAACATCCTTTGGTGTGATAGTCATCTCGCCAGGTGGAAGGTAGAAGGTGTTGGTTTATGGGTCCCAATGGTGGGCTAAGGCCGTAAGATAAGCCTGGTCGGCCATAATATGGGGTAACCTAATGATGTACTGTAGCCCATGGGCCTTAACCCACTCCCAGTCAGTGTCATCAAATCTAGGAAGCAAGTCAAGCAGGAGATTCGGGTCCCGAGCTCAAGCAGTGAGGATCTAAGAAAAGCAGAAGAAAGAAAAACATAACTATAATGCATCTAAGGAATAATTCACAATAAACATGAAAATGATTCAAAAGAGTATGAGTTACTCTAAATCTAATAAAAGGAAGAATAAATTGCACCTAATAAAACAAAGCAAAAATTCAAAAGTGAAAAAAAATCATAAAAATCAATACACAAAATGCAAAAAACAAGGCTTAACCTTTAGCCATTGTTGCCTACATTGGTCGAAACCTAGCCGCTGGAGGCAGCAGTGGCCAAGACCCAATGGTTAAATTTTTGACCATTGGGATTCAAGCTTAGCTACTCTGAGCGACAACGGCTCAGAGCTAGTAGCTTTAAGTGATCGCGGCTAAGGGGCAACACGGAAAACCAGTGAACCCTTGGCCATAAAATAAAAAGAAAATTACAAAATTAACGAAATAATTTCAAAAAATATATATAGGGAGGGAAAGCAAATAAAATGTAAAGCAAATTTCCTACCCAAGAATCAAAACTAAGCTAAGTTTGATAACGCCAAAGTGGAGGTAGCAGGTGAATAATTAAAAAAATTCAAAAAACCCTAGGCTAAAGCCACTGACAGAAAGAAAATTAGGGACTAACCCACCATAGCAAAAGGGAACCTAAGCCTAATTACGGAGTTTGTTCGTTGCCAATAGGTTTAGTGAGGTTTGTTTTTCTCATTACTTAGTGAGGTTCAGTTTTACTTAGACAAAGAAAATAGATCTAGGATTTTGAAGAGATAAATTCCTGAGAAGCTTTGACGTCTCTAGCAGCTAATGTCTCGCCCTGCACAACCATGTCCTCAACACCAGCAATTTTCTAAGTCGCAATCATTGTTACTGCACCAGAACTCTAAAAATGAATCCTCAACAGTGAAAATTATAGGTCAAACCCTAGAAAAACAAATTTTTATATTTCCTTAATTACACCTTGGCCACTGCTAACGTCAGTGGCCTGAACTTCTTAGCCGTTCAAGGTGACAATGGCCATAGGCAAAAACTTAGAGGCTGCTGGACTTGACAATGACCAGATCCATAGGTTAGAGAAGGGATTTTCTCCTTGAGGGATCCCATAAAAACAATAAATAAACACACTTTGGTGGTTTAGGATCATCATAATGTTCAAAATAACAAAAAAATACATATAAAATCACAATCTCAAGCAGGTCTCCTATATAGTTACCTACCCTATCCACTTGGCTATTGCAGCTATTTGCACTCCATGTATTTCTATGAGATGAGTAGATAACCATAAGGCCACTTGGGGCAAAAACAAATCATTTTTAAATTACGATATGTCACCCTTCAAACCTTAAGAAGAGCAAGATGGTTGGAATGCTCCATGGGTGTGAAGGGGTCATTCTAATTCCCCTATGACATCAAAAATATTAATTCAAAGTGATACAATCTAGGCATAAACAAAATCACTCATCCTAACACCCTAAGAAGGCTATTGATAGCCAAACCGCTCCTCGGGATAGGGATAGATGATTATCATAAGCAATTGGAATCACACTTGGATGTGGAATTATCCATTAAAAGTAGCAAATACTAGAAAGGAACCTGATTAGTCATATTGGTCAAGCGAATTGTTGCTTCATTCATTGTCATTTCTTCACAAACTCATTGTGTGAAGAGGTAGTTCAAAACTTCAACATAATCATAATCAAAATCAGTAAAATATCACTCGATCATAAAAAAATCATGTTCGTCCTACGAATCATTGCATACAAAAATCACAAATTTCCCTTGTTTGTTGGGAACATAAGCAAACATGACATCTTTAATTGTAGCTCTCCTACTGGTCAAAATTGTTGTAGCAGCTAAAGCTACCCAATTGAGTTTGAGGAATGAGTGCAATTTAACATGCAAAAGCCATTGAGCTAAGTCCTCCGAATGTTGAGGCAATGATTCAAGGGATGCACACCATCTTGTATGATTAGGCCATTCAGAATTGATTAGACCATTGATCACCATACACCCTACAAATAGATTAATCTACATTTTTGCTCAATGTTGTGTTTTCCACACAGTGCATCACAAAAAGGGGCATTTGTAGATACCTAAATTGTGTCATTCTTAGGGGAGCTACTTACATAGACACACTCATAAGATTATAAGATATAATATTAGAATTTCCAAGCATCAAAAGTGGTTCTCACCACTCATTTGGGGTCTTCTCAAGCCATTCAAGCTTGGCCGCTCAAGACAAGAGCGACCAGATCCTAGTCGCTCAAGCCTAGAGCGGCCAGACCTTAGCTGCTGCAGATGATAGCAGCTAGATCTTAGCCACTATAGACAACATCGACTAAGCCATAAGAAGTAGTTTGTCAACAAATAGGCCCAATCTCAGGTGGAAGTGATAGTCTGCATGCAATAAATGTGAGTGGAAGTGACTTTGCATTCCATTTCATGACCAATTCACATGGGAGGCTTGATTTTGCATGTAGAATTAAGTTAACTAACCTCCAAGCATAAAAAAAATGATAAAATATTCTCATCATAATGACCAGTTCACATAGAAGACTCAAGTGGGCAGTTAGATTTTAGTTAAATGGCCTTCAAATATAGACAATGGAAAAAAGCTTCCCATGATAACTTACACTACGCATGAGAAATTCATTTCTAGGGCTTGGACATAGACCTAGGATTTCACACTATAAAAAGTGTAAGCCTAAGACCACCAAAGGAGACATACAGGAGATCATATCAGAGAGAGAGAGACACATATTTTTGAGGAGAGCTTTCGAGACTCGAAGAGTTCTCTTTGAGATCATATGTACAGCGGAGATCTGATGAAATCGAAGAGCATAACACCTACTATTTTAACATCAGATTAAATTCTTTGACCCATAGATTTGGGGAAAATAGGGCAAGGTTTACTTTAGTGGCTGCTATCTTGGACAGTGGCCCATAGACTTAGCTTAGATAGACATCATATTTTATTCTATTTCTTTATGTTCTTATATTATTAGCATAGATTTACATGATTTCATGGCATAGTTTTATCATATTTTCATTACATTCTTTGATTACTAACAACCTCATCCAGGGAGGCTATTTTGGTAACCTAAATGTGTGTTGTTGTTTCATTGCTTTTAGGGCCACAGGTACATCAGATGAAGATTACAACATACGAGAGAAAAAGGATCCCTCTACGAAATAGACCTGGAGAAGGAGGTATATATAAGCCCTCATACATTTCTATGTGTGGAACCGAGAAGATTTTATAAGCACACCACCTCTTTGTGGAAGGGGCACTCCTTACCTATTTTTAATTTATAGTATCAAAATGGGTATCCCTAAGAGGGACCGACATGTAACCGAGCTTTAGTATCAATAAATAGATCCATATTTTGCTATTTCGTGTTATATGTTGTTTCCTCTTGTCTTTCCATTTCATCTTGGGTATTTTAAATAGCATTGCAATTAGATTTTTAGAGAAGGGACTAGTGCGTGTGTTCCCATGATCGCTACAGTTTTATGTTTTTATGATGATGATGCATGTAATGAATCTAACATGAAATAATTATGAATACACTAATCTAACTTAATGTAAACTAAATGAAGTGGAAATAAGGCAGATGCAAACATGAGAAGACACAAAAAAAAAATATAAAGGAATAAAGGAAGAGGAAGAAAACAAGAAATCAAAAGGTAAATAGGAAAAGGCATAAAAATAAATTTATGTAAAATCGCACCCTGTAAGTTAGGATTTCAATAACACTATAGAGAAAAATCATGGCCCAAAAATACAAGGCATGATTTAAAAAAAAAAAGAAGAAAAAAAAAGAAATAATAAGAAGAAGAAGAAGAAGAAGAAGAAACAAAGACCAACAAAAGCAAAAAGAGGTTTGAAACCTGATGTTTGAGTCAACGTAGATCATACTAGACCAGTGTGATAAAACAACTAGGATCAAACATGAATAATTATGGAGCTAAACTCGCTATGGATGTAGTACTTGCTAAGATGGATAAATGGTGGAGTGTGAACCACTATAGGTGCAATGCTTACTAAGATGCATATATGATCAATATTTACATGCTAGGATATATGCTTGTAAATGATCGATATGGAGGTTGTCCTTTGCATGTGGCTATGAATCTATCCCACGTGGGGTGTGTTAAGTATGCAATATAAATGAGTGAGTACTACCTTTGATATGTGTATGATGTGTGCAACTTTGTGAGTTAACAAAGTAAGAAAATTAACATGTGAGTGTGTGCAAGTGTTAGAAGAAAGAGAGGAAGAAGTATAGGAGAAAATAAAAGGTGTGTGTGTACAAAGAAGTGAATAAGGTAAGAAAAATAGATGAATGTATATCCTTGTCCAAGAAAAATGTAAAATAAAATTGGAGCAATAAGAGGATAAGGATATACCAAAGAAAAACATACCTCTTGACCTAGCAAAAAATTATGGTCATTTGAAAAACCTTCAAGGTCAAGGAAGACATGCGAGCAAAAATTATAAGAGAAAAAGGTAAAATAGAGTGGAAAGGAAATAAGGGAGACAAAAACTAGGTTGGAGATATTGCTAGGCATGAGAACCCTAGTGATATTGCAATGCATGTGGGATATGATCTAATTGGGTATCATCACATACCATTATCATGAGATCCCTAAAAATATATGAGCTAGTAGTCATGAGCACACAATAATGCAATTATGATAAGCAAAATGTAAGTGGAATATAATATTAGGAAAATCATGTAGATTATGTCAAGCAATCATAAAATATGAGCAAGAAAGTATATGCAATGAAATAATAATGCAAATGCATGCATTGTTAATGATTAGATTTGTTTTTTAATGCAAGCAGATAGAGTTATAGTCAACATACATTCTAATTATGCCTCCTATATTGATAAAAAGAATAGGTATACCTAGGATTTATTTATCAAAGAAATTCAAAAAAGCTGGACCTTCTTGATGATCACAAAGAGGATATTTCAAAGGATTGTCTTTGGTTGCCTCTACACAAAACTTCATATACTCTTTAACAAAGCTAATTTTATTAACAAAAGGAGGAGCAATCCCTAATTTTACAAGATCCCTATAGTATAGCAAAGTAGGGTCCCATTTAGAATAAAACATAACTCAAGAGTGCATAGAATATATCATATTACAAAACAAGATGTTAAAAGAATAAGGTAGATCCTCATACTCATTACACCACTCTAATTTTTGATGATCTAAATATTTAGCATAAGTCATATGATGATCATAATTATTAAATTATAAATTTTGGTTTTTATTGGGTATGTATCCTATGCCACATCACCCAATTCAAACCTCAACATCCAAAGGCTCTTGAATGCCTTTATTTTGTAGACCTAAGCCTTTATTGACATATCCCATACTAGATAGGATATTCTTAGGGAGTGGGTAATTATTAGATAAGTATAAATGAGCAAAATAATGCTCAATGAAAGGGGTTGCTACCATGAACCTTGTATTCAAAGGTTATTCCTATGAAGACAAAGGTACACATGCCAATATGTACAAATTCACCCTTCTTATGGGATAAACCTATAGTCATTTGTGAAGGTTGTATCCCAACTAAATCCAAAATAGGCTCTTGAAAAAAATAGTTATTATGACCCATGATGAAACATTGATTAGGGATTCTTTACTCACTTTTAAATTTGTAAGTTTATTAAATATTTGAGATGAAGAACTTGGAGAAGAAAATTATGGAACTGAAGGATAAAAAAGGATATCAAATTGATCTTTTTCAACCATCAAAATATATTTGAATGGTCGAGGGTCACCTGATATGGTGATAATTTAATATTTATATTCAAACTTTAAACACTGATGAAATATAGAAGGTACTTCCCTCATCTCATGAATCCAAGGACATTTAAGAAGAATATTAAAATATGTAGGAGAAGGCACCACATAAAATAAGGTATCTAATATCTTAGGTCCAACCTTAAGAGGAAAGGATATAATACTAAAAAATTATTGGGACTCATTGTTGAAAGCTTTGATGGTAATATTGGATTTAGTTAAGTCTTCCTCTTTTAATTCAAAATTTTGGAAAATTTGATAAGTGCATAAATTAAGAGAAGAACCATTGTCAATCAATAAGTGTTTAATAAAAGAGTCCCAAATGAATTCAATGATGTGAATGGAAGAATCCCCTCATGGGTCTGAGGAAGGCCTATCATCTTCCGAGAATGGGATATGATGTATCCCAAGATAACTTATAATATTAACCATGATAGTAGGAGAAATATCTAGGGGAAAATATTGTTGTCTTAGAAGTTCTTGCAAGGCTTTCCTATGATTAGGATAAGTTTGCAAGAGTTCTAAGATAGAAATCTTGGCTAGGGTACTAGCTAACTATTGTTGAAGGTCAAAGGAGGCTTGAGGTTTTAAGACTAAGGGTGGGTTCCCTATTCTTGTGTTCTTTCTCTAATTATTCCTTAAAACCAAAATGGGCTATGACAAATAACTCTTATCCTATTGAGGGTGTTGTGCTAACTGAGCTTGAGCCTATTTCCTTGTAGTCACTCCAACCATCCCAACCATATTACCATAGGGAGGTGACTCATTCTGATAAGATATCTAATTAGATATTGGTTGTTCATTCTTTGGTAGTGGATATTTAAATATCACCATATGTTGATCGGTTGTAGATATTTGTTGAGTAGAAGATTGATTATTTTATGGTTTAAAACCATCTACAACAAGTTACCCTACATCGATCAAGTTATAAATCACATGTTTTAACTTATTGCAAGAATTTTTCCAATGTCCTTCCACTCTATGATAAGCACACTACTAACCTAATTTATACCAATTGGATGAAGTATATGGTTATCTTATGGGAGGCAACTCAATTATATTATTTTCCAAAAGCTACTTTAAAATCATTTCCATGGGCATGTTAAGTTTCTTAAAGTTCCTTTGTGGATATATTTGAAGTATCATATTTTGTAGGTTGTTAACAATACTATTAATAGCCCTACTATCTGTTGCACCATATCCTACCGCATGCCTATTCTTGTTCTATGACTTGGTGTTCTTATCTTCTTTCACCTTGAGTTTTCCTCTTTTGATAAGATCTTGTTCCACTTTCCTTGATAACTCAATTTCTTGTTCAAAATATGTGATAGTTGTAGTTTCCAATACATAAGATAACTATTCTTGTATATTTCCAATGAATATTTTAAGCATATCTCGAGGAGGTAATGTGTATCTCAAATATCCAACTAGACCCCTCCAACAAGATAAGAATTCTAAAAACTTTCCTATTTACCTTGTTTCAAATTGTAGATGTCTTTCATGGTTACATTATTCTCAACATAAGCACCAAACTGTTGCACAAGTAATTCAACTATCTCTTCAAAATTATTTAAGGAAGAACTAGGAAATTGATAATACCATTCTAATTCCATGTCAGCAAGACTCTTAGGAAACATATTTAGTAATAATATATCATCATAGATGAGATCACGACAATCTATTTTGAATATTCTTAGATGCTCAATTTAATCTTGTGTTCCCTTATATATAGGAAAAAATGGCATGAGAAAGTGCTTAGGATAGGGTCTAGCAAAAAAATTATGGTCCAGGGGTAGATTGCGCATTTCTTTATAGCTATAGGTGAAACTAGAGGGTTGAATCATCTCCACTTTTAAAACCAATTATTTCACCATATTAGTTAAAATTTGCACCTCTATATTGGTATTGTGCAATGTCCCCAAACTACCTAAGATATACTTTTGAATGAGAACTTGGCATAGGTTGGATGCATGGATATTGTTATGGTATGGGTTATGATATGAGGTACCTTGTTGTGGAGGATAACTAACAACTGGTGGAACAAAATCAAGAATGTTGAGATTAGCATATTGAGGAGGAAATTACGTACAATCTTGAGTGACACTGCTAGTTGGAGGGACTTGTGGACTCCTTCCAATGTTTTTGGTTATAGTAGTGACATAAGTTGGTTTATGGATAGGATTACCATGATTCAAATATTCAAACAAAGGGTTAGTATGAATGCATCTAGGATAGATTGTTGGAGGAGGAGTTTCATATTTTTCAAGTCGAGCTTCCTACTTCATATATTAAAGAAAGTCTTCCTTGTTGGAATTTTTGAGTGATAAGTTGTCATTTATGTCAAGAATGAGTGGTCATTGATGTCGAAATTTCAAAACAAGTCAGTGGCAATTTTAGTTAGTAGCATCCGTTTTGATTTCAGTTTTAAGACTCGGTTCTAGGAAGTCATATGAGGTCCAAAGCATAGGAAAAATCCAAATAAATAATATTATAATATTATTTTATAATATTATGCAAATGAAGTTTAAAATTAATTATAAATTAATTTACTTAACTTATAAATATATTTAAATTAATTATTAATTATAAATTAATTGAAGCTAAGGTTAAATAACCCTAAGGTGGGTTATCCAATTTGAAATTTGAAATTCCATTTTGAATAAAGTGTCATCGACATGAGGAGAAATTAAATCATGTATATAAGTGGGGAACTCCCACCCTACCAAAATTACCATGCCTTCGATGATTAATTGTGAACATTAAGAAATCATGAGCCTTACGAATTGTGTTGCATTCGAAGTAAAAGAGGAGTGTGTAGGTTTCATGGGATATTAATGGTGAGTGAAGGCATAAGGGGAAGGTGATATACCTTCCTTCATGTGGTCATTCATAGCCCATGCGGTGGGCTCCCAAGTGCTAAGGCACTTAGGCTAGAGGATATGGCAGATCGAATCTTGTCGAATCCACTTTTGTGGGAAGTATAAGGTATGCTTAGAAATTGGTTGTTGAAAATTTTGGAAATATAGTTTGGGCATTTAAAATTAATTTTTGCATATTTAAATTTTTTCTAAGGTTGCTAAAGGAGTTATAAGGATTTTTGCAAAATTAAAATTTTAATGTTGTGTGCTCAAATGTTTTGAAAATATTGTAAGGTGTTTGGTTGATATTTTTATTGTGTTAAATATTATTTTAAGTTAGAGTTTATAAGGTGTATTAAGGAAATTATATTTATGTATGATATGATGAGTGTTATTTTAAAAGATGAGCAATAAGACATAAATTGAGTTGTGATTGTTTTATGTCCAAGGAATTTTTTTGGAAAAGTGTTGAAGTAATATTGTTGTGTCTAATCCTTGTATTCGAAAGAAGTTGTGATTAAGATAGGTTTTTTTTAAGGCACTAATACATCCAAAAAAATGTATGGGCATATTATTCCTAGTGAATTATTGTTGAAAATTGTGAATGGAAAGTTGGAGTAAAAAGGATTGTTTGATTTGCATTATTGAGAGTGTTTTGAATTAGGGCTTCAAGGTTTTATGGAATTAAGAGTTTTTGATAAAACCTTGTTTTATAAGAATTATTGTTGAAGTGAGTTGTTGAGTGAAGAACTTGAACTAGGATTTGGAAATAACATGAGTATCATTGTTATATGAATATTTTTTATAAGCATTGTTATTGAAGTGATTTGTTGAGTGAAGAACTTGAACTAGGATTTGGAAAGAACATGAGTATCACTGTTATGTGATATTGGTTGATAAAGCATTGTTGGAAATATTTGAGTGAGTGTTCATATGCTTGGACTAGGGTTTGTGAGCAAGGATTATTTCATTGAGTAATTGGTTAAGTAGAGTTGGTTGAGCCTAGTTAAGTGAATGTGTGAAGTTATTGTTCAAGTTTTGTGAAACAAATTATTCTATATTCTGAATTGATTTGAGAAAGATATTGAGATTTGATGAGTGTGAAACATATTGAGTCTCTGAAAATTCTCTATATGTTTATGTGATAAAAGAATGAGTGGAAGTGTTTGAGCATTGAGGTGAATGTGAAGCATATTGAGTCTCTAACAATTATCTATATGTTTCTAAAATGTGATTGAAAGAAATTGAGCATTGTCATGAATGTAGAGCATATTGAGTCTAACAATTCTCTTTATGTTTCTATGAGATTGGATAAGTTATAGTGTGGAATTTTTGAGTAGATTTGAGGCAAGTTTTTACTTGTGGATAGATTTGGATAAGCTTTTGTGGAAGCTTCGAATACATATTGAGAGAAAATTTGGATAAGTTATAGTGAGGACTTATTGAGAAGATTTGGATAAGTTCTAGTGAGGACTTGTTGAGCATATTTGGAAAAGTTCTAGTGAGGACTTATTGAGCAGATTGGACAAGTTCTAGAGAGGACTTTTGGATAGATTGGTGTGAGCTTATATGGAAGCTTACAAGGCATATTTGAGACAAGTATTTAAGAATACTTGAGAGCAGAGTTGATTAATTGATTTGTTCAAACCTTGAGTTAAGGTTTGGGGTAGATCTAGCAGATTGAATTTGAAATTGAGTCAATATTTGTGTTAAGGCTTGAGGGTAGAGATTGAGGATATATTTGTACTAGACCAAAGGACTGTGTTTAGTGTATATCATGGGATAGATATTGATAATAGATTTAATCTATACCAAAGGACTATGTTTAGTGTAGATTTGAGAATAGAGTTTTCCAAAAATTTGAGGGCAGGTTTGTGCCATACTAGAGACAGATATTAAGCAGATTTGTTCTAGACTAAAGGACTATGTTTAGTGTAGATTTGAGATATATATTTGAAGGTGACAAATTATAGAGGATGACAGTCTCCAGTGGATAGAGATACATTAGCCAAGTAAGTGATGATAGGAGTCTTAAGTGGATAGAGATCCATTAGCTAGAGTAGTGGGGGTAGTATTTCTTCTAGAAGATCACCAGTCAGATCTAAGGAGAAAGAAGTTCTCTTATGGATAGAGAACCATGAACTTTATTAAGGGATTGGTATCTCCTTTGTATAGAGATCCATAAAAATTATAATAGGGAAAGTATTCCCAAGATATTTATTGAGAAAATATTAGTGAAATATTTTCTTCGTGGAGCATCCCACATTGGGTGAACCATGTAAATTTTGTGTCTCTATTGTGTGTGGTGATTTGTGCATTTATTTGATTACTACTATTGATATTATTATCTATACATTGCATAATATTGATTGAGAAAGAAAAGTAAAAAGTGGTCTTATATTGTTCACCCCCCTCTCAGTATAAACTTGTGTTCTTCAATTGGTATCAGAGTGGGTACCTTCAAAAGAGTTTAATAGATTGAAGTAAAATCTTTTAATAACACAATATATTATAAGAATGTATCATTAGATAATTTAAAACCTGTATTTTATGGAAGTAATTATATATATTAGAGTATGAGAATGAAGATTTACATAATGACTGTAGACACCAAAATCCAGCCACTTGCAAGTCATCTATACCTTCCTGTCAGCCACGTGTCGGTCATCCACATTCCCGCCATTATTTGGCCCAAATCCACACTTTCCCGCCATTATTTGGCCCAATTTCACCTTTCCCGCCATTTTTCATCCCCAAATTTATTTAAATTAATATTTATATATATATATATATTTTTTAATATTTTAATATTTTAATATATATATTTAAATAATAGTTTAAGTGATTTAATTTGAGTCGTCCGTCCTTCATTTAATCTCATCCGTCCATCCATCTTAATCCATTTCACAACATAGATTTATTCTCTACCCTTAGATCCACTTTAATCTTAGCCACACGTTCAAAGTGTCGTTAAAACCCTAAAGTGTGCCATAAGAGTAGATTATAAATTGAGTCACCTTGATGGCTCAAACCCTATGTCTTTTGCTACTTCTATCCTGGATCTTTTCTATCTTCTTAACTTCTTCTATCTCCTTTTTTGATCCCCTCTATCTCTCTTCTGCTACCTTTTCGTCGCATCCATCACCGCATCCATCGCCGCTTCTGTCGCTGCTTTCATCGCCATCTCTTCTGCAGCATTCTGCAGAATCCCCCATTCTTGTTGCAAGTGCCCACGGGCGTTTACCCCTTTACCAAGTGCCCACGGGCATTTACCAAGTGCCCACGGGCGTTTACCAAGTGCCCGCGGGCATTTACCCACAGCCACAGACTCAGACCGACGTCTGAAACCTTAATCCAAAAGCACGTGGGCATTCAACGAGTGCACCAGGGTGCCTTTCGTAGTCGATTTGATAGCCACATTACTTCCAAGTGTCGCCTGGTCTAGTTGCGTTAACAAAGAATAGGTATAAATTAGTTTAAAGCAAGTAACTTCTTTTCTTTTATTGATCTGTTATTGAATTCTTGCATTTCATTTTTCTAGGGTTTTAGATTATTTATTAGGGCTCACACAGTGGAGCCCTCTTATTAATTTCTAACTCCTTGATAGTGTTAATGTGTGCAGGTTTTTGACAGCAGATCCGGTTTATTGATGGCATCTGATTAAGCTGGAGTGGTCCAAGCAAGGGATACAACAAAGCCCACTCACTCTATTGGGATTGAAGATACATTCTTCGAAAGCGCCACCATTTGTGCCGACTAGGGTTTTGGAGAACCCTAGCATAACTTGTAATCGTGTATCACAAATAAAGGGTTACGAGCCCAGCTTGTATTCAAAAAGGAGTTTTTAAACTCCATCGATTAATAGAAATCGTTTATTTTGTGCAACTATTCTGTACTCTGTCATTGTGATTTTTTTTTTTTTTTTTTGGCGTGTATTTTTAATCTACAAATGGCGATCACGATGGGACGTTCCAGCTCCCGACTGGAGATATGACGGTGACGCTTGAGGATGTATATCGCATCCTCAAGGTGCCCGTGGAGGGGGCGCGGGTAGAGGTTGGACGAGATAGGGGAGATAGCAATAGAAGAATTAGAATCAGAGATAGGGTTTGAGCCATCAAGGTGACTCAATTTATAATCTACTCTTAGGGTACACTTTAGGGTTTTAACGACACTTTGAACGTGTGGCTAAGATTAAAGTGGATCCAAGGGTAGAGAATAAATCTAGGTTGTGAAACATATTAAGATGGATGGACAGATGAGATTAAATGAAGGACAGATGACTCATATTAAATCACTTAAACTATTATTTAAATATATATATTAAAATATTAAAATATATATATATATATATATATAAATATTAATTTAAATAAATTTGGGGATGAAAAATGGTGGAAAAGGTGAAATTGGGCCAAATAATGGCGGGAAAGTGTGGATTTGGGCCAAATAAGGGCGGGAAGGTGGATGACCGACATGTGGCTAACAGGAAGGTATAGATGACTTGCAAGTGGCTGGATTTTGGTGTCTACAATGACACTTGGCAATGAAATTTGGGAAGCAGTTGAAAATGGATATGTACCACTAATTGATCCACCTATAGATAAGGAAGGTAAGCTTCTACAACATTACAATTCAAAAGCAATGAATGCAATTTTGAGAGGTTTGCATAGAAAAAAGTCCATAAAAGTTATGCATTGTCAAGATGCAAAAGGAATTTGGGATAAGTTTCAAAGTATATATGAAGGAGATAAAATTGTCAAAAAGGAAAAGATACAAAATATCAAAGCACAATTTGAAGGTTTAAGAATGAAGGATGAGGAAAACATTATTACTTATCTACTTCAGATAGATGAGGTTGTTAATGCCATGCAAGGACTTGGACTTAAGGTTGAAGAATCAGATGTTTGTGATAAGGTCTTAAGATCTATTACAAAAATATTTAGTGAAAATATTTCTGCTATAGAAGAATCAAAATATGGTTATTCTTTTACAAGAGATATGTTTCTTGGTTTTCTTACAACATTTGATTTGAGAACAAAAGAGGAAACTAATCCCCAAAAGGAAGTATAATTCAAAGAAATTAAGAAGACAAAGAGTAAGAAGTCATAATCAAGCAATGAGTCATCCAGTGATGAAGAAGAAAATTATGGTAAAATGAATAAGGATTCAAGAAGGTTTAAAGATATAAAATCTGTTAGATGTTTCAATTGTGGAAAATATGGTCACTATGCAACTAATTGTCAAGAAGCTAAAAATAACAATGATGAGGAAAAAAAGGACCACAAGAATAAGGAATAGAAAAGATACATGCACCAAAATAAAGGAAAGGAGAGACAAGGTAGAGAAAGAAAGAAGTTCTTTCAAATACAGAAGAGAAGCTACTATGCAGACAAGGCAAGCAAGTACTCAAGTGATAGTGATGCTAGTTTTTTAGATAATGATAGATATGAACTCCTATTTATGATTGAAGAAAAATAAGTCAATAAAATATAATAAATAATTCTCAAGTGTTTTATATGTGGTAAATTTGGACATCTTGAAGATAGTTGTACAAGGAATGGTTATAGTTTTAGTTATGATGAATATGAGGATGCACTTGAAGGACCAAAAGAAAATCTTCTAATGGCACTAGAAGAATAAGAAGATGATCCTATAGAATACAAGTCAAGAGAAAATAAATATGTAGACAAAGGTACAAAAATAGAAGAGGAACCAGATAAATAAGGATATGATCTTAAGGAAAAAATTATTTATGCTCTTGACATAGTAAAGAAATTAAGAAAGCAAAAATCTAAACTTGAGTTGAAGTTTCAATAATACAATGAAAAGAGAAGAAATATTATAGAGGATCTAAACAAGTTAATAGCTAAGACAAAGAAGTTCAAGGATAAGTTAGAAGCAAAGGTCTTAGAATGTGAAAGGTTAGAAAAATAAGTATCTCTACTTAGGGAAGATGTAGAAAAATACAAGGATAAGCTACACAAGTTTGGAAAGAATTAAAATATTTTAGATAAGATGATCAAGGTACAAAGAAGCTCAACAAACAAGATAGGTCTTGGCTTTGAACAAGATCAAAAGAAATAATAAAAAGAGTCAACCTCAAGTTCTGAAGAAGGAGAAACTTCAAAATAATATAGTGTAAGATAAAGTGAGAAATCTAAGGATGAGTTGGACAATAGAAATTTCAACAAGGAAAGGAACAATGCACAAAGAAGAAACATAAGGAACAAAAATCAAAATAGGTTAAAAGAGACTAAGAGACCAATGAGTTCAAGACAAGTAAATTTTAATGGATGGTGTTTCTCATGTCACATGTTTGGGCACATGGCTTCACAATGTAGGAAACATGAAATACAAGAAAATGGGAATTTCATAAACATATAACTTTTCCATGGGTATTGCTACTCATGTAATCATTTTGATCACAAGGTAATGAATTGCAGGGTTCATAACAAAAAGGGATATGACTTAACTAGGAGAAATCCTAAGACATTTGTACCTCAAAGGAATAATAACATTAGGTGTTATAAGTGCAATAATGATGGACATACAACAAAGTGATGTAGAGAAGACATTCTAGAATCAAACATGAATAGGAACAAAAACAATAATAAGAATAGGAATATGGGCATGGACAGGAATAGGAATAGGAATATGGATATGGATATAAACATGAATATGAATATGGAAATGGATAGGAATAGGAATAGGAATAGTCAAAGAAATTATAAGGATCAAATGAGAAGAAAATAGGATAAAGTAAAAGACCAATGCTTGTTGGGAGTAGAGATACTCCCACCCTAGAATTAACCACCTCAAGAGGAGGTGGGGGAGGGGCTAAGCCATAAGATTCATTCTTAGCCCCAAGCCCCAAAGGTGACCCTTTGCCATTGATTTCAAAGGGGGAGAAATTTGAGTAAGGGGGAGATATTTGGTTTAAGGAGAAAGCATTGAGTCAAAGGGAGCAGTTTCCTAAGGGGAGAAGAGCAAGAAAAAGGTCAAGATTTTGTAAAACGAATTTGGGTTACCATCAATGACAAAGGGGGAGATTGTTGGATATTTTGAGTGATAAGTTGTCATTGATGTCAAAATTTTAGCACCAGTCAGTGGTAGTTTCATTTGGCAGCATCCATTTCGATTTCAATTTCAAGACCTAGTTCAAGGAAGTCAGATGAGGTCCAAAGTGCAAGAAAATCCCAAATAAATAATATTATAATATTATTTTATAATATTATGCAAAGGAAGTTTAAAATTAATTATAAATTAATTTTAAATTAATTTATTAGTTAATTTACTTAACTTATAAATTTATTTAAACTAATTATTAATTAATTTAATTATTAATTATAAATTAATTTAAGCTAAGGTTAAATAACCCTAAGGTGGGTTATCAAATTTGAAATTCAAAATTTAATTTTGAATAAAAATCCACCGACATGAGGAGAAATTAAATCATGTATATAAGGGGAGAACACCCACCATACCAAACTTACCATACATTAGATGATTAATTGCGAGCATTAAGAAATCATGAGCCTTACGAATTACATTGCATCCAAAATGAAAGAGGAGTGTGCAGGTTTAATGGGATATTGATGGTGAGTGAAGGCATAATGGGAAGGCACTATACCTTCCTTCATGTGGGTATTTTTAGCCCACACGGTGGGCTCCCAATTACTAAGGCACTTAGGCTATAGGAGATAGCAAATTGAATTTCATCGAATCCTCTTTTGTGGGAAGTATAAGGTATGCTTGAAAATTGGTCATTGAAAATTTTGGAAATATAGTTTGGGCATTTAAAAATTAATTTTTATATATTTAAATTGGTTCTAAGGTTCTAAAGTAGTTATAAGGGTTTTTGCAAAATTAAATTTTGAATTTTGTGTGCTCAAATTTTTTGAAAATATTGTAAGGTATTTGGTTGATATTTTTATTGTGTTGGATATTATTTTAAGTTGGAGTTTATAAGTTGTATTAAGGAAATTATATTTATGTATGATATGATGAGTATTATTTTAAAAGGGGAGAAATAAGGCATAAATTGAGTTGTGATTGTTTTATGTCCAAGGAATATTTTTGAAAAAGTGTTGAAGTAATATTGTTGTGTCTAACCCTTGTATTGTAAAGAAGAAAGTTGTGATTAAGACAGGTTTCTAGAGGCACTACTACATCCAAAAAAATGTATGGGCATATTATTCCTAGTGAGTTATTGTTGAAAATTATGAATGGAATGTTGGAGTGAAAATGATTGTTTGGTTTGCATTGTTGAGAGTGTTTTGAATTAATGCTTCAAGGTTTTCTGGAATTAAGAGTTGTTGATAAAACCTTATTTTATAAGCATTGTTGTTGAAGTGAGTTTTTGAGTGAAGAATTTGAACTAGGGTTTGGAAAGAACATGAGTATAATTGTTATGTGAAGATTATTTTATAAGCATTGTTGTTGAAGTGAGTTGTTGAGTGAAGAACTTGAACTAGGATTGGAAAGAAAATGGGTATCACTGTTATGTGATATTGGTTGATAAAGAATTGTTGGAAATATTTGAGTGAGTGTTCATATGCTTGGACTAGGGTTTATGAGTAAGGATTATTTCATTAAGTAATTGGTTGAGTAGAGTTGGTTGAGCCTAGTCAAGTGAATGTGTGAAGTTATTGTTCGAGTTCTATGAAAAAAATTATTCTATATTCTAAATTGATTTGAGAAAGATATTGAGATTTGATGAGTGTGAAACATATTGAGTCTCTAATAATTCTCTATATGTTTCTGTGATAAAAGAATGAGTAGAAGTATTTGAGTGTTGAGGTGAATGTGAATAATATTTGAGTCTCTAACAATTATTTATATGTTTATAAAAGGTTGAAAGTAATTGAGAATTATGATGAATGTAGAGCATATTGAGTCTCTAACAATTCTCTTTATGTTTCTATGAGATTGGACAAGTTCTAGTGTGGAATTGTTGAGAAAATTTGGGGTAAGTATTTGAGAAGACTTATGGACAGATTTGGGTAAGCTTTTGTGGAAGCTTACAATATATATTGAGAGCAGATTTGGATAAGTTCTAGTGAGGAATTATTGAGCAGATTTGGATAAGTTCTAGTGAGGACTTGTTGAGCATATTTGGATAAGTTCTAGTGAGAACTTATTGAGCATATTGGAAAAAATCTAGAGAGGACTTTTGGACAAATTGGTATGAGCTTCTATGGAATATTACAAGGCATATTTGAGACAAGTCTTTGAGAAGACTTGAGAGCAGAGTCGATTGATTGATTTGTTCAAACCTTGAGTTAAGGTTTGGGGATGATCTAGCAAAATGAATTTGAGATTGAGTCAAGATTTATGTTAAGGTTTGAGAATAGAGATTGAGGATAGATTTGTGCTAGACCAAAGGACTATGTTTAGTGCAGATCATAGGATAGATTTATGATAGATATAAGGACCGTGTTTAGTACATATTTGAGAATAGATTTTGGTGTAGATTTTAGGACAAGTTTGTGCTAGACCAGAGATAGATATTGAGTAGATTTGTGCTAGACCGAAGGACTATGTTTAGTATAGATTTGAGCCATATACTTGAAGGTGATAGAGTATAGAGAATGAAAGTCTCTAGTGGATAGATATCCATTAGCTAGGGCAATAAATATAGGAGTATTCAATGGATAGAGATCCATTAGCCAGAGCAATGGGGGTAGTAGTTCTTCTAGAAGATCACCGATCAGATATAAGGAGAAATGAGTTATCCTATGGATAGATATCCATGAGCTTGATTTGAGGATTGGTGTATCCTTTTGATAGATATCCATAAACATTGTAATAGGGAAAGGATTCTCAAGAGATTTATTGAGAAAATTTTAGTGAAATATTTTCTTCGTAGAGTAGCCCACATTGGGTGAACCACATAAATTTGGTGTCTCTATTGTGTGTGGTGATTTGTGCATGGATTTGATTACTACTATTGATATTGCTATATATACATTACATAATATTTATTGGGAAATAAAATTAAAAAGTGGTATTATATTGTTCACCCTCCTCTTAGTATAAGCTTGTGTTCTTCATTCCTTATAAAATTTCATAAAACTCTACATATGATCAAATGATTTAAATAAGTAGCACCCATTAGGCACTTCAAGGTGTCATAGTTTGTTTTAGTTTTCTCATTTTATTTTTCTTCTATATCAAGGTTAGGGTTCTCTTTATCAATATGATCATATTCGTAGGAAATATGATTAGACTCTAGCTTATGTCATTGTATTATTATGAATGGATCCATTAGAATAAGAAAAAATATAGAAGATAATACTAACAAAAGATACACAAGAATATTTTTAAATATTTTTATTAAAACTCTTCTAAATCTAAGCAAACAAATTAGTATTCTTAAATTTTTTTAGAAGAAAATCACACAATGAAGAAATATTTCTAATTTGGCCACTAAGACATGTGTTCATGTCAGGTTCACCAAATATGTAGAGGGGGAAAAATGTGCACCAACATAGGATTATCCAAGTTGGATCTATAAGAAAGACTTGAGGTTACCACAATGGTCATTGTAACTCTACAATTAATGTGGGAGAGGAAGGGTTCACTAGGAATGGTTTTAGGACTCACTCCAAGTTTGAGGGTGTAATATATTTGATGTGTTAAATTTAATACAATCACCTATATTTGGACTTTATAGAGCTAAGCTATGAAGTGAAATAATAATGTAGGATACAAGATGTAAGAAGACAATATCTAACCCTAGAATTATTCTTTACTTTGAATGCTTTCTAACCCTAATATTGCAAAATTAAATATTTTAAGCAAGGGTTCAAGAAAAGATGTACAAACAATATTAAATTATAGATGTACACTATATGTTGTTTATCTTTTCAAATGCCTAGAAAATTAGTTAAATATTTTATTTTCATATTAGATATAGGGTTTTAACAGAATAGAAAACATCCAACAAATAGTCTAAAGATTAATTAGGGTCCTTATCTCATTCAGTGGTTGATCCAAGATTTATATTTTATCCAATGATTCCTATTCCTACAAAATAATTTAGTAAACACTTGAAAATATGATCAGTGTTAGGGGATACTTAATACTCTATATAGCAATGCTTGGAGGCATAGTAGTCAAGATCCTTAGGTCCTTTTAGCTAACCTTTGAAATACAAAAGCAAAATTTGACCTTTGGAATATGGATAAACAAAATAGAATATAGTAGAATAGTATGATAACAAAACATGAAATATGCTATTATGATAAAAATGCAACATGAAACATTAGCCTAGGTTTTGGAGGTAGTAGATTGCCCCCAATTTTTGCTTGAGAAAAATCACACTCTATATAGAGTGATCATAATTTTGTAGAATAGCGAAATTGTGCCCTAGAATTGCTAGACATGATTTTGCAATAGGAGAAGGAAGCCCTAATAAAAATCAAATGAATAATAACCTAGTGGTCGTGAAAAACATATAAAATGATGAAGACGTCCAAGTAGCAGATTCCTCCTTAGAGCTTCAACACTTATCCACCAAGGGTTGTAATACACAATAAAATGCAATAGTATATCATTGCAAAATAGAGCTTCAATAGACTATATAAATTACTTGAAAAATAAGAAATTTCAACCTTGGATGAGCACTTGTCATTCTCGTGTTAGCTTGCTTGCCTTAAAATTGAGAGATTGCTAGAGAGTTTGGATCACTTGGAATAATTCTAGATTGTTATATTGAATTATAACTTGCTAGGTTAGGGAAAATAAGACCTCAAACCCTCTATTTATAAAATATTTGAAATAGAAATGGGTAAGAAAAACTAAGAAAATCTAACCTCAAAATATGCCAACCTATAAATTAGGGTTTCTTAGCAGAAAACCCTAGCAATGTGAAATTGTGCCCCATTAGGGATGACTATGATTTTGTATAAAGAGAAAAATAATGGGTGAGGGGGAAAGGGAGGCCTAAAATTTCATTGAAGAACACAAGCTTATACTGAGAGGGGTGGGTGAATAGTATAAGACCACTTTTTACTTTTCTTTCCCAATAAATATTATGTAATGTATAGATATAAATATCAACAATAGTAATCAAAGCAATGCACAAATCACCACACACAATAGAGAAACCAATTTAATATGGTTCACCCAATGTGGGATACTCCACAAAGAAAATATTTCACTAAAATTTTCTCAATCAATATCTTGGGAATACTTTCCCTATTATAATGTTTATGGACCTCTATCCAAAGGAGACACAAATCCTCTAATCAAGTTCATGGATATCTATCCATAGGAGAACTCTTTCTCCTTAGCTCTAGCTAGTGATATTCTAGAAGAACTATTACCCCCACTCCACTAGCTAATGGATCTCTATCCACTAAAGACTCCTATCCTCATTTAGAAGACATGTCCTCAATCCCTTGGCTAATGGATCTCTATCCACTGGAGTCTATCATCCTCTATAATTTATGACCTTCAAAGCTTGCTCTTACCTCTATCTTAAATATGTACTAAACATGGTCCTTCGGTCTAGTACAAATATGGTCTAGCACAAACCTATCCTAAAATTTGCACCAAAATATATCCTCAAATCTGTACTAAACATAGTCCTTCGATCTAGCACAAATATGTCCTTAATATTTATCCTCTGATATGCACTAAAAACAATCCTTCGATATAGCACAAATCTATCCTCAATATTTGTTCTCTGATATGCACTAAATATAGTCCTTCAGTATAGCACAAATATATCCTCAAGCCTTAACACAAAGCTTGACTTAATCTCAAATCAAATCTACTAGATATACCCCAAACCTTAACCCAAGGTTTGAAAAAATCAATCAATAAAATCTGCTCTCAAGTCTTATCAAAGACAAGTCTCAAATATACCTTGTAATATTCCACAAAAGCACACACTCATCTATCCACAAGCCCTCTCTAGAAATTTTATAAATTTTCTCAAAAAGTCCTCACTAGGAATTTTCCAACTCTAATATCAATCTCTATCCTCAAATTTGTATTGTAATCTTCCACAAAACCTCACACAAATATGTCTACAAGTCTTCTCTAAGACTTGTCTCCAATCTGCTCAACAAGTCCTCACTAGAACTTGTCCAAATCTGCTCTCAATATCTATCCTCAAATCTGTATTGTAAGCTCACACAAAAGCTCAAATAAATCTATCCAGAAGTATTCTCAAAGACTTACCTCAAATCTGCTCAACAAGTCCTCACTAGAACTTGTCCAATATCATAGAAATATAAATAGAATTATTAGAGACTCAATATGCTTCACATTCACCATAATTCTCAATCACTTTCAATCACTCTTTTTACCATATAAACATATAGAGAATTGTTAGAGACTCAATATGTTTCACATTCATGAACACTCAATCTCTTTCTCAAATCAATTTAGAATATAGAACAATTTGTTTCACAGAACTTGAACTATCACATCAACACATCCACTTGACTAGGCTCAACCAAATCTACTCAACCAATCACTCAATGAAATAATTCTTTGCTCACAAACCCTAGTCCTAAATCATGAGAATTCATTCAAATATTTCCAACAATGCTCATTAATCAATCTCACATAACAATGATACTCATATTCTTTGCAAATCCTAGTTCAAGTTCTTCACTCAACCAATCACTTCAACAACAATGCTTATAAAACAAGGTTACTTTCCTTAACCTCTATTCTAGAAAACCTTGAAGCATTAATTCAAAACACACTCAACAAGGGAAAACCTTAACCAAATCCTTTTCACTCCAACTTAGCATTCACAACATCCAACAATCACTTACTAGGAAGATGTGCCTATACCTTTTGTTTGATGTAGAAGTGCCCTTACAAAACCTGTCTCAATCATAATTTTCTTCTTTGCCAATTTAAATGGTTAGATGAAAAAATATCACACTAACACTCTTTCAAAATATTTCTCAAACACAAAAATAATCAATCCCAAATACACCTTATTACTCCTTGAAATTAACAATCATCAAATCACACATAAAAATAATCACTCAAATTGCTCCTTATAATCTCCAATTTAATAAATCAATATTTCAAAAATAACCCTTTAGAAATAATATTTGCCTACCATTTTATCTCCCTCAAAACACTTAATAACCAATATTAATTCATGCAAAAATTAAATCTTATAAACCATCAAAACATTTATTTTTCAACCTTAGGCACATAAAAAATATTTTTATTTTCCTTCAACCTTAGCACATCCTAAATTAAGTGACCAACATAACAACATCAGCGCATACCTTTGTCTCAACCACAAAAAGGCCTCGATGGGTTTCAAACAAGAGACATTTCTACCGAGTGCCTTACCAAGGTGCTAGCCCACCACGTGGGCTAGGCACTCCCATGGGGAGGGGAAGGTGCTAGCCTCCCTTTGTTCCCTATGTTAGGCGTTGTTCAAAAAAATGAAGACCTTCCTTCCTTGCAAAACATAAACCATGTGGGATTTGAACCGCATCCTCCCTACCAACAACACATCTTAACACCTTCTACCATCGCCAACTGCGCTACACGGTGCTTGTGCAGGGTGAGAGGAGCCTTGCTCCTATTTATTCATTCTTCTGCCTTCGAGAGACTTTTCAACATGAAAAATACTGCATCCTTTCTATGCACAATTTAGAACTTAGGCATTCAAATTAAAGCATTGGAGGATTTCTAAGGCAAAGGTTTTGCCTTTATTTATACATGATGCCTTATTGCCATAACACGTCGATGCTCAAATCAAATTTTAAATTCAATTTATAAACTTAGCTTTATAACCCTTTTTAGGGTTTATTAAATTAATAAAAATTAATTTATAATTAAATTAAAATTAACTTAAGTAACTTGAAAGTTAATTAAATTAATTAATAAATTAATTTATAATAAAATTATATTAATTAATTTAAATTTACTTTTTAATATTATAATAAACTATTATAATATTATTTGTTTGGGCCTCTTCTTTGCCCTTTGGACCTCATCTGACTGCCTGGAACTAGGTCTTGATCAACTAAAGGTGGAATCTTCTTTTTGCACTGATTGCAGGACTGCTTCCCTTTGCACTGCTCACTGAAACTGACATCAATGACCATTCACTCTTGACATCAATGACAACTCATCTACTCAAAATGTCCAACAATATCCCCCTTTGTCATTGATGGCAACCCAAATTATTTTTACCAAAACTTTGACCTTTTTATTATTCTACTCCCCTTGGGAAATTTCTCCCCTTGACTCAATGCTCTCTCCTTAAACCAAATCTCTCTCCCTTACTCAAATATCTCCCCCTTTGAAATCAATGACAAAGGGTTACCTTTGGGGCTCGAGGCTAAGAATGAGTCTCTTAGCTTAGCCCCTCCCCCACATCCTCTTGAGGTGGTTAATTCTAGGGTGGGAGTATTTCTACTCCCAACAAGCATTGGTCTTTACCTTTGTCCTCTTTCCTTATCATATGATCCTTCTAATTTCTTTGACTATTCTTGTTCATGTCCATGTTCTTGTTCCTATTCATGTCCATATTTTTGTTCTTGTTTCTATTCATGTTCCTATCAATGTCTATATTCCTGTTCCTATTCATATCCATATTCATGTTCTTGTTCTTGTTCCTATTCTTGTTCCTATTCTTGTTTCTATTCATGCTTGATTCTAGAATGTTTGCTCTACACCACTTTGCTATATGTCCATAATTATTGCACTTATAACACTTAATGTTATTATTCCTTGGAGGTGTAAATGTCTTGGGATTTCTCCTAGTGAAGCCATATATTTTTCTATCATGAACCCTATAATTCATTGCCTTGTGACCCAACTGATTACATGAGTAGCAATACCCATGGAAAAGTTGCCTATTTCTTAAACTCCCATTTTCTTGTCTTTCATGTGTCCTGCACTATGAAGCCTTGTAAACCAAATCTGACATGAGAACTCATTGGTCTCTTAGTCTCTTTTTCTTTGTGATGGTTCCTGTTCCATCTGTTTCTTCTTTGTGCATTGTTCCTTTCCTTGTTGAACTTTCTATTATCCAAATATTCCTCATAAGTCTCACTTTCTCTCACACTATCTTCTTCTAAAGTTTCTTCTTCTTCAAAACTTGAGGTTGACTTCTCTTCTTATTTCTTTTGAGCATGTTCAAAACCAAGACCTGTCTTGTTTTATGTAGGATTTTATGACTTGATGATATTATCCAAATTATTTGAGCTTCTTCCAAACTTATGTAGCTTATCCTTAGACTTATCTACTTCTTCCCTTAGTAGAGCTACTTCTTGTTCTAATCTTTCACATTCTAAGACCTTTTCTTCTAACTTATATTTGAACTTATTTGTCTTAGCAATTGACTTATTTAAATCCTCTATAAGCTTTCCTCTCTCTTCATCACATTCTTGAAACTGAAACTCAAGTTGGGAGTTTTTATTTCTTACCTTCTTTAAAGTTTTAAGAGCATAAATAAGTTCTGCCTCAATATCAACTTCTCCTTTTTTTGAATCTTCCTCTATTTGTTTACCTTTGAAAACATCTTCATTCTTTTCTGACTTGTCTTCTATAGGATCACCTCCTTCTTCTTCTAGAGCCATTAGAATATTCTCTTCTAGTCCTTCAAGTGTATCTTCATATTCATCATCACTAAAACTAAAACCATTCCTTGTACAACTATCTTCAAGATGTCCAAAATTACCACATCTAAAACACTTGAGAATTATTGGTGATATTTTCTTAACTTCTTATTTTTCTTCTATCAAAAATAGAACTTCATCTTTATCATTATCTGAGAAACTATTATCACTATCACTTGAGTACTTACTTGCCTTATCTACATAGTAGCTCCTCTTTTGCCTTTGAAAGAACTTATTTCCTTGTTTGCTTTGTCCATCCTTACCTTTCTTTTGGTACCTGTATTTTTCTGATTCCCTATTCTTATGATCCTATTTTTCTTCATCATTGCCATTTCTAGCTTCTTTACAATCAGTTGCATAGTGACCATACTTTCCACAATTGAAACATATAATAGATTTTGCATCTTTAAATATTCTTGAATCTTTATTCTTTCTACCATAATTTGCTTCTTCATCACTGGATGACTCATTGCTTGAATCTAACTTCTTGTCCTTTGTATTCTTAGTAGCTTTGAATGTTGCTTGCTTCCAGATATTAGGTTCCTCTTTTTTTCTTATCTCAAAAGTTGTAAGAATACCAAGTAACATATCTCTTGTCAAATAATCACCATATTTTGATTCTTCTATAGCATAAATATTTTCACTAAATATTTTTGGAAGAGATCTTAAGACCTTATCACAAACATCTGATTCTTCAATCTTAAGTCCAAGTCCTTGCATGGCATTAACAACCTCATCCACACGAAGTAGATAAGCACTAATTTTTTCCTCATCCTTCATTCTTAATTCTTCAAATTTTCCTTTGAGATTTCATATCTTTGCCTTTTTGACACTTTTATCTCCTTCATATATGATTTGCAACTTATCCCAAATTCCTTTTGCATATTTACAATGCATAACTTTTATGAATTCTATTCTATGCAAACCTCTCAAAATTTCATTAATTTATTTTGAATTGTAATGATATAGAATCTTACCTTCCCTATCTGTATGGTGGATCACTAGTCGTATCCATCCACCATCCACCCCCCCCCAACAACCACCCCCACCACCATCAAGACAATCTCCAACCACACACACCAAAAAAAATACACACCACCAAATACCACTGGTATAGAATTAGACCGAGAACCCACTCTATCTACTCTCTCTTTTTGTTTATTTACCACCTCCTCCTAAAAAAAATAAAAAACTACGAAAACCCACCTTGAAGAACACAAGCTTATACTGAGAGGGGGGTGAATAGTATAAGACCACTTTTTACTTTTCTTTTCAAATCAATATTATGCAGTGTATAGATAGAAGTATCAATAGGAGTAATCAAAGCAATGCACAAAACACCATACACAATAGAGACACAGATTTTAACGTGGTTCACCCAATGTGGGCTACCTCCATAGAGAAAATATTTCTTCTAAATATTTCTCAAATAATATCTTGGGAATCCTTCCCAATTACAATGTTTATGGACCTCTTGTCCAAAGGAGATGTTGATCCCCTAAATCTGGTTTGTGGATCTCTATCCATAGGAGAACTCCTTCTCCTCTGCTCTAGCTGGTGATCCTCTAGAAGATTACCTCCACTACACTGACTGTGGATCTCTCTCCACTTGAAGACTCTTATCCTCACTCAGAAGACCTGTCCTCAATGTCCTGGCTGATGGATCTCTATCCACTAGAGACTCTGTCCTCTCTACTCTGTCACATCCAAATCTCTATCTCAATAGGTTCACTCATAACCTTCTCAAATCTGCTCAATAGGTTCACTCAGAACCTACTCAAATATTCTCAATAGGTCCACTCAGAACCTTCTCAAATCTTCTCAATAAGTCCACTCAGAACCTGCTCAAATATTCTCAATAGGTCCACTCAAAACCTACTCAAATCTGCTCAACAAGTCCACTCAAAACATTCTCAAATATGCTCAACAAGTCCACTCAGAACTTGCTCAAATCTGCTCAACAAGTCCACTTAGAACTTGTCCAAATATGCTCAACAAGTCCACTCAAAACTTGTCCAAATCTGCTCAACAAGCTCACTCAGAACTTGTCCAAATATGCTCAATAAGTCCTCTCTAGGACTTGCTCAAATCTGCATTGCAAGCTTCCACAAAAGCTCACACAAAATCAGTCCACAAGCCTTCTCAAAGACTTACCTCAAATCATCTTAACAAGTCCACACAAAACTTGTCCAATCTCATAGAAGCATAAAGAGAATTGTTAGAGACTCAATATGTTCTATACTCAATGCTCAATCACTTTCTCAACTCAATCTCATAGAAGCATAAAGAGAATTGTTAGAGACTCAATATGTTCTATACTCAAAACTCAATCTCATAGAAGCATAAAGAGAATTGTTAGAGACTCAATATGTTCTATTCTCAAAGCTCAATCTCAACTCAATTCAGAATATAGAATAGTTTGTTTCATGGAACTTGAACAACCACTTCACACAATCACTTGACTAGGCTCAATCAACTCTACTCAACCAATCACTTCAAGGAACAACCCTTTCTCACAAACCCTAGTCCAAGCATGTATCACTCAACTCAAAATGTTTCCAACAATGCCCAACACAAATCTCACATAACAATGATACTCATGTTCTTTTCTAACTCAAGTTCAAGTTCTTTGCATAACCAATTGGCTTCAACAACAATGCTAATAAAATATTCTTCACATAACAATGATACTCATGTTCTTCTCAAACCCTAACTCAGGTTTTTCACACAACCAATGGCTTCAACAACAATGCTTATAAAACAAGGTTTAATCACAACTCTCAATTCAGAAAACCTTGAAGCATTAAACCAACCACTTTTGAAAAGGAAACCCTAATCAAATCCTTTTCACTCCAAACTTAATTTTCAATCAAGCCAATCACCTAACTCAACAAAGAAGAATTTTGCCCATACCTTTTCTTGAAGAGTAGTTGTCTTTGCAAATCTGCCACACTCACACTTACTTCTTTGACAAACTTCAATAAGGGTTAGAGGATATTTATTTTCTCAATAAATCACAACACAAAAATAATATCAACCAAAATACACCTTATCACTCCATCTATAAAACTAACACTCAATATATTTCAAAAATAATCTCCTTGGCAAATATCTCTTTCACAATAAAATCAACTCTATTAAAGTCTTACTTCTCAAATATCCAAAATATATTATCTAAGACTTTAATTAAAATAATACCTAAACTCCTTATGCCTCCTAACTTTATTTCCAATCAATAATTCTCAACTAGCAATTTCCAAATAATAAAAACCTTTTAACTCCCAACTTTGCTAAAAATAATTAATCATCAACCTAGGCAATATTATTAAAATGCTCAACAAAAATATTACCTCTTGCCTTGGAGGGGATTCGAACCCCTAACTCTGCCCATGACTTGCGCCTTAGTCCGTGGTGCTATTGCCATGCGAGCTAAGCGCTCGCTTGAAGCCTTGAGAGCATCACGTGCTCTAAGTACCTTATGCTGCCAACAAAAACCAAAAATGTGTGCAACACTTTGGTGTTCCCAACACCAATGAAATACATCTTGCTAGGATTCGAACGTAGCTCAACGTTGCCACAAAAACCTAACCAATGTCTCCTTGCCACTATGCCATGCTTCCGAGCTGGCTTGAGGGTTTCAATGCACTTCCATTTATTTCGATCGTCATCCTTCAAACTTTGTATGATGTTCGTTGTTTCTCATGAGCTCAACCACAATTCGTATGCCTTTCTTATTATGAGCAAGGATGAATTTAATTAATGCCTTTTAGGGCATTATATATAGTGCCCTTTGTCTTCCATGCAATCACGTCGGTGCATCGATTTAATTTGACGTCGGCTTGGTTGATTAGTTTATAATGTATTTAAATTTAATTAAAATTAAATTTAAATATTATAAATTAAATTAAACCAACCTTAGGTTTTAGCTTAATTAAACCTTGGAGCCTTGTCTTATTGCACAACCTTGGTGTAACGAATATTTATTTATAAAATTTAAATTCCTTGTGAATTTAAATAATTTATAAATAAATATTAGACCTCCTTTTTAACCTTTGCAATAACCCTTCTTGGGTTTTTATGAACCAATCACTTAACCTGTGCTCCCAATAATATTAAAATATTATGGAGCCTTTTGCCTTTAACTTTTGCACTGTTGAAGCTTTTTCTTGGATGATAGTGACAACCTTTGATGACTTTATTTCTTGTCGAATTCCTTGATATGAGTGACAACTCTATCAGGTGACATCAATGACAACTTTGACTTAGAGGACTCAAAATGTCCAACAATCTCCCCCTTTGTCATTGATGGCAACCCAAATCCTTTTTACTAAAAACTTGACCTTTCTGTAATTTCTGCTCCCCTGGGACATTGCTCCCCCTGGCTCAATGCTCTCTCAAATATCAAATCTCTCCCCATATCAAATCTCTCCCCAATATACACAAATCTCTCCCCATTTGACATCAATGGCAAAGGGTCACCTTTGGGGCTCGGGGCTAAGAATGAGCCTCTTAGCTTAGCCCCTCCCCCACCTCCACATGAGGTGGTTAATTCTGGGGTGGGAGTATTTCTACTCCCCGAAAGCATTGTTCTTTACCTTTATCTTTTTCTCTTCTTTTTTGAGTTTTCTAAATCCTCTGACTGTTTCTTTCCAAGTCATCATCCTTGTTCTTGTCATCACTTCTGTTCCTGTTCTTGTTCTTGTTCTCATCCATGTTCCTATTCCTATTCTTGTTCTCATCCTTGTTCATGTTCTTGTTCATATTCCTATTTCTGTTCATGTTCCTATTTTTGTTCATATTCCTGTTCTTGTTCATATTCTTGTTCCTGTTCATGCCTATTTCTAGAATATTTTCTCTACACCATCTTGTTGTGTGACCATCATTATTGCACTTATAACACTTAATGTTATTATTCCTTGGAGGTGCAACTGTCTTAGGATTTCTCCTAGTGAAGCCATATCCTCTTCTATCATGAATCTTGCAATTCATTGCCTTGTGACCAAACTCATTACATGAGTAGAAATACCCTTGGAAAAGCTATCCTTTCCCATATTCTTGTCTTTCATGTGTCCTGCACTGTGAAGCCATGTGCCCAAACCTATGACATGAAAAACATCTTCCATTGAAGCTTCCTTGTCTTGACCTCATTGGTCTCCTATTCTGATTGTTGTTCCATATGTATCTTCTCTGTGCATTGTTCCTATCTTTGTTGAACTCTTTGTTGTCCAACTCATCCTCTGATGTCTCACTCCCACTTACACTATCTTTTTCTGATGTATCTTCTTCTGAAGTTTCTTCTTCTTCAAGACTTGAAGTAGACTTTTCTTCCCATTTATTTTGAACCTATTTAGAACCAAGACCTGTCTTGTTTGTTGCTCCTCTTTGTATCTTGACTATTTTATCCACATTCTTTGCATTGGTTACATACTTGTATAACTTATTCTTGGAATCCTCTAAATCTTCCTTTAGTAGTGCCACTTCTTGTGTTAACTTTTCACATTCCATAATACTTTGCTTCTAACTTATCTTTGAACTTGCTTGCCTTAGCCTTTGAATTTTCTAAATCCTCTATGAGCAATAATATTTCTTCATCACATTCTTGAAACTGACTTTCAAGCTTAGAGTGTTGCTTTCTTACCTTCTTTATTATGTCAAGGGCATAGATAAGTTCTCCCTTGAGATCATAACCATTCTCTGCTGAATAATCCTCTATTTTTTTACCTTTGTCCATATCATTTCTTTCTTTTGGCTTGTCTTCTATAGGATCACTCACTTCTTCTTCTAGTGCCATAAGAATATTTTCATCTGGTCTTTCAAGTGCATCTTCAAAATCATCATCACTGAAACTATAACCATCCCTTGTACAATCATCTTCAAGATGTCCAAATTTACCACATCTAAAACACTTGAGAATAATTGGAGTCCTTTTCTTAATTGGATCTTTCTCTTCAACCATAAATAGGACTTCATCTCTATCATTGTCTAAAAAACTAGCATCACTATCATTTGAGTACTTACTTGCATTATCCACATAGTATCTTCTCTTTTGTCTTTGAAAGAACTTATTTCCTTGTCTATTTTGTCCATCCCTACTTTTCTTTTGGTACCTGTATCTTTTAGATTCCCTGTACCTGTGATCTTGTTTTTCTTCATCATTGTTGTTCTTTGGCTCTTTGCACTCTATTGCATAATGTCCATACTTTCCACAATTAAAACACTTAACAGATATTAGATCTATGGGTCTTTTGGAACCTTTATCTCTTTTACCATAGTTAGCTTCTTCATCACTAGATGACTCACTACTTGATTTTGTCTTCTTACCCTTTTTCTTTTTGTCCACTTTGAATGCAACTTCTTTCGGAGGAATAGGATCTTTTGTTCTTATCTCAAAAGTCGTAAGCATGCCAAGTAAATAATTTCTTGTTAGAGAATCACTATCAATTGATGTTTCTATAGCAGAAACCTTTTCACTATACCTTTTTGGAAGAGTTCTCAAGATCTTATCACAAGCATCAGATTCATCAACCTTCATTCCAAGACCTTTCATCTCAAGTAAAAGTTCATCAACCTTATTGAGATAGTCATGAATGTTTTCATCATCCCGCATTCTTAAGTTCTCAAATTCTCCTTTGAGATTTCTGATCTTAGCTTTCTTGACACCTTTATCTCCTTCATATATGGTATGCAATAGTTACCCACATATCTTTTGTTGTTTTACAATCCATAACCTTCATAGATTCTGATCTACGCAATCCTTTTATAATTGCATTCATAGCTCTTGAGTTTGCATGCATTAGAAGCTTACCTTCCTTATCTATAGGAGGATCGATTGTTGAATCATATCCAAGTTCCACTGCATCCCAAACTTCATTGCCAAGTGCCATTAGGTGAAATATCATCAACACACACCAATACAAGAAGTCACTTCCATCAAATACTGGTACTGCATTATTGATGGACCCATCCCTTTGATCCTTTTGATCCATTGTGTTCTTAGACCACTTTTCCTTCAAGCTATCAAACTCTTCTGAAGGAACCCGCTCTGATACCAATTGAAGAACACAAGCTTATACTGAGAGGGGGGTGAACATTATAAGACCAATTTTTACTTTTATTTTCAAATCAATATTATGCAGTGTATAGATAGCAGTATCAATAGCAGTAATCAAAGCAATGCACAAAAAACCATACATAATAGAGACACATATTTTAATGTGGTTCACCCAATGTGGGCTACCTCCATAGAGAAAATATTTCTTCTAAATATTTCTCAAATAATATCTTGGGAATCCTTCCCAATTACAATGTTTATGGACCTCTGTCCAAAGGAGATGTTGATCCCCTAAATCTGGTTTGTGGATCTCTATCCATAGGAGAACTCTTTCTCCTCTGCTCTAGTCGGTGATCCTCTAGAAGATTCTACCTCCACTACACTAACTATGGATCTCTCTCCACTTGAAGAATCTTGTCCTCACTCAGAAGACCTATCCTCAATGTCTTGGCTTATGGATCTCTATCCACTGGAGACTCTGTCCTCTCTACTCTGTCACCTTCAAATATTTGCTTAATAGGTTCACTCAGAACCTTCTCAAATCTGCTCAATAAGTCCACTCAAAACCTGCTCAAATCTGCTCAATAGGTCCACTAAGAACCTGCTCAAATCTACTCAATAGGTCCACTTAGAACCTGCTCAAATATTCTCAATAGGTCCACTCAGAACCTACTCAAATATGCTCAACAAGTCCACTCAAAACCTGCTCAAATATTCTCAATAGGTCCACTTAGAACTTGCTCAAATCTGCTCAACAAGTCCACTCAAAACTTGCTCAAATCTACTCAACAAGCTCACTCAGAACTTGTCCAAATATTCTCAACAAGTCCTCTCTAGGACTTTCTCAAATATACATTGCAAGCTTCCACAAAATCTCACACAAAATCAGTCCACAAGCCTTCTCAAAGACTTACCTCAAATCTAGCTTAACAAGTCCACACAAAACTTGTCCAATCTCATAGAAGCATAAAGAGAATTGTTAGAGACTCAATATGTTCTATACTCAATGCTCAATCACTTTCTCAACTCAATATCATAGAAGCATAAAGAGAATTGTTAGAGACTCAATATGTTCTATACTCAATGCTCAATCTCAACTCAAATCAATCTCATAGAAGCATAAAGAGAATTTTTAGAGACTCAATATGTTTTATTCTCAAATCAATCTCAACCAACTAGCATAATTTTAGGACTCAATATGTTCTATTCTCAAAAACTCAATCTCAACTCAATTCAAAATATAGAATAGTTTGTTTCATGGAACTTGAACAACCACTTCACACATTCACTTGACTAGGCTCAATCAACTCTACTCAACCAATCACTTCAAGGAACAACACTTTCTCACAAACCCTAGTCCAAGCATGTATCACTCAACTCAAAATGTTTCCAACAATGCTCAACAACAAATCTCACATAACAATGATACTCATGTTATTTTCTAACTCAAGTTCAAGTTCTTTGCATAATCAATTGGCTTCAACAACAATGCTAATAAAACATTCTTCATATAACAATGATACTCATGATCTTTCCAAACCCCAACTCAGGTTTTTCACACAACCAATGGCTTCAACAACAATGCTTATAAAACAAGGTTTTAATCACAACTCTCAATTCAGAAAACCTTGAAGCATTAACTCAACCACTTTTGAAAACTCCAAACTTAATTTTCAATCAAGCCAATCACCTAACTCAACAAAGAAGAATTTTGCCCATACCTTTTCTTGAAGAGTAGTTGTCCTTGCAAATCTTCCACACTCACACTTTTTCTTTGGAAAACTTCAATAAGGGTTAGAGGATATTTATTTTCTCAATAAATCACAACACAAAAATAATATCAACCAAAATACACCTTATCACTCCATCTATAAAGTAACACTCAATATCTTTCAAAAATAATCTCCTTGGCAAATATCTCTTTCACAATAAAATCAACTCTATTAAAGTCTTACTTCTCAAATATCCAAAATATATTATCTAAGAATTTAATTAAAATAATACCCAAACTCCTTATGCCTCCTAACTTTATTTCCAATCAATAATTCTCAACTAGAAATTTCCAAATAATAAAAACCTTTTAACTCCCAACTTTGCTAAAATAATTTATCATCAACCTAGGCATATTATTAAAATGCTCAACAAAATATTACCTCTTGCCTTGGAGGGGATTTGAACCCCTATATCTACCCATTACCAGCATCTTAGTTATGGCGCTATTGCCACATGAGCTAAGCGCTCGCTTGAAGCCTTGAGAGCACCACGTGCTCTAAGTACCTTCGACTGCCAACAAAAACAAAATGTGCACAATGATTTGGTATTCCCAACACCATGAAAACATATTTCTAGGATACAAATGCAGACCAAATGTTGCCACAAAAACCTTAACCAATGTCTCCTTGCCACTATGCCATGCTTCCCAGCTGGCTTGAGGATTTCAATGCACTTCCATTTATTTTGATCGTCATCCTTCAAACTATGTTCGTTGTTTCTCACGAGCTCAACCACAATTCGTATACCTTTCTTTTTGTGAGCAAGGATGAATTTATTAATGCCTTTTAGGGCATTATATATAGTGCCCTTTGTCTTCCATGCAATCATGTCGGTATATCAATTTAATTTAACGCCGACTTGGTTGAATAATTTATAATGTATTTAAATTTAAAATTAAATTTAAAATTAAATTTAAATACTATAAATTAAATTAAACCAACCTTAGGTTTTAGTTTAATTAAACCTTGGAGCTTTGTCTTATTGCGTAACCATGGTGTAACGAATATTTATTTATAAAATTTAAATTCCTTGTGAATTTAAATAATTTATAAATAAATATTAGACCTCCTTTTTAACCTTTGCAATAATCCTTCTTGGGTTTTTATGAACCAATCACTTAACCTGTGCTCCCAATAATATTAAAATATTATGGAGCCTTTTGCCTTTAACTTTTGCATTGTTGAAGCTTTTTCTTGGATGATAGTGACAACCTTTGATGACTTTATTTCTTTTCTAATTCCTTGATATGAGTGATAACTCTATCAGGTGACATCAATGACAAATTTGACTTAGAGGACTCAAAATGTCCAACATGGATCAACTAGTCGTATGTATCCATTTTCAACTACTTTCCAAATTTCATTGCCAAGTGCCATTAGGTGAATCTTCATTCTCATACTCCAAAACACATAATAACTTCCATAAAATATTGGTGTTGAATTATTTGAGGACCCATTATTAGAATCCATTGTGTTCTTGTAAGATTTTCCTTTAAGCTATTAAACTCTTCTGAAGGAACCTGCTCTAATACCAATTGAAGAACACAAGCTTATACTGAGAGGGGGGTGAACAGTATAAGATCACCTTTTAATTTTCTTTTCCAATCAATATTATGCAATATATAGATGTAAATATCAATATTGGTAATCAAAGCAATGCATAAATCACCACACACAATAGAGACACCAATTTAATGTGGTTCACCCAATGTGGGCTACTCTATGGAGAAAATATTTCACTAGAATTTTCTCAATAAATATCTTGGGAATCCTTTCTTTATTACAATGTTTATGGATCTCTATCCAAAGGAGACACCAATACCATAATCAAGTTCATGGATATCTATCCATAGGATAACTCTTTCTCCTTAACTCTGGTTGGTGATATTCTAGAAGAACTATTGCCCCCACTGCACTAGCTAATGGATCTTAATCTACTGAAGAATCTTGTCCTCACTTAGAAGACCTATTCTCACTACCCTAGCTAATGGATATCTATCCACTAGATGTTGTCATCCTCTATACTCTGTCACCTCCAAATTTTAATCTTAGCTTTATCTCAAATATATACTAAACACAGTCCTTCATTCTAGCATAAATTTGCTCAGTCTCTATATTTGGTCTAGAATAAACCTATCCTCAAATTTGCACCAAAATTTCTCCTAAAATATATACTAAACACAGTCCTTTAGTCTAGCATAAATTTATCCTCAATATTTATCCTATGATCTACACTAAACACAGTCCTTTGGTCTATCACAAATTTAACCTCAATATTTGTCCTCTGATCTACCCCTAAACACAGTACTTATATCTAGAACAAATTTATCCTCAATCTCTGTCCTCAATACTTAACACAAACCTTGAATTAATATCAAATCAACTCTATTAGATCTACCCCAAACCTTAAACCAAGGTTTGAATAAATCAATCAATAAAATCTACTCTCAAGTATTCTCAAAGACTTATCTCAAATATGCCTTGTAAGCTTCTACAAAAGCTCACACTAATATATCCACAAGTCCTCTCTAGAACTTGTCTATATCTACTCAAAAAGTCCTCACTAGAACTTGTCCAACTCTACTCTCAATATTTATCCTCAAATTTGTATTGTAAGCTTCCACAAAAGCTCACATAAATTTTTCCACAAGTCTTCTCTAAGACTTGTCTCAAATATGCTCAACAAGTCCTCACTAGAAGTTGTCCAAATTTACTGTCAATCACTGTCCTCAAATCGGTATTGTAAGCTTCCACAAAATCTCACATAAATCTGTCCACAAGTCTTCTCAAAGACTTACCTCAAATTTTCTCAACAATTCCTCACTAGAACTTGTCAAATATCATAGAAACATAAAGAGTTAAAGACTCAATATGCTTCACATTCACCACAATGCTCAATCACTTTCAATCACTCTTTTTACCATAGAAACATATAGATATTTTTTAGAGACTCAATATGTTTCACATTTATAAACACTAAACCTATTTCTTAAATCAATTTAGAATATATAACAATTTGTTTCACAAAAATTGAACTATCACATCAACACATCCACTTGACTAGGCTCAACCAACTCTACTCAACAAATAACTCAATGAAATAATCCTTGCTCACAAACCCTAGTCCTAACTCATGAATATTCAATCAAATATTTCCAACAATGCTCATCAACCAATCTCACATAACAATGATACTCATGTTTTTTGCAAACCCTAGTTCAAGTTCTTCACTCAACCAATCTCTTCAACAACAATGCTTATAAAAAAAGGTTACTTTCCTTAACCTCTATTCTAGAAAACCTTGAAGCATTAATTCAAAACACACTCAACAAGGGAAAACCTTAACCAAATACTTTTCACTCCAACTTAGCATTCACAACATCCAACAATCACTTACTAGGAAGATGTGCCCATACCTTTTGTTTGATGTAGAAGTGCCCTTACAAAACCTGTCTCAATCACAATTTTCTTCTTTGCCAATTTCAATGGTTAGATGAAAAAATATCATAATAACTCTATTTCAAAATATTTCTCAAACACAAAAATAATCAATCCTAAATACACCTTATTACTCCTTGAAATTAACAATCATCAAATCACACATAAAAATAATCACTCAAATTGCTCCTTATAATATCTAATTTAATAAATCAATATTTCAAAAATAACCCTTCAGAAATGATATTTACCTACCCTTTTATCTCCCTCAAAACACTTAATAACCAATATTAATTCAGGAAAAAATTAAATCTTATAAACCATCAAAACATTTAATTTTCAACCTTAGGCAAATAAAAAATATTTTTATTTTCCTTCAACCTTAGCACATCCCAAATTAAGTGACCAACATAACAACATCAGCACATACCTTTTTCTCAACCACAAAAAGGCCTCGGTGGGTTTCAAACAAGAGATATTTCCACCGAATGCCTTACCAAGGTGCTAGCCCACCAAGTGGGCTAGGCACTCCCACGGGGAGGGGAAGGTGCTAGCCTCCCTTTGTTCCCTGTGTTAGGCGTTGTTTGCAAAATGAAGCCATTCCTTCCTTGCAAAACATGAACCCTGTCGGATTTTAACCACTTCCTCCTTGCCAACAACACGTCTTAACACCTTCTTCCATTGCTAACTATGCAGGGTGAGAGGAGATTTGCTCCTATTTCTTCGTTCTTCTACCGTCGAAGACTTTTCAACAAAAAAAATACTACGTCATTTCTATGCACAATTTAGAACTTAGGATTTCAAATTAAAGCATTTGGGGATTTCTAAGGTAAATGTTTTCCTTTATTTATACATGATGCCTTATTGCCATAACATGTCGGTGCTCAAATCAAATTTTAAATTTAATTTATAAACTTAGATTTATAACCCTTTTTAGGATTTTTGAAATTAATTAAAATTAATTTATAATTACATTAAAATTAACTTAAGTAACTTGAAAGTTAATTAAATTAATTTATAATAAAATTATATTAATTAATTTAAATTTCCTTTTTAATATTATAACAAACTATTCTAATATTATTTGTTTGGGCCTCTTATTTGCCCTTTGGACCTCATATGACTACCTGAGACCCATTCTTTATCAATTGAAGGTGGACTCTTCTTTTGCACTGACTGTGGGACTGCTTCCCTTTGCACTGCTCACTAAAACTAACATCAATGACCATTCACTCTTGACGTAAATGACAACTCATCTACTCAAAATGTCCAATATTCTTAGGGCAAGTTAGAGGGTTTCCCTAAGGATATAGGGAAAATTTCTCACTCAAGTAGGTCAATTTTTTGTGTCTACATAATATATCGATCTCTTTGATGTTATTCAAAAAACTACATTTGCCTACCTATTATTCATTTATTTGGCCATAAAACCTTTCTAAATCACTATTTTAGGCTCCCAATGAGACATTTTAGACATATTAACTCAAGGCACATAGAATAATAGTTATATTACTTTCCCTGGGTAGAATTTGATACCCAACTAAGTGTTGTAATATTCTTACCTTATTTTGTAGTTATTTTAGCTTATTTTTCTCACCTTAGGTATCCAATGGATTTGATCTTAGTTATTCCAAGAAATAAAATATTATATCTCAATATTTTCTATTATATCTAACTAATCCCATAATTTTGGGGAAATTTGAGAATCATTTGTCAAGATTTTATAAATTCCCAAGCTTGTAGGCCTTAGGAGTTAGGTTTTTCCCTCTTTGTTCAAATGCAACCACATTTGAACCCAATTAACTTCCATTATCCTCCTCAAATAATTCAATTCATAGTTGTAGGTTCAAAAGATCCACTTAACATAGAAATTGTTGTTCTTACCTCTTTGTTGACATAGTCACAAAGGTGCCACTAAAGCTAGTGGCATTTTTGCTCACCAATGGCATTTTTGCAAGATCATTTTTTTCTTCTAAATATTAGGTCAATATCAATATTTTATTACGAAAAATGGGTCTGATTAATTGAGAGAGATATTCTACTACTTATCTACAATCATACAAGCCCTCCAAACCTAACTACAACTCTTTTTTATAGCTTTTGTAAGTTTTCAAAAGCACCACTAAATTCAATGACAATTTTGCTCATCAATAGTGGTTTTGCTCAACCTCCAAAAAATAGGTAATTCTACCCCTGTGATCCTTTTTTCAATGCTATTTCACTAATTTTTATTTGTTTTCCCTTTGTTTTCTATTAATTTTTCTTAAAAACACATTAATATTAGTCAATTTATACAACATTTAGGTTAGTCAAATTTATTTTTCAAAAGGGTAATTAGGCTAGGAATCTAAAATTATTTAGTTTTGCTATATTATCTCTTATTTGTATTGGAAATAAAAAATCTCTTTAGTTAGTTCATATCTTTCAGAATTGAAAAGAATTCTAGTGTAGGAACCTTGTTTGTTGTATTCTTGTATTATTGCATCTAACTTACAAATTTATTGATCATTTTGCTTAAGTTTAGTTAATTTTATCTTAAGAGGATTATTGGAGATAAAAATATAGGTGCTTTCCAATAAAATCATTAAACACTAAATGAACATAAACAAATACATAATATATACATGTACATGGAGGTAGAGACTACTAATGTAAAATAAAATTTAGGGTTCCAGTGGAAAGAGACTTAGATTATAATCCCATGTGAATGAAGGTATGACAATGCAATTGGGTATAACCTCAGAAGAATGTTGTGAATTTCTAGATCTAGATTCAGATGATTGGTATTCTATGAAGTTCTTGTAGGAGGTATATTGGGTATAACCTTAGAAAAAACTTGTAAATATCCAAATTTAGAACCAAATATTTGGAACTTTGTGGATTTATTGTAGGAGGTTTACGCATGATCTCCAAATGTAGCATCCACTCCTTCTAGAAATGTTGATTACACATGATCCCCATAAGGGGCTAGGGTATGCCTATATTTTCAGGCCTATGGTATGCCTTGTAATCATTAGATAGTGTAGTCTAGTAATATATATATATATATATATATATATATATATATATATGCTTGATAAAAATGGTTTGTACTCGAGTCCCCCACCCTTAAAAAATTATATCTCTCTTATTTAGAGCTTGAGAGTTTACAAATAGATACACTTCTCATCTGAATTGAGATGCTATAGTTAGGAATCTACATCATTTAACATAAAATGTCTGAATTCTTGATTTTCATTTTTTGGGTCTTTTCAAATCTCTGTATGAATACAAGTACTCCATAATTTAGCATCTTTCTTGATGTTTTTCTATAACAACCTTCACAATGCAAAAAATTCACCTCTACTATCTATGCCTTACATCTTAGTAGAGTAATATTTCCAAAACATCGCACTAACATAGTCTGCTTTACCAAATATGGATTTCTAGTTTCCTTATTGAAACACAAGTGCAACCACAAAAATTATAATAAATAGTCTAAATGAACACACATTATTGTTACAAAATAAAATAGATATTACCAATGAAAAACATTAAAGTAAATCTTAATCATTAATATATTTAAGCAATCAACATTTTTTCAACTTCAACTAAACTTTCTACTTCCTCTAACCATGGAAAGGAGATGTTAGCTTCACGATCCTCAATAAAAACCCCTCTATTGGCTAGTTTATATACACATTTGTTTTCTTCCCTTAATATATGTGTAAACTTGATTTCTTCAAACTCTTCAAAAAGATCTTGAATTTCCATAATTATCTCTTGTATGTTCCTTGTTGCTTTCCTCAAAATTACATTTATTACTATGATACAATCACCTTACATCCATACTCTATTCCATTTCATTTTTTACATATTTTTAACCCTTCTAAAGTTGCCCAAGCTTCAACTTCATTATTTATATTAAATCATTATTTATATTAAATCCACAATTAAAAGCATAATGAGATAAAATATCTCCTTTATTATTTCTAATTACCTTCTACTAATCTTGGATTTCCTTTAGATGCTGCATAAAAATTCAATTTAACCTGCTCCACATCTGGTGGTTTCTACTTAATATTATTTACCTTATTTTTGCTTCTCTTATACCCAACATCATAATTCTATCTAATGACTCGACTCCATCTATCATGACTCTCTACTTCCAAATTAGGAATTGGGTGAGTTGATAGGGTTGGTTTAGACTCCTCTATGGCTAAACATATTTTCTTTTTCATTACCTCTAAACCGCTTTCATTTCCTTTAAATATTCTTCAATTCCTTTCTAGCCATATAGTCCAAAGTATTGTATCTTTTGATATATCCCATATCGTCTATAAAGCCTCACTTTTATAAGTAATATTCCATTGCTTTAACCAAGATTCATTTTTTCTATTCATCACCATGCATTTACCAAATATATTAAAAATTTATTTCCATAGATTCTAGACTACTGAGAAATGTCCCAAGATATGGTCAATACTCTTCTCTTCCTTATTACATAAAACACATTTAGAGGGGCCATGAAAACCCCTTTTCATAATATTATCTCAAGATTAAATTCTTCGAGGACCTACTATCCAAACAAACATTTTGACTTTAGGAATGCTTGGGCTATCCAAAATATCTCTTCAAATTTTAGTGACATTATGATTATGTTGATGTTGAACATTATATCCACTTCTTGTTGTGTATTCTCCTAAGCTATTAAACTACCAAATAAATTTATCCTTGGCACCCCTCAGAATAATTATAGTTGTTATCTTTCTACTCAATTGCCTCCTAGCATGAATGTCTTGTATACTTGTAAAAAATATTCTTTCCAATTGTATCTTCCTTATTGATCCTTGTACAATGTTTTGAAAAAATTATCACTATATTTGTCTTGAATCAATCTCATCCAAGATTTCAAAACTAGATTTAAATTGAGTGGTGTTTTATCACACCAAGTATCCATCCAAATAGAATTTTTTTCTCCATGTCCCACCACCCATATTAAACCTTTAATCATAAGATCAATATATTTTTTAAACCACTCCAAAGAGTAGAACCATTTGGAAGAGGGAATGTAGTTCATATTAATTTTTGGTTATTGGGATCAAAATACTTATTTAGAAGAATTCTTGCCCATTGTCTTTGACTTTATTTGTATAATCTGTAGATAACTTTTCCCCTAAGAGCTAAGTTTTCATCTGTAAGAGCTCTTAAACCAAGACCTCCTCTAGTTTTGTCCTCACACAACTTGCTCCATTTCACTAAAGGAAATTTCTTTTTATCATGTAAACATAACCATAAAAAGGATCACATAATAAATATTAAACTTTTTTCAACTGATTTTGGCATATAATACAATGACATATAATATGTTGGAATGGCTTGTAAGACTGACTTAATTAACTGGACTCTTCCTGCTAATGATAACCATCTACATTTCCAAACTAGAAGTTTATTTTGGACTTTATTAATAACTATATTCCATAAATATATCCTCATTGTCCCTTCAAATAAAGGCATCCCTAGATAAGTTGTTGGTAAATTTACCTCCTCCATTTGAAGTAACCTGTAAATTATTGATTTGATATTAGTAGGGGTGTTAAGAAATTAAATTTTTAATTTAGTCATATTAATTTTTTGCCTTGAATATATTTGATACTCTTTTAAAAATTTATTCAAATCTCTGGCCTCATTTATCCTTGCCCTTCAAAATAGAGTTGTATCATCTACAAACTATTAATGGGTGATGTTATCGATGTTTTTTTGATCAATTAAATTTAAAGTGGGTTTTTATCAAGGGACCCAAAACCTGATTACATCAATTCAAAAGAAAAAATAATCAAGGCCACAAGAAAGGAAATTATAAAACCATAGGAAAAACAAATGGATTGTCATTCAGGATATCCTTACAAGACAGGCTAAAGGATAGCCTTATAGGACAATTTTTTTTTTTAAAATATGAAACAAAGCTACCTTACAAAAAATAATCCAAAAAACACGTGTAAAAAGGATGGATAAGATGAACATGGCCATCCCACCCAAACAACACATGCAGAGAGGATTTAAAACTAGGTAAACCCGCTCATATCAACATTGAAATAGGGTCATCCCGCCCGCCACAATGTGAAAACACATAAAGTAGGAAATTTAAAAAAATAGTCCTGCCTAAAAGGAATGGGAAATTAAATAGGGCCATCCCACCCACATTTAAATTTAAAATTTAAAACTTGAAAAAATTAGGACAAAGGCCATCCTACCTAAGGAGGTCCAAAAATGAAGTTGCAGACCAAAACCAGAATCCAATAGAAAACACATGAAACCTAGAGAAGATTTAGAAAAACCATCCTAAAAAATAGGATGGAGTAGAGGATTCACTAGAAGAGAAATATCCCACCCAAGGAAGGGTGAGAAACAAAAAGGGATGCCAAAAAACCACTAAAAAAGCATCCTACATAGGCCTAGAAAATGGAATAGTTATTTGAGGATCTCCACAGGCTACAAAATCATCTTGTAATGAAAAAACATCAAAAACCAGGAGAATTGGTGAGATCCAACTAGAAAACTATTGAAATCTAGCTCTAAAAGAAAACCTATAGCAAAATTCATCCCATAAGCACACAAGAAACCAAGGGGGGGACCTAGGGGCATCATAGAACATAGGTACAGTAAGGACACCCTCAAAATGACTGAGGAAAGGGAAAACACATGAAGAAGTGATATCCCACACTGAGGAGGGCATCTGCAACCAAAGACAACCAAGATAAGGATACAGGAAGCACTAATGAACTGGGAGCTGAGCCACACCATGAAGTATACCTACAAGAAATAGGATAATATTCCTAATTCATAAAAGTAAACACTGGGATGGATTGAGGGATGTCCCAAAGGGCAGAAGGAAAAATGATTCCTTGAAACTCAAAAAAGGAGCTAGGAAAAACTTAGGGATTCCCCAAAAAACCCCAAGGACATCTCATTTCACAGGAACCAAAAGGAAACCCCACCTAAAAGAATGAAAAAGGGTAAACAAGAGAAAAGGTGACCTCCCAACCCAAGGAGATCATCTGCAATGCCTACCAACCAAGAAGGAAGGGCAAAGGAGGTGCCAAGGAACTGGGATAGAACCAAGGATCTGGGATAGGGCCAAGGACCAAGGATGGATTGCAGGGAAGCAGAGAAGGACCATGGAAGTCCCCTGCAGTGATGTTATCGATGTTATTACTAACATTAAGTCCACTTATAACACATATTTGTAATACTTATTTAAGTTCCTACTTGAAAATTTTACCATAATAATAAAAAAATAAGGATATAGAGTATCTCATTGTCTAAGGCCTCTCTTAGATTTAAAAGATTCTATCATTAACCCATTGACCAACACTGAATAAGAAACTGTAGAGACACAAGTTTCAATCCATTTAACTCATTTCTTCCCAAAACCAAAATTATGTAAAACTACAAAAATAAAATTCAATTTAACCCTATCATAGGCTTTACTCATATCAAGTTTTAAGATCATAGCTTTCTCTTTTCTCAAAGTTGTTGAATGTATAACTTCATGAGCTACTATTATCCCATCCAGAATTTATCTCCCTTTAAAAAATCCTCCTTGCTCTTCTAAAATAATTTTGTCTAACATTGGACTTAATATATTTGCCATCACTTTAGAAATAATATTATAAGACATATTACATAGGCTAATAGATCTAAAATAATCAAACAAGTTAGCATCCTTATTTTTTGGAATTAGGGTAATCTATGTTGTAGTTATTTGATAAGGAATGTATTATTTTATCTTAAACTACCCCACTGCCACCAATAAATAATCCTTCACTATATACCAATTATATTGGTAAAAAGTTGTAGAGAGCCCATATGGGATAGGGTATTTATCCTTATTAAAAGAGAAAAAAATCTAAATGAACTTCTTCTAGAGTAATAGGCTCCATCAGTTTCCAATTGTCTTCATTTGTTATAACGAAAGGAATATCTTGAAGAATTTTATATTTAAGAACTTTGATCTCCTCTAAACCCATAATATTATAAAAAAATTCTTTCTTCTATTCTAATTTCACTATGATCTTCAATCCAAACCCCTTCTATTGATTTGATTCTACCAATTCTAGAAGATGGTATCTGAACTATAGCCATCCTATAAAAAAAAAAGTATTTTTATCTCATTATTTTAACCAAGTTTGTCTTGACTTTAATCTCCAAAATTTATCTTCCTTAATCAAAATATTATGATATTCACTAAGAAACTTCCTTTCCTCTAAGCTTCTATTATTTTCATCACCTTTTTGGAATTTTAAAAGTTTACCTTTTAGTTCTTCTTTCTTCTAAAAAATATTTCAAAAGGTGTTTTTGTTCCATTATTTTAATCTAGATGTCATAGCTTTATTTTGGTTTGTAAGAACATACAAACCACCATTACCTAAATAATTCCATGTTTAGCTATCATATCAACAAATTGAGGATGGTCTTCCCACATCTTCTGATATTTAAAATATGATATTTTTTAATTCACTTACCAACATTTTAACTCTTATTGGCAAGTTATATGAATTGATCCTTGTTAAGGTATTAATTTTACCACAAGATCCTTCATATAGCCAATTATATGAGATAATGCATCTATCTATTTTTTTTGTATTAGGTTATGGCCTCTTCTATTTTTGGTCCAAGTATAGTTATCATCTTCAAACTCAACTTCCCATAGATTGTTGTTTTGGATAAAAGCTGAGAAATATTTCATACTTTAGGTCAATTTCCTAATTCCCCAAAAATTTTCATTCAGCTTGGTAATGGAATTAAAATCACTAATGATCATGAAATGGGTTTCTTGGTCTTTACTTCTTATAAAGGCTTCAATACCACTCAAAACTTCTAATATACCTGACTGAGTTGTAGGACCATACACATTGATAAGGATGAAGTGAATATCTATAAAGTAGCAAGTGACTAAAGAGGCTATCTATTGTCTAGTTTTATGAATGGTTACACAAGAGGTTCTAGAAGGATTCCAACAAGTTATAATTCCCATGTTGCTCCTTCAGAATCCATAGCATCCCATTCACATCTTGCCCAAACTGATTTCATAGTTTTTGAAACTTTTTCTTTTGTTATTTTAGTTTCCTGTATATAGATAATATCAGGTTTATTAATTAAACATAGGTCCTTAATACACATATTCTTTGAGGGGGAATTACCACCCCTTATATTCCATGATATGATAATCATGTCTCATTAGGGGCTTTTTGACCCTCTTGCGTATTACCAATATAATTTTGATGTTTAATAAAGAAAATCTCAACAAACTTAGTTTGTGTTCCTTTCTCTATGTTAGCTCTTGATTCCCTAGATATTTCTTGATAATTTAAGGGTTTTCCTCTTTTTTCCTTGCCTATATCATGAGTAGATCTTATTATTATATTCCTCAATATTCTTTCACAATTTGTTTGGTATTTCCTTATTAATGGCAAAGGTATTAACTTCTAAAAATACATTTTATTTACCAATTATATTCTCTTAAATGGCAAGAGAGTTTTCAAAATATTATGAGACACATTCCTTGGGTTCATCGAGAATGTTCTTACTTAAGTTAGGATCATATTGAATAGACGGTTCCTTGCTAATATGTTGAAATTGTTGTACTATGTCCTCTAAGTTTTGATCTACTTTTTTTTCATAGGCTAAAGCCTCAAAATAATTGGAATTTCTTCTAGTATTCTTCCTTATTGGTCTCCACTATTCATTTTATTTTATTTTTCTAGATCTATTTTTTGGAAATTGAAACCATCTTTATCCATAACCATTTGTAAATTTATCTTACGATTTTCTACAAATGATTCAGCTAGACTCTTCTTAGGGAATGATCTCTCAATATGTCCCACCTTATGACATATTCTACATATAAAAGATATGTTTTCATGATCTATAATTTGGATCGACATCTTATTCCCATACTAAAGAATGATTGATTCTATTAAAGATTTACTTATATCAATCATGACCAATATTCAAGCATAAGTAGCCAAAAAGCCATATTTTGTTGTATGAAAAATCTCAAGAAATTATCCTAGAGTGTTGCCTATTTCCTTGAAGGTATCTATTTTCAAAAATTCAATGGGCAATCCAAACATCCTAACCTAGACTGGTACTAGGGATAGATTTACATTTTTTAGGTGAAAATCCTTCATACCAGTAGGTAAGGAAGATCCCTGCTCTTCCCATAAACCAAGGACCCCCTTTTAGGATTCTTTATATTTCTTCCCTAGAACAAAAAATGGCTAGGAATAAACCTTTGGGAAGAAATGATAGAATCACAACTAGAGACTTCAAACTCCTATCAATCCATTTTCTCAAGGTTGAAGCCCTTGGCCAATACCCATTAAATTTACAAAAAACTACCTTATATTGAAGCAATGAGGATCTCTTTGAGGTGCACTCACTAAAATATACCACTAGGGATGATTATAAGGATTTAAATATAAATCAATCCATGGAAAGAAAACTAAACTCAAAATAAAATGAAATTTATCTGAAAGTTCTATAGAAAATATACTATTTGATAAAAACTTTATAATAATTTTATGCATAATTTCTAAGATAAAGGGAGGGAAAAAATAACTTAGCTGAAAAATTCTTTGTCCAAATAGAATATCTTACCTCGTTGAAGTCCTAGCCCTTCATTTCTCTTCCCATCATTTGAACCCTAGTTGGAAAATATTTGCAATTTTGTTTTTCGTGACTTGAGAAATCATCACTACCCTTGTTTTGAATGGTTGACTTCCTAGGGACGTATCTCCCTCAATTTTAATTATATGTTTGCATATTACCATTAATTTTAAATCTATTCAAATTCTACACAAGTTGGTCTAAGAATAAGCTAAATTAGATAACTCTTAGTAAAGATATGGCTCCTAAAATATGAGATATTTTTAGGAAAAACCCTAATCCTTCGCACTTTGCAATTTTGTTTTTCATGATTTGAAAAATCTTCACTATGCTTGTTCCAAATGGTTGAATTCACAGGGTTTTAGCTATTCAATTTATGCATAATCTAGTCCAAGAATCAACTAAATCGATATATATATATATATATATATATATATATATATATATATATATATATATATATATATATATATATATATACAATGACATTTACCTCAATATGAGGGTTGACAATTTGAGTGTTTGCCTATTATATATTATGTAATTTTTCTCTAAAATTTTAATGAATTAACTTGTCATTTGACCTTTGCTAACATTTTTTTGTTGAATTCTTACATATGTGGATGCTCTATAGGCCCTAGATATTTCTATAAAAGCTCTTAAGAAGGTCTAGTAGTCTATTATGTTAGGCCTAGGCTATTGGAATATTAGGGATGCTTAGTGTTTGATTGTGTGGTTCTGCTTTATTTTGTAAACGTTTCTTAGGGTGATAAGAGAGATTGGAGTAGCAAATGGCATTATCTAGGCTCAATTCATATTCAATAATACTTTACCTAGTAACAACTCTATTAGGCGCTATATGTATTTTAGTTACAATGTATGTTACATAGCATATGGAAATTATGTTAGGAAAATGATATTCATATATAATCCATAATTTCCATCCCTAACCCTCAATTTATTACTCTAATACTCCCAATATTTGTATTTTTTGTTTCATAAAAAGGAACCAACCTTATCTAGAGGTTGGCTAAGGAGAAATCCTAAGCCATCCAATATTGGTCCTATGGTCAATGAAATACTCTCATCCATTAGGAAGATAGGAGAACAATAGTTTTGGGTATATTTGGTTGGACCAAACCTATTTGATTATTTCTACCAATACATTCTTGGTAGGAAAAAGCAATTTTCTTCTCTCCCATGCTATACCAAGACTTTTTTACATACCCAATAGGAAAAAACCTATTTAGTTTATTTCTACCAACACATTATTGATAGGACAAAGCAATTCACCCCTCCATTATGCTAGACCAAGATTTCTTGACATACTTTATGGAATACATTGTTTAATATTAATCTCATTCACCTAGAGGACCCAATATTTTTGTGAATATCTTGACCTCACTAGCATAGAATACACAATCACCTGCTGACTCCATTGTTCAAAGAACAAGCTCTAGGGATAAGTTATAAAATCATGTGTTAAAAATATTAGAGGCTAGAAAGATCAAATAACTTATAAAATTTTCTAAAATACCTAACTAGAGATATCACAAAATACCAAGTAAATCCCACTCTCTAGTGAGAGCTTCATTCATTAAATGTCATGTTCATTTATAGTCATTTCCTAGGAAATATTTTGATAATACTTTCTTAGAAAAAAAGGCTAGAAAAATCTATCCTTGGTGGAATAATAATGATCCCATCCTTCTATTAGATCTCTATAAAATCCCTTAGTCTGTTCTTAAAGCTTTACCAAATTTTAATCAAACTAAAAAAACTTCATGAGGACTGCCAAGATGTGACCTCCCTTGATATTGTTCATAATGTCCAACATAAAGATGTCATGGTGCAACTACTAGCCATATATTTTAAAGGAAACATGCTCACTTGGTATAGATCCCTTGATGATAATAGTATTACTTCATGGTCTTAGATTACCAAACCATTCATCTTGGAATCCAACTAGGTTGGATATTCATTTTCATTACTTACTCAATTTACCTCCATTCAAAGGTATTCATAAGAAAATATCACTACTTTTAATATCTTATTCAAAAAAATATGGAAGAAAATTCCTCAAGACATCATACATTCCTAGCCCTAGGCATATATATATTACATCGAAGGCTTTGAACTAGAACTAGACCTCTAGATCCAACTAGACAATGAGGTGAGATTCCTTCATGTCTTTCAAGTTGTAATTATTGTAGAAGATTTACTCATCTCAATTTTCAAGCTTCCTCCTAGTATTACGATGCCATACTTTTCAAAGTTTCCTACACAAGTTTTGACCACTACTATTCCACAATATGCTACTATTTTTGCACATAGATCTCTGTTTAGACCTACTACACTATCTTTACCTCTTTTACTAGCTCAATAACCTAAATAAAATATATAATTATTAGAGCTCGGGGAAGCAATGAAGAATATTATAAATAAAATCATTATGCTAGGGACATAAAGTGTAGAGAAAAGATACAAGGTCTATCAACATAGGAGGTTTTCCTATATGACAAAGTACCAAGGGGCTTCTAGCAACAATGTTGTTCGATGAAAAATTTTGCATGCTCTAAACTAAAGGATATTGCATATACTTACACTCCTCATTAAATAAATTGGTTTTTATATTATAATGGTCCTCATAATAGACACATGTATGGTTTATAAACACCAAGATCAATTAGTAGTGATATAGAAAATGAAGAGAGTAGAAAAGGTAGAGAAGAAAGCAATCAACATTCTAATAGATTTAGAACAAGTAATGGTGGCTAAGAAACATGAGGAGGAAGAATTTATTCACGTACTAACCATATTTAGAAATAATACTCTACAAGTAGATCCAAAAAAGCTACAATCATTCAATGCCCATGCTTAACCTTATAAAGAGCAAGCAAAAGAGCAACCGTGGATGGAATCACCAAGGCCAAAACCAACAAAATAAAAGTATATATTGGATGGTCCTAAGGAGAAATAACTATGGAGGCTAAGGTATCCCTCTATGACCAAAGTACAAAATATAGAAGTCATTGAGAAATATTATAAAAGGTTTGAAGAACTTGATTGAAAGGATAAAAATATATTGAGAGTGACCAGGCACAATGTTATTGAACTCAAGATAAATCCTTCCAAGGCAAGCATGTATTATGCATTGCTAATACCTAGCCACATAGATCTACTTAAAGCAACTCTAAAAGGGATCAATTATCAAGATATTTTCTCTAGAGGACTTTATTGCTACAACTAAGAATGGATAAATTTTTTATGAGGATGTGAGATTAGGAGCTCAATATTATAGGATTCTCCAAAGCAAGGGTTATATGAAATGAGAGTAGCTAGATTTTTAGTATAAAAGGAACCCAAAAAGAAGGATTTTGGTGGCCTACAACAATAACATGACTCTTATAAACACCACTCTAACTAGGATATTTATTCATGAAAATTTTATAAGGGTAACCCACTATATTAGTATGAGGAAGAAACTAGGTTGGGAAGGAACAATATATTTGATGCTATAAAGCTTGAGCCTAGAAAAAATTATCTGAAAGGTACAAGTGCAATACATGTGAGTTGGCAAGAATTCATAACTAAAATTTTCCAATAATGGTACACCAACTTTTGTATAGGATGCTTTGCAAAAAATAAGAAATGCATTGATTAATATTATGATTATGCATAGAAAAGCACAATCATTCAAGCCCATAATAATTTTTTAAAAATGAGTGGTACATGGCAATTTTGAATTATAAATAAGTCATTGGTTCAAAAAATAACAATTGATGCTATTACACAAATTTAGACAATCACACACCCTAGTAACTTGAAAGAGTTATTATAATAACAAGGGTATAGTAGGTAATATTTTCACATTAACTAATAACAACCTATTAAAGTATATATCTCGTGATAATTTTTTCATAGTCGAGTAGTTGAAGTGATTGGGAATTTGAGAATTGGGGCACCCTAAAGAAAGAAAATAATTTGAGTAAATGATTGTTACAAACCATTATCTAAAAATATAGTTGAACGACCATGGTTGATATGAAGATTGAATTCCAAGATAGGCTACCAAAGTTCTATGACACAAAACTCACTATGAGGATAGAAAATTTTAGAAAGAAATATAACAAAGAGTTATAGTGCATCTAAGGGAATAACCAACTATAGTCATTTGGGATTCCTTGTTGCTACTATATATGCTCAAGAGCATCCATTGATAACCAAAGCTAGTAAATATTTTGGTTGGCTATTATGATGAGAAATTACAAGTAGTTTAGGATAATAAAGGTTAAGTGTTTGGATTGCGATAAACGACTCTTTCTGGGTAGGCTTTGGTTACAAAACTCTACTAGAGATGGTGTACTTCTCAAGATCATATTTGGGCTAAAATATTATCTTGTAAGTACTTGAGAGGTATTTCTAAGGCTGAGATCCCTAGAGTCAGCTTGGTTGGGAAAGGTTTGGTTATCTAGGATATTCTAAAAATAGGGGCTAATTTAATTAAGTAGGGTTTGTTTTGGATTTACAATCGGGTATCAAATGCTCTTTTATGGGAGGATTATTGGGATGGCCACCCTCCTATATTGACTCAATATCCTAGGTTACATTCCCTAAGAATTTATTTCTTTGAAGCGGGTTGGTCTCGTCTGGAGGACTTTAAAATAATTCAACCTTTTGGTAATCTGGAGATGCACAAGTGGAAAGATATGTAGGAATTGCCCTAGGGTGAATTCATTGAGGACAAATATGTGCTTGCTCTTATTCTTGTAGGGAGGCCTTGCTCCTCATTGAGGGGTAAAGATATTTTGTCTTGGAATCTTGACCCCAAGGGATCCTACTATATAGCCTATGGTTATTAGGTTCTTGATATGCAAAAGTTTGGGAGCTTCCCTATCACATGGTGGAAAAATGTGTGGAATAGATTTTCTTGGCCTAAATACAATTTTCTATGGCTGGTAGCTCATAATAAATTTCTCACTTCGGATAGAGGAAGAGAGGATTTTAGGGTCTCTCTTTTTTTATCCTTTGTGTTAATAATGAGGATGAATTTTCTCATTTATTTTTCCAGTGCTCCCTTTCCAAAGATATTTGGTACCAATGGTGGAGTGTCTGGAACCATATTTGTTTTCATGTGCTCTCCCTAGTGGATTTTTGAAGTAGTCTGGGTAGAACTCCAATCAATGTCCCCTTACTCCAGGTGGCATGGAATTTGGACCCTTCTTACATCATCTAGAAGATTTGGCTTGAATGAAACCATCACATATTTTAGGGTAGACATTTGGATGTTCAACAAATCTAGAAAAGGATCCTATGTATGGATCAAGAAACTATCCATGGCAAATGTTATATGGATAATTTTTTTTACTCTAAGGAGGAGAAGGTACATCAAGCCCTTGGTCTCTTTGGGGTTGGTGCAGACTCTTCTTACCCTAGTAGGGGTCCCAACTCAGTAAGAAAATTTAAAGATATGGTATGTCGAGGTTAACCCTTGGAGGAGTTTTAAAAATTAATAATAATGGGTCATCCAGGGGAAATCTTGGACATGCTAGAATTGGTGGTGTTGGGAGAGACTCTATTGGTGTGGTCATATTTTTATTTTCCATTTATATGTGTTCACTCCAACAATTTTATGGAATCTCTTGCAATTATTGAGGCCTTGCAAAGGGTGTTTTTATCTTGGTTGATGCAGGAGCATCAGCGAGTCTGAATATCAAATTTTGTTTAATATTTTAAATATAAAATGTTTGGAGGATGTTAATTGGAAATTGACCTCTATGGTTTTTCATATTCTCAGAATTAGTGAAGAATTTGAATTTATCTTATTTATGCACATACCAAGAGAATGGAATGGAGTTGCTGCTTATTTGGCCAAAAGGGCTTCTGAGCTTTTGGGTTCTTAGATTGTGGATAACTGGGAGAGTCTTCCAGTTGGGGATTCTCAGTGCCTCTAGGAGTTGATCTATAATGATATCCATACATAATGTGGTTCGTTCTTGTCTTCTTCAAGTTTTGACCATATCTAGTGGTTTTATCCTGTTTTACTATATATTTGAGTCTTGATTGAGGGCTTCACTGTACTCTGTAATATTCTTATTATCAATAAATTTCTACCCATTTATTTAAAAAAAAGGTTAAGTTCTTTTTACATTTTTGCTTAAAAATTTACAATTAACATTTGCTTTAGGAATTCAAACCTAACCTGGTAAATACATCAAAATCCTCAAAATCCTTAAAAAAAAAATTAAAAATAGGTATTATGAGAAAAAATTGTTTCCTCAACTCAATGACCAATTATGTCAACACTTTAGAGAATTCATGGAGGATCCGATTAATATTGCTAAGTTAAAATTTTTAAATGAACTATTTTCCATGTTAGCACAACTTTGGTTTAAATAGTGATGAGAAGGTACATCACTTCTAAATAGCTAAGGTTTACATTACGACTTATTCCAAAGTTAAACTTTTCTTTAACTTGTCCCAATACCTTAATGATGCAATGCTTGACTAATTAACACACTTTAATAAAAATAGATATGGGGTATTTAGATACCCTTCATAGTTGGATTGGTTGTTTGTTTACCATAAATCAAAAATTTTCCCAAATCTAAAAATAGAGCAAAAAAAACTAGAAGGGAAAATTATTCTGGTACTAGAATGGACCATAGTTCTTAAAGCATCCATCTCCTATATGAAATTAAAAAAAATAATTCTTAGTTTTTTCTCTAGCATGCATATATAGAGAAATACCCTAATTATAAAAGTAAGCTTTATCATAGATATAAACCCAAAAATAAGACTAGATATTTATATATGTTAAAATATGTCAAAATAATATGGGTATATGGATTTGATGGGGAATCCTATTTATTACCCTATTGCATAAAAAACCTTAACTATGGACCCATCATTTTAAGAACCTAAAAGAAGCATGAACTCTTGGATAAGAAGCTTAAGGAGCTCAAACTCGGGGTGGTTGATGAAAAATGGTGATATTACCTAGAAAGCATCTTCTTAGACAATCTAGTAGAAGTGAATCATAAGACTCCTACATTTGAGTATGCTCAAAGACAATAAATAGAGGCATTTTGAAATAAACTAGAGACAAAATAGGTTGATATGGAAATGTATCGAATAGAAAATAGACTTCCATTTAAGAAGTTGTATGTATTGGCAAAGCCATATAACTTGATCAATAATAAGGACCATGTCTTAATCAAATAGAGGAAATAACGAATGCCAAATAGTCATAAATGATTAGAAGAATAACTTTAGGAGTGGTGGATTTGTAGGTGTAAAAATGATCTCCAAAGAAAGGTCCCTATTAATATGGACCAACGATTTTGAACTCTCCACAATGCTAATTACCAAAAATAGAAGGATGAGGACAATGAAGAAAATGAGCCTCTAAATCATATTTTCGAGGAATAACTCTCAAGGGAAGAAATTTATTCCTAATATGAACACACTTATAGAAGAATAGTAAGCTTTAGAGGAGATGAAAATTGAAGAGCAAGGGGATGAAATCTTGATAGAAACAAGTTCAAATGAATAGTAAAAAGAGGAGATACAAGAAAATCTATTAGAAAGCAACTGTTCATTACCACAAGATACCCAACAAAGATATTGAATCTGATTAAGACACATAGTAGGGGATAAGCTCATCCAAAATATTGGTTCCATAGAAAAATTCCATGATGAGACTTTAGTACAACTGAAGAAATACATTGAATCCAAAGCTAGTAGTTCTTATACCCAACAAAGTATTGATAAGGACAAAGAAAATTCACCACTATTAGAACAAGTATTGGTGCTTGAAAGATTTGAAGATCAATAAAAGACCTAGGGTAAAAGTAAATGGGTGAGTTCTTCATCACATTAGTCAAACAAAAAATAAAAAAGAGCTAAAAACAAAATTATACTCTCTATATCTTAGGAATAGATTGGGGTGTAAGGCACAAGTGCATTTTCTCATTGTCCTAACCATTCTTATTCTTTTATTCCATATCCACCACCTCCATATCCTCCTTAAAAAACCCCACCTCCATAAGAGGATATTCATCATTATTCACCTATTAAAACTAACATTTATACTATATACACACAACATCAACAAGTTCCAAGGAATTTGTAGCCTTTAGTGCATGAAGATGTTACTACCACAATCTAAAATCCCTATCCTTATTCATTTCCCTCTTTTCCATCCTACATTGCTTCCATACCATTATGTAGCCATACAACTCTTGATATCCTAAATCAAGCCCAAAATATTTGGATTGATGCACGATATGGTTTAATAAGCATACTCTAGGAAAAGAGAAAAATAAAGAATATCCAGAGATGAAAAATACTATGAATTCAATTAAGGGAAAGTATACTATGACAACTATTACTCATATCACTATCAATACTACCTTAAAGATGACAATAGAAGAATTTGAGAAAAGTACAAAAAGTAGAAATTTCTAGAGTTCTATTCGAGGATGTGATACAAAGTGATCATTAATCTATCAAATTAGTACATGTGAGGGAAATACATATGGAAGAAAAGTATCATAAGAAGCAAATGGTAGAATGCTTAACCAAGTACTTGGATAAATAAAAGGCTAAAAATAAAATTTTATAGATACATACTGAAGAACTATAATAGAAGCTTGATAATGCTCCTATTGAGGCATAGATGCAAGATGAAGATCAAAAAATTTAAGAATTAAAAGAAGAATTAGGGTAGATAAAGCAAGAGATCGATAAATAAAATAATAAATCACAAGCCTCTCACTTCTCAAAAAAGCCTTAATGTAGAATAAGATGGTTAGATAGAATAAAACCTTTGAAATAACCAAGTTACTTTAGCCAATATTGAAGTTCCCAACTTTTAGCTGGTAAGACATCAAAGAAGCCCAAGCTAAAGTTAAAATGGTGCAAATTCAAATTGGCACAAAATTGCAACAAGCATACAATCTAGTAAAAATTTTGAAGGAAGGATTTGAGCCTCAACTAAACACATCGACCATTCATGAGAAAGACAAAGAAATGAAGATGGGAGAAGATGGTTGCTCTATTATGTGAAGCTTTTGCTCTTGGATTTCCTAGTCTTTTAGACCAATATAAATATATCTTCACTATAGAGAAACTAAAAAAAAATTGAGAAAATAGAAAATAATAATGAAGAGTTCAAAACTTGGCCAAAACAAGGTGGAAAAGAAATTTCTTTAAAGTCTTTGACAGACTAGCCTCTATGCATGCAAATATACAAGGGTTGGTAAAAATATATCAAAACCCCTCTTTAAAAAAGGCCTATAAAATTATATGTGTATCTAATAGGCTAAAAGATTTAAAAATCCCACCACAATAAGTTTGGAATGTAGCTTGTCAAATTTTACACCATAGAAAGGATATCCCGACTAGACAAGAAAAATAACTAGTTTCAAAGGAGAGAAAATACCAAGAGTAAGGTGAGACCATTGGGGCTCAAAATTCTTAGAACCATTGGGTATCCTTTACTTCAAGTTTTTATTTGAATAGTTTATACCATTTTTGAATCCAATGCCCAATGAATAAGGTTACTTAGTTTCTTAATTTTGTATCCAAAAATCCCTAGGAGGCACCATTAATATGGGTCCTTGAGAGTTCCCACATAGATTGTTCCTAGCAATTTTTTTAGAATATTAATTTTGCAAAATTTTAGAATTAATTACAAGGAAAAATTATTAATCCTAATGTCCTTACATAAATCTTGGCTAAGAAGTAGAAATTAAATTACCAAGCATAAAATTAACTAAGGTAGGAAAATATGGCCACTCCATATTGGTCAATTTTAGACCGATCGAGTGTAGATTGACTAGGTGAATGGGTGGTTAGGATTTCTATAGTGATTGGAAGATATAAAGCATTATACTAACTTCAGTAAATTACCTAACGTCCTAATAATAAAGCATAATGTTTGTAGCAAATAATGACAAAAGAAAAAGGACTTTGGCCAAGTCACTTTAAAAGGAGATTGTGTGCATCAAAAGAAAGAAACATGTAGTTACTTCTTAGCCACCTATGAAAAGGAAGTTATAGTAAAAAAATAACCAATATCCTATAAATTATACTATCATAAGCTTTAGCTAATAATAAATAAATCTCCCTACAAATTTGATAATTGATGTAACAACAAGGCATGATGGGAGAGGGTGATCATATTTAGATAAACCAAAGCTACTAAAGACATGTGGAAACTAAAGATGGTGGATGGTGCTGATCAATAATATTTTACATAAACATAGTAGAAAGTGACATCAACTCCTTCTATGCATGTTGATCAAGCATAAGAACCAGATGGTACCACATTGTTCCTATATTGTCAAACCTATGGTATGCCTTGTATCATTAGCTAAGCTAGTATAGTAATCTATATATGGTAGCATTTACCTTAGTATGAGGTTTGACAATTGAAGTGTTTTTATGCTATATATTATTTAATTTTTCTCCTCAATTTTAATGAATCAACTTGTTATTTTGTCTTTACTAGCATTTTTTTGTTGAATTCTTACATATGAGGATTCTTTGTAGGCCCTAGATATTTTTGTAAAAGCTCTTTGAGAGGTCTAGTAGTATATTCTATTAATCCTTGGCTATTAGAATATTAAGGGATTAGTTTCCAATTGTTTGGTTCTAATTTATTATATAAAAATTTCTTAAGGTGTCAATATCTATTGGAGTATCAAAGGGCATGATTTGGGCTCAATTCATATTCAGTGATACTTTACCTAGTAACTAGATTGTTAGGCCTTGTATGCAGTTTATTTATAGTGTGTGTTATACAGTATATGATAATACTATTACCCAAATGCCATCCACATCTAATCCATAGTTTTCATCCCTAACATTCTATTTCTTACTTTCATTTTTTCCATCATTTTTTTATTTTATAAAAAGAAACCAACCTTCTCTAGAGGTTGGCTAAGGAGAAATATTAGCCATATAATCTTGGCCCTATGGTCAACAACATACTCTCATCCATTAGGCAATTAATAGACCAAGAAGTATAGCCTTAGAATAATATTGTTGGTACTCTTTGAAGTGCTTACAAGAGGTATACTAGGTATAACCTTAAAATAATATTGTTGGTCCCCTTTGAAGTGCTCGTAGGAGGTATATTGGGTATAACGTTGGGAGAAAATTATTTGTAACCTGTGAAGTGCTTATAGGAGGTACAATGGATATAACCCTAGAAGAACATTGTTTGTACTCTATGAAGTGCTTGTATGAGGTATACTAGTTATAACCTCAAAAGAACGTTGCATAAGTCTTAAGTTGAAGCCAAATGATTGGTAACCTATGAAATGCTTGTTGGAGGTATATTGGGTATAACCTTAAAAAAATTGCAAAAGTCTACCGCTAGATCCAGATATTTAGTACTTTGTGGAGTGCTTGGAAGAAGTTTACTGTGTATTATAACCCTAGAAAGAAGTTAAAGAAGTCTATGACAACTATAACAACATTGTTATTTGTGTAATTTTTTTTGTTGCTCTATTAAAAAAAGAAAAAAATAGTTATCTGGTTCTTTGGTTTATTGTGTTATTTTGGTATGTTATATATTATATTTATTTTATGGGTTGCTACATAATTTGGTTTAACAATGTCAAGTCTATTTATAGAGTGAAATCGGTACCAATGAATTAGGCATACTATGTTAGTATATATCATGGTATTTCAACAAACTACATCATGATATTACAATAACTATATTATCATAGATTTGTATTATGATAGGAATAATCATTATGTTATAAATATTTGAAATCAATTCATACTTATGCAATTTTGTGTGAATGACATAAATTGAATCCATGTCATATGTTACAATATAAGGTACTAGCTAGAAGATTACCCTTGTCTTAATAATTACTTTAGCATTATAATTAATTGATTTATATCTAAATTTGATCGTGGAACTCACCACATATGAACACCCCCAAAATTTGATAGGCATTCATAATAAAATTTATTGTCGTGCTATAATACTTATTTTGATCATAAATTTTATCGTGAAGAAAATATAGACATTTTATTAGTAAAATTTGACTATAAAAGTAATATTTATAATATTAAATTTTGGATGTTATTTTTAAATTTTAAAAAAATAAATGTTATAAATATATATTATAATTAATCTTTTGGCATCTCTACTTGGTTATACCAATTATATTATATGAGGAGAAAAATATGTATAAATATAATGACCATGCTATAGTTTTTATACAATAATAAGTCAAACACAATTTATGTAGACATGGAAACTTGCTATATTTTTATTAATATGTCTAAACAATAAAAAAAAAAAAACTATAATACTAATTAAAAATAATTAATAAATCATAATATTTATGATGATTAGCCATGCTTGATAATCATGGTAGTTATTGTTACTTACATGTGATAATATGGTAATGTTATTGTTTTAATAAATTTAACCCTCAATAATATTAGTTAAAATTACTATTTGCGTCGTAAAAATATAAAAACTATTTTTTAGTTAAAAAATTACATTTAAATTTATAGAGGCATGAAAAATCGCTATATTTTTAGTAATATAGCTACAAAGTAATGATAATAGCTAAGCTTATTTAGACATGGAAACTTGTTATATTATCATTCCAACTACGATTCCTTATAAGGTTATGAGCTAAGATTATTAATAATAATCATGATAACTATTTTTTTTGGTAAGTTAATAATTTTATTAAAGGGGATTTTGATAAGCACCCCAATGCCTTGATACAACAAGAAGAGACAAGAAGCATAAAAGGTAGAGAAGAAAAAAAGAAAGGAAATAAAGAGGATGCTAAATAGGAAAAAAATGCATCCTTAGAAAGAGAGGCAGAAAAAAGAAGTCATTACAACAAGACCAAAATGAAGGGAACCCCACAAAGCTAGTAGCATGTGTTAGGAAGGAATATCTACATAGGAGGTACTTCAGTAGATTCGAAAGTGATTTCTAGTTTGTCGATCTTGACAATCTTAAATTCTTTGTTAGGAGTGTCCTTAAATACCTTAGTGGTTTCAACAACTTCATCCTTTTTAGCATCCTCTATATATCAAAAATCCCAGCTGCAACAGAGATAGCAAGACCATATTTATCATATGTGTCATATAAAAACAAAAAATTAAGGGTGTTTCTTTGATATTTCAGCTGAGAAATTCCCTTCCCAAGAGCAACATAAGTTGTCTACAGGTGATCCATGGTAGTGGAAGAGGACTGAATGACAAGTTTGTGCAAGTATTTCTCAACTATATCAGGAGAATCAGACCTAGACTTACTATCCTTCTTGCCCTTCTCAGGAGTAGGATTTTCTTTGAATTTGAGCCTTTGGGGATAGCATGTGGGATTATTTTTGACCTTGAATTTTTTCTTAACATTGAATACTGGCTAGGATTTTCTAGGTTTGACCTTTCTTTTCATACCTTTGGATTTAGGGCTAGGAGTGTGAGAGGACTCCTCCTCAACACTTTCAGGGATAGTAATGTTTCCTTTGGGGAATTTTTGAAGCAAATAGCCATAAAGAATTTTAAATAATCCTTTATGGGAAGGCCAATATACCCCTTTCTTATCATGAGTGGACGTAATGGAATAGTCCAAACCAGTATAAAAACTTAGGGATATTAAGAATTTTGGCATATCTAAAATGATTAACAAAGGACAAATGAAAGCTACACAACTATGACTCAGGATCATCAACAGTCAGATACTACATGATGGGTTTCAACAATTCCTTCCAAGGAGTAGATAGGTCTTTGTGATACAAATCTTTTTTGTGAAGCTTCCACATTGACAAGGATGGTTCAAAGTGGGTAAGCTCTACTTCCCATTTATGCTTGTTTCTTCTCACCACATGTCCATCAAGAACCTACCCAGTAAGCTCAACAAGGATTTCCATAGTAATTTGGAAATCAACTCCATGTATGATGACGATGCCATCCTCCCAAGTCGAAGTGAAAGCCATGCTAGCATCCTAGTCAGTTCCAAAAAATATTTTAAAAAAGGGGATCAAACCACCTTTATCTTTGAGAATTGCTTCAGAAATAACTCTAATTCTTGCAAAAAAGGAAGAATGGCTAGCTATTGCAATTTTTCAGGTAGGAATTCAAAATTTTAAATTCTTGTGGGCAGGAATAAATTTTTTCAAAATTTTGGAGGGCACGAGGATGGTGTTAAGGATGTTCCTATGGATAGTAGCAAGGGCATTCCAGAGGTTGGTAGTAAGGGCACTCCTATGGTTGGTGGTAAGAATACTCCAGTAGGTTATGGTGATGACGTATCTATGGGAGGTGTTGAGGATGCTTCAGTGATTAATCATGCCATACTTTCTAACTTAGTAGGCCTGTCCTCTACCCTTACTGGTAGTATTAGCACTTTTTGGGGTGATGCTTTTCTTGATAATGTCACTTTTCTTGGGTCCCTTTCTACTAAAGGATCCATTGCCTCTAAGCCTTCCTTTGCTAACATTAATGGTAAAATTTCCTCAGGCCGAGATCCTTCTCTACCCCATTTTGAAATTTTTGGTAACAAGGTCAAGATTCCTTTGAGCCTAGCATCAAATTATTTGTCTTAGGAATATTTCTCCCTTGTAGGTAAAATTATGGGTGGTAGACCTAATTTAGATACCATCAAAAGGTGGGATTTTTCTAAATGGAGAGCCAAAGGTTGTTTGGATATCATTGGGCTCTCCAATTATTTCTTTGGTATCCATATTAACACTCAAGAGGATGCTAATCAGATCCTTTTTGGTGGTCCCTAGTTTTTGGGTTCAAAAAGTATTTTTATTATGAAATGGAATCCTAATTTCGATCCTGATACACAAAGCATCAACTATGCACCAATATAGGTCAAGCTTCCAAATATTCCTTGGCATATTTGGCATGAACCTATCCTCAGAGCTATTGCCACTACTATCGATGATTTAGAGGTCATTGACAAGGTTACTCTTGCTAGATCCAGGATGCATATTGCCCACTTTTGTGTTAATGCTAATTTAGAATTGGCTCTCCACACCTTTGTGGAACTAGAATACAGGTCCTTACACTAGAATTAGGCCATTGAGTATGAGAACAATCCCCCCTTCTTCATCGAATTCCATACATAGGGACATCTCAGAGCTCAATGTCCATATCTCAAAGCTCAGGAATAAAATGCTAAAAAGAACCATGAAAACCTAGATACTGGTAAAGGAAAGGATTTGCTTTCATTCTCTAAAGTGGATAAGAAAATATTTCCTCTTGCTAAAGGGGTGACCTTCCATCCTATCAAGAATAAGAAGTCCCAAGGAGGATTTTATAATGTCTCAAATGACAAGGGTAAAAATTCTTCATCTTCTGTCAGTGAGTCATGTCAAAATGAGGTAAGTTTCTTTGCTCTTCCCAATAAATTTCAAGCCATTTATAACTTACCTTATGAGGATGATATAGTAGATCTGGGCATTCATAGCCTAGGACCTATTCCAAATCCCTCTTCTACCCCTATTTCTATTCCACAATAGGAATCTTCTCCTATCCTTTTCCCTCTTAATGGGATATCCAAATTTTCTTATTCAATCGGGAACATCTGCTATACTTCTCCACTCAAATAAATTAAGCTTATTATTGATAGTAACATGGATCTATGTGATCATAACCTTATTTATGAAGTATCTATTCCTATTTCTTTGATCCATCCAATCCGATGGTTCAAAAAACTAATCCTCACAATTTTAGTCCAAAAAATACTAGAAGCCACAAGAAATATCTGATTGATTTTGGGGGTGAGAAAAAAAGAGGTAGACCTTCTAATTTTGATCAATAGAAGAAGGTATTGCATGATGGCATTGCAAATGACATTCAAAATACCCTATTTTATTCTGGAATTAACTTGTCTAAATATGATTCAAAATATACCAAACCTTCCCAACCACAAGAAGGAAGGCAAAAAAACTACCAAATTGTCAAAATAAAAATCCTCTCGTGGAATGTGAGAGGTCTTAATGGCATAGCTAAATAAATGCTAGCTAATTCATTAAGGAAAGAAATAATTCCTACTATTTTCCTTCTTTAGGAAACCAAAATTGGTGACCCTTATGCTAAGATTATTTGTAATACCATGTGGAAAAACTGTGAATCCATATTTTGTAATGCAAAAGGGGCTTTAGGAGGTATTATTTGCTTGTGGAATCTTGATTTTTTAGAGGGGAGACTAATTAATTCCAATGATGAAATAGCCACTATTATATTTTTTTATAAATACAATAATTCCCCGTGGGTTCTTACTAATATTTATGCCCCAAATTCTATCACAGAAAGATCTAGACTATGGGAAATCATTTTCTCTATTAGGAGTGCCTTTTGGGACCTTCCTTGGATACTTGTTGGAGACTTTAATACTCATATTTTCCCTTCTGATAAAAGAGGAGGGGTCAGTTCCTTCACAAAAAGTATGGATTATTTCTAGTACTTCATTAATCGAAACAATTTTATGGATGTCAATCTCAAAGGAAATCAATTCACTTGGTCCAATAAAAGAAGTGGTTCTCAACTCATCCAAGTGAAACTTGACATATATTTGTTCTCTTAAGAAGCCTCAACTACTTGGGAGGATGTAAATATTCAATCACTTCTTAAGATTGGGTCTGATCATAGTCCTATCCTTTTAGATACTAATAATACTAAAAATTTTAAAATTCCATTCAAATTTGAAGCAATGTGGTTGCAACATCCTGATTTTAAAGATAAAATTATGTAGTGGTGCCAAAAAAAATTTCAAGGTTCTCCCTCTTTCATATTAGCCCAAAAGATTAAATTAATCAAATAAAACCTCAGTATTTGGAACAAGGACATATTTGGGAACCTTTTTCAAAATAAGCAGGAAATCAAAAGCCATCTTGCTACTATTGAAAAAGAAATCTAGGAAGGACATTTCTACTCAAGCGATCTAAGATGTGAAGAAAGAAATCTTCTATCCCAATATCACAATATCCTTTAGTGTGAAGAAACTTTTTGGAGATAAAAATCTCGGGCTATTTGGCTCAAACAAGGAGATTCTAACACTAAATTTTTTCATGTTTCCACACTGAGAAATAGAAGCAACAATAGAATTAAAGAAATCCATTACCAGGATGGAAGTGTTACTTCTAATATCAAAGAAATAAAAGTTGAATGGGTTTCCCACTTTATGTAGCTACTTGAAGAAGAGCCTAGTGCCATCTTTGAAAATGCCTAGGAATTTTTCCTTCAATTCATTCCTCATCTAATTTTTGAAGATATTAATTGCAAACTCATGACTGGCCTTTCTGATGAGGAAATCAATATCGATATTTTCTCCATGAATCCAGATAAAGCCTCGAGACCTGATGGCTTCTCTCCCAGATTTTATCAAGACTTTTGGGATTTCATAGATCTGAATGTATGTGTTGCCATCAAGGAAATTCAGACTTTCAAAATCATTCCTCATGGGTTTAACTCCACCTTCATTGCTCTTATTCCTAAAATCCCCAATGCCAATACCTTTAATGATTTTAGACCTATTAGCCTCTACAATGTTACTTACAAAATTTTGACCAAAGCCTTACCTAACAGAATGAGATATTTCATGCCCCTCATTATTAATCAATGTCAAGGAAGTTTGGTTAGAGGCAGATCCATCTTGGATGGTATTATCTCTATTCATTAAGCCATCCATTCCACTTCATTTAACAAAAAATCTACATTCTTTCTAAAGTTAGACATGAACAAAGCTTATGATAGGTTGAATTGGGACTTTCTCCTTGTAGTATTATAAATTTTTTATATTTCATTATGAATAGATCTCTTTAATTAGAGGATGCATCTCTTCAGCTTGATTTTCTATTTTAATAAATGGTTCACCAATAGGATACTTCAAGAGTAGCAGAGGATTGAGGCAAGGAGATCCCATTTACCGCCTTATTTTTATTATTGCAGTTGAGGATATTGGTATATCAATTCAAGCTACCAGACAATCAGGTCTCATTACTAGAATAAAAGTTACTTCCCAAACCATGCCTATAACTCACAAACAATATTTTGATAATACCTTGTTGTCTACCTTTGCATCAGTATGTGAAGCAAAAATTATCAAACACATCCTTCTCCTTTATGAAGAAGCGGCTGGACAAAAGGTAAATTTTCAAAAAAGTAAATTATTTTTTCTAAATACCCCTTTGAGAAGACAATTCAAGATTTCCATCTTGGGATGCACTATTGCCTCTTTGCCTTACTCTTATTTGGGCTTACCACTTTTTGTGGCTAATGCTAATGAGAACCTATGGGATAATGCCATTGAAAGACTTCAAAAAAAGCTTTCTTCGTGGAAAGTTAATATTATTTCTCAAGTTGGCAAAGCCATACTAACTATGGCCTGCTTACAGAGCATTCATGTTTATTTTCCCTCCTTATTTAAATCTCCTATTAAAGTCTACCATAAAATAGAACAAATTCAGAAACATTTCCTATGGACAAGTGCTAAAAATAAGAATAGGTTTCATTTGGTAGCATGGAAAAATGTTTGCAAACCTAAGGAGCAAGGAGGAATATGATTAAGGAGAATTCATTTTTTCAATATTTCTCTTCTTTCCAAACAATCCTAACACCTTATTTCAGGAGATAGTGTTGAATGGTTAAAATTGTGAGAAGAAAATATCTTCAATTTTTTGATTTTTTATATGGAGACATTCCCCCCTCAGTTTCTTCTTTTTGGAAACCCATTTGCTTTGCAAGGTCAATCATAAAAAAAGGTCTAATATGGAAAAAATTTAATGGGAAATTTATGCATTTCTGGGAAGATAAGTAGATTGGTGACCATCCACTTCTTCATTTTCCTAAATTTCAACTACTGTTAATATTTTTGGTCCTATGGTGGCGGACTTCTTAACTACTTCAAATAGGATCGGGACTTGGAAAAGGATTCATATTCCAATTTGGCTACTAAAATTTCTTCTCTTGAGGGTTTGTTATCCTCTTTCTATCAAAATGGCTTACTTACTGTCTTTAGTCCCTTTTGAAGTTCTCATTCCATTCAAACTTGTGTAGACCAAACATCTTACTCCAAAAGTTGCTTTCTTTTCATGGCTTTGTATTCAATATAGTATCCTTTCTATTGAAAACCTTATTAAACATGGTATTCCCATTTCGAATAGGTGTTTCCTCTACATTTCTGATTGGGAATATACCTCCCACCTCTTTATCTTTTTTCCTTACTTCAAAAATGTACTCTATAATATTTTCCTTAAATTTCACATCTTTTGGGATTTCTCTCATTCTATTGTTGATCTTTTCCTTCAATGACCCAATCTTTTTAAAAATCCTATTCTTAAAGGCTATGGGGCTTTTGTCTTCATCATTATCTATGGAAAATTTGGCTTGAGCGCAACAAGCATGTCTTTGAGAAGGATTCCAAGGATGTTGAGTTCATCTCTAATAGAATAAACCTTTTTGCAAAAGAGAATGCCCTGATTGCTCCCCTTGATCCTTTCCCTATTTTCTCTTTTGAATCCTCCTTACTCCAATATTTTCATATTTTTTTGGAGGATGGTTTTCCTACTATTTCCCCTAGCACAAGATCTAATACTAAATGGAATCCTTCGCCTATCGGATGGATCAAATTCAAATTTTATGGTGTTGCTAAAGGGAATCCTAGCCAGGATAGTGCTGGAGGCATCCTTAGAGATCACCAAGGAAATTCTATTTTTGCATTTCTTGAGCTTTTAGGGGAACTTTCAAATCATTCTACTAAAGCTAAATCTCTATGGAGAGGTCTACAAATAATTTTTGCATATTTATAATAATAATAGTTATCATAATCATGATAACTATTATTGTTATAAATATACAAAAATTATAGTAATATTGTTCTAATAATAGTAATCCCCAACTTAGGGTTGGTCATTCTCATTCCAACTAGGATTCCTTATAAGTTAATGAGCTAAGCTTATTAATAATAATCATGATAACTATTTTTTTTGGTAGGTAAAAGTAACTTTATTTACTTTATGGGTTGGAGGGTCTCGCCCCTTTGTACATATGGATTATCCCTAACCGGGAAGACATTGCCCAATACCCAGGGGGTATGGATATACCAACAAACAAAACCGTGCCAAAAAATAACACAGAAAACAACAGAGGGGTATTTTTGACCACATACATTATCATCCACATAAAAAAAAATCCAAAAAATTGGGACCACCAAACCCGCTTACATCATGAGCCAAACACCTTAGTTCCCAATATTTTGGGATTTACAGCTCTCTTCATTTATGGTACTGTCCCCACCAGGCAAAAGAGTTTTTAGAATAGCAGGGAGTCTTTTGAGCTCCTCTATGGTAGTGGTCAAGAGAATAATTATGATAACTATTATTGTTATAAATGTGCAAGAATTATAGTGATATTTTTCTAATAATAGTAATCCTCAGGAATATTACTTTTTTTTTTTTAACTAGTAAGGTTGCTTTGGTTTAGATTATTAATAATAATCATGATAACTATCATTGTTATTGTATATAAATTTATTAGGACACGAAAACTTGTTATAATTTAATTATAATACCTAAAAAATAATAATTGATATAAAAATTTATAATTTTAATTAAAAATAATTCTAATATTTATGATGATTAGGTCATAATTAATAATCATAACAATAATTAATAATCATGTATATTTTTTTTAATTAGGGTAGTGTGAAAAAATCCCTATGACCAACTTAGGGTTGGTCATTCTCATTCCAACTACGATTCCTTATAAGTTTATGAGCTAAGCTTATTAATAATAGTTATGATAACTATTTTTTTTAAGAACTACTTCTTATACACATCCACAATGGGGATTAAACCTAGTTCATGATAACTATTATTGTTATAAATGTGTAGAAATTATAGTGATATTGTTCTAATAATAGTAATCCTCAAGAATATTAGTTTTTTTTTTTTAAGCCAAAAACCCTTGCAAGGTTGCTTAGGTTTACCTTAATTAATGATCATCATGATAACTATACATTAAAACTCATGTAAACTCATTGAAAAAAAAACCGTGAGTGCATGAGGGGGTGTGCATGTGATGGATTTGTGTTGAATTCCCTAACCAAAAAATAATCATGACAACTATTATTGTTATAAATGCGCAACACCTTGATTTAGCTTTGAGTTTGTTTTGTTAAATTCAAAAAAAATAAGACCTTGATTTTTAATTTTAAATATTTAAATGTAGTTTAAATATTTTGGAATTATAAAAAAATGAGGAAAGGTTTGGGTAGGAGTGTGTACTCAATTCAACTGATATTTTTTAATATTATTATAAATTATAATAAAAATAAAATGTATCTAATTAAAAATTTAAAAAATAGTTTCAATGATAGTTTAAAAGAAAATAAATATAGTTTTTTTTTTAATAATACTTCTTCTTATAAAGATCCCCCCTAAGAAAATAAATATTATTTTTTTAATAATACTTCTTATAAACATCATCCGTGGGGATTGAACCCGGGTCACATCAAGTGGCATACTTTCCGGTAGACCACACTCATGCAGACGCAGATAGTTATTATTATATTCAATATCATTTTCAATAAAGTAGTCTTTAAACCTCCATGAGGGCATAGGTTATATGGGACCATGTTATTTATCCAACATGTGTTTATTTTATATTGTTAATCCATTGAAGCATTGAAGCATGGTGTATGACCATCCTCTACTATATATTTGAAGTTTCAAAGTTTTCTTAGACAACTTTTGTATAGCCTATAGGTTATATAGGTTATATGGAATGATATCTAGAATTGAGTTTTTATCCAATATGTATTTACCCTCCTAAATTCGGGTTATTAGAGCATAGTATATAAACCTACTTTTCAAATTTGGATCTTAGACATTTTATTGGAGTTCCAAAGTCTAAGCTATTAGGTCAACCCAATTTTAAAGTAACTAATGGTTTTGTGTAATAAATATCATAATATGGTGTTATATTAGTTCCTTATAAATACTATTAGAAGTTTGATATATTAATATTTTAATTAATCTCAAATCAAAGTTGAAGATATTCATGGGCCCTAATGCTTAGTGGACTACTATTTCTCAAAATATAAAGGAGGTTATGATCTTGCCTGTTCATGCACATATCTTCATTTAATGTTGATTTGAAATGATTTAAAATAGTATACAAACAAAACCTCTTTAGGATTTGAATCATAAACCTTCTATTTGAAGCTCCAAAGTATTGTTTGGAGTTCCAAAGTATGAATTGTTAGGTCTAATCGAATTTGAAGCAATGTGTAATTTTGCATAATAAATGTAATAAATATTTAACATATTGTCATGAGAATCTCTTATAAATAGTAATAGACATTTGAGATATCAATATATTATGAGTCTCAAAATGAAGAGCGAGGAGAAGATATCTATGGGTACGAATGCTCCAAGGATTACTATTTATCGACATTTAGAGTAAGTTATTATCTTGCTTCTTCCTCCATATCTATGGTTAATCTGCATTCATTTATTCAACTATGTGAGTGATTTTTCCAAAATCCATAATAATATGTAGTAATTGTTAGAAAAAATTGTAAATGTAATCTAAGATTTTGTTGTAAATGTTGGATCAAATGATTTTTTCAATTCATTTACTAGAAAATGATTTTTTGTTCTTAAAATTTTTCAATGAATAGATTATATGATTTGTTTTTCTTAAAAATTTTCAATGAATAGATTATACGTGCCAAATTATGGATCAAACTACTTGAATTTATTAGATAATTTTATATTTTTTTCCAATTTATGACAAAAGGTCATCTCTAATTATAAAGCATGTAGAGATTTAGATGATGAAAACACAATAATTTTGCTCTATTATTAATTTCTACATCTTTAAGTTTTGAGTTTTTAAATAGACATGAATAGCAGGTTTTGGAATCTACATAGTTGAACTCTTGAAAGTATTCATTCAACTAACATATATCTAACATGATTTCTATAGTATAGAAATATTTTGTGAGGACCGTATAAAAGTGAAATAGTAGAAATTAATAAATACTGTGGAGATAGAATTGTGAAAACAATAAATTATTTGATTATTTTAAACAAATATTTAATATAAAAATGAAAGCTAAAAATTAGAAGATGACCCTCATTTAATTATATATTTATGGAACCATACTCCACTAAGAATAATTAGAATTCAAACCTTAGATCTTTTATTTGAAGTTTCAAAGCCTTTGCATTAACCCATTCCAATTATTTATGTTATTTATTACACAATAATATATATTTTTTATTTTTGAAGTAGAGGTGGATCTAATATTTTAAGAGAAATATAAACCTTAATGATTGCCTTTTATTTGGATAGATACTTAGTTGGTATTTCTTTTTATTTCAAATATAATTAACTTTTCCATTATGAGGTGAAAAAATTTATTTTGTAAAAAGAACAAGAGCTTGTTATAGTGGAAATCCTTATAGCCTTTTATTTCAACCAACCATATTCTTCTTGTGTATATAATCTTTATAAATTTTATTTGAAAAAGTGTTAAGATTGATAGGTATGAGATTTTTGGTTTAGAAAGGGTATGATTGATAAAAGAAAATCTTTTGTGGGATCTATTTCTCATCAAATTACCATCACATTATAAGTTATACATTTTTTAATTTGTGGTAACATAGTTCATGGCAGTTTTGAAATTCTATGACACTGGATTTATGTGTCCATTACTTTGGTTGCATTTATTTAACCTATTAATCCCATAATTACTATGAAAAAAAAGGACCTTAAAAATTCTTTGCTCTTCTTGTGTATATGAAATATAACTTTCATTATTTATTTAATATTTATTTTATTCTATTTTACATAGCAGTGCACTACTTTCATTATTTATTTAATATTTATTTTATTCTATTTTACACAGCAGTGCACCGCCCTTTGCGGAGGCACTATCCTTTGTAAAGTTGGTGAAGGAATCCTTCAAAGATAGGGGAGATAAGTATCAAGATTTTCTTAGTGCATTGGATGACTACAGAAACAAAAGGTTCGTGCTAAACTTATAATAATTATCATTATAGCCGTATATGATATATGATTTTGAGTTTCAGTGGACTTTTAACTTCTGAAACGGGTTTGGTTTCCCTTGCAGAGTTGATACTGTTGGATGTTTTGCCCGTTTAAAGGAATTATTCAATGGAAATCAGACGCTTCTCATGGGGTTTTCAGCTTTTATTCCTCAACGGTACAAAAGTACATTAATATCTGACGAAGAATGTTCAGAGAGATATCAATATATTATGAGCCTCAAAATGAAGAGCGAGGAGAAGATATCTGTGGGTACGAATTCTCCAAGGATTATTATTTCTCAACATTTAGAGTAAGTTCTTAATTTACTTCTTCCTCCATCTATTGTTAATCTGCATTCATTTATTTCACATATACTATGTGAGTGATTATTCCAAAATTCATAATAATATGTAGTAATTGTTAAAAAATTGTAAATGTATTCTAAGATTTTGTTGTAAATGTTGGATCAAATGATTTTTTCAATTTATTTACTAAAAAATGATTTGTTGTTCTTAAAAGTTTTCAATGAATAAATTATGTGTGCCAAATTCTAAATCAAACTACTTGAATTTATTAGATAAGTTTATATTTTTTTTCCAATTTATGACAAAAGGTCATCTCTAATTATAAAGCATGCAAATATTTAGATGATAAAAACACAATATTTTGGCTCTATTATTAATTTCTACATGTCTAAGTTTTGATTTTTTAAATAGACATGAATAACAGGTTTTGGAATTTACATAGTTGAACTCTTGAAAGTATTCATTCAACTAACATATATCTAACATGATTTCTACAGTATAGAAATATTTTGTGAGGGCCATGTAAAAGTGAAATAGTAGAAATTAATATCCATTGTCTTTTAAATACTCTGGAGATAGAGATAGAATTATGAAACCAATAAATTATTTGATTATTTTAAACTAATAGTTTATATAAAAATGAAAGCTAAAAATTAGAAGATGATATTAATTTAATTATATATTTATGGAACCATGCTCCACTAAGAATAAACTAGAATTCAAATATTAGATTTTTATTTGAAGTTTCAAAGCCTTTACATTGAACCATTCTAATTATTTATGTTATTTATTACACAATAATATATATTTTTTATTTTTGAAGTAGAGGTGGATCTAATTTCTTAAGAGAAATATAAACCTTAATGATTGCCTTTTATTTGGATAGACACTTAGTTGGTATTTATTTTTATTTCAAATATAATTAACTTTTCCATTATAATGAGGTAAAAATCTATATATTTTAAAAACAACAAGGGCTTGTTATAGTGGAAATCTTTATAGTGGAAATCCTTATAGTCTTTTATTTCAACCATATCCTTCTTGTGTATATAATATTTATAAATTTTATTTGAAAAAGAGTTGAGATTGATAGGTATGAGATTTTTGGTTTAAAAAGGGTATGATTGGTAAAAAAAAAAAATTTGTGGGATCTATTCCTCATCAAGTTATCATCACATTATAAGTTATACATTTTTTAATTTGTGGTAACATAGTTCATGCTAGTTTTGAAATTCTATGACACTGGATTTATGTGTCCATTGCTTTGGTTGCATTTATTTAATCTATTAATCCCGATAATTGCTAGAAATTATATCTTAAGTAAAGTTTACTGTGAAAAAAAAGCCTTAAAAGCTCTTTCCAACTTACTAAAATGTTATCTAATCCCGCGTTCAAAAATCTTTCATTATTTAAAGATTGGATGATTTTTAAGAATGTTACCTTTGAGTCTCTATGAGACTGTCTAATCTCTTGCTATTGCTATCAATGAACTAGACATGTAAATTATTTATGGTTTAAAATATATTTCATTCAGGACAGTTTAAGGCTTTGGCTCTTCTTATCGTGTATAAGAAATATTACTTTCATTATTTATTTAACATTTATTTTATACTATTTTACACAGCAGTGCACCGACCTTTGCGGATGCAACATCCTTTGTGGAATTGGTGAAGGAATCCTTCAAAGATAGGGTAGATAAGTATCAAGATTTTCTTAGTGCATTGAAAGACCACAGAACCAAAAGGTTCGTGCTAAACTTATAATAATTAACATCATAGCCGTATATGATATATGATTTTGAGTTTCAGTGGACTTTTAACTTCTGAAACGGGTTTGATTTCCCTTGCAGAGTTGATACTGTTGGATGTATTGCCCGTGTAAAGGAAGTATTCAATGGAAATCATACGCTTCTCACGGGGTTTTCAGCTTTTATTCCTCAACGGTACAAAAGTTTATTAATACCTGACGAAGAACGTTCCGAGCTGATATTGTCCAAGGTAATTTATTGAGAAAAAGGGTTTGCTTAGTTTATGAAAACTCCTTTTCCTTTTCTTGTGTAGCAATCATTTTTTATTATTTCAAGGACATAATTCTTTATTTTATTTTTTTGAGCAGTTGTGAATCTGTACGTCATTAAATCAGATATCTCCCTGAGCGAAGTGCCACAAGAAGAAGATGAAAGCTTATTTGATTAAATGAGTTATATATATATTTTTTGGTTAAGTTTTAAACAATAAACCTTTTTATTATGGAAAAGAGATCACTGTTGAAATTTATAATTATTTTAAAGCAAAAGTTACTGCTTATTTAATTTATAAGTTGATGCTTATTTAATTTATAAGTTGATGGGTGCATGGTATATTTGTATGTTTATTTTATATGTTTTTTTATAAAATTATTGAAATTGTTTATTGTAAAATTTCTTAAGTAATTATCCTCACCATGGATATGTATATGTATAAGAAGTATTTACTCAAAGAAAAATTTGTTAAGTATTTTTTTTGAAAATATAATATATGTAAGATAAAGGAATAAGAAGGATTGGTTTAATGGATTAATATTTGATTTCAGTGTTATATTGTTTAAGGAAAAAAAACAATGGTAGATATTTATAATAAAATTTATGTAAGAGAAGATTAATACTGTGAGAAATATTTTAATTTTTTTAATTATTTAAATTTGAGCATTGTATTTATTGTATTTGGAATCTCTTTTTATTTGATAAATAGATTTTTTAGAGTTGTTTACAATGTTTTTGGGTCATTGATATTTTATGTTGGGTTATTAATAATTTTGTAAAAGATTTGGTGTCCTTTTCAAAACCCTTTCTCTCATCTAAATTAAAAAAAAAATGATGGAAGAGAAGATTAATAGTGTGATAAATATTTAAATTTTTTTAATTATTTGAATTTTATTATACTATTTGGAATTTCTTTTTATTTTATAAATATTTTTTTTTAGTTGTTTACAATGTTTTTGGGTCATTAATAATTTAATTTATGTTGTCACATTAATTATGTTTAACATTTTAAATAAAATGTACAAAATATTATATTTGTGTAATGGCTTTTTAATTTAAAATTCTTGATTGTTTAAAATTGTTTATTAAAATACAAATTAGTCATAAAAATTAAATTATTTTTAGATCATGGTGTTTTTTTTTAATTTCTTCATACTTTTTATTATCTTTTTAACTTTTTGTTATTCCTACACATGGATGGTTGCTTTTATAAATATAAACTTTGAATAACATATTTTATACATTGGTCATCTTACAATCATGGTAGTCTCTTTTCTTATTACCAACTATTAATATCAACAACCTCCAACAAAATGGTTCTAAGCATTAACTTTATCTCATTACAACTTATTTCAAAAAAATCACATAAAGTAATTATATATAACTAGTTATGCATTCTATCTTTAGATAATAAATACTTTTTATCAATTATTATAAATTTAAGGATATCTTATTGTACATACCCCTTGAATATTAAATAATTAATCTAATTAAATTCTTATGTTAACACAATAGATAAAGCTATAATTTTATAAATAAAATTAAGATAGATGATATGATGGATATGTAACCTTAAAGCAATCAAGGAAGAAATTGAAAAACTTATTGGTTGTGCATCTTTGCTCATGCTCACATGCATTTTTTTAAACCACTAATAGCTAGTATTATTCAATAAAAGTGATATAAAGATCTTACACACAACTATCTCTTTTTATTTTCTTAGTAGTGTGTTATTTTATTAAATTTATTTTAATAAATGTTAGTAAATTCATGCTTAGCCTATATGTATGTTTAAACCACTAATAGCTAGTATTATCCCATAAAAGTGATATAAATATCTTACACACAACTATCTCTTTTTGTTTTCTTAGTAGTGTGTTATTTTATTAAATTTATTTTAATAAATGTTATTAAATTCATGCTTAGCCTATATGTATGTTTATTTTATATGTATTTTCATAAAACTATTGCAATTGTGTATTGTAAAACTTCAACAAACACAAGAGGAAGCTACATTCTTAACCAGTTTTATTTGTGTGGGGCTCATGAGGAAAAAACTCAACATATCCTTTTAGAGTTCTCCTTCTCAAAATACTTTTTAAATCATTGCTATTTTCTCCCTTTTTAAGTCCCAAATATTGTATCCTATGGAAGCTTTGTTTCTCTCATTTATTTTGGGGGGTTTGGAAAGAAATGAACTATAGGGCCTTTAAAGACCATTCTTCAAACATCTCCTCAATGGGTTTCAAAATTCTTAGTGCTCTAGTTGAAAATATCTTGGTTATCTCTTTCCCTCCCTCTAATGTTCCCCCTTTTGAGGCTTCTCTCTTTGCTAGCCTAGGGTTACCCATTGGGGTCCCTAGTCCCCCTCATGTTGGCTCTAGTAGACTACAAAACAAATGAAGCTTTCTCTCTTTAGATTGGCTTAGATTGTAATGGAGCATCCAAAGTAAATTAGAGTATGGAAGGAACTGGAGGAGTGATCATAAACTCTATTGGAAAATTAATTTAGCCTTTGTTGAGAACCTTGAACACCAAACCATCAATTTTATAGAAGTTAGGACCTCTTCCAAGGTGTAGAGACAAAAATGCAACACCAAATAACAAGATATAGATTGAACTCAAAAAGATAATATTTCACAATGATTTTTTTTTTTTATTAATGGTGGGAGCCTTAAAAATCTATTTTTACAAAGAATATTTGAACTCTTTGATACAAATATACAAAATGCTAAGGTTCTATGAAACCCTAGCTACAATGCTCCTGGTGTCTTCAGAACACATCCTTGCTCCCAATAAAAATGAATGGGCTTCCCACTCCAACTTAAACAACTATCCAATGCTAATGCAATGCTCAAAAAAATAGAAAATGAGTTAGTAATAATAATGAGGGCTCCGTAGTGTGAGACTCAGAAATAAAAACTAAATCCTAGCTATGCAATAAAATAATGTGAACATATTCTAATAACATAATAGAATACAAAAAATGATTTAGATTTACCTTGATTATCTGTCATTTTTGATCTGATGTAATTTTGCATGAAGTAGTGTCTATGGCTAGGTTTTGTTGTCTACACAAGGTTTATTCCTCCTTGATTTAATGGGGGATGATAAAGTTATTATAGTATCAACATCCTCACTGAATACACATCACCTAGATGGAATATTGGTAATATCATGGATGAATAAAAAATATTCTTAAGAAAAAATTTGAACTTCCAAAGTAAGCATATTTCTAGGGAAGGTAACATACAAATGAATGTATGTCTAATTTCCCACAAGACCTTATTTATTTAGTGAAAAATGATATTGCTCTCATCAATGATAATTGTTGATTATGTTCTCTTATTTGGTATTCTAGTTCTTAGTTTTTTAGTTTACTTTATTTTTTAGATCTATAATTGGTGGGTTCTATCTCTAGTTCTTGATTCTCTATTGTCCTAATTTGTTTGTGTGTTTGTTATCAGTCATATCTCATATGTTTCTATTGCAGGCTAGACCTTCCCCTATGCTTTGCTATTTTTCTTAGATGTTTTTAGGACTACTTTGTTGGTACAATTTTTAAATATGTAAAACATAACTCTGATACACATATAGATGCAAGTAAATAGTCCTTTGATACATACACACACACACACTTGATGATCTAGTAGCTTAAACCACCTATTGACTCCATATATTATTTTGAATTATAATGAGACATATATTGAATCCATTTATGTATATGAAATCAACTGTCCTTTTTCTCTCTACTAGCATTGTTGAAATAAGATTAAATGTTAATCTAGGGACATACATCATATTATGTAATAGAAAATTAAAAAATGATTTACTAGGTGTTACACACCCATAACCATGTATATGATAGGTAGGTTTTTTTGCCATCTGCAATTATCAACTTATAATCATTAGTGATTTCAAGAAAATCAAACCATTATAGATTTCCTATCATGTGATGAATAGCATCAAAATAAATATACCAAATGTTCTTTTGAATTTGACTTGTAGAATTATTTGTGCTAGAAGTAATTTTGCATCTTTGATATGGTATATTGTATGTATCTTGATCTTGAGTTTTTTTTTAGTGATAATATTTCCCCCTTGCTAATTTATCTATTTCATTTGTAGTGTATGATCAATCGATAGAATTATAGCTTTTTATAATATTGATAATACTTTTGATAGATCCTTTATAGTAGTCTACCTTATGTCTCCCTAGTTTAAGCATATGCTTAACCTTGAAAAATCCTTATCTAATATTAGGTTTGTAGAATCCCTTATATCTCCCTAGTGATTAGAGTATTCTCTAGTCTTCTCTAGTCTTGATAAAGTTCTTGATAGTAGACTTAGCTAGACTTAGCTTTTAGGTTTAATTTGAGTTAAATCCCTTTTGTCTCCCTAGTGGTTTATTAATAAGTTTGATATATTGTTCAGCTCCTATTTTCCTTATTTCTCCTTATTGAACTATGAACTTTTTAATTTTATGAAATTCTCTATGGTCGGATTCCTTTTATCCCTTTAATGTGACTATGAGATAAGTATAAGCAATAAATTCCAACTCTTTTAAGCAATGAATTATTTTGCTTCTTTAAATTTCAATTCTCAATGGAATAGTTTTCTAAATTTCAATAGTTCAATATTTGGTGTAGAACTCCTTCTATCTCCCTAATGTAGAATTTTAGAAAAATATAATATTTGTAAAATAATATTTCAATAACATTATATCTCCTGGTTTAATTATTTTCAAATATTTGATATAATGCACCTTGAAATATTTCTTAAGGTTTTGCACTCCTTGATTTAATTGCTTTCTATTCTAAGGTTATAAATTATCCAATGCAATATAAATGTAACCTTAGATATATAAAATATCCTTGATTTAATACACTTTATTGAAAGCAAATGTCAATGTAAATATACCTTTTAAATTTTATGTGTTGATTGCCTTTGGTCTTGACTTCAATGTGCAAACTGTTAGCACTAGAATTTCTGTATCTTCATCTTATGACATGAGCATTCAATGTTATCCTTTAAACAACTCTCCTCTATGATAGTCTCTTACTTATTTAATACACTTTGACTACTTTTAAACTCAAGTCCTGTTGTAGATATGCTTCCAATATTCATGCTCTTTCTTGTGGTGGCTATTAATATGCTTCTCCTTATTGAGACAAGTGCCAAGTGGTACTTTATGTTGTTAAAGATGTTGTATCTTCTCCTTAGGTGGTGCAGCACTATTATTAACCCTATAATATGTTACTCCATGTGATGTGAGCCCACAAATCATTATTAATCATTGGATAAAGTTTTGAACATTGAAAATGCTCTTTCATGAGCATTGAAATGATGATGAGGGCATTACTCCTTTTGAGCACTCTTTGATTTCTCTTGCAAGTGTTATAATATGTAGATACATATCTTTGTGTGAAGTGGCACAAGTTACCTTACTCTGTTAGGGCAAGTGGAGGTGCTCCTTAACATGCACTCAAGTTCCAAAATGTATCTTATCATCGTGGTGCCCTTAAATCCTTTTGCAAGCTATATAAAGCTCATTCTAGCATGCATCAAGCTCTTTCCAACTTGCATCAAGTTCTTTAAATATATGGTGGATTTTACTCTATAATGGTGGCTCCTCCACAATGGTGATGGTACTTGATATGGTAGATTATAACTTGGTTTAGAAATGACGATTCATCCAAGCTCGTTCCTACGTATGCTTGGGTAATATTCAATAATATCCCTTTTCTTGCACTTTGATTTTGACCATTTATATTATGTAAACTTTATGTTATCATTTTTCTCACTTGCACTCCTTTCAATGATGCTACCTTACATAGACTTCTTGAACATTGCAGGTTCATTTCTTTGTACTATGTAGACATTAAATCTAGTCGCTTAGGCACTGTATTGGGTGTCTTTAAACACCTTGAATGGATGGATATTTATCCCTTGTATAGCTCTATTTTTTTTCTAAATATTCCTATTTAGACTTGAATATTCAACCCCTTGTATACTATAGCAAGATCGTTATTGTTGTGTCTTTAAACACTTTAGTTTTTACCCTTATTTTTTCTACGTAGAATATGATGCAATAATATAGATAAATATACCTCGAATTGCATTGAAAACTTGAGATTTTATAGTTTATTTTTTAATATTTATTTCTTCTTTGATAATTTGAATTTCTTATCCAATATTTGGAGGTTCTATTACTCCTTTTGGTGGCTTCTCCTTACCACAAAATACTGCAAGTTTTCTGCGTTGAATAGTATCTTTTGACATTTTGATTTTACTTTGATTTGTGCACTTTGATCTTCCTCCTTTGATCAATCCTTAATATACTTAAAAACTCTTCAAGTATAACTAGTATAATGTACCAATAATAACTCCGTATTTCTCCTTAAATGAACTCTTAAAAGCACCTTGAAATATGCACTATAATCTATGCAACTTTCACTTAATAATATTGTCTTCTTTAATTTCAGTAAAATATAGGATGTTGACATTTTTCTTTCTTTTAAAATATATCTAACTCCTATTTTTTATGTGTGGGTTTTATGCTTATAAGAAACTATCTTCTGCACTCCCTTGAAGACTTTAATATGCAACCTTCCCCTTGCAACTTTTTAAACTCTAATATGATGCCTAATGAAACTTAATAATGAACTAAATAACTAATGAACCTTATGCACCAAAGTTGCTTACCTTAATAATTTGTGGATGATTGATATCTTTGTGATTAGATTCACCAAAATTTTATCTTATACTAGATGAAATCGTAGCTCTACTTTGTTGTCCAAAATAGTTCTTTAACTCACTAATTCATGGATTTGTAACTCCTCTAACTTGTTGCCTAAAAATATAGTTTGGTGGCTTCAACTCTCCTTTAGTATATACCCTAAAAATATGAAACTTAGAAGCTATTGATCCTACCCAAATTGCTATTTTTTGCTATCCTCAAATCTAAAAAATTTATATTGCAAAGCAGTCAATATCTCCACTAAAATACTATCATTGAATCTAAAAAATTTGGTAGGGAACTCCAAATTGTAACTAAGATTTTCCTTCAAGAACCCTTTAATTTTTTTCTATAAAAACAACAAACTTCTATCTACAAAATAGCCTTCTAGCCTTCAAAGGTAATCTTCAAATATCTCAAATTCGGTGGCTTTTCTAACTCCTTTCTCCTTCAACCTCCTTGCCGAATGCTGACTTTTATTTAGGCCTATCTAGTGGACTTCTTCCCAAGATTTTTTGGATATTTTGAGGAAGTTTTTTGTCATTGATGTCAAAATAATTTTGTGCTATTTTTGTCATATTTGAGGACATTAAGTGTTTCTTCCAAAAGCAAGAAGGTCTTGTAAAAAAATAGGTTATAATATTTATTTTTAAATATTATACACCCAAGTGGACCTAAAGGATGAAGACCCAAGGAAGGAGAAACAAAGGATAAGAAATAATAAAATTATTATTTCTCCAAAAAGGATCCATGCAAATATTACTAAAGTCCTAATGTTTAAATTATTATTTACTAAATATTTTACCTAAGGTAAAATTTAATATTTAATTAATTTTAATTCGAAATTCGAAATCAATTCAAATTAGAAGAGAAAAGCACTGATGTGGTTGAATAAACCCTCCAATGCATATAAATATGAAAATATTTTATTTCCAAAGTAACTTGATGCAATTTCAATAAATGTCCATATGTTTTGTGCACTGTGATTTCTTATTAATTCATTGTTTTGCTCATTTTTTCATTCACTGCATGTGCTCGCTATTGCATCCAAAAATATCTAAATCCTCACACAAGGATTGAAAATGTTCCTAAAATATTGGCTATCACCGATAGTGATAGAGTAGGCAAAAGGTTCAAAAGCGCTGAGGCTTTGCTTGTGGTATGATCGTAGTTCGACTCATACGATCGATATCATGAGAAGTTGCCAAGAGTTTTTGTTTGGCATTGTTTTTATGTTCATCATGTTCTACGGGAAGTCATGAGAAGTGAGCACAAAGTATCCCACATGGTAATACAACCTTTGGGAGAACCAAGTCATGGTCAGAGACACCGAAGGGAGTGTCCATGTCGTAGTCAAAATCTCTAGCTAAAGGTTGTATAAATTATAAAGGTATGCAAAAATTAAAGTTTAATTTTTATGGATAGGGAGTTATAAGGTGAAAAGATTAATTGTTTTCATTGTGATTTTTGTATGTGGTGAATTTTATTATTAAGTTTGGAGATTATAAGGTGTACAAAAGGACTTGATGTTTTGTGTGAAAATTATTTTGTGAAGATCTTATAAAAGGTTGTGGTAACCTAACCCTTGATATTGGCAAAGAGTTTGATCTTGTTAAAATAGGTTTTGAAGTCTTCTCTTCATCAAGTAAAAGGTATGGGCACATTCTTCCTTGGTTGAAGTAATTGAATGGTTGATATTTTTTGAAAACAATACTGGAGTGAAAAGGACTTGGTTAAGTTTTCCTTTATGAGTGTGTTGAGTTGATGTATTTTCTAAAATGGAAGTAAATGCTATAAACGTTGTTTGATAAGCATTGTTGGATATTTTGAATGAGTGAAAACATACTTCATTATTATGTGATTGAGATACCTTGTTATTGATTTTGAATATTAAATTAAGGTTTGAAATAACATGAGTATCATTGTTATGTGAAGTGGTGAAATATCTTGAACTAGGATTTGCAAGATCATGAGTATCATTGTTATGATTTCTTGATAAACATTGTTGTTGAAGTGATTGGTTGAGTGAAGAAATTGAACTAGGGTTTGCAAAGATCATGACTATCATTGTTATTTGAGGATTAATTGATAAGCATTGTTGTGGAAGTGTTTGATCTTAGTTGATTAAATGTGTTGAAGTGATAGTTCAAGTTTTGTGAAATAAATTATTCCTTCTTTCGAATTGATTTGAAAAAATATTGAGTGTTTTTAAGGGTGAAACATATTGAGTCTCTAACAATTCGCTATATGTTTATGTGATAAAAAGAGAGATTGAAAGTGATTAAGCATTGTAGTGAATGTGAATCATATTGAGTCTCTAACAATTCTCTATATATTTCTATGATATTGAACAAGTTCTAGTGAGGACTTGTTGAGCAGATTTGAGGCAAGTCTTAGAGAAGACTTGTAGATAGATTGGTGTGAGCTTTTTTGAAAGCTTACAATACAAAATTGAGGATAGATATTGTTGATAATATTGGACAAGTTCTAGAGAGAACTTGTGGATAAATTAGTGTAAGATTTTGTGGAATATTACAAGGAAGATTTGAGACAAGTATTTGAGAAGACTTGAGAGCAGATTCGATTGATTTATTTGTTCAAACCTTGAGTTAATATTTGGGGTATATCTAATAGAGTTGATTTGTGATTGAGTTAAGATTTGTGTTAAGGATTAAGGATAGAAATTGAGGATATATTTGTGCTATACCTAAGGATTGTGTTTAGTGTGAATCAGAGGACAAATATTGAGGATAGATTTGTGCTAGATCGAAGGACTATGTTTAGTACATATCAGAGGATAGAGATTGAGGATAGATTTGTACTAGACCAAAGGAATATTTTTAGTAAAAATTTGAGGATAGAATTTTGTGCATATTTGAGGATAGATTTGTGCCATTTCAAAGATAAATATAGAGCATATTTGTACTAGATCAAAGGACTATATTTAGTGCATATTTGAGAAAGAGCTTTAGAGGTGATAGAGTATAGAGGATGACAATATCTAGTGGATAGATATCCATCATCCAAGGTAGTGAGGACAGGTCTTATGAGTTATGATAGGAGTATTTAGTGGATAGAGATTCATTAGCCAGTGTAGTTAAGGCAACAATTCTTCTAGAATATCATCAACTAGAGCAAAGGAGATTGGTGTCTCCTATGGATAGAGATCCATGAAATTAATTAGGGGATTGGTATCTCCTTTGTACAAAGGTTCATAAATATTGTAATAGGGAAAGGATTCCCAAGAGATTGATTGAGAAAATTTTAGTGAAATATTTTCTCCATGGAGTAGACCACATTGGGTGAACCATGTTAAATTGGTGTCTCTATTATTTGTGGTGATTTGTACATTGCTTTGATTATTGCTATTGATACTGTTATCTATATATTGCATAATAGTGATTGAAACAAAAGTAAAAAGTGGTTTTATACTGCTCACCCCCTATTAGTATAATCTAGTGTTCTTCAATTAGTATCAGATCAAGTTCCTTCAAACAATTTTAACAACTTAAAGTAAAATCTTACAAGAACACAATGGATTCTAAGAATGGATTCTCAAAAAAAATCAACACCATTATTTTATGGAAGTGATTATATATTTTAGAGTATGAGAATGAAGATTCACCTGATGGCACTTGGAAATGATATATGAGAAGCAGTTGAAAATGGATACACACCACAAGCTACTCCACCTACAGATAAAGATGGTAAGATTCTACAACATTACAATTGAAAAGCAATGAATTCAATTTTAAGAGGATTTGATAGAATAAATTTCATAAATATTATGCATTGCAAATCAACAAAAGGAATTTGGATAAGTTGCAAAGCATATATGAAGAAGATAAAAGTGTCAAAAAGGTAAATATACAAAATATCAAAGGATAATTTGAAGAATTAAGAATGAAGGATGAGGAAAAAATTAGTGCTTATCTACTCTATATAGACGATGTTGTTAACGCCATAAAAGAACTTGTACTTGAGATTGAAGAAGCTGATGTTTGTGATAAGATCTTAAGATCTCTCCCAAAAAGGTTTAGTGAAAATATCTCTGCTATAGAAGAATCAAAATATGGTGATATTTTGACTAGAGATATACTACAAGGTATTCTTACATATTTTGATATGAGAACAAAAGAGGAACATAATACACAAAAGGAAGCAACTTTGAAAGCCATTAAGAAAAAAAAGGGTAAAACTTTAGATTTAGGCGATGAGTCATTCAGTGATGAAGAAGAAAATTATGGCAGAAGGAACAAGGATCCAAGAAAATTCAAAGGTATAAAATATGTTATATGTTTCAATTTTGGAAAGTATGGTCACTATGCATCCGATTTTCAAGAAGCTATAAATATTAATGATGAGGAAAAATAGGAGCATAAGAACAAAGAAATAGAAAAACACACGTACCAAAAGAAAAGTAGGGATGGACAAAGCAAACAAGGAAAGAAGTTCTTTCAAATATAGAATAGAATTTATTATGCAGACAAGGCAAGTAAGTTCTCAAGTGATAGTGATAATAGTTTCTCAGATAATGATAAAGATGAAGTTCTATTTTTGACAAGAGAAAAGGAAGTAGTTAATAAAAGGTTGCCAATAATTCTCAAGTTTTTTGGATGTGGTAACTTTGGACATATTGAAGATAGTTGTACAAAGAGTGGTTTTAGTTTTAGTGATGATGAATATGAGGATACACTTGAAGGAACAGAATAGAATATTCTAATGGCATTAGAAGAAGAATGAGATGATCCTATAGAAGATAAGTCAGAAAAGAATGAATATATTTTCAAAGGTAAACAAATAGAGGAAGAATAAAAAAAGGAGGAGTTGATCTTGACGAAGAGCTTATTTATGCTCTTAACACAATATAAAAGGTAATAAAGCAAAACTACCAACTTAAGCTTGAGTTTCAAGAATGTTATGAAGAGAAAGGAAAGATTATAGAGGATCTAAACAAGTCAATGGCCAAGACAAAGAATTTCAAGGATAAGTTATAAGCAAAGGTCTTAGAATGTGAAAAGTTAGAACATGAAGTGGATCTACTAAAAGAAGAAATAAGAGACTCTAAAGATAGGTTATATAGGTTTTGAAGAAGCTCAAAGAATTTAGATAATATTATCAAGACACAAAAGCCTACATCAAGCAAGATAGGTCTTGGTTTTGAATGGGTACAAAAGAAACAAGAAGATGAGTCAACCTGAAGTTCTTAAAAAGAAGAAACTTTAGAATAATACAGTGTAAGAGAAAGTGAGACTTCTAAGAATGAGTTGGACAATAGAAATTTCAACAAGGAAAGAAACAATGCACAAATGAGAAATAGATGGAATAGGAACCAACATAGGGTAAAAGAGACTAAGAGACCAATGAGTTCAAGGCAAGGAAATTTCAATAGAATATGTTTCTCATGTCACAGATTTGGGCACAAGGCTTCACAATGCAGGACACATGAAAGATAGGAATATGGAAACTTCAGGATTAGGTATTTATTTCAAGGGTATTACTACTCTTATAATTAGTTTAGTCATAAGGCAATAAATTGCAAGGTTTATGATAGGAACAAATATGGCTTAACCAAGAGAAATCCTAAGATATTTGTACCTCCAAGGAATAATAACATTAAGTGTTATATGTGCAATAATGATGGACACACAACAAAGTGGTGTAGAACAAATATTCTAGAGATAAGCAAAACATGAATAGTTAGAGGAATTAAAATAATCATATGAGGAGGAAATTAGACAAAGGAAAAGAGCAGTGCATGTTGGGAGTAGAAATACTCCCACCCCAGAATTAACCACCTCAAGAGGAGGTGGGGAGGGGCTAAGCTAAGAGACTCATTATTAGCCCCGATCCCCAAAGGTGAACATTTTCCATTGATGTCAATGGAGGGGATATTTGAGTAAGGGGGAGAGATTTGATTTGAGAAGAGAGCATTGAGTCAGGGGAGCAATTTCCTTAGGGGAGCAGGACATAAAAAGGTTAAGGAAATTTGAAAATATGATTGGGTTGTCATTGATGATAAAGGGGGATATTGTTGGACATTTTGAGGAAGTTTGTTTTCATTGATGTCAAAATCATTTTGTGATATGTTCGTCATCTTTGAGGACATTAAGTGTTTCTTCCAAAAACAAGAAGGTCTTGTAAAGAAACATGTTATAATATTTATTTTTAAATATTATACACCCAAGTGGGCCCATAGGATGAAGATCCAGGGAAGGATAAACAAAGGATAAGAAATAATAAAATTATTATTTTACCAAAAAGGACCCATGCAAATATTACTAACATCCTAATGTTTAAATTATTAAATATTTAATATTTTACCTAAGGTAAAATTTAATATTTAAATAATTTAATTTGAAATTTGAAATCAATTCGAATTTGAAGAGGAAAGAATTGACGTGGTTGAAGAAAACATCAAATGCACATAAATATATATTAAAAAAAAAAAAATTAAAGTAACTTAATGCAATTTCAATAAATCTCCATATGTTTTTTGTATTGTGATTTCTTATTCGTTTGTTGTTTTACTCATTGTTTCATTCGCTACATGCACTCACTGTTGCATTTGAAAGGGAGGGAACATTTTCATTCCTTGTGTGAGGATTGTGAGATTTTTGGATGGTGAAGACATTATATATCACTGATAGTGATAGAGCAGGTAGATGGTTTGAAAGTATTCAGGATTTTCTTGTGGTATGATCATGGTTTGACTCCTACAATCAACATTGTGAGGAGAAGTTGCCAAGAGTTTTTGTTTAGCATCATTTTTGCATTCACTGTGTTATACGAGAAGTTATGATAAGTGAGCATCAGGTATCCCAAATAGGAACACAAATTTTAGGAGAACCAAGTCATGGTCAGAGACACCAAAGAGAGTGTCCAAGTCGCAATCGAAATTGCCATCCAAAGGTTGTGAAAATAATAAAGGTATGCAAAAATGAAAGCTTAATTTTTATGGATAGGGAGTTATAAGGTGAAAATATTAATTGTTTTCATTGTGATTTATGTATGTGATGGATTTTATTATTAATTTTGATTATTATAATTTGTATAAGGAAATTTTCATGTATATTATTTTGATGAAATTTATTGATTTAAAATATTGAGTTTGGAGATTATAAGGTGTTCAAAAGGACTTGATGTTTTGTGTGAAAATTATTTTATGAAGATCTTATAAAATGTTGTGGTAACCTAACCCTTGATATTGGAAAAGATTTTGATCTTGTTAAAACAGGGTTTTAAAGTCTTATCTTCATCAAGTAAAAGGTATGGACACATTCTTCCTTGGTTGAAGTTATTGAATGATAGAGATTTTCTGAAAATAATATTGAAGTGAAAAGGGTTTGGTTAATTTTTCCTTTGTGAGTTTGTTGAGTTGATGTATTTTCTGAAATGGAAGTAAATGCTATAAAACTTGTTTGATAAGCATTGTTGGTGATTTTGAATGAGCAAAATCATACTTCATTGTTGTGTGATTGAGATACCTTGTTGAGTTTGAATATTGGATTAGGGTTTGAAAGAACATGAGTATCATTGTTATGTGAAGTGGTGAAATATCTTGAACTAGTATTTGTAAGATCATGAGTATCATTGTTATGATTGCTTGATAAGCATTGTTGTTGAAGTGATCGGTTGAGTGAATAACTTGAACTAGGGTTTGCAAAGATAATGATTATCATTGTTATGTGAGGATTACTTGATAATAATTGTTGTGGAAGTGTTTGAACTTAGTTGAGTAAATGTGTCGAAGTGATAGTTCAAGGTATGTGAAACAAATTATTCCTTATTTTAAATTGATTTAATAAAAATATTGAGTGTTTGTAAGGGTGAAACATGTTAAGTCTCTAATAATTCTCTATATATTTTTGTGATAAAAAGAGAGATTGAAAGTGATTATGCATTGTAGTTAATGTGAAACATATTGAGTCTCTAAAAATTCTCTATATTTTTCTATGATATTGAACAAGTTCTAGTGAGGACTTATTGAGCAGATTTGAGGTAAGTCTTAGGGAAGACTTGTGGACAGATTGGTGTGAGTTTTTGTGGAAGCTTACAATACAGAATTGAGGGCAAATATTATCGAGCAGACTGGACAAGTTCTAGAGAGGACTTGTGGATAAATTAGTGTAAGCTTTTGTGGAAGCTTACAAGGCAGATTTGAGACAAGTCTTTGATAAGACTTGAGAGCAGAGTTGATTGACTGATTTTTTCAAAAAATAAGTTAAGATTTGGGGAAGATCTAGTAGATTTTATTTGTGATTGAGTTAATATTTGTGTTAAGGCTTGAGGACATAAATTGAGGATAAATTTATGCTAGACCGAAGGACTATGTTTAGTACGGATCAAAGGACAGAGATTGAGGATAGATTTGTGCTAGATCGAAGGACTATGTTTAGTACATATCAGAGGATAGAGATTGAGGATAGATTTGTACTAGACCGAAGGACTATGTTTAGTACATATCAGAGGATGGAGATTGAGGATAGATTTGTACTAGATTGAAGGACTATTTTTAGTGCAGATTTGAGGATAGATTTATGCCATATCAAAGACATAGATTGAGCATATTTGTACTAGACTGAAGGACTATATTTAGTGAAGATTTGAGAAAGACCTTTGGAGGTGACAGTGTATAGAGGATGACAATCTCTAGTGGATAGAGATCAATCAACTAGGGTAGTGAGGATAGGTATTATGAGTGAGGATAGGAGTATTTAGTGGATAGAGATCCATAATGTAAGTTGATTTTTATAGTGTTATGGGGTGAATATTGAGCTTAAAGACATGAAGGACTCTACTCAAGCGTATTTATTTTTATTTTTGTTTATTTTGCCTTTTTATGTGTATCGTGTATGCCTAGATAGGAATTGTGAACCAGTGATATGGATCTTATTTTGGTTGATCTTATTAGTATTTTAAGTCAGCCTAAATGGCCTCCCTATATTTCTCTTCTTCACATATCCATATATTAATCACTAATTTTGTACCTTCATTGTTGATCATGACATCATGAACAACGTTGGGTTTACATCAAAAGTGCTAAGGAGTAACTAGTATCCTCTAGAAATATTTTTTTGGGTTGAGTTAGACCAAGCCACCTTTTTCTCTTTTTTTCCCATGTATTCATCACATGCTATGTTGGGCTATGTGGCTAAGGAAATGGTGCTTTCCCTGGTTATTTCCCTATTAGCACAAACTCAAAACCTAGTTCATATCTTCTCTATTTCATCATTATGTTGCCACTAAACCCAGGTCTACCACCATTTATCCATGTCAATGTCGTGACCTAGGTGTTAGGTACTAAAGTGGAGTTAGGGATTTGATCGATTAATTTTTTTTTATCAATTTTCCTACCAGTTGCAAACATATTTTTGTCACATCGTATAAATTTTAACCTAAGGTTTTAAAGATTTAAAATTATTTCCTTCATAGCTTTCAATGCATTGTTGCCTCTCTATTGGTTTTGTTGCCATTTATTAGGGACTATTTGTCACTATAAAAATATTTGAAACCATTCTCCCTTAAGGTTTAACTTAGGAAGGTAAAGTATTTTGGCATTGTGCCATCAATGCACCACCAGTTCACCATCGACGTGTGGCACCTTCACACTCATTTGGCACACAATAATGGGGGTTGCTCAAGGCCTCCTCTCTCTTTATTCCACATGGGATATGAGGAAGTATTGAGGGTGCTTAATAAAGTGCCAAGCCCCAATGCTTACTCAACCACCACTCGGTGGTCGAGAGGGCCATTGAGTGGTGGTCACTCCATATCAGTTGTAGGTGCACCATGATGACATGTGGTGGTGTTATCCACTCCTTTGACTTGCTTTTGAATGGCTTAACTTGAATTTTGAATTGAGGAAGGTTTGTGGGTTATATCGATTGAATTAAACCTCCTTTTGAACACTTTTCAAGAGCATTTGTTAAAAAATGATGCGATGCTTATAGCTAGTTTGAAATACATGTTTAAGTGGATTTAAACCTATGTTTCCAACATGTTGTTAGGTGGTTTAAAATTAGTATTTAAATGGGCCATATTAAATTTCTAATGATAGTAAATCGATTAATGTATAAATGATGAAGGGGTTAAATAGATGAATAGTATATTAAATGATTAAATGATTAATCAAATGAATAGTTGACTAAATGGTTAACCAAATGAATAGCTAATTAAAGGGTCAACCAAATGAATAGTAGATTAATGTTAAATCAAATAAATGGTTGATTAAATGGGAAACCAAGTGAATAGTTGAAAAAATGTTCAAACCAAGGATAACTTAGATGGTTGATTTGATGAAATGATTGGTTATTAGGCCCTTGCTTAGACTAAAGGAATAACCAAAGTGGATGAAGGATGAATTAAATTATTTATTTTTGCTTTGGATGAAGGAGATTAAATGGTTTATTTATGATGTGGATAATATATTTCAATTGGAATGAATGTGTTGAAATAAGTGAGTGAATAGCGTATTCCATTGGTTTAGTAGTTAGAAATATATTAGTGGATAATTTATTTCAAATAGAATAACTAGTTAGGAATGTACATTATCAGATAATGTATTTCATTGACTATATGAGTTGAAGTATGTTAGCGGATGTTGCATTTCATGAATAGATTATACTTTAGTAGTTTAATGAATTTGGTTTATATGAATAGTTGAATATATCTCATCTATCTTTAATGATGGATAATTATGTTAGAATTTGAATATATGTCATTTAGTTGTGGTGGTAGATAAAATATTAGAGTTGAATAAATCTCATTTGATTTGAGGATAGATAAATATAGTAGGAACATATATATTTCACTTAGTTTAATGATAGAGAATTATTCTAAGGATGTATTTATTTTACATAGATTAGTTTGGTCAAGGAAATTGGATCTGATAAATACTTGATTGATTAAGAGTATGGGATTTTAATCAGTTAAGAAAAAGTGATTTGATGAGTGGTTGATTTATTTTATGTATGGGATATTAGTGGATTACTTAAAATGATTCTTATGCATTATTTTATACTGATGTATGGACACATTAGACTCACGAAAGATATATATTTCTTGAGTGTGGATTAATGATAGATATTATATTATTGAAGTATGAGCATGGAGTTCATTCAAAGATATTATGGGACCCCTTATGCACTAGAGTTACAAAATGATGGATCAATTCATGGGATGGAGCATAGAGATTATGGGGTCCTTATGTACCTATTATTGTATCATTAAATTTGAAAGAGGAATTAAGATATTCCTAGAATGATTGTAAGAGACTTAGTTGAAATAAATGGAATATGGACTATTTTAAGTTTGGGATTTTCTCCATAGGGGTTTTTCCAAGATACATAATGTGTCATATGTGTGATGTGCAAATTGGTTATTGCTATCCAGTAAACTTGTATTTGTTGCTTTCTAAATCTAGCTTATCATGGTCATGTTGTTCTTCAATAAATAGAAGTCAACAATTTTTCATAGACCATAGGTGTGGGTTTACTAAGAATTACATGTGATTAATATGTGGTGTCCTTTATGGTAATTGTATATGGTTAAAATAAAAGCACCTAGATATGGTTATTAAGTAGTACATTGTCTTTGTAATATTGAATAGACCTTACTATAATGAGGTATTAATGAATACTGAGTGACGTCTAATTAATGTTTATGCTTATGATCTAAAAGCATATAAATGAATATATTTAGAGAGAGAGAAAGAGAGAGACTAGAGGAATTAAGATAGCAAGACCCACAATATGCTTAGTACACCTACATAGAAGTACTTATGTAGTGTGTAGGGATGAGCATACCCTTTGACAAGACTAAAAGGGACAAGCTAGCTCACATTGGAGATGAGATAGATAGCTTATTTATATTATGCTTCACAAACCTACATAGATGAACTTACGCAATGTGGGAATGTGTGGACCTTTAATGAATTTTTAAAACAAAATCTCTCTCTAAAGTGGGTTGGAAATTAGGGGTTGTTACATATGGTATTAGATATCTAGGTTGCAATGGACTAGATGCTTTCATGAAGGAGCTTTGGGTGTGATAGACTAGAATCCTTCCATGAATCAGCTAAATGTTGCTTAAGGATTAACCCTAGGAAGGGTAGCTTATGTTGACTTGGCACTTTATGTGGAGAAAGTGTGACCAATATTATCGAGAGTGTGATAATTTGTAAGCTTATCTAGGAATGATATATTGCATGGAGCAAGAATAACCACAACTATTATCAAATTAATGATAATGAAATAAGTTAGTTCGAAAGGGTAAGGGATTAACTATATCAACTAGATTAAACTCCTAGTTATATAAGGAAAATGCCCCTTTGTGATAAGGCAAGTGTGGCCTAGCTTATTGCTAGGAGGTAATAATGGTCATAACCAATATGATACCTTATGGGGATACTAGGTGATGATGACCATTAATGACTTAAATTATCTCTTAGAAATATATAGCTAACCTTTGAAAGCACAAATAGGATGAGATAAATAACTTAATTTAGTTCATCATGGAGATGAGACAAATAGCTTAAGCTATCTCATCAATGAGAAGCGATATATGACTTAAGTTAGTGCATCCTAGATATGATTCTAATAACTTAAGTTAGATTATCATGGAGAAGAGGTTATTATGCCTAAGTACTAGCTCAAAAGACTAATATCAGTAAAGGAATTGGCATCCCCTATCTTGACTAACTAATAAAGGGTTGGTCGAGTTGTCCTTCATTTGTGGAGAGTGTTAGTAAATGGATATACCATGTGAAGGTATTTTTTAAGCTATATGGGTAGTGTACAAGGTTAAACCCAACAAAATCATGGTAGAGTGATCACTTCTATCCACTTGAGGGATGTCTACAACATTTGGAACTCAAAATATGGTGGAACATCTATGGTCATATCTGTTATATCTTCATAATTATTTTTTTAGTAGATAAGATACTATAGCATTAATACCAAGTTTTACAGGTTGACCCAAAACCTTTTACAAAAATCAGCCCAGGGTTGTTGATGAACATGTCCTTACTAAGGATCCTATATATGTAAAATCTACATGCCGCAAAAACCATTAAATCCGGTAAGGCACATATCCTGTTATCAAAAAGAAACTTCCCATACAAAATTTTGGATATACCACGAGAAAACACACCTGCATCATAATTACAAAAAAAGAAACAGACATGGATGCCTTCCTTGAAATAGTGGAGAAACAAAAAGTTGTAGACACACATAGCAGAGTACTGAAAAAAACTCCCACAAGCTCTGTATTGACTGTTACTCTCAACAATTTTTTGGTAATTGGTTTCTTTCATATATGACATGCTTTGGGACCACATCCCGTCTTGGCCAATCAGCCTTGGAGAAGTGAACCTACTAGATATATTTATGGTGGTGGCTATTTGGTGGTCCACGTGGCTCTGGTTCGAAGTCTTATATTGCCATTTATTTCCTACTCTATGATTATCAACCAACCTCAAATTACTAATATGACTAGGAGCCATGTTATCTAACATGTGACTATCCCCATTAGTCTTTGTGGTATTTCCAAGTAGCATCCACGAATATTGATAATTTTTATTGTGAGTCTATTTCAAAAAAAAGGTGGGAATACTCCTAGCCTTAGAACTTACAGTGCCTTCCCTGTTGGTAAATTTGACTATCATTCTTGGCATTCTTGTTGAATAAGCTCGTCTACTTCATTGGGGAGACCATGTTCCCATTTGAAAAGTCCATCACCATCGACACCCAAATTTGCTAGCTTATCAACAATTTTGTTAGCTTCCCTAAAGACATATTAGGATTTTGTCTTGTCTTAAATTATCAACTGTGTTAAATAAAGCAATTTTTACCTCCTATCCTAGGATGGTTATATTTGGGATGATGCACTCTCATACAAACTACTTTGTGGAACAAGGGAATGACACCCAATATAATAAAGATAATAAAATGATCTTATCAAAAATATGAGGCTAGCTTAGTAGGATTAAATCATGCTCAAGACGAAGGAATTGATCACATTCAAGTTTGAGGTGAATCAAAACTTATTTGCAAGAAGTTCAAAGCTGAATGGAAAATAAGATCTAAAAATATTGTTGACTTGAGTAGAGAGGCAAAGGATCTAAGTATAAGATTCAAATGATATGATCATGTGCCTCGAACATCCAATTTTGAAAGTGAATTCTCTAGCAAGATGAAGGGATTTATCATCAAGAAGTTAAATTGGGTGTTTGGATAGATCCTGAAGGAAATTTTTGGGGAGATCCTAAAAGGAGGTATAAAACATTATCATTGTAGTTTAGTTACTACAAAAACAACTTGACTAATAGATGGAACAATTGAACCAAACTACATGATTATTGAAAATAACTATTGATTGAGTTCCCAAGAATGAATATTCAGAGTGTAGAAAAGAGGAGTATCCTATTTTACAGGGTCAAGAAGGAAAAATATTGAATATTGGTAGAGCTAGACAAGGACTTCAGTCGAGGTATGGATGTATGAATAGGAAATGAATATTTCCCTTGAGGAATTATTTATTTGTAACCCAAATTGTAGGGTTACCCTTCACATGCTTGATGTAGATTTGGAAGGATGATATGACTTCATAGATAGAAAGAAAATTAAATTCATGAAACTTTGGAGGAATGGTTTTGTATAGTCCTTAAAAAATGACAATATGGACTTCTTTGTTATTATGCAAACTATCCTAGTTGCAAGTATAATTCATTCTTAAGGATTCATAATTTGGGTAGAGGTTTTTACTATTAATTATGACCACAATGAAGGATGGACCCCAAAAGTGGATTGGCTTTGAGAGGGTTCTAAGTGGTGTAGCTTGGATCATGATAGATACATCCGATGGTGTTTTGAACATTAACTATGGATCGTTTTAAACCTAGACTATGTATATAGGATAAGATGATGGAATAGGGAAATGATTGGAAGAGAATAGGTGTGGAATCTATTCTTGATAGGAGTATGGGATCCTCTCAGAACAATATAAATTTGGGATCAAACTGAATGGGAAATAATGGAAATGGAATTCCATTCATAGCTTTGAACAATTCTTAGTAGAAATGATGGATAGGGGGTCTATTATTGAGAGGAATATTGGATACTCTCTTAGAAGATGATAAATAATGTACCAAGAAATGAGGCTTAGTAGGCATCTAGAGGTACAATAGTCCATCGTAGGAGTGAATCCTAAAATTAAAGCAGGATAAACCTATTCAAACATAAAATATTAAGAAGGGTTATTAGTTGTTTGGACCCATAGTCACATAAACTTAATGAATCTAGTCAAGGAAACACAATCTTGGGATAAGTGCTACAATAAAACAAATTAGGCCAAGATAGAGGAGATTCCAAAAGGAATGAGGATTTTACAATTAGAGTTGGACTCTTGTTATTTGAATATTGAGTAACTATACCCAAAAATTGAGAATCCGATGAAATTGATCATGCAAAAGCCACATGGTCCTCCAATTTTCACTCATATTAGAGGGGTTAGAATGAAGAAAAACTTGGAAAAGGACCTTCTTTTAGAAGGATATTGCTATTTTGTTTCTCAATGTTTGGGATGGTACCTTACGTGGAGTAAATGTGGCCATTTATATCATCAGTGGATTGATGATAGTATTTAGAATGACACTGTATATGGTAAACATATCTACCATCAATGGATGATGATAATTCTGTATGTCATATCATGTGGAGTGAGTAGTCATTGACATTATCAGTGGATGGTGATATTCTAGTATGATAGACATGTTTTCTTATCTAATTTGAAGATGTATTGATATATATATTTTTTTCTTTTTTTTGAGTAATACTTATTATACACATCCACCATGGGGTTTGAACTCGGGTCACATCATCGATAATGCAAGTGGCATACTTGTCGATAGACCACACTCAAGGTAAAAACATAGGAGTATGTTTAGTCCTAGGGAGTGGAATGTCATAACCCACCCTGTAGGACCCTTGATGAAAATACAATAAACCTAGACTTATTATTTTAATGTTTAAACTTTGTTGATGCTATGAAAATGTAGGGTTAATTGTTACATTTGGTTTTTTTCTTGATTATGATGCCACTAATTCTATGTGGTTTTGTAGGGATAATCATATTTTTAGGTGAATAATATTAAGCTATCAGTTTGATAATAGCTTTGATGATGTCTTTGAAATGATAAGCAAGGGAGCTATTGGGGTTTGAATTGACATGAAGAAAAAATTGAATTGTGACTATGAATCTATGACTTATGGGATGTGCACACCCACTAATAATAGCTCAAACCTTGAAATTGGATGGATTAAAGACTACTTCAATCCAACCTCCAGAGTAGGATGGTATACCTTGTCAACTAGTTTAGGTGTTGACTCAATTAAGAAAAAAAAAATGTAAGTTTAGGGATAGAAATGAGATAAGGGTTAGAAAATAGTTGAATTAATGATGGATGAATAAAGATAAAAACACTGAAAAAAATCAAGAATCCTCTAAAAAATCACATTTCCAGTATGCCACACTTAAGACTAACAACATTTAAAACTTGTCATCTTCACCATTAAATAATAATAAGACACTTAGAGAACTATTTCAAACATACAAAATTCTAATAATCCAAATAGTAGAATTTGATCAACATTTAGACTAACAAAAATATAAGTCCTCTATAGTATTTATTTAGGCATGAACCTTTCCAAGTTGCTCCAAATTAGCAATCCAATATCAACAAAATTAACTAATCATAACAACAGTAGCATAAATGCATTCATAAAATAAACTCACAAAGATGAAGATACATGTCTTAGGAAAACATCCAAGTAATGATCCTTCTATTGATTTCTCATAAAATTATAGTAATATATTAGGCAAACAATCCAAATTCAACCTTTAAAAATGAGGGTTCAACATCTTTATATAGATTTTACAATAGCAATAAAAGAATGAAAACACTACAAGGAATTTTATGTCAGATTAGTAAAACACTAAGATGGTAACCTCTCATGGGTTTTCAAGAAACATAATAGAGTTGCACTCCATGTATTTAATTTTGAGCTCTACAAGTTTTTTGGCCCTCAATAGAATCCATCACCTGATATAGTTGTAGGTTGATCTTAATCATCCCTTGTTCTTGAATAGACTTTCCTCTGTTGATCCATAATTGAAAATGTATGGGAATCTTGATTCTAATGATGCTTGGTCTTCCCTGGTTATTTTCATTGCATTCATTAGCTTCCATTGTATTCCTCTCCTCTTTGAAATACATTACTCTAAATTTTGTCGAGATAGGTTTGACCATGAAATGGGAGTTCTAGATTAAATTGTGCCATCCTTCAAAATCCACTACTTTGTTTTCCATTGGGTCGATTTTGACTAGTTTGACTGTGAAATGAGGGTTTTGAAGCAATGTGCATCATCTTAGGAAATTTGCTACTTCATTTTTTCTAGGTTTGGTTTGACCAGTTTGACTGTGGAATTTTGATTTTGCATCAGCTTGGGGTGGAATTTAACACTATTGACCTCTTTATAACCAAAATATGCAACTTCATTTTTTGTTAAGCCCTATTTGAATATGCTAACTGTGTATTTCATACTCCAGTGGATTTTAACCTTATCAACACTTTAGAGGGTATTCCTTTCGACATATCCAATTTTATAAACTTGCTATGCTTGTAGTCTTTTGCTATGAAAAAAAACCTTGTGCTAAAGTCGCTCTTCTGAATTCTAGAACTTCAAATTCCACTAAGCATTATTGAATTGTGTTGACTATGGATTTTCTATTTCATCACATGCAGGAAAAAAATAGTATATAGCTTCCTTTAAATTTACATAATAGTTGCAACTGAGGGAGACAAACCTTCATGATATTAAACTAGTAATTTAATATTTGGTTTAATATTGTTTTAAAGTTGTTTAGAAAGAAAATTAATGCATATTGTCTTATGTTCATGAAAGATTCAATTATTATCATGGATTATTTAAATACTTTTAGCTAGGATATAACCTCCTTTAGCTTTCCGTTGGAAGGAGATATTTTAAAATTATTATGATTTTTATTTGGGAGAAAGAGTTCACATACCTATAAGAGTAAAGTTTGATGAAGAAGGTGAGTGATAAGGATAAGCATGCCTCCCATTGGAAAAATAGAGAAGGGTTTTTTGAGCAAAAGGAAGAAGCTTATCATGTGTAAGGGGGGGAGAAGGAAGGATAGGGATGAGAAGGTAGTCGAGGATGACTGAAAGAGAATGTTGGAGGCCTTAGGATGGTATTTCGAAGGGCAGAGGAAGCAAAGAGTATGGAGAGGAAACTATTGAAAAAAATATGTTTTGTAGGAAACTAGGGGGCTACATAGGAGAGCATTGGGAAGTCTAGTTTACCTGTAATGTAGGTTCATGTCTCGTAAAAGTTTGAACCAAATATATTTTAGTTTTATATCTCAACATAGTAACCTTATGAATTTCTTGGATGTGATTCAATCATCACTTCTTCTCTAGAACTAGCATAGACTTCCCCTTTTGATTTAAATTTTTACTAAGTTGTAAAACATTGTGGCGGTGTTATTAGATGCGATCATCTGTGAGAAAGCTAGCCCATGCTAGTGTTCATTTTAATACTTTGAATTACATATTATTGTCCTTTTCTTTATCACTTTTCTAATTTTAAATAAATGGGAGAGAACCATAACCCACCTACTAGTATTTTCTAAGTCGTGCTTCATGGAAAGGTTTACTGCTTCTTTTTAATTACCTCCAAGATTTCTTAGGTTTGATTAATGTAAGTTGGGTTTTACATATTTATGTGGTGAATACTGAGCTTGAATACATGAAGGAATTTACTCAAGCATATTTATTTTGATTTTTGTTGCTTTTGCCATTTTTGTGTGTCATGTATGCTTGGATAGATGTTGCAAACTAGTGATGTGGACCTTGTTTTAGCTGGATTGGTTAGTATTTTAATCCAATATAAATGGCCTTCATATATTTCTCTTTTTTAAGTATCCATAGCTTAATCACACTTTTAGCACCTCCACCATTAATTGCAATATCACGAGCAATTTTGGTTTTATTTAAAAAGTGTTGAGGAGCAACTATTATCCCCTAGAAACATTGTGTTGGGTTGAGTCAAACCAAACCACCTTTTTTCTCTATTTTTTGCTCATGTTTTTATCACTTTCTACATTGGGCTATGTGGCTAAGGAAATAGTGATATCTCTAGATATTTCCCTATTAGCATGAATCCAAAACCCAATTCATTTATTCTCTATAACACCATGATGTCATCACTAAACCTAGGTCTACCATCGTTTCTTCATGTCATCATTGCTATCTAGGTGTTAGGTCCTAAGGTGGATCTAGGAAGTTGAATTATTATTATTATTTAAGTGAAAAATACTTTTTGGGGCCACCTTGGTCTGAGAGACCATGACCAGGGGGTTCTACACCATCAAAGTCACCTAGGAGTCGTGCTTAGCCCTACTCGCACCAACATTATCAATTGGATTTTGGGTACCCAATTCAAATTTTTGGTAGGGTGGAGATTCGAACCTGAGACATCCTTTGGAGGATTGATCTCTCCTCTCCAAATCACCTATAACACTTGGGTATTTGAATTATTTATTTGTTTATCCATTTTCATGTCGATTGCAAACCTATTTTTGCCATCTTGTATAAATTTTAACCTAAGGTTTTAAAGGTTTAAAATTGTCTACTCTACCACTTTTAATGCATCATTGCCCCTCCATTGGGTTTTTTACCACCATTTATGTACCAAAATATTTTTAATACTTCCCCCCTAATATTTAACTTACGGGGGTAAATAATTTTGGCATCACATCATCAAAGCGCCACCAAAACACCATTGATGTACACCACTTTTGCACTCTCTAGGTACATAGTAATGGGTGATGTTCAGGTACTCCTCTCTCTTTATCCCACATGGGATATGAGGGGGTCTTCAGGGTGCTTAATAAATTTTCAAGCCCCCACCCCCATACTTACTCGAACACCACTCAATGGTCACGAGGGCCACTGAGTGATGGTCACTCTGCACTAGTTGTAGGTATGCTATGATAACAGGTGGTGATTTCTCTACTTCTTTGAATTGCTTATGAATGATTTGACTTAACCCTTGGACTATGAAAGGTTTGTGGTTTATATCAATTTAATTAAACCCTCCTTTTTAGAACTTGTCAGATGCATTTGTTAAAAGATGATGCAATGCTTATAAATGGTTTGAAATAGCATTTAAATGGACCAAATTAAATTTATAATGATAGTAAATTGATTAATGTATATATGATTAAAGGGTTGATCAGATTAATAGTAAATTAAATGATTAAAATAATATATGATTAAATGATTAAATGGTTAATCAAATGAATAGCTGACTAAATGGTTTACCAAATGAATAACTGATTGAATGCTTAACCAAATGAATAGTATATTAATGTTAAATCAAATAAATGGTTGATTAAATGGGCAACCAAGTGAATATTTAGAATATAATATATCCCAAATAGAATAATGAGTTAGGAATGTACATTATCAGATAATGTATTTTATTGACTATATGAGTTGTTGTTAGCGGATGTATTTCATGAATTGGTTATAATTTAGTGGTTTAATGAATTCAATTTATATGGAGAGTTGAATATATCTCATCTAGTTTTATTATGGAGAATTATGTTAGAATTTGAATATATGCCATTTAGTTTTGGTGGTAGAGAAAATATTAGATTTGAATACATATTGTTCGATTTGAGGATAGGGAAGTGTATTAGAATTTTATATATTTTTTTTGGTAGATAAGATACTATAGCATTAATACCGGGTTTTACAGGTTGACCCAAAACCTTTTACAAAAATCAGCCCAGGGCTGTTGATGAACATGTCCTTACTAAGGATCCTATATATGTAAAATCTACATGCTGCCAAACCCATTACATCCGGTAAGGCACATAGCTTTTTATCAAAAAAAACTTCCCATACAACATTTTGGGTATACCCCGAGAAAACACACCTGCATCATAATTACAAAAAAAGAAACAAACACATATCCTTTCCTTGAAACAGTGGAGAAAAAAAAAGGTGCAGACACACATAGTAGAGTACTGAAAAAAAACTCCCACAAGCTTTTTATTGACAGTTACTCTTAATAATTATTTGGTAATTGCTTTCTTTTGTATATGACATGCTTTGGGACCACATCCCATCTTGGCCAATCATCCTTGGAGAAGTGAACCTGCTGGCTAGATTTATGGCGATGGCTATATGGTGGTCCACGTGGCTCTGGTTTGAAGTCTTATATTATCATTTCTTTCCTACCCTATGATTATCAACCAACCTCAAATTACTAAGACAAATAGGAGCCATGTTATCCCACATGTGACTATCCCCATTAGTATTTGTGGCATTTCCAAGCAGCATCCACCAAGACTGACAGCTCAGATAATTTTTATTGTGGGTCCTTTTCAAAAAAGAGACGGGAATACTCATAGCCTTCAAACTTACAGTTCCTTCCCTATTGGTAAATTTGACTATCATTTTTGGAATTCTTTTTGAATAAGATCCTCTACTTTGCTCAGGACACCGTGTTCCCATTTTGAAAAGTCCATCACCATCGAAACCCAAATTGGCCAGCTTATCAGCAACTTTGTTAGCTTCCCAAAAGACATGGGCTTTTCTATCCTGTCTTCCCTGGAAAAGGATCCTAGCATCTTCAACAATTGTTTTAATCCTCCAAGGAGGTGTTTTCCAATTATTGAGGAGATTTATAACGTTCATAGAGTCTCCTTATATGATAAAATTGCCTTCTATATCTTGAGTCATTTGAAGGCCTCTCCACATAGCTCTAGCTTTAGCGTTGTTGTTCATCCTTGTTCCCAAATATGCAAAAAATGCAAGCATCATATTCTCATTATGATCTCACACAATATCGTCAGTGCCTGCTTTACCAGAATTTTCCTTAGCCGCTCCATAAAAATTAAGCTTAAACTAATCCATAGGAGGTGGGGACCACTTAACATTGGCTCTGGGGTTGACTACCCTAGGCACAAACTCATCTAACAAGGTTAACCTTAAATATTGAGCAATTGTGGTCTCTTGCAGATGAGGTTTACGACTATCAAAAGGGATAAGGTTCATATTCTCGTTGGTAAAGGATAGGATCCCAGAAATGATAGTTTGATGATCATGGATAGAATCATTAAATACTCTATGGTTTCTTTCTAACCACACCTGCCAAAGATAGTGATAGAGACAAATTTTCCACATATATCTAAGTCTTTGGCTTGAAAATGGGTAAGGCCACTAGATGAAAAAATCAAGTACGATGGTTGGTTTAACCCAAGAAATATTGAAAGCCTAAAAAACCCCACTTATGACAGTCAAGGAAAAAGGGCACTCAAGGAAATTGTGATAAATGGTCTCCCAATTAGCCTTGCACAGATAATAGAGATTAGTTATACAAATACCTTTATGCATCATATTATCAATGGTTAAAATTATTCCTTGGATAACCAGCCATGAAAAGACTACAATTTTTGGAATTAAATTTTTTATCCAAACTAAGTCCTTTTGGAGGACAAAATCCTCATCAAGCAGAAGCTTGTAAGCTAATTTAACAGTGAACTGCCCATTTTTCATAGGATCCCAGGTCACTTGATCTTCCTTGGGTATCATGGGGATAAACTGTTGCTTGAGAATGTTACAAAGATCATTTGATTCTACTTGAAATCCCTAAATCCTTATTTGTTTCCACTTCATTCTGCCTTTGTCCTCAACCATATAATTAGATACTTTTTTGCTAATGAGTTCTTTCGTGATATCTCTGATTCGGGATAAGTTAGGATATTGTGTTAGTGGTTTGTCCTTAGCCCACCTATCATTTCAACAATTAATCCTCTCGCCATTGCCTAAAACCCATATTAAACCTTTTTTGATGATTTCCTTACAATTGAGAATTGCTTTCCAAAAAGAAAAACCTCTGATTGGAACTGAGTCACTTAGAAATTCCATATTTTGAAGATAATTGGTTTGATAATTTTGTTTGATGATAGTTGTCCATTCATTTTATTCACCAAAAATTAGGCACCATGCCTGCTTAGCTAGTAAATCTAAATTCATATAAACAATTCTCCTCAGACCTAAGCCCCCATTTTCCCTAGGTCTACACACTTTGGTCCATCCTACAAGGTGTATCATTTTTTCCTCCTCTGATCCAGTCCATAAAAATTATTTTTGGAGTTTCTCAATTTTTTGGAAAACCTTCACAGGGGCTTTAAAAATAGAGAGGAAATAGATTGGAATGCTCTGAAGAGAGTCCTTAGTGAAGGTCAGCTTTCCTGCTTGAGATAGAAGATGACCTTGCCATCCAGTAAGTTTTTTTTGAATTCTTTCAATAACCCTGTCCCACATTGACTCTCTCAAAGAACCAATGAAAATAGGGAGACCAATGTATGAATTGGATAGGTTTGTTATATCACACCCTAAAATTTTTGCAATCTTTCCTTAGCTCTGAATGGGGGTATTCAAGAAATATAACTTGCTTTTACTGAAATTAACTTTCTGACCAGCAGCATCCTCATAGAGTTGTAGGATGGATTTAATTCTTTTGGCCTCAACCACCGATGCCTTAGTCAATAGAAGGGTATCATAGATGAATTTTTGATGATAAATAGCCCTAGTGAGAGATGTTGCCTTAATTCCTGATATTAGCCTTGAACTACAAGCATTTTTGATGGTTTTGCCTAAAGCTTTCACTTAGTTTAATGATAGATCATTATACTAAGGATGCATTTATTTCACATGGATTAGTTTGGTCAATTAAATTGGATCTAATAAATACTTGATTGATTAAAATTATGGTCTCTTAATCAGTTAATAATAAGTGGTTTGATGAGTGGTTAATTTATTTTATGTATGGGCTCTTAGTGGATTAATTAAAATTATTCCTATGCATTATTTGGTACTAGAATATGGACACATTAGACTCATGGAATATGGATGAATTTGAAGTTCATTCAAAGATATTATGGGATACCCTTATGTACTAAAGTTGTGAAATTATGGATCAATTCATGGTATGGAGCATAGGGATTATGGGGTTCGTATCTATGTATTATTGTATCATTAAGTTTTAAAGAGGAATCAAGAGATTCTTGGAATGATTATAATAGACTCAGTTGCAAAAAATGGAATATGGATACTTAGGGTTGGGTTTTTCCCTTTAAGGATTTTCCTAGGGTACATAATGTGTCATATATGTGACATGCAAAATGGTTATTGCTATCTTGTAAAATTGTATTTTTTGTTTTCTAAATCTAGTTTATCATGGTTATGTTGTTCTTCAATAAAGATAAGTCAATGATCATAGACCATAGTTGTGGTTTTACTAAGAATTACATGTAATTAATATGTGGTGTCCTTATGGTAATTGTAGATGGTTAAAATAAAAGCACCTAGCTATGGTAAGTAGTGCACACTCTTTGTAATATTTAATAGACCTTATTACGATGAAGCATTGATGAATACTGAGTGACATCTAATTAAGTTTTATGATTATTATCTAAAAGAATATAAATATATATAGAGAGAGATAAAGAGAGAGACTAGAATAATTAAGATAGCAAGACCCACAATATGCTTAGTACACCTACATAGATGGAATTATGTAGTTTATATGGATGAGCATACCCTTTGACAATACTAAAAGGGATAGGCTAGTTCATGATGGAGATGATATAGATATCTTATTTGAGTTATGTTTTGCACACCTACATAGATGGACTTAAAAAACGTGGGGATGTGTGGACCCCTAATGAATTAAAAAAAAATCTCTCTAGAGTGGGTTGGAAATTGAGGGTTGTTACAATATACTAAATTCACTATAAACTACAAGTACTTCATATTTATCATATTGGGAAAATTTTTCTATATAGCTTATTACTTCACATACATATTTAATTCTACCAATGGACCAATAACTTGGGCTACATAATTTGCATAAGGAGAATTGATCTATTCTCCAAAATAAAGAGAGAATTACTTACTTGGATTAATCAACTTTAAATATTCTTGTTCTAATCAAAGTTGGCCAAATTATTTCCATGGTGAAGGAAGACCTTAAACCAAAAAATTCACTTTTGCCTTAATATTTTTGATGGTAACATACAATGTATAGATTTTATGGATGCACTAATTTACTTTCTATTATCTTTGAAAAAATATTATCACTCTTTGTTCCATGGCTCCCCTATATTGTATGCCTACAATCTCGATATTGGAATCAAGCATTATAGCCAATTTATTTCAATAGATTTTGGCCTCCTCCAGTTTTGTGCCAATTTTGTTGAGATATCTTTTGACTTCCTCATATCTCCAAAAAATAAAAATAATACTATTGTAACCTTTCCAATATCATTGTAGTAGGCATATTTGGTTTTCTTAGAGAGAATTTTAATCTTAAACCATCACTCTTCATCACATTTTCACTTCGTATGTTCTATTTATTTTAGTTGGATATCCTTCTCTTGATTGAAACAAGCTTATTGACTAGTGATTTGATCTAAAATATGTTTGAGTTTCTCCTCTTGCTCTTTTAGAATAGCCTTATATTTTAATTTCTTTAATTGCTTGGTCAACGTATTTATCTAATTTTAGAGTGCTTTGATCTATTTTTTAGAATATTTTAATATCTTCTTGGATTGTCCCAATTTCTTTTCTCTTCTTGATAATATTCAACTATTTAATTCATAGTGATGCTTGACTACCTTCCTAGGCTCTTTTGTGAGCTTCATTATATCTTGAGGTTGGACATCTTTTAAATACATCCCAACCGTTGACACTATAATATTGCTATGTCATATCCTTTTTTGTGATTTTATACTAATGGATCTCTTTTTGAAAAGAACAATGTCCTTTGCTAATGGAAAAATGCCAATCTATTTGAGTAGTATCCAATTATTTAGATAATTGGACATGTTTCTCATGATTTTAGTTGGCTATCTATTGCTATATTTTCTAAAAATTATACCATAGAGTCAGAGTTTCTAGTCTCCTTATGTGTCATTTTGTTTTTTTAAGGGTGATGAGAAGTTCAATAATGGCCAAAATTATGAAATCATCATAACGTAATATGTTCATGAATCCAACACCAAAGCTAATGGGGTTACCTTAGAAAAAATCAATACCTACATTGTTGGTTAAGGAAGGTCATTGATTGAGATAGAGACGATGAAATTTGGGTATCAAGGAGATATTAAGATTTTTATAATGAAACCACTTTTTTTGACTTTTTGGCCCTCCCTTTAGTCACAAAAGGGGTATTTTGGATTGGGGTTGAGACTCTACTACCACCTCACTTTGTTGAAATTGTATCTCCCTTGGTTTTATTAGAATAAATAGGGCTAACATCATGCCCTAAATTTTATATTTTCCCTCTATATATCTCATTTTTTGTTGATTCCTATTGAGATCGTTGTTTTGTTGGTGGGAAAAATGTTCCCATATCCTGAGGGATGGAAAATTTTAGGATTTTATTTGGGGGTTTAGGAACTGACCCTTTCCTTTATTCATGTCCTATCCTAGCCACTTTTTTTATGGAATATTTCTATGATAACTTTCTTCTTCCTATATTTCTTAGATCCTAATATTTATACATTCAGATACTCTTTTTTGTATATCTCATTGAAGGTTGTGTCTTCCTATAATGAGCTAGGTTCTTCCTTTTTATTTTTGGTCAGTTGTCTCATCTTTCACCATGTCTCTATCTTAGACATTTTCCAATACCTTCCCCTTAGCTCCTCCTTATAATATTGACTTACTTTATCTTTTGGATTGAGTCTATCCTTCATCTCACAAAAATATTCATATGATTTAAGGTTTGGTGGAGGTTTGGTGAGCTCATTTAGAGGTCTTACTAGTCTTCACATTCAATATTCCTAAAATTTTTAATTTCAAAACTTTTTTCATGAGTTAAATTTACTTCCTTAATGTATTTTAGATATGCAATAACTTTATTTTCAAGGTCATATTCCAATCTATATTTTATTCGCTCAAGCCCTAGTTTCTTCAACTTGCTTTCCACAATGGAAGCTCCTTTTCTCTATATAAGGTTATCATTCCTAAGTTGAGTGGTTGCATGTAATATGATGCTTTTTATTTTCCACTTCCATACTTAAATTATATTTTATCAACTTACCTAAAAATTTCTAGGGCAAATACTCAGTCAAGAACATATCTAAGTAGGAGGTGAATAGGGAAAATAAGACCATATATTTTTATAATAGTTCCTTCCTTAACAAAGTACAAATCCCCAAGAATTATACCTTTTATAAAGGACTTGTAGTATTGTGAAATACATTCAATTTGATATTATTTAAATAATGCAATGGACAAAGTATAGAAATGATCAATAAAATCATAATAAGAAGACTATTTAATTAAATACTTTGCCCAGGTATAAGACTATTTGGTCAATAGAAGAATAATAAGTAGTATGCCATTCCCTTCCTATTATTCCATTTTATTTTTAAGTTGGGAAACCTCTTTGTGTTATGGAACAAAATTAAATATACTAGGAATAATGAGTACCTAAAATTTTGAGTTGACAAAAAATGCCTCAGGACTTATATTATCTATTTAGCTACTATCTCAAAAAAATTCTTTTTTTTTTGGCTCCCACTTCATTCTATACAAATGACTAGTTGGGCCTTTCTAACATTCTTTTGATGCTTCATTCATAAGAGGAAATAAATCATACTTAGGGGATATTTTTAAATTTCTTAAAACATATCAAAGGGAAGGGGACCTTGCAAAACTGGGTAATTTTAGCATAAGCCCTTACATTCTGACCTCAAGAATGTTATCTTTTCATTGTTTTAAAATCCCTCAAATTTATCCCTTTTCTTCTTGTTCATTAATATGCACTTCACCTTCTACTAATAGAAATATTTGTGAACTAATTTCTTTGGTAGTTGGTTCATAGAACTTTGCACATGCTATCACCAACTCATAGCAAAAATGTACATCAAACATCATATATTGTACCAAAAATATGGTCTAGATTTTTATCCCAAAACTTGAGGTTTTACTAAATTTGAAATACTCCAAGGATCTTGTCCTTCGACGTTTTGTTTTTTAGAAGTATTTGGGTTTGAAAAATCCTTAGATGAATCACTCAGTATTGATAATGGAGGAATATGTGGGAACCAATACTTCTAGTATTTCTTTGGTATATTAAACCTATGGTGTTGATGTGCTATATGTAGATGTTTATAGGCAACTAGATGTTATTCTCTTCTCCATTTTGATAGTTAATATCACTTTTATATTAGCTTCTATTTCCATATTTTCATCCAAAAACTATTACTTACCAATAGTGCCTTCATAAATATCCACACTTTTCAAGGTTAATTTATTCTCATGATCTTCTTATTAGTCTTTGATCATGGTTGAAATGGTCATCAACTCTAGCATTTAATGTAAATTTCTATATGTTAATACCATCTCTTGTTCCCAAGGAATATTTTGTTAGGAATCCCTCACCACTTACCTTTTTCCTATCTAGTTGTCTATTGGACCTTCAATTTCATTTCTTTTAACTATTGGCATCATCTTAATTATGTGTTTTAATTCTAACCATTGATCCTTGGTTCATGTACATATGCCTATTACCCTTGCATTTTTCTTAGGTTAGGATCCCATAGTGTAATTTTCCATTGGTGCCTCTATATGTTTGAAGCATAGTGATTTCTAGTCACTAGAACCTTCAACTTGGTTGACTTATTTTTTCTCACAAGTGTTAGATCATGTGTTATCCTTAAAATTATGCTCTTATTTGGGTTTAAGGCATCTATCCTGAAGGATTATTCGTACCATTTATCATGTGTTCATGTATTTATTATGGTGAGGAGATAAAAACATTTGATTGGATTGGCTTTAGAATCCCCATTTTGGTTTTAGTTTTGGGGACCATTTACTTGTTTTCCTAGATTCGTTAGGATTATTCTCAAATTAAAGGGTCTTGTTTTGGTGGATTTTCTTTTGAAATTTCCTTATTAGTTTGTCTTGATGAATCCACTCTATGATGTTTAAAAATTTGCTAGCTTTCCTTAGATTGAGAAAGGACCAATTGTGTGACCAATTTTTTTTATTGTGTTTATGTGCATAAGGAACTTGATGCACTTATTTTTCCATAGTCAAATCATTACTAATTTTAACCTCTTCCTATTTTATCTTTATTTTTAAATGATCCATGAGTAAGGTAGTAAATTTATCACACTCTGTAATTAAATAAAGAGGAAGAAATTCATACTTTTTCCATGCTTCTCCTTCAACATATTTTGCTAGTACTCTCAAGGCCACATTTTATCTTGTAATGTTGCACATTTGGTAAATATATACCAGTTTACTCAAATACTCAAGAGGAGTGATCAAGCCTTTAGTGGTGTATTCTTGTAATATTGCTAGCGCTTATTTTATAAGATTTCTCTATATAGTAGGTGGCCTTGGGGGCATAATGGACTCATATTATCCAAACATGAAGAAAATATAACTAGACAAATAATCATGTTTTGATTTTCTTAGAAATAAAAGATAGCAATAAAATATTTGTTACTAATTTTTTATTACCTCTATATTTATTTCATGATGATGGATTCACGGGGTGAATACAAAATTTGATTTAAAAATATATTGAGGTCTATACCACATCCTTAATCTAATATCTTTGACAAAATCTTATTCGAATTTTCATTATGGTGCAAAGTCACAAATGAATGAGAGGTTTTTTAACAAGTAGGGGTAGGGATTCATCAAGTCACAATTGGTCTCACTCTATAATTAAATAAAGGGGAAGAAATTCATATTTTTCCATGCTTATCCTTCAACATATTTTTCTAGTACTCTCAAGGACACATTTTATTTTGTAAATTTGCACATTTGGTAAATATATACCAATTCACTCAAATGCTCAAGAGGAGTGGTCAAGCCTTTAGTGGTGCATTCTTGTAATATTACTAGCACTAATTTCAGGATATTTCCCTATATATTAGGTGGCCTTGGGGGCATAATTGACTCATATTATCCAAACATGGAGTAAATCTAACTAGAAAAATAATCATGTTTTGATTTTCTTAAAAAGCAAAGATAGCAACAAAAGCTTTGATACTAATTTTTGCTTACCTCTAGATTTATTTCATGAGGAAGGAGTCACCATGTGAATACGACATATTATTTTAAAAAATATATTGAGGTGTATACCACATACTTAATCTAATATCTTCAACAACATCTTATTAGAATGTTAATTCTAGTGCGAAGTCACAAATGAGTGAGAGGTTCTTCAAAAAGTAGGGGTAGGGATTCACCAAGTCTAAGCCTAAATTTTTGTTGCAATTATGGGACCAATGATGTGTCACTAGGGTCCCACTACATGTATTATTAAACTATTATCCTCTCTAATTATCCCAATTAGGGTAATTGTACCTCATGAGGAGTGATATAGTAGACCCTCTCCCTAGAGTATGGTTCTCAGCACAATCGAGGGCCTTCAAGATTTTTTTTACCAAGATGACTTCTTGTTAGGATGTGATGTTCAGGTACACTTTGAATTCAAAGGTAAAATATATGTGAGATATAAAATAAAAACAATGATAAAAGCTAAAAATATTTAAGCTACAAATATGGTGATACACCAAAATACCAAATAATATTTGCCTAGATAACAAGCCTAAACACTATGTGATAGTGGTGAACACCTCCTCTTATCAACATAGATATCCCAAAATAAAATTTATAAGCATATAAATGGATAAAGAGATATATTAGACTATGAGAACCATATATGGCAATTCAAAATAGATACGTAGGCCTCTCATACACACATATAGGCAAGTAAGACCCAAAAAACAATTAAATAATGTAAACACATACACACATATGAAGATGGGTTAGAGCATGAGAACCACATATGGCTACTCAAAATAGATATGTGATCCTCCAATATATCTATATATATATATATACACACAAATAACTTTTAAAAGAATGTGCCTAAAGTGAAGATTTGATTTTCCCACAAGATGCTCAAGGGTTGATTGCTATATAGAAAACAATGAAATGAAAGTTTAAAAAAACTTATAGATACAAAATTTTTGATCCTTTGCATAACCTAAACTACTTATATATATATATATATATATATATATATATATATATATATATATTAAAATAGGGAGAATTTCCCTCCAAAAATTATAGGTGGATGTGATAATTTTAACTACTTCTCTTGGGGATTCTAAAAATTAAAAGAAGTTTCCACCATAATGGTTGTTAGATGTGGCACTACAACTACCATGTCCACTTTTAATATGTTTTCGAGTTTCTAAAATAAGGTGACATTGGTATACAACCTATATTCCTCTCAATATGAGCACATTAATTCATTACAAGTATCTTTCTTGGGATCCTATACATTTAGGTTTTTCTAAAATGGCATTCAACCCTTTGGTGCATCTTCCATTTCCTTTAGCTCAAAACATTTATCCATTGGTTAGAACTTGCCACCATTTGATTTCATCAAATTTCATAAAATAATTTGATATTGGGGTCATCTAGGAGGAAGCTTCTCCATTTCCCTTATTGTATCTTGACTTTCTACTTTTGAAATATACAATGCACTTCCATGATATCCACAAAATTATGACCACCTTTGATCTAAAATATTTCCTTCCTCAAAACTTTTTCTTAAGTACAAATTGGTAGTGAGAACTTGATACAAATCCTTATATTAATATAATCATTTATGTTTAGACTTTTATAAGCTAGGCATGCCTAACCCAATTGTTACCATTTTAAATTAGAGACAATAGGATAAGGCTTCAACTGAACATTAAAAAAAAAAACTTGTATAAAAACACTCATTATCTAACCATCTAATATGTTTCTTGATAAATCATAACTTGTCTGATATAATATTTTATATTGGTGATCCTTTGGATAGGGTTATTTTCCAAAACAATTTCATTGCATCAAGAGAACCTCTATATTTTTGATGCAATATTTTAAACCAATTATTCCCTTGATATTTGAATAATATCCATCCAATTATTGAATTGAACGAATAAAATCCCAAAGAATATTTTAATTGAAAAATGAAGCAAAAAATTGCACTAATCTAGACCATTATAAAGTACCAATATTTGTTTCTAAAGGGGATAGAAATATGTTGAAGTGACCCTAAAATATCCATATATGACAATTATGAATCATTATTGTGTTTGAAAAAATATTCTAATGTCCTTCCAACATCTTTTGTGAGGAGTAACTATAGTTTGGTTATATACATTTATAACTCAAACTTTATGTTTCATCTTCTCTACAAATATTGTAGCAAACTAATCAATTTTTGCTTCTAACAATTTTTCACCTTGTTTGTGTTTTTCCTATAGTTTTATAATACCACACCAACCATAATACATCCTCACCACATAGTGATATTACAATAAATATTGGATATTATTCATGTATCGCTTGACAATATTTTAATCTTGGTCTCCTCAAATATTGAGAAATCTAACTAGTTGAACTAATGCCACTTGATGCTCATATAAAAAACTATTAATTCCTTAATAACTCTTTTTTTGGGGTCTTATTCACACCCCTAATATTCTATGATATCATTTTTTTTTTGTAAGTTAAGTTTATATACAAACTGGGTTTTTTAAGAGGATCTTAAAACCTTATAACAAAAAGAGCCATAGCGTTGAGTTCTTAGGAATTGCCTTAGTACATGGAAATAATCATAAACAAAAATGAAAAACCATAAAAAACCCTTGGACCAACAAAGAGACCAGATTCTAGTACCAACTAGTGAGACCCACTTAGCCAAAAACACCATCCTCCCATTAATGTCAATCTGGGATAGACCACATTAACATGTGAGCAAGCCTTATGAAAGGTTGAGTTCCACTCAACACACAATGAGAAAAATAAAAAAAGCATTTCCTCCCAGAACCAAGAAGGGAGACCAGGAAGTCCAAATAATAGCCTAAAACCAGAAACCAAATCCCAACTAGAAACAAAAAATAGGAAATTTTTGAAAATTTGAGAGGTATCCTACCTAGGGATGTCCTGAGATGCACCCCAGGGTGTAGCATATTATCAGGCAGCCACACAAGCAAAGTAGCAAGTAGAAATTAGATACAGACCAGGGTGCAGTAGTAGGACAACCTAGAAAATATCATCAGGAGCCTCAAAGAACCAATAGGAGGAAGCCTCCACTTGATCCTATGAATAGGATCCACACTACTGGCAATATCTATAGGCTAAGAAATACCCATGAAAACCAAGTTGAACTATGAGTAAGCTAGAAGGAGCTAGGGAAAATAGTAGCAAGTGCAAGAAAAGGATCCTCAAAGACCAGATCTAAAGAAGGAGATACAACCGGAAGCAAACCAGTATCCACCCCAAGACCAGAAGATGCATAGTATAACCCCAAGAACCCCAATAAAAAGGACCAAGAACCCACCATACTTGCTCATGAACAAACCTAGGGATCTGAACCTGGGTCTATGAATAGCTCAGGAACAGTTTGAGGCCTACTCCCAAGGCCAAGAACATGCACTGAGTGTCCACCGAGAAATAGGAACAGTAAGCAGAAGCCCTTGAATAGGAAACCAAAATGAAAACCATTAAATCCCAGGCAAAAAGCAACAACAGACACAAATATGGGATCTTTAGAAGCCTAATCTGAGGGAGCTAGGGGTGGTTACATATGCATGTAATGATCATAGGTCTCCTTACCTAGATTGAGACATGTAGAAAATTACCCTAATATCCCCATCATAAAGTACTAGAAACCTCCCATCCTTGCTCATGAATAGCTTTAGGGAACTAGTACTGGGACTGGTAATAACTCAAGCATAGGAATAGGCCCACCCCCAAGGCCAAGAAAATGCACTAAGTGTCCACCAACCAACAGATCCATCAAGAAGAAGACTCCAAATCAAGAAACCAAAAAGGGTTCCACCCAAAAGAATGATACCACCAGCAACCAAAGCCATCCCAAAGAGGAGTTACTGGAAAAGTGGAAACAGGTCCCCCAGACCAACCCTGATGAAGTGAGGACCTCACAAGATGCACGAGAAAATAGTCAAAAACCTAACATGCAACCACCAAAGATTAAAAAAACCCTAGGAACTAGATACAAGATAAAAAAACCTATAAAAAACCCCTAGGGAAGCCTGAGGAAGATCAATAAAAGGATCCTGTAAACATGTAGGAAACCCTAGAAGAACCTGGGATGCACCAGACCAAGAACACAAGTAGGGAAACCTTGAAACTAATGGGAATGGAGTAGAAATAGGGCAAGGGTCTCCCCCCAAGGATATCATCTACTACAAAAGCATTCTCAATGTGGGATGGCATGGGATGAGTCTAGAACTAGGCAAAAACTAGGGGAGGAGGAGCCGGGAGAGGGAGCAGGGCCCTCCCCTCTACCCCCATTTTCTACATATTTTGATGCTAACATCTGTGATATAATTTTGATCATTACATTTTATTTTTATTAGTTGGTTTAGCCCCACTTCTTGCTATCAATTTTCATATTTTTAAAGAAAAAAATAATTTATTAGATTTTATCAAGGGAAATTTATTGAGAAAAGGATTTGCTTAGTTTATGAAAAATCCTTTTCTTGTGTAGCAATCAATTTTAATTATTTAAAGGATGTAATTCTATTTTTTTTTAGCAGATGTGAATTAGCATGTCATGAAATTAGATATCTTCCAAAGTGAAGTACTATAATTATATGAAAGGTTATATATTTGGTAAGTTTATGGATTAGAGATTGTTGTTGAAATTTATAATTATTTTAAACCAAAAGATATTGATTATTTAATTTATAATATGATTGATGCATGGTTTATTTGTATGTTTATTGTATATTCTTTTTTAGCAAATTGTTGTAATTGTGTATTGTAAAACTTCATTAGACAAATAAGTAATTTTTAAAATATTTGTAAGGAAAATAATAAGAATAATTGATTTAATGGATTGTCAGGTTTGATTAATAAGTGTTCTAGTGTTATATTGTTTAAGAAACAAAAACTCGTAAGTTTTTATAATAAAATTTAAGAAAGAGAAGATTAATATTGGAGTAATTTTTTAATCTTTTAATTATTTGAATTTGATTATAGTATTTGGAATATTTTACTATTTGATCAACATTTTGTTGTTTTTGAATTGCTGATAAAATAAAATATCTAAAAATGATTAAAAAAATAAAGCTACAAAGGTGGAAACGTGCCAAAAGATCAAATAAGATCTGTCTACATAATATAAATTAATGTTATGTGCCAGTGGTGAACACTTCATATCCTCAATATATATAAGCCCAAATAATATTTATAGGTATATGCACACATAAAAAGATGGATTAGATCATGAGCACCAGAGTTGGCTACTCAAAATAGATGCATAGACCTCCCATATGCATATATGCAAGTAAAACCCAAAAATAGATATAAACTACAAACACACATATAGAGACAAGTCGGAGCATGAGAACCATAAATGGTTACTCAAAATAAATACATAGACATCCAATATATATATACAAACAACTTTATAAATATTGTGCCAAAAGTGGGGGTTCGATTTACGTATAAGCTACTCAAGAGCTGATTAATATATAGAAATAAATGAAATGAAATCTTAGTGAGTAATCTATTTTTCTTTTCAATAGTAATATTTAATTCACTAACAAAATCTAATATTTAGGCTATGCTCAATTAATGTTACAACCTTCAAAGAGAAGCAAATTCATTTATAAATCTAGCAATATATGTCTTTTCATTCTATCATTAAGTAGTCCACTGGTTCCAAATTAAAAAGAATATTCTTCCATTTGTTGCATCATTCTTGATCAAAGAAAAAGTGTTTAAAGATAGAATGGTAGTTTTCTACATTTTTAAAGATTCTTATACATTCAAGGTGGATGACTGAGTTAGAAAAAAAAACCTTGCTTATTGAAACACATTGAAAGCCCTTTTGATTTATAAGATAAATTTAAAATCTAAGCAATTCTCAAGAGAAATTACAACAAGCATACACAATTTATTTATATGTTTTCCAAATTCATATAACTAGAAAAAGTGGCATACCCTCTAAATAGTAGATCCCACATACATTAATCCAAACCAGGTAATAAAAATATAAATAAAAAAAACTTCTAATAACCTAGTTTCTTAGTGATAGTCCTTTTTAACTTGAGACCCACAAGGATTGACCATTATTTTTATACTTTGGAGGTGAAAATTTTTGGATTCAGGTTCTCAATCTTAGAACTCTATACAAACCCTATATTACCTAGTTTTACACCCATTGGTTTTACCATAAATTACATCAACTATTAGTGAAAATATTACAACACGTTAGTGGTAGAAATATAACAACAACCATTTTGAGCATATGGAACATGGAGTAATTATTCCTAGTTGACATACACTTCAAACTAAAATCCTTGCTTGAAGTGTAAAGGATAACCATAGACACAAATAGTAGATAATATTTCTATTGTTTTTCTATAAATAGTTTCAAGTTTTTACAATGTATTTTCCTTTAATTTATTAGAAGACTTGGTCTTAAGAAAAATACCTCTTAACTGGTGTTACATGAATTTATCAATACTTTCAAATATGTTCTTGTTCCATTCAAGGTTTCTCTTCTTATGCCTAATTCATCCGCATTTATCTTTCCATATTGGAGTGAGGCTTGGACTATAGTTACTACCATGAAGGCTAGGAATCCTATCATAAAGTAATATAAGTGATGGAACCTTGAATGGAAAGTATTGGTGACCATAAAAATTATCATGTAAAGTGATAGTATCTTTAATTAGCCTATCACGAAGGTGTGGTAATTAAGCACTAAAGCACTAGTTAACTCATTACACCAAAAAATCCTACATAGATATACTTATGTAGCATAGGTAAATGGAATCCCCTTTTTTTATGGATTAAAAAGGAATAATTCCTACATTGTGGTTAAATCATCTTATACTTAGGGAGAGTGTAAGAAATGTGGGGGTTCCACTAAAGGCATTTATTCTAATCATGGATGTTTAGAAAAGTAAACTCTAAAATTATGGGATGTTAGCATATCTTTCCCACTTGAGAGTAATTTACAATGATGATCTCAAATGTATTTGTGCCTTATTAATAATGAAAAAAGTATGGGAACATCTTTGTGGACATTACCTATGATAAAATAATACACTCTCTAGGATTGGTTGAATTGGGTTGTTACACTTGGTATCAAAGCTCTAGGTCATAGAACTAGAAGCTTCCATGGAGTGTGTAGTGACCCCGGGATGCACGCACCACCCTTTTACTCTACTTGCAATGTTATTAAAAACCCAAGATGAAATGGAATACAATGGAAAAGCATATAACATGAAAATAACAAATATGGATCTCTTTATTTGTATTAAAACTCGGTTACATGTCGGTCCCTCTTAGGGATACCCATTTCGATACAATAAAGTTACAAATAGGCAAAGAGTGCCCCTTTCACAAAGAGGTGGTGCACTTATAAAGGCTTCCCAATTCTGCACATGGAAATGTATGAGGGCTTACAAATGCCTCCTTCTCCAGGTCTATTTCCTAGAGGGATCTCTTTTGCTCTTGTATGTTGCAGATTTCGTTCAATGAACCTGTGGCCCTCTAAGAAACGAAACAAAAACACACACTTAGATGTCTGATATTTCCTCCCCGGATGAGGTTGTTAGTAATAAAATAATTTAACAAAAATATGATGAAACTATGCCATGAAATCATGTAAATCTATGCTAATGATATGAAAACATGAAGAAACATAATAAAAGAAGCTATGTCTAAAACCTAAGCTAAGCCTGCAGGCCACTATCCAAGACAATGGCTGCTAAGGTAAACCTTGTTGTCTTTGCCCCAAAGCTATGGATCAAAGCTTGTATTTGATGTTGAAATAATAGGTGTTATGCTCTTTAATCTATCAGGGCTTCACCATACACATGATCTCCAAGGGAACTCTCCAAGTCTCAAAAACTCTCAATAAAATATGTCTTGATGATAGATGTATCTTAGGCTTGCACATTTTATAGTGTGAAACCCTAGGTCTATGTCCAAGCCCTAGGAATGAATTTATCATGCGTAGTGCAAGTTAGCATAAAAAGGTTTTGTTCTTTGTCTATGTTTGAAGGCTATTTAGCTAAAATCTAATTGCACACTTGAGTCTCCTATGCGAAGTGGTAATTAGCATGATAAGCTTTTGTCCTTTTTTTATGCTTGGAGGTCAGTTAACTAAATTTTAAATACAAACACAAGCCTTCTATGTGAACTGGTCATGAAAAGGAATGCAAAGTTACTCCCGCTCACCTTTATTACATGCAGACTGCCACTTCCACCTGTGATTAGGCCTGTTTGTTAGCAAAATCGCTTCTTATGGCTTAGTCGTTATCATCTATAGTGGCTAAGATATGGCCATTGTTGTCTATAGTGGCTAAGGTCTGGCCGCTCTAGGATTGAGTGGCTAGGATCTAGCCACTCTTGGCTTGAGCGGCTAGGCTTGGATGGCTTGAAAAGGCCCCAAATGAGTGGTGATAACCATTGTTGATGCTTGGAAATTCCAATATTATGTCTTATGATACTATGAGTGTGCCTATGTGAGTAGATCCCCTAAGCATGACACAATTTACATGTCTACAGATTCCTATTTTTGTAATGCATTGTGTGAAAAACACAACGCTGAGCAAAAATGTAGACTAATCTATTTATAGGGTGTATGATGATCAATGGTCTGATCAACGTCGGATGGCCCAATCATGCAAATATGGAACGCATCCCTTGAATCATTGCCTCAACATTCAAAGGACTTAGATCAGTGGCTTGGTCATGTTAAATTGCACTCAGTCCTCAAACTCAATCAGGTAGCTTCAACTGCTATAATAGTTTCAACTGGTAGGAGAGCTACAATTGAAGATGTCATGTTTGCTTACATTCCCAACAAACAAGGGAAATTTGTGATTGTTGTATGCAATGATTCGTATGACGAACACGATTTTGCTATGATAGAGTGATCTTTTGTTGATTTTGATTATGATTATGTTGAAGTTTTAAACTACTTCACACAATTAATTGGTGAAGAAATGACAATGAATGAAGCGACAAGTAGCTTTTACCAATATGACTAATCTGGTTCCTTTCTAGCATTTGTTGCTTTTAATGGGCAATCCCACATCCAAGTGTGATTTTAATTTTTTATGATGCTCATATATACTTATCCTGAGGAGTGGTTTGAATATCAATAACCTTCTTAGGGAGTTAGGATGAGTGATTCTATTTATTTTTAGATTGTATCACTTTGACTTAATGTTTTTGGTATCATAGGGGAATTAGGATGATCCTTTCGCACCCATGGAGCAGTCCGACCATATTGGTCTTCTTTGATATTGAAGGGTGGCACATCGTAATTCCAAAATGAGTGGTTTTTTCCCCAAGTGGCCCTATGGTTATCTACTCATCTCACCAAAATACATGGAGTGTGAATCGTTGCAATCACCGAGTTGATAGAGTAAATAACTGGGTACGAGGCCTACCTGAGATTGTGCTCTTATGTGATTTTTTTGTTATTTTGAATATTTTGATGATCTCAATTCATAAAAATGTGTTTATTTGTTGTTTTTGTGGGATCCTTCAAGGAGGAAGTCCCCTTTTTTTATCTTTGTATCTAGCCACTATCAGGTCTAACGGCCTTTGAGTTCCTGCTTGTGGCCACTGTCACCTTGAGCAGCCAAGAATTTTGGGCCACTGACATCAACAATGACCAAGGTGTAATTAAAGAAACATAAAATTTGCATTTTCTAGGGTTTGACCTTTCACTTTCACTGTTGAATATTCGCTTTGGGAGCTCTGGTGTGATAGTGACGGTTGCAACTTTTGAGTTTACTAGCATTGAGTACATGGTTGCGCAGGGTGAGACATTAGTTGTTGAAGGAGCCAGAGCTTCTTAGGTATTTCCCATTTTCAAAACCCTAGCTCTCTTTTCTCTTGTCTGAGTAAAACTAAACCTCACTAAGTAATGGGTAGAATGAACCTCACTAAACCTACTGGTAATGAATAAACTTCGTAGTTAGTCTTAGCTTACCTTTTTCTATGGTGGGTTAGTCCCCCTTTTTGTTCTCATTACTTTTCCTTGGTAGTTTCTAGCCTAGGGTTCCCAAGTTTTCTATTGTTCACCTGTTGTTGCCATGTTAACCATTTTTGAACTTAGCTTAGTTTTTGATGCCTAAGTGGGATTTGCTTTCTATTTTTTTTTATTTTTCCCTCCCTTTTGTGTATTTTATGTCATTTTGCAATTTCTTGAATTTTTTTGTATTTTTCTAGGTAAGGGTTCACAGGTTTGTCATGTCGTCCCTTGGCCGCTGTCGCTCAAAGCAGTCGGTTATGAGCCGTTGTCACTTAGAGCGGTCAAGTTTGAATCCCAATGGTCAAAAATTTAGCCATTGGTTCTTGGCCACTATTGTCTCCAGCAGCCATGTTTTGGTCATTGTAGGTGACAACGGCTAAACCCTTAGCCATATTTTTGGTATTTTTTTGCTAGTTGTTGGATTTTTATGACATATTTGATTTTTTTGAAATTTTTATTTGTTTGATTAGGTGCAATATTGTCCTTTTGCTTAGACTTAGAATAGCCCATACTATTTTGCACTATTTTTGTGTCATTGTAGTTATGTTTTATTTTTCTTTTGCTTTGCTTAGATCCTTACTGCTCGAGCTTGATACCCGAATCTCTTGCTTGACCTACTCCCTAGCTTTGATAACATGGAACGGGCATGGTTCAAAGCCCAAAGGTTACAGTATATCATTAGGCTACCTTACATCATGGCATGTCAGGCTTACCTTATGGCTTTGGTCCATCACTAGGACCCGTGGACTAATACCTTCCACCTCTTGATCGATGAGATGACCATTACACCATAGGATGTATATAGAGTCTTTAGGATTCCATTTTATGGGGTGGTTATTGTCTCTTCATCCACTACTGATCAAGTGGATGTCTTTACTTGGGTCTTTAGAGGATACTTTGCAGATGCTCTCAAGGATACCAAGTTTGGAGGAGTGTCCATCAGCCACTAGCATGGGAGGGTGTCTTTACAGTGAGGCATGTTGTATTTCTTATGGTTATCAGCAATGTTCTTATCTTGGACTGCTTGAGTTTGAGGTTCCTATGGAACCTTTTGGTGATGGTGCAGGATCTATTGGGTAGCAAGGATCCTATCATATATGCATGGGGTAGATCTCTATTGGCTCAATGCTATGATGAGTTTTACCACATCTACCGATGAGGATGTGTTAGCATTACCTGTAGCTTACTCCTACAGGTTTGGGTATAAGAGCATATTAGGGTAGATCATCCTAAGGGACTCTCGATTGATATTACAATGATCGACTCTTAGACATAATGTTATGCTGCTAGATGGTCTTGAGAGCATGAGGAGCGCAAGAGCTACACTTTCATAGGGGATTTATCCCATTACATCGATACTTTTACTAGACTTTTGATCAAAGATGTCATATGGTGCCCTTACCATGAGTGTCCTGTTTGGGATGATCTAGCTAGCTTTACTGCAAGGACATGACATGAGTAATGGCTTGTTGACCGTAAGGTTACCATTTAGGAGTATGTCTTCTACTCTCAAGCTCTTTGTCAATACGGGTTGTAGTAGGATGTGCACTTGGAACCGTTCTTGTATAGATGCCTCATAGTAGAGAAGGACCTACCTCCATGGTAGATTATAGAGCTTTCAGATGAGGAGGATGACCCAGTTATTGATCCTAGAGTGGTTGGGGGAGTTACAAATGTATACACTTAGTGGTGGGATGATCATATTTGGCATGGTGTCCACAGCCTAGGGCATGAGGATGATGGTGGGGATGATGGTGCAAATCTGATAGGACATAGAGTTCGAGCTAGGACTGAGGTATGGGGCCAGAAAATAGAGCAGGTGGTAGTGGAGGATATTTATGTTCCTAAGGAGGAGGAGTTAGAGCTCTAGGAGAGAGACTCTCCTCTGAGAGCATAGCTACATGAGGTTGAGGCTGAGCTTCAGGCAACTAATATCCAGGTACAACGACGAGATGCTACCATTGAGCAACTCACAACACAGATACAGGCTCTATAGGCTACTATTAGGGGTGGCAATGCTAGGATGTAGTTTTTTGTTCCTCCTACACCATAGGAGGTTCCAGTGGCAGGTTCAGGAGCATATATGGGAAAACTTCAATATTTGTTGGATGAGAATGAGGAGCAAATCCGAGGACTTGTGGATCACATCACCTTTCTTCAGATGCAGCTTAGGAGGCATGGGATTGTCCTTAAGTATCCACCTGGTGCAAGTGGTTCATAGGTCAATGGGCACTCTACCTCGGGGTAATCTTCCACCCATCCTAGCCAGAGGATCCAAAATCAGATAGAGAGACCGACAGGCTCACATCATTTGACTCGTGACACCACCATAGGAGGAGGTGGCACTATAGGAGGTGATGTAGGGGGCTCAGGCCCAGTATTTTATTGATGCTTTATTCGGTCCTTGATTTATTTTTAAGGTTGACTGGCCTATATGATTGTAGCCCATGGGCATTTTGTACATCCATGGACTTGACACACATACTTTTATGATATATTTGCATTATGACTTATTATGTGTATCATTTATTGCTCATGTTTTTATTGTTATCTTTTTTAGGATATGATGCGATGATGGTATTATTATGATTTGATCAATATGTTAGATGATAGATGATATTGAAGATGCTTAGATGGATGTGTAGATGCTTATATTATTTGATGATATGATGCAATGTATTTTGATGATGAATGATTAATTCATGATTGTATGCAAATGGATGTTGCCTACATGTTTTATGATGTGGTTTATGGATGATTAATGACTTATTTTTGTGGATATGATATTATTGCTAGATGCATGTTTTAATTTTGCTTTAATTGTATGCATCTAACTTATGTGATGGAATGGTATAACTGAACCTGCATGCTCTAATTGCTAAAAATATACAAACAACATATGACATTGACAATCTTAATGGGTGATACCACAAAAAATAAAAAAATAATCATGAATATAAATAATCCCTTTTATCATAAGAATTGATTAAGTATTCATATATGAGATGTAATGGTGTGTAATGTATTTTCTTGATGATTTTCTATAAATTAAAAGATATAAAGTAGTCAGTGGTCATCTATATACTATTTCTAATATATATGTGGTATTTGTCCTACTATGTTGATACCCCCTAATTTATAGAATATTATAAAGAAAGTGATGGTGTGAATTGTTATGATTTGTTGCTATGTAAGAATTTTTGGGGCTTTTCGAAGGTTCAAACACTCTAATTACCCTATAAAAATCTATCTACTTACCACTTAGACTTTTGATAAGTAAGGCTTTTACCATGGACCTAGTTTTTCATGGTCTCTATGTGTGCAAGTGATTGTATGTTTTGAGGTAGAACAAAAGCATTTCCTTTGATGTCAGGTGGGATTATTTTAGCCCATTGCTAAGATCAGGGATCCTCAAGTGTTCATCTCATCCTTATGTTGGACTTAGTTGGACTATACCACTAGGCAATATTGGGTTATCTAAGTTAGCTCATACAAATTCAAACATTGGTCTACACAAATGCATGAAGCAATTGTGGTAGACATATCATCATGCATAAGGATTTCTCCTTGTAGTTTTGTACAATGCTGAGAATTCCAGGGATTCAAGCTTTATTCCATTTTGGCTTCTTTTTGGATTTTGGATATTTGCTCATATGTAGTGATGAAAATCATTGTTTATTTTTTATTGATTTTTTTTTTGGAGCTAGGACTTTTGTAGTGATGATAATCACTGTTTATTTTGCTCATATGTAGTGATGAAAATCATTGTTTATTTTTTATTGATTTTTCTTTGAGCTAGGATTTTTTTTTGAATTTATGATTTGTGTATCGGATTATTGCTTTGAAATGTGGATTGTATGCTTGGCCTTTTGAATATGTACTTTGCTTTGATATTTTTCTTATTTTTATTTAAGCAAGGGATTTGGATAGGGTAAAACTTGTCCTTTTGCCAATTCTCAACACCTTTAAACCGGTTGCATAGGGGGATAAGCAAGGAAAATCCTTTTCGCTTAAGGTAACCTAGATCGCTTTTGTAGCTTTCATCTTTTCCTTATACCAGATAGGATTTTAGCATTTCAATTAGTGACAGTATCTTGAATATCCAAGGCATTATCATAGCTAGACCTTACTTTCTACTAATCAAAGTTATTTTCATCAAAAGTTGATAAGATAACTAGGTGTGGTTGATTAACCAAAAAATCTTAGTATATTATGTATAGCAACAAATGATGGTTTTGTTGAAAAACACAATTACACACATGTATTAATGGAGGTATGGATTTGAATGATTTTTACGACAAATTGTGGTATCACTTTTAAATTTCTCATGACATATGCAATTGTAGTGGATATGAAAATGTAATACAGTTATGTGGATGCAAAATGTGAAATGCAGTTGTTTTTGTATTTTTTTATTTTTATGTTGTTTTTGTACTTTTGTTTGATTTGACAAAAGGGCTTATTATGCCTTTGGGGCTTTTTATTTTTTGACCAAGTAGCATGAAGTACCCTTGGAGCACTTTTAATTGATTTTTTACCAAGTGGTTTGAATTACCCTTGGAGCTTTTTGAATTGATTCTTGAAATTTTATGTTTTTATGATTTTTTGTTTTTGACATATTTGAATGTTTTTGAATTTTTGACATATTTGAATGTTTTTGAAGTTTATGTGTAGAATACCTTTAAGTGAATGATTTTGAGAGGATCAGGCTTCTCAAAACCATCTAATGATATAAGGCGATATGCTCCCAACACAACTCTCTATGAAATCATGTATGGGCCTATCCAATTTATCGTAAACATATCTCGTAGATGCGATAGCAGATTTGAATTCTATTGGTTTTCTTTGAGCACTAGATCTCCAACCTTGAATTCCATTATGTGGAATTTACTATTGTAAACTTGTGTAAGGTGATTTTGGTAAACATGAAGATGCTCTAAAGCATTGACTTGACATCCATCAAGAAGCATCGACTGATCAAGGTGGCCTTGCCATGCAACATCATCATCTATGAAGTCCTTTAATGTTATACGTAGATTTAGAATGTTCAACTCTAGTGGCATGATGGCCTCAGTGCCATATACTAGTGAAAATGATGTTGCCCCAGTGGGCATCCATATACTATTCATGTATTCGCATAGTGCAAGATGCAACTGCATGTGCCAATCCTTGTGATTGTATTGCATCGTCTTCATCAAGATGGAGACTATTGTTATGTTTGAAGCTTTTGCTTGGCCGTTTTCTTGTGGATAATAAGGCATTGAAAAACTATGTTGAATATGGTATTTTTTCATTAAAGCAGACACATTTTTGTTTCTGAAATATGTCCCATTATCCGATATTATCTTAGAAGGGATCCCAAAATGACTTATGATATTGTGGAGTATAAAATCCATGATCCTTGGTCCAGTTGTTGATGTTAAGGGGATCGCTTCCACCCATTTAGTGAAGTATTCTATGGTTGTTATGATGAATGTGTGTTGGCTTGAGGACGAGGGTGAGATCTTCCCAATAAATTCTAGTCCCTACTACAAAAATGGTCATGCTACCTGGATGAGCTACAAGGCTTGTGATGGCAAGTGTGTTAGATTTGCATGATGTTGGCACTTACTGCATTTCTTGACATACTCACAACAGTACCTTTCCATGGTGGGCCAATAGTAACCCATTATCAATATGTGCTTAACAATGTCCATGCCACTAAAATGGCCTCCACATGTGTCGTCGTGAGCTTGCAAAATTTTCCAGGATACTTCTTGGGGCTCAAGACAACGGAGTAATACTCCATCATATCCTCGTTTGTAGATAATTTCTCCTAGCAAGATGTATCTTGTTTCTCTCTATTTAAATGTTCACCTTTAAGTATGTGATAAACCTTGAGGTACTATTCCAAGCTTTAGGAAGTCCCACAGTTAGGAAAGCCAATCCTGATAAGCCATGACTTCTATAGAAAATGTGGCTTGATTTTTTCGTATTTTCAAGTTAGTGAACTTGGATTGAGGAACAACTCTATGGTGTATCATTGCACCATAATCCATAGGTCCTTGGGAGATTAAAGACCCCCAAGGTGCCATTTGCAAGAAATATTTGGCTACGAAGGACCAATCTTCATTTAGCTTGATGTTTATCATGTTGACTTATTATTGATTGTCAAAAGCTTCATGACGTATTACTGAGTGTGAAAGAACTTTCACATGAATGGTTATAAAGTAAATAGACATATTTTGAGGGATTAAGGATCCCAAATAGGCCATGGTGTCTACAAATCTATTCAATGTACGAGGGATTGCTTCTATGTTATACCATTCTAGCCGAGCTAAGTAGGTGTCAACAAGTTCCTTGTAAGTTTTTAGGAGTGGGCACCTACATTGGAATAGTCCTTTGACCTAGTTTACTATGAGCAAGGAGTAACCAAAGATATTCAATCTTTTAATGCCCATTGCTATGGCTGTTTGGAGTTCTATGATCAATTATTCATATTCTATACTATTGTTTGTGCATGAGAGGTCTATTTTAAATGATAAGGGTAATGGAGCACTCTGTGGTGTGATAAAGATAATCTTTGCTCTGCCCCCTTGTTCACACTTCAAATCATCAAAGAACAATGACATGCCTCTTTCTTTCTTATGTTCTTAGATCTCTGGAAAATTTGATAATGCAAAGACCACATCATTAGGAAATTCTATAGTGAGATGTGTGTTATCCTTAAGAGGAGCCTCTGCTAATTGATCTGTTATAACTTGTCCCTTTATGTACTTTTGTCTTATGAAATCTATATCAAATTCTATCAATAGCATGATCCACTTTGCAATACATATATTGTGGTATGTCTTACTCATCATGTATTGCAAAGGATTTTGTTTTGATATGACGTAGGTCATATTTCTCAACATGTAGTGTCACAAATTTCGAGTTGCAAAGACCACTGCTAAATGCAACTTTTCGACATATGCATATCCTAGGTCATAACTCACCAAGGTATGACTAATGTAATATATGGCTTACTCTTTGTAATGTGCATTCTTTTGGGCTAACATGGTGCCCAATGCGAAATTAGTAGCTAATATATAGTAAAAATGGTATGTTTGGCCTTGGTAGAGCCAATATTGGTGGTGTTTCTAGATAATTTTTGATCTCTGCAAAGGCTTGATGGTATTCTTTGTCCCAATGAAAGGGGACTTCCTTGCATAGCAACTGATTCATGGGTTGGAATTTATCTGATAATTATGTGATGAGTCTTTTTATGGATGCTATCTTGTCTTGTAGGCTCTACAATTCCCTAATGTTGATAGGGGCAGCCATTTCTAGTATAGCCTTTACCTTTGTAGGATCAACTTCTATGCCTCTCTTGGATACGATGAATCCCAAAATCTTGTCGTAAGTTACGCCAAATATGCACTTCTTAGGATTAAATCAAACATTGTGTTCTATGAGGTGATCAAAGACTTGTCTAAGGACTTCGACATGCTCTTGCCTCAACAAGGACTTGGACAGTAAGTCATCCATGTAATCTTCTAAGATCTTATGCATATAGTCATGGAATATGTATATCATGGCCCGTTGATATGTGGTACTAGATTTTTTGAGACCAAATGACATCAATTTGTAATAGAATGTTCCCCATGGAGTAATGAAGGCAGTTTTATGTTGATATCCAAGCTTAATATGGATTTGTTTATATCTAGAAAAACCATCCATTAGGGAAAACATTTCATGACCTATGGTTGCATCTACAAGAGCATCTATGCTTGGCAATGAGAATGAATCCTTTGGTGTTGCCCTATTTAAATCTCTAAAATATGTGCAGATACAAACACTTCCATTAGGTTTCCCCATGGGTACCATGTTTGACACCCACTCAGGTTAGTCAATAGGAACTATAAATACTACATCTAGTAGTTTTTGCAATTCATTCTTCACCATCAAAGCGATGGTTGGATGCATTTTCCTTAGCTTTTGCTTGATTGGATTCTTCATGGGATACAATGAAAGGTTGTGAACGAATAAATTTGGATCTATTCTTGGAATGTCTTTGTAAGTCTAAGCAAAAATATTTGGCCTCTCTTTGAGGAGAGGAGTAAGGATGGCTTGTTCCTCTGGAGATAGAATTTCTCTGAAATTGACTTTCCTTGGTTGGGTAGGATAATTTTTGATGTCCACCTCAAAAGTTGCTTCTATAGCCATATGTGATTCATCCTCTAGTTGATGAGGAGTGGGTATCAAATGAATGTCATTGGTGAGATTTATAGGACCTACTAACTCAGGTTCAAAACCAACATGGAAGATGTCATATGCACAACCTGATGCAAAATGGAATGACTATAACATCTCTTCATTGGGGAAGAGGTCTTCAGGCTCTATAGGTGAATTAGCATGATCCCAATCAATAGCCTCTATATCAAGATGCAATTATTTTGTAGGATCTACTAGATTATGAAGTGGAGTGGTCAAATCAATGGAGATCATGTTTATGGATGGAATGAAGTCTCCAGGACCACATGGGTGCAATATTGTCTCAGGGGTTTCCCTTCCATACTTGCGATGAGGTTTTGGAGGAATGGAAATTTTTGGATATAGCCCATGAGTAGTGTGGACAATAGGATCATTGGGATCTAATCGCTCTCTAAATGTAAGTGGAGGGGGATTTACCATTTGATAAATGAAAGCTAGGTCAATAGGTCTCCCCAAAAATCATAGATGAGGGTCTATGGCATGGAGTGCCACCTCTCTCTCTACTAGCTCGTTCACTTGTCACAAATGGTGAGGTCCAAGATAAGCCATATTGGTCTCATCCTCAAAGTCATCATCACTTATCCAGAAACCGTTAGCATTGGTATGTGGCCCTAATACAAGGGTCTCATGTCTTGGCCTTAAGTAGGCCATCTCTATTTCATATTCATATTCTTCATCACTTATGAAGAATCCATTTTCATTTGTCTCTTTCTCCAAAGTTAGGGGTTGATGGTTTAGGCCTAAGTAAGCTCTTTCTATTGAGTCTTTTGATTCATAGTCACTTTCCTCTGATGTATATCCACTCTCATCGAGGGTGGACCACCTGAATATTTATAAATAGTAAGGCCCATGATAAGCTAAGCCAAGTTGTTCCTCATCATCACTTGCTTCATATCCATTCTCCTCATCCCACGAGTTGTACCCTATTGGTATGGAATCAATTGAGATGTTTGGATGATAAATTTTTGGTGGCGGTATGTATACCATGGCCACTTGTTTGTTGCTCAAATTTCCTATTCGTAGGGGATGATAAGGAATGAAATCAATGTATTATCCTAACCCTAAGCTTAATCTATCCATTGATTCTACAAGAGAGTCATCTCGACATCCTATATAATAGCCTAAGCCAAATATATCGAAGGGAAGCTGATATTGTGGCTCGTATGGCCACCTGCATCCCTAATAATATATGCCAAGGCCATAGCCATACCAGTGCAAAACTCAAAGTAGCTTAGATCAAACTTGGGGTTAGATATGTAACAAAAATTGACCATAAATAATTCATCACTATCATCTTCTAAATCTGAAGACTTATGAGTGTAGTCCATGATAGCATAGACAAAATTGTTTTGGTTGGGAGGGATTCCAAGTGGAACCATTATTCCTACTTGCGGACTCAAGTCCTTAGGCCTTCCCATTTCTTGTGCATAATCAATGATAGACATAAAGGTAATGTTCTACACAAGGTACTCCCCTATGCCTATTCTTGCCATGCGTATTGATGCATGCGACATGGATGACCCTACGGATGACACTGATGAAGTAGGGTTATAATCACTATATTCATATTGATATTGAAGATATTATTCCATAAGACTTGGCATTTCAGCAATGGCTACTGTTGGCACTTCCTTGGGCCTTTCCTCCTTGACTAGGGGTGCCTTTATCTTCTGATTATCTTTTGGTTTTGATGTTGATAGTACTTTAGAAGCATTGACTACTTTGAGTGCACCAGGAGGTGTTGAAGTGCATGGGTCTTTTATTACCCCTTTGTGTTTGTTATCCACTTGTGTGGTTGGGGATTAAGGTGCTACGTACAGGTGGGTAGAAGGGATTACAAATTATCTCAGAATGTCCATATGATTGACGTATTTAAAAGGCTCTTCATCGGCCAGAACCACATAGACTTTGTTCTCGTGCACATACTTGACACACTGGTGCAAGATCAAAGGCACACACTTCATGGCCCTTATCCAAGGGCACCCTAAGAGGATGTTGTACTACATAGCTCCTTCCAAGACATGACACATCACGGGGATGGTCTTGTGCCCCACCTTGATGGGTAGGACTATCGTTCCCATAGTATTACATAAAGAATCATTGAAAGCTCTTAATGTGTAAGCTCCTGGAACAATATTAGACTTGGGGATCTTGAGGTGCTCTATTTTAGTTGTTGTAACGATGTTTATCAATGAACCTATATCAACCAAGACCATCTTAAAAGGTAAGATATTTATTGCCGCTACAATTTTTAGCAGAGGGTCTAGTAAGGTAGTAGAACTATCTTAATCTCATGTTCATAGAATCTAATTATAGATTCCTAGTATTCTTGTACTTGTACTACAAAATGAGTGAATGCATTTGCATCTTGCAGTTGGAGCTCAATTGTCTTTAAAATATCCATTAGAGTCTCCCTATGCTTTTGGGACTATTGTATGAGCTCATAAATGGATAACTTAGCTGGATTTGTCTATAGGTTTTGCTCAAATCTACTCTTAATAGTAACCATAGGTCACATTGGTGGACCTAGAAGGTTGTATTGTCTTTGCCTAGGAATGGTTGGGATGTTCATGGGAGCTATAGGTAGTTGTAGTTGACCATACTATCTAGTCTTTGTTGCTATGTTAACAATATCAACCATCCCAATGCATCCATGGGTAGGTATGTCAACTCAAACCTGATTTACTTGGACCCCTTGCTCACGAGGAACCTCATGATTGGGAAATGGGTTTCTATATATGCCCATGTATCTGTTATTGGGAGCCAATGGGTTTTCAACTTTGAGTTCTCCCACCTCAATCATGTTTTGTACTTGATGTTTAAAACCAATGCAAGCCTCAATGTCATGCCTCGGTATCCTGTGATAAGGTCAAAATTTATCTTCCCTATATCATTTTGGATTAGGATGGTTGGGATCTATAAGTGATATATTAGGAAATCTAATCCTCTTGGCCTCGCTCAACTGATTAAATATTGATTGCATTGATTCTATCATAGGCATTAAATAACGAGGTGGCTTGCATTCTCGGTTCTTCCTTGATTGTTCTTTTGGTTGTAATTAACTGGTGAGGGATGTGCTTGATATTTATGGGGTTTTTGTGCACCCCCATCCTTGGGAGTAGCCAATATGACTTGATTGACTGGAGCAGGGTTGTCCTGCTTTTGTTTATACTTGTCATTTTTACCATTCTTGTTCCACTCCTTTTTTTTGGAGTTTAATGGTTCCCTCATCTAATTTTATTTCTTCGATGAGCTTGGCCTGTGCCAAAGCTTCCTCAAATGAAGGATACTACTGAAGTTGTAGCAATAGGGATATGTGTTTAGAGTAAATTTTGGTGAACATGCAAATGATCTCTTTTATGGGAATGGAGAATGATAATTTTGCCATGACTTTTCTCCATCTATTCCAATAATCCATTACTAGCTCATCATCATACTGTTTCAAGTTGGCTAGGTCCAAAAGGTTCACCTTCTTCTTAGAACCAAAGGAGAAATGCTTTAAGAATGCATTTACTAGTTTTTCAAAATTGGTTATGCTATGCTTAGGTAGTTGGTTGAACCATTGAGTGGCAACACCTAAAAATGTCATTATGAATGTTCTTAGTATGAGAGCGTCATTGTCTTCAATATGAAAATAAGTGTTGACAAAATTAGTGACATGCTCTTTAGCATCCTCTTCACCCTTAAATTTTTCTAACCTAGGCATATCAAAGTGCTTAGGATATGGAGGGCTAGGGATTGATGGGCACAATGGTTGGTTGTGTATCTTTCTTAATGTTGGTGAGTTCCCAACTGCCTATTGTTTCTCAAAGGCTTTCATATTTTTAGCAAGCTCTTGAAATACCTTTGATGCATGGATTTCCTCCTCTTGTAAGCCTACTCACAGTGGCAATGGAGGGGACTCAGGACTGTGATCTTGGTTTGTTGTGTTTGCCCTTCCCCCACTAGTTGGATTTCATTCATGGTTTGATGGGGTATTTCATTATGGGCTATATTTTCTAGTGTACCTCTCCTTAGGTGAGTCAACTTGTCTAGTTCTTTGGTGGTAACCACCATTTTTCTATAAATTGTTAAGAGTTAGCCACTAGACCTACTCTCTTAAATGTTGCTCATGTTGATGCAAGAATATTTCTCTTTGTTTATCTTGTTTGAGAGCTTCCACTAGCTCTCACTCCTTACGTAATGTATTTTATAGCCACCTCATTCAGTTAGTTTGTGTTGCCATAGAAGACTCATGTTTATCTGACTCTGTTATTATTTTCTTGACTCACAGATTCCTCGAGGAGGTTTTTGCTATACCTGTACTCTTGCTAGCTAATGTGACTTATTCAGTGTATTGTTGAGTATCCCTACAATCAAAATTTGTGTGTCTACTACAAGTTCCCTCTGAGGTACCCCCAAACTGAGAGACATATTTACAATTCATAGTTCATGAGATTCCAAATGCAGAGTTCTCAATAGCTATAGTTCTTTGAGTTGGTCATGTAGGAAACCGATCCAACCTGTCTAGCTATATTTTTTTCCATGGCTGGTCCCGTGGGGTGCCATTTACTCCTATGAGGTCATAGTCTATAGGAATATTTCCTTTTGCATGAAGGGTTTCTTCTATATGATTCCCATGACTAGATGTAGCTCTATTTTCCTGTCCTTCAGTAGGTAGACATGTCTCATATGTTTCCTTTGAGTCTTTAGGTGTTTCAATTCTTGTTTGCCTCCTTGATGAAGATGCATTTGTGGTAACATGTTTTCTCCATGTGGATGGAGATGTAGCAGTCTTGTCATCCCTATGTGAATAATGAGTTTTGAACCTTCTTTATGTCTATGTGAGGATGAATCCCTTGAATCTTCCTCACATCTTTGACATGTTTCTGTGTGTTTAGAGGAGTCCCTTGAGGTCTCCTCATGTCTCCTTGATGAGGATTTTTGTGAAGCCTCTTTTTGTTTATGTGACTTTGTTCCATGATATGGCTCCTTACTTGGGGTTTCTCGAGAAGATCCACTAAGGGTTGAATTATCACCCCTTAGGCTCATGGATCTACATCTCATGGTCTTATGGGTAGGGTGTTCAATGTTACTATGACTCCACCTATGGGTATGAGTTGCTTCTGTCTCTCCCTTAGTGTCATACCGAGAGTGCTTACTTCTTGTTTTGACCATGTTTTCTATGAATTGATCTTTTGAGTTGCAATTTAGGAATAACCACATAATACCAAACAAATATTTATCTTGATTACCAATTTAAGTGTGCCCTAAATTGTCTGGTGTGTTTTGATGTGTTTTTCTTTTGATTGCTTACTCTTGTTCTTAGATTAAGAATGAGAAGACTCATCCATAGTGATAATCAAGTACACCCGTGCTAAACATTATTTTCTCAAAAGAAGCTAGGGTACACTACTGAAGACCTAGTGGGGGGTTCACCTAGCTCTTCCACTCTGAACCAATTATGGTTCCAAAAGTGAGAGACAATTTGGGCACAAGTAACTTAGTGTCACTATAAGTAAGTTTCCCAATCCATTTTTAGAAAACTCTAGGGGGTAAACTAGTGGAAGGAGATGAATTCCAATGTCACTAGACTGAATCGAAGGTTGGTGATGAAATCCAAATCCCTAATGTTTAAATGGGACCTATGTGTGTAGTGTTCATTTTAAACTTGTGTAACACAAAGTGCATCATATAGCAGTAATGAATCTTTCCTATATGCCTAAGTGAAAAAAATACATTCCAATATTTAGAAATATGTATGAACTACTATGATTTGTATGAGCACACTTTTTTTCATGTAGCTATGGCCTCTAGTAGGGCCTCAAAGTAAGCAAACAACATACAATATCTAGCACATTGGATTCTAGGGTGAAATTTTTAGGTATAACTCATTGTTCCTAGAAATGCCTAGTGGAAAATTAAAAGAAGATCTAAGATATGTGAAATGCTTGATTCTTTCTCCTTTTATTCTTTCAATTTCCAAACATAAATGTGCTTTAAGTTCTCTATTTTAGAACTTAAAGCACATTGTTCATGGCCATTGTAGCTCAGAGTGGCTAAAGCTATTATTGGACATTGTAGCTTAGATTGGCTTAAGCTCTTATTGGAAATTGTAGCTTAGAGTGGCTAATTTTTGGCCACTGTAGCTCAAAGCGGCTAGAAATGCACACAAAATTAAGTTAGTATTCTGGCAACAAATGAAAAATTAGTGGTGGTCCCACCGTGATCACCATATGTAGTGACCTCGAGATGCACCGTCCTTTTACTCTAGTTGTAATGTTATTAAAAATCCAAGATGAAATGGAAGACAATGGAAAAGCATATAACACAAAAATAACAAATATGGATCTCTTTATTTGTATTGAAACTCGGTTACATGTCGGTCCCTCTTAGGGATACCCATTTCAATACAATAAGGTTACAAATAGGTAAAGAGTGCCCCTTTCATGAAGAGGTGGTGCACTTATAAAGGCTTCATGGTTCTGCACACAAAAATGTATGAGGTCTTACAGATGCCTCCTTCTCTAGGTATGTTTCCTAGAGGGATCCCTTTTGCTCTTATATGTTGCAGATTTTGTTCGATGAACCTGTGGCCCTGTAAGCAATGAAACAACAACACACACTTAGATGTCCGAGATTGCCTCCCCGGATGAGGTTGTTAGTAATAAAATAATTTAACAAAAATATGATGAAACTATGTCATGAAATCATGTAAATCTATGCTAATGATATGAAAACATGAAGAAATAGAATAAATAAGCTATGTCTAAAACCTAAGCTAAGCCTGCGGTCCACTGTCCAAGATAGCGGCTGCTAAGGTAAACCTTGCTCTCTTTTCCCTAAAGCTATGGGTCAAATCTTGTATTTGATGTTGAAATAATAGGTGTTATGCTCTTCAATCTATCAGGGCTTCATCGTACACATGATCTCTAAGGGAACTCTCCAAGTCTCAAAAGCTCTCCTCAATAAAATATGTCTCGATGATAGATGTCTCTTAGGCTTACACATTTTATAGTGTGAAACCCTAGGTCTATGTCCAAGCCCTAGGAATGAATTTATCATGCGTAGTGAAAGTTAGCATAAAAATATTTTGTTCTTTGTCTATTTTTTAAGGCTAGTTAACTAAAATCTAACTGCCCATTTGAGTCTCCTATGCGAACTGGTCATTAGCATGAGAAGCTTTTGTCATTTTTTTATGCTTGGAGGTTAGTTAACTAAAGTTTAAATGTAAACTCAAGCCTCCTATGTGAACTAGTCATGAAAAGAAATGCAAATTTACTCTCGCTCACCTTTATTGCATGCAGACTACCACTTCCACCTATGATTAGGCCTTTTTGTCAGCAAAACGGCTTCTTATGGATTAGCCACTATCATATGCAATGGCTAAGATCTGGCTATTGTCATCTATAGTAGCTAAGGTCTAGCCACTCTAGGATTGAGTTGCTAGGATCTGGCAACTCTTGGCTTGAGCGGCTAGGCTTGGATGGCTTGAAATTACCCCAAATGAGTGGTGAGAACCATTGTTGATGCTTGGAAAGTCCAAGATTATATATTATTATCTTATGAGTGTGTCTATGTGAGCATCTACCCTAAGCATGACATGATTTAGGTGTATACATAGTGAACCTAGGTTTGTCTTGGCTTGATGTGTAATGTTGGGGAGACTTGTTACTTTAGGGATATTAACCTAAACTAGGATATAATGGGTATTGCACATTGATAGGAACAATTTAGACCAAGGAATAGAAATATTAAGAGTGTAGTCTCTTATTAAGTATGGAATATTACATGGAGCAAGTGTGACCATAAACCTTATCAAGTGAATGATAATGTTATATGTTAGTTCATGGGATGATTAAACTAACTATAATTTAGAAGTGCAATGTGGGAATAAATTATAACCTAAATAAGCTTCTGTAGTAATGATCAATGTTATGTACCCAATATCAACCACATAAAACAAGAAAAAAAGATAAGATTTTGATAATGGAGAGAATGAAAAATCATGTCTATCCCTTTGTGTTATGGAATTATATATTGAGAAAAATTATATTAGGGTTAGGGTTCCCAAATCCATATTACATGAAATTCAAATAAACATGAAATGACATTACACATTAAAATAATATATTCTAATGATGCCTTATTAAATCCTCATAATAATTAATTAGTAACCTAACTAATAAACATGACCTTATAACATTAACATGTCTTCAATCCTCCTTTAATGGTAGAAGGTCATTGTGGCTCAAGTGGATCTTTGTGTAGTTGATTATCCAATTATGCATGAAATGTGTCTCTAATATGTTGAATCTCCATCTACCATTTGGTCATCCTGAATGCCCTTGCAATTTTTCACAAGTTTCAATTTTCCAAAATTATTATAACCCTTATCCTTTTGCACCCACAAGGGGTTTTCACGAATGGGATAGAGTAGAAACTAACCAATACTTTCTACCCACATGAATGTGGTTTTACGAAATAGCATTAGCCTTGCTAGTCTTGTTGCATTTCCATTGCTAGGGGGAGATGGAGGCTCTCAAGCCTATATATTGTCTGAACTATTCAAACTTCATCCTCTGGAGTGGCTTGGTGAAGATGTCAGCAATTTTATCTATTGTTGGATAGTAGTGCATTTTTTTGTACCATCTTAAAAAAGTTCTCAAATATTGTATACTTTTATACTATTGCGTTTGGTTCTATCATGAACAACATGAATATTTTCCATGTGGATTATTGATTGATTATCCACATGCAATATTGTATGACCTTTTTGAGTGATATCATGAGTGTGTAGCAACTTTTTCAACCATATCACTTCTTTTCTTATATTGTGTAATGAACCCATTCGTTACTCCTTATTCGCAAATTTTTTTTTGTATATAATTATTCTTCTTCATTTGGCAAAAGACATAATCATGCCTTAGGACATACATACTCCATGTAGATTATAAATTTCAAGGAAAGTAGCTTCAGGAGCTATAGATACTTGATTAGATTCTCTTTAAGTAGAAGTGATCAGCTTCTAAGAAACCCTCACACCCCACTTAGTATGAGTACGATGGCCAAGCATTAGGTTTCATCCTCATAAAAGGAGGAAATCACCAAATGGTCCACCTAGACCAGGTGAATGCCTTGAAGATGGAGAACCACACCCATGGTAAACCATCATAGATGAAATAACCACACCAATGGTTATTCATAAATCTTAGCTCCGATCCATTCCATTTAGAAGGGAGTTCCATGGAATGTCTATTTTAACACGATTACATATACTTAAGCCTCTTAGATTTTAGTGGTACACACTCCATTTAGGAAACCCTCTTTGTTGGTTCATCTTGAGTTTATTACCAACAAGGACTTCTCTTGTCCCATAAGGGTGTTCCCTTCAATTCTTGGCTTAAAATGTAGGGTTTGTCTTGGTTTATAGTTTAGGGTCATTTTGCCTTGTTGAGAGAGTTCCATTCCAAAATTAAACCCTCTTTAGTGCTTAATAGGTGGATTTAATCCATAAGAAAGATTCATTACATCTTATCATTGGGTTAGAAGCGCTACAAAAAAATTCCCTTTTTTTTTGGCAAGGTTTGTGTTCCATTCAAGTATAGGGATATAATATATAAATCCAGTTATCCCCTTAATATTTGGTTTCTATAACATGAATATGAATGGTGTTGCATATGGAAATGTGGATTATTCATAAATAATTATCGCGCAATATTATAATAATTTAGACAAATACTTTTAATTCATTAACACAATTAAGTTATCATCCATGATTCATCATTACTCATTTAATTCAAAAAATAAATGATACAATTGCAATAAATTATCAACATAATAGAATTTTAGTCTACACTTCTAGAATAAGGAAGCTTCGGTCTAAGGACACATGACATGTCATTACCCCAGTATTCTAAGGATTCTGGTGGTTCACCTATGAAATCATTAGAAAGGATGGTTTCATTCTAGCTAACCTATAGGTAATGGTGTCAATCATTTCCATTCTAACTTATTCAACCAAGAAATTTATGAACTCCTTATGGTCCAATCTCATTAAAATTAGAGTACGGATGTTACACAAAGGTTGAGCAAAATATAATACTCATTATGGAAACAATGATACATTAAGGTCCCTTAACCTTAATTATCCTTTCCTCTTTGTCTAGCCTTGTAGAATGGTCAACTGCTGGATTAGGATTAAGATTCTATGGGTCTAAGTTTTCTCATTTTGAGACCTACGAAGGGTCGCAGATGGTATTCCTTTACCAATGGCTCAACTTTCCAGGATGTATCATCCTTAAATTATATAGGGTCTAATAATTTAGGCTCTATTGGAAGAATCCACGAGCTGTCCTTTGATAATATATAATAGCTAAGACCCTAGGTTGATATATTTAATTCAAATGAAGTATAGCCACTTAGCATTTATTAGATGGTGCTAATCACTCTTTGTATAATTCAAGGTATTAAATCAAGTATATATTTTACTAGCATAATCTATAATAGTTTAAAAATCATGGAAGAGTGATAAGCACACTTTTTTAAACCCAAGGTATTTAGAAGTACTCAAAGGCATTTTTTAAGAGAACTAACAAGTAAGTTTTTTTATAAGAGAAATAGCTACCATCGAGGAATTAAATAAGACATGCATTTACATTATATCCTTTACTCAACATTATTTGATTAAAATGTAAGAGAGACCTAACCTGTTCTATCTCTTACTAAGGCTTCAAAGTGGACTCTTTGCAACCTTCCTCCTTTTCTTCCAAGTCCTTATTGCTTGCCTTCCTCTAGTCTTCCTAAAATACCTCTTTCTTCAACAAGTATATCTTCCAACATTCTAGTTTCTAATCCACCAAGGTGGAGAGCATACTCCCTAGGTATCCAAGACTTCCTTGCTTGTTCCTCACTTTGACTAGGAGATCTTTCAAGTCTTCTAGTTTTTTATTCACCCCATGGGTGAAGAGCATATTCCCTAGACCATTAAGAACTCCTATATCCTAGATAGCCATTTCCTCCCAAAATTCCCTCTATTTATAGGGAAATTCCCCACTCATGGGCCAAATAGTGACCACATTATAATAATATTAAAAATATGCCTAGGACCATTATGACTTCATCATGTCCTTCAAGGGTTCTCTAGGGATGAGGTGAGTGACAAAACTCATACTATTGAGGCATAGGATAGTTACAAGGTTAGAACTATTCTTGATAAGTTAGGAGATTCCCACCAATATAGGGTAGCCACATGAGTACTTCCCAAAATATAGGATGACTCCTAAATTATTTAAAAATTCATTGGTCCTTTTTAGGCCCATCCACATAGGGTCCACTCAATCTACACCTACTTTACTATATGGTTATAATTTTGTAAAAGATAATTCTTCAAATTTATCTTTTACTAGACCTCATAAATAGCCCCTTAAATAATTAATATTTCTTATCCCTTATAAAATTATTTTATTATAATTTTTTGTAGGATTATTTAGGATCATGACCCTTTTATAAAGCATTAATTTATCCCCCAAGATCAATTAATATTCTTAAGATGAGGTAGGATGGTAACGGGTCATGACATACACCCCCCCTTATATTAAAAACAATACTCTATGTTTGAACATATATCTTATAAAAACACATTTGTCTAGCAAAATATAGCATTATTCTGTTGTTTTACGATCATATCTTCTTTCATCCAGTACTTCAATATAAATAGCAAGCTCTATCTTCCATCCAAGTGAGTACTTGGACCTATAAAAATTCAAAATATCAATAGTACCATGTTATTGTAAATAACATAACATCCATATTGTATATCAAAAGGTATTTAAAGAATCATCAATACATAATATTAATACAAAACTATAGTTTTAAATCATTTCAAATTGCACCAACAATTGATCTAGAGAACTGTAGTATTAGAATTTCACAAAATGATGTTATAAGGATATCATGAAATTATGCATTTGTATCTTACTAGACAGAAATTTTTGTTAGTTTCATCACAAATCCCACCAAGGAGTATCACAACATAATTTGGTTAACTTTTGGCACGAATTAACCTGATAAAATCAAATGCTAACACAGATACAACATAATTTTAGAATCTCAAATTAGGATATTTACACTTATCCTAATTTGCATTTTAATTCTAGAGCATCCACCTAGATGTCTCCTGGTTTATATCATCATGGAGAAGTCTCATACCTTCTCCAAGAATGGACACCAATCCATTCCTCATATTTATTTTAATTCAAAAAAATTCAAGATTCATGTATTCCTTTGTATCACAAATTAACTAATTAAATTTTCCATAAACAATAATATTCAGATAACCTTCAAGCAAAAATATAAAATTCTAAATTTGCTAATGTTTATGCCTCATCCTTGGCCTTAATAGACTACTATAATAAGATGGTCTACAGAGTGGGTGTCCCATGGACCTTAAATTTGATGCTCCTGGTTATGTTTTCCTCCTTGTACTGTGCTGGTACTTATGTCTAGAGATGGTGGTGGAGCTACTATTCCAATGACTAGTTGGGGTGGAAGAAGCATACCATGATTTAACAAGGCAACCAAACAAGCTTCCAAGAATGTAGCATTAAATTCTTCCTTTAGTTGTTGGAATTGGGGATTTTCTGTGAGCATGGATACCATCGTTGTTGCTCTCCAGTTATTTCTTTGTAACATTTTTGATCTGAGTTGATCCCGCTCTGCTATGGCAACATATCTTTCTAATATTAATCTTAATCTTTCCTGTGCCTAGGAATCCTCCTGAGCATGTCACATTGGATATTTCCTCCTTGTTGCATTGATGTGTTTCCTAATTCTTACCATGATTATTATGCCTGCTAAATATGGTGCTGCTTCAAATTATCTTATACTCTTCAAGGTATGTGCAAAAATAGATCGGTAATCAGAAGCAAAAGAATCATAAAGCATATAATGGTATTTATTCTGCTTAAAATCAATATCATCCAAGTGACTCCCGCCATAAATATGATCGTATTGGATGTCATGGCATAAAACTTCTCCGATACTCAAATAATCATTAGGTCTATTTATATCGATTTTGTGACTACACATTTACTAATCGTACCCTGACAATCCCAAGGTGAATCATTCATATTCCATGATACACCATTTTCTTTGGCTTAATTGTCCTATCGATGATTTTGTGTTGACTAATCAAGGCACATCACACATTTTTCAATTATTGAGATGGAATGTATCCTCTTATTTTCATGAGAAGTCCTATCATTGTCTTCTTACATAACCCCATTAGATTTTATCATGCACTCTTATTTTTAGTGCTTTACCCTCTAGTATGTTTTTCCAAATCTAGACAGAATCACTTATCAAGCATTATCGAAGAAAAGGATATTCCTTTACCTCCCCTTTGATTGGAAATCAATTTAGCCACAATTTTTATTTACAAAGAAGCTCAACATGAATTCTATGAGTCTCTAGTTTGGAATCCTCAATACTTGTCTCAAAAGAGGGAAGAATTGCATAATTTCTTACAAGATCAAGCTATCGAAGCTCGATATGCCCTCTTATCCATGGATCAGATTTATTGTAATACTTCTATCGAGGATTCTCACTGTGATGTTTGGCTAAGATGCAATTCCTATAATTACTTAGCGCATGATATTCCTTTAAGTATTTTTGAATAGTTTGATATATTCTTTAGTTGGCCTAATTGAATTTTCCATGTTTGATTCGAAGATTCTTGGTTACGTCTCATAGGTGATCTTCTAATTATTCCTTTTTAGTTCCTACCATCATGTTATTTGGAGGTAGTGAAGAAATATGTCCCCACAAGAGAAGCAACTTTCTATAGTGGTATTTACTAGAGCCTTCTTTATCATAGGTATGTGCAGACTCACTTGTTCTGGGAGATTGAGAATATATTCATTTCAACTCAATGTTTGTCAAAAATAGATCTTCTATTTCATCGACCTCATGGCACTCCTTGGCCATATTATGCATTTGGTAGATACTTAATAATTCATTATAATGTTCCTCCTCTAGTTATTTACTCTGAACATGGCTGGTCTCCAAACCAGGATGTTGGTAGCTCAGATTCGGATTGGTGACATGATGGTTTTCCTCGTTACTATGTCCAAATCCTAGTTTTGGTATATTTGTATTCAAAGTACTTCTTAATAAAGCATTCTATGTTTTGGTCCACTATTTGATGTTCTATTTTCCTTTGAAAAATAATACCACATGCATGATGAGTTGAGGATTTTTCTAATTTAAATAGCATAGTATGCTCCACCGCCTGAGTGGTCGGGTGGCATATCTTACTATCAAGCTAGGATACTTGGATTATTGGAGCTGATTCACAGAGTTATGATACAAGTCTCCCCAAAATTTCATGTATGAAGTTTTGGGTGAAATTTGGGGCGGTTTCCATGCCTAAATGTGTCCTTGCTTCCTTTCGCCATACTTGGGTTTCCATGACTTCTAGAGTTATGGTCCTCCTCTAGCATATCAAAGTTTTAGGTTTTGGTGTTGCTATATGGTTTATTTTACCATTTTCTACACCTTAACCTCTAATTGGAAAGCCCTAAAGTGCATTGTAACATTGATAAAAAATCAAATAAAAAAAACATTATTTTGCTTATTTCTTGCTCTTAAATTACTAGTAGTTGATTCACCCATGGTGATAATTCCTAAACCATATTCTAGTCATTTTCGACAAGAACTTTATCTCTTTTTGGTATTTACCATTAGGTTCTCATATATATAGAGGATAATTCCACATGCATCACTTTGTGTCTTGTTTTGGTGCTAAAATATCATGAAGCACATTCATTAAATTACACAAAATAAAGTGGTATTTCTAATCATGGTAAAGGTTCAAGGTTATGACTATCTCTGGGTGCACTGTTACTACTCAAAATAGTAATCTTCCAGAGTTCATTGTAATGGTATGTTCAGTATCATGGCCTGAGGCCAAAATGTAATAAAATTAATTAAAGAAAACATTATTTTAATAATTTCACTAGATCACACTTAAAGATAATGAGTAGGCAACAAAAAGATACAAATTTCAAGTGAATTCCCTTAAAACCCATATAGGGGGGTTCTCTTATCTCTTCCACTTTCAAACAACTATGGATCTACTCATGGGGGATATGTACTTGGAAATCATCATCTCAAGCATTGAACTTGACCTTACCAAGTGTGCATTTTAAAATTATGGAATTTATACTCTCGAGTTTTAGTTTCATGCCCCAAGTCTTTGCTAACCTAGACTTTCACTAGAGTCTATCAGTTATCCTGGGCTCTAATACCAACTGTAATAAACCCATTCATTACTCCTTATCCACAACTTTTGTTTTGTATATATATGGAAAAATACCTAATCATGCCTTAAGACATACATAATTCATGTAGATTATAACTTTCAAGGCAAGTAGCTTCAGGAGCTATAGAGACTTGATTAGAGTATCTTCAAGTAGAAGTGATTAGCTTCTACGATACCCTCACACTCCACTGTAGACACCTAAAATTATCATTTTATCCAAGTTTTTGTTCTTCTAATATCTCTTCGATATTTTTAAATTCATCTAAATTCCCTCTATTTTCTTGTGCATTTGTTCACTATTCACTATTCACTGTACACTATTCACTGTTCATTGTTCACTGTGAACTGTTTATTGTTCACTGTTCACTATTCACTATTTACTGTTCACTATGCACTATTTACTGCTCACTGTTCACTATTCACTGTTCACTGTTCACTGTTCATGAATTTAATATTTTTAAATCAATTTTCAATACCTCCTCACATGCTTGAGCTCAAGTCAAGGATTCTAGAATAGCCATATTTTATACACCTACCTTCTCACATGCTTGAGCTCAAGTCAAGGATTCTAGAATAGCCACATTTTCTACACCTACCTTCTCACATGCTTGAGCTCAAGTCAAGGATTCTAGATTAGCCATATTTTCTACACCTACCTTATCACATGCTTGAGCTCAAGTCAAGGATTCTAGAATAGCCATATTTTCTACATCTACCTTCTCATATGCTTGAGCTCAAGTCAAGGATTCTATATTAGCCATATTTTCTACACCTACCTTCTCACATGCTTATGCCCAAGTCAAGGGTTCTAGATTAGCTATATTCTATATTTTCTACATCCACCACCACTCATGTACACCAAATTCAAGGATTCTTTCTTGAATTCCAACCCACTTAGTAATTTTATATTCCTCCATTTATCATAAGTCTTCCCTTACCAACCCACTTAACAATTTTATATTCTCTCACCCACCCAAAAGTCTTCTATGCCAACACATTTAACATTTAAAATTCTTCACCCATCTAGTCTTGTCTTCTACTATTTCAAACTCATGTACCACATCATCCTCACCCCCCTCTCTTCTAAAATTCTATAAATACCCCCCTCATTCTCTTCATTAAAAAAGGAGGAATCAAGGCATGAATGAAGGAATGAATGAATGAAGGAGGAGGAAGCTAGGAGAGCCTACCATCATTCTACATGAGTTGATTGCAGATATATCATTCATCTACAACAACCTTTCAAGTATTTGTACCCTCACAAGAATCTAAAGCACGATATCTCTTCAGCACAAACTATTGTGGTAAATAGGCATATACACCATTGTCATTGTACATGCCCTTTGAGGTATTTTTTTATGATTTAAAGAGACAAAGAGTTGTGTTTCTACATTGTAAAAATAATATATTTACAATAAAATTCATTAGATACATTGCTCTCTTTGTCTTTGTTTTTTAGATGTTAATGGTGGCTTCTTATCTCTACAAAATGGCACGCCTGGTGGGACCATTCCATTGACCTCCACTTTTGCCCTTGTTGAGTTTTAATTTATACTAGTTATAGGGATAAAGTTTAGGTTTGTTTTATGCAATATTTTCTCCTACCTTCAACTATTGTTGCATATTTTTGCTAATTTTTGTTGTTTTGTGTTGTTTTGAAGGAAAAATTCAAGATTACCTTGGTGGAGATGGTCTCACATTTCTATATCGCTTGGGTATATATGGTTTCATCCTATAAGGTGCCAACTTGCAACATCTACGTAGGCTTCCAGCTAAGTCCTCCTTCTTTGTTCCTAGACTTTTTGGATAGCATAATTTGGGTTTTTATTTTCACACATAAGCTTCTTTAGGCTTTTATTTTAGTTTAAATTATATTTTGTTTTAGGATCATTTCACATACTTGTCTAGCATAGTTTATTTCTAAGATTGTTTTTTTTATATAATAAAATTAGCCTCCTTTGGATCCTTTTTTAGCACACTTGACATTCTTAGGCTCTTTCACAATTGCAAGCCTCTTTAGGCTTCTCTCTTTTACCACACTAAGCCTCCTTAGGCTCCTATTTTAGCACACTAGGCCTCCTTGGGCTCTTTCACAATTATAAGCCTCCTTAGGCTTCTCTATTTTAACACACTTAGCCTCCTTAGGCTCATATTTTACCACATTAGGCCTCCTTAGGCTCCTTTTTTTACCACACTAAGCCTCCTTAGGCTCCTCTTTTAGCACACTTGGCCTCCTTGGGCTTCTCTCTTTTGCCACACTAAGCCTCCTTAGGCTTCTCCTATTTTAACACACTTAGCCTCCTTAGGCTCCTATTTTACCACACTAAGCCTCCTTAGGCTTCTCCTATTTTAACACACTTAGCCTCCTTAGGCTCCTCTTTTACCACACTAGGCCTCCTTAGTCTCATTTTTTTTTTACACTTAGCCTACTTGGGCTCCTATTTTAACACACTTAGCCTCCTTAGGCTTCTCTCTTTTACCACACTAAGCCTCCTTAGGCTCCTCTTTTAGCACACTTGGCCTCCTTGGGATTCTCTCTTTTGCCACACTAAGCCTCCTTAGGCTTCTCCTATTTTAACACACTTAGCCTCCTTAGTCTCCTTTTATACCACACTAGGCCTCATTAGGATCCTTTTTTTTAACACACTTAGCCTCCTTAGGATCCTCTTTTAAGCCCAATTGACCTCCTTGGGCTCTTTTCACAATTACAAGCCTCCTTAGGCTTCTCTCTTTTTCCACAAGCCTCCTTAGGCTTCTCTTTTAGCACACTTTGTGCCCTTGGACTCTTTTCACAATTACAAACCTTCTTAGGTTTTTTTTTCTTTTATTACCTTTAGCTTTCATGGGCTTCTTTTGCACATACATCTAGCTTAGCTTACCCTCTTGGGTCTTACTTTTTCCATGCACATAAACCTCCTTAGGCTCCATTTCTTACACACACATAAGTCTCCTTTACCTTAACACACACACAATAACCTTTTTTAGTTTGCTCTCCTTAATTAGAATAACTAGTTGCACTTGCATCTCTAATTTTAGTGTTTTAATTTATTTTAGATAGCTTTAGTTTTTAAATTTTCTTCCATTTTAGCATAGATTTCTTTAATTTGTAAAGAAATTAAATAGTAGCAATAATTAGCTTAGATTTCTATTTTTTGGTACCTCTTAGGAATTGTGCTCCATTAACATAATATATTTTTGTGTGAATAATTTTTGGCCATATTGTTTATCCTATGGTTTCAACTCAAATTCAATTCCAAGCTTTAAACCAAATCACTATGGATTCTACCCTAACATCTTCCACTGCACTTGATCTAACACCTATGAGTGAAGATTTAGTCACTCTAGGTACCTCTTCTTTACAACATAACCCCTTTCCTCTTGACACCCATCATAATTATGATGCTTATCCCATTATTACCACAATGGCCAATGTCAAGACCACTTCTTCACACACCTCTAAAGAAGGTACTCCAACCCACACTCAACAAAATCCCTCACCCTTTGATCCATTGACATCTACCTTACCCTTAATCACTATTCTCCAACCCCCATTGACTTCCACCACTACTCTTGATCTTTTATCTCAGCCCCTTATTGATCCTACCACCTAAACCTCTACTCAATATTCTACTTCAGTGCCACCCCTACTCCAACAACTAATGGCTCAACCTCAAATTGATGTAGTTACCCACTCCATAATTCCCTCTTCCACTTCAACCCTTGTTGCTACTAGTGCTACACTTTCTCAACCATCTTCTTCCACACTCCCTACTCAACCCAATGCTAGCACTACTTAACCCTATACCACAACTTACCGTATGCCAATTCATGACCCTGGTGTTTCCATACCTAGCCTTCCACCTATGAGACAAGCAAAGTCTCCCCAAGATATAAGAATGCTCCACAAGATCAATCACACATAAAAGAGGTAAAACCACAACACAAATATTGAGTGGTAAAACCCTACTTCAAATGAAGAAGAAAAACATCCACTATGAAGCTCACTATATTACTCAATGATTCAACAGTACAAGAATGCTTCAATGTTATGCAATAATATGCATCAACATAAACTACAACACAAGTCAATATGACAAGATATGATAAGATATGATAATATGTAGTAGAAAACACCCCTATTTAAAGAGAAGTTTTTCTACTACAAACCTAAATCTTATCACAATCTATTAAACATTAGAAAGTGCTTTAGTTACTTTCTAATTTTATCACAATCTAATCTTTGAGATATGTGATAAGTGGCATCTATCAAATATTAGAAAGTGATTAGTTACTTTCTAATATTTGCTAGAAAATGGAAATAACTTTTTCCCAAGAAATTAAATATTCCTAGCACCCTTAATTTATTTATTAATTGGGTGGGAATATTTTACATAAGATAGAATTATATTCTAATTCAAATATTATTCTTTAAACTTTATATTTTAGTCTAAGAATAATTTATACAATGTTGCATTACATATTCCAACACTCCCCCTTAATGCAATATTGGGAAAAGGAATTATGAGACAAAGAAACATTCCCCCCTAAAGATACAAATGGGGATGAGAATCAAATGAGTAATATAGTTACAATGAGCTTCTATGACCAAGAATGGTCTACAATAAGGCACCAATACAAAATGGACCAAAATGAGACTACAAGACCCCAACAGAGTAGCTTCAGATACAAGCAGCTTACAAAGCCATCCATCAACCACAAGTGGTTGCAAATGACAAGAAGAAAACATCACAAGGGTGTCTTCAGTAATCCTGCAAAATCCCAAACATAAGTAACTACAAGCTACAAGTAGCTCAACATAATATCTATTAGATACATCATCATAAATATATTCACCACAACATATATGAATATCCCAACATGATAACAAAACTGATCTAACAAATAGTGAACTATAAGTCATCACAAAAATATGCCAAGCCATACTTATAGTCACGTGCTATATAGTTGATCAAAAAATATCATGTACAAAGTTGCATAAAGAAAACAAGGAGTACCATGATAATGCAAACTCTAAAGTACCATGTACAAAAGTAGCACAAGGCTAACAAAAAAGTACCATGTACAAGATTTGCATAAGGTATATGAAAATAATAAAGTGTGTACACTAGTTGCATAAAGCCAACCATAAAATATCATGTACAAAAGTAGCATAAATGCTAACAAGAAATTACCATGATAAACCAATTGCATAATGCCAACTACATAAAAACATGTACAAAGTTGCACAAGACAACAAGAAAGCACCATGTAAAAGAGTCGCATAAAGCAATTGCATCATATACCATAATTGCACAATGCCATCTACAAAGTAACATGTACAAAAGTTGCACAAGGCAAACAAGAAAGTACCATGTTCAAAATAGATGTGAAAACAATTATACCACCAAAGATCAACTCATATATATAGCACAAAACAACTATAACCATCTTGCAATAAACAACTATAACCATATTACAATTGAATAAACCCAAAACAACTTGCAATAGATTAACTTGCAATAAGAAGGTAACTAACCATAACAATCATCTTGCAATAAAATAAACTAACTGGAATTGAACCATAAAATATTTTTTAAATGTTAAATAGTCAATAAGTTAGTAAGTTAGTGTCATTTTAAGGTTTTGCTATAGCCTAATGAATTGCCAATTCATCTCACCCAAGCTCAACCAAGCTACCCAAAAGGGTACGGGTATGAGGACCCAAAAAGGACTTGCTACCGATAGAGCAGATTCTTTTGGATTCAATAGGTGTTTAGCAAATATAAACTGTGTTGCAAGATTAAATAAATTTTAATCAAATACTAAAGTTGTGGTTAGGAAGTTGATCCATTTTTAACCTTCTTGATTAATATGAAAATTAGTAAATTGCAAGTTAGTTGGTTAGTAGATTGTTTAGTAGCAAGTTAGTAGTTAGATTAGTTGAGATGCAAAATGTAAGAAATATGAACAAGAGATAGTGGAGACACAAAGCAAAACACAAATACTCTCTCTCTCTCTCTCTCTCTCTCTCTCTCTCTCTCTCTCTCTCTCTCTCTTTCTCTCTCTCTCTCTTACTCTCACTTCCATTCTCTTTTACTTTCATAATGAGAGATACAAGTTACATTAATTTATAGTATGCTTCAAGCAAATACTGGATAGAGATTAGAAGAAATTAATAAATATAGGGGAAGAGAGTGAAAAGGTTGATCTGAAATTGCCTTGTATACTCCAAAACATACTTGGATAACCTTGCAAAACAAACAAACTCACAAACAACCATTGTTAATGTGAGACAAAAAAATATTGCATTTTAAGGAGAATAATAATAATTTTTAATACAAAAAATTGCTTAAAAAATGCAATTAAATTAATAAAATTTATTTTATTAATAAAGAAAATGGCATGAAAAAGTTTAAAGATTTTTATAAAGCAAAACTTAAAAAAAAAAACAAAACTATTTTTTTTTTTATAAAGCAAAACTATTTTTTTTATTTTTATATATATACAGCCGGCTGTTTTTTTTTTTAATAAATAAAAAAAATGACTATATATGGAAATAGGGGTTTTTGGGTCTTCCGAACGCAACCATGGGGTCCGTTTGGCTCCAAAAATCTTTCCAGCAAAAGCTTAATGCCAATTTTTTTTTTATAGATTTAAAATGAAAATATTGTTTGCAAAAGATCTAACAACTAGATCTAAAAACATAATAAATCTATAAACCCTAATGGCAGATTTGCAAAATAAGTTTACATAAAATACCCAAATATCAAATGCATGCATGCAAAAAAAAATATACCTTAATGGGGTTTTCACCTCAAAGGATTGAAGAGACTTGATGGAGATTCCAACCGCTCTAATACCAAATGTGAGATAAGTAAAGTCTCCCCAAGATCAAAGAATGCTCCACAAGATCAATCACACATAAAAGAGGTAAACCCACAACACAAATATTGAGTGGTAAAACCCTAATTCAAATGAAGAAGGGAAACATCCACTATGAAGCTCACTATATTACTCAATGATTCAACAGTATAAGAATACTTCAATGTTATGCAACAATATGAATCAATATAAACTAAATGCAGGTCAATATGACAATATGTAGTAGAAAACACCCCTATTTAAAGAGAAGCTTTTCTACTACAACCCTAAATCTTATCACAATATAATATTATCACAATATATCAAATATTAGAAAGTGCTTTAGTTACTTTCTAATTTTATCACAATCTAATCTTTGAGATATGTGATAAGTGGCATCTATAAGATATTATAAAGTGATTAGTTACTTTCTAATATTTTCTAGAAAAGAGAAATAACTTTTTCCCAAAAAATTAAATATTCCTAGCACCCTTAATTTATTTATTAATTAGGTGGGAATATTTTACATAAGATAGAATTATATTCTAATTCAAATATTATTCTTTAGACTTTATATTTTAGTCTAAGAATAATTTAAACAATGTTGCATTACATATTCCAACACCACCTCCAACCAATCCCCTTATTGCTTTAGCCTCACAACCACCTACTAATCCAAATCCACCTCTCCAATATAATACTACTCAAACTCAAACACCACCTCAAATCCAATTACCATCTAATTTCTCTATTCCATCGCAAGTCCCTAACCTTACCCAACAACACATACCCTTCCCTCAATCTCAAAATCAACCCTTTGTATCACCACAACAATCTCCCTCCAATCCTCCCAGCCAACCTCCTAATTCCCAATACCCAATTCTTCCTCAACAACCACCCCAAGCACCTCAATGGCCCCAAAAATATTCTCAATCTAACCCCCAAAATTTAGCCACATATCCCCAATATCAATACCCATCATCTCAAGTTCCTCAACCTCCTCCCCAAGCCCAACATGCCTCATCCCAAATTTATCAATCACAAGTCCCTCAACCATCTCCTTTATCCCAACCTATGCCATACCAACCTACATCCACTCCATCCCAAATATATCAATTCCTACCTCAACAACTTCCCCCAAATCCCCTCATTCAACCTTCTCATCCCCAACATCAAACTTCCCTCCAACAACCATATCAAACTCCTCCTTTACATGTCCCTCAACATCCTCCCAAACCTCAACCCGTACAAGCCCAAATACCTCAATATTATCCCCTACAAGTCCCTCAACCCCTTACTCAACCGCAATCAAACCCCTCTCACCCAACCCCATATTTTCAACCTCCCTTGGACCTACTTCAATATTACCCCCCATACCCATCTTCCTCCCTCTACCCTTCACAACCCATACCACCTCAACCTAACACCCAAACCTATACTTCCCAACCATCCAATTGTACCACTACCACTCCCAATCCTACTTACAATCCCACATCTTCCTCACCTATGCTGCATTCAACCTCACAAGATGAGATACAATGACTTATCAGTCGCATGAATGCATTGGAACTTCAAACTGCAAGTATAGGACACCAAAATCCCACCCTTAGCCAAATATATACCTAACCTATTCATCCATCTGTACCTACCCTAGTCTACCCCTATAAATTTGAATTACCCAAAATTGACCCTTTTACAAGACAAGGGGATCCAAAAGACTTTTTTAACCAAATATTTGAATGCTTGTTTCGTCATTAGTGGTAGTGACCATCTCCTTCTTCATACCTTTGCTATATATTTAAGTGTAACTGCTCTGGAATGGTATAATGCTTTACCACAACATAACATTTATACCTTCGAACAATTGGCCAATCTCTTTCTTGAACACTTCACCCTCTTAGTCAAGAAGAAAACCAACCTCACTGATATCTACAAACTTAAACAGTTTGATGATGAGTCTATTCTTGATTATGGAGCCCTATGGCAAGCTATTATTAATGAACTTCCTTTTTCCTTTCATGTAACTGAGATAACTCACCTCTTTACTCATAGTTGCAACAAACACATTTCCTTACTCTTACAATTACAACAATATAGGACCTTTGAAGAGGCATTAGCCCAAGCTAAGGTCATTGAAGATATTAAGATCCAAGAGGGCATCATAAAACTTAAAAAGAAAGAGTGGAACAATAAAAATCAAAAGGGTAATGCCACTTCCTCCAAATCACCCCAAGTCAATCAAGTCGTCCTTACCACACCACCTCCTACTACCACTATCCAATCTCCTCCACAACCCCAACCCCAAACAACACCTCAACAATTCTCCACCCAACCCTTGACCTCCACTTTCACATCCCAACCTTCAAATAGACCTCATCGAGCGTTAATATGAGAGTTTACTCCCCTCACTGAGCCTTTAGCCAACATATTTTATCATATTATCAAATCCCAAGCCCTTATATTATCTAAAATTAATCCTCTTTATGATCCCAATAAGCCCTTACCTCAATATTATAAAGCACATCTTTATTGTATCTACCATCGTCAACCAGGACATGACATTGAACATTATTTTCAATTTAGAAATGTGGTCGAAGACATGATAGAATGAGGGGACATTCGTATTGATAATCCAGTAGCTCCCCCTAATCAAAACCTTGGGATCTATCAAAATCCTTTGCCCCAACACACTACAACTTCCACATCTTGTACACCTCCTAACCAAGTTAATCATATTGACCACAAACTCGGCTTCGTTGGAATGGTGCATGTGACCACTCAAAGTCAACGCCAAACCAACTGTCAACATCCTTCTCTAACTCAAGTTCAAACTCAATCCCAAAATGCTCCACCCAATCCCCAAAAATTGCCAACCCCCATTATTATCGTAGCTTCCAAACAAACCCCTCCTAAACCTATCCTTACCCTTACCCAAAAATTAACCAATTGCCTTAAACTTGCTCCTACTAAATTTTTTGTCTATGATCTTATCCAATAATACCCTACCGACCGAGAGGATTTAATGAAAATCCTAAAAGCAATTGATTTTCCTTCTCAAGACTCACAAGCCTTTACCAATTTTATAGGTCATATTTGAACATGCACCAAACCTGCTATTGCCTTTTATGACTACGAGATTAAGGCAATGCCTATGGGAGCACCCGATCCCCCCATGCATATTATTGCTTCAATTAATGGCTTACCCTTTAAGAGGGTCTTGGTTGATACATAATCTTCCAATAGTATTACTACATTGGTGGCCCTTAAACACCTCAACATTCCCTCTTCCTATATAATCCATACCTATTTCACCCTTCACACCTTCAATGATGCCCTTTGCTCTACCTTAGGGACTGTGGTATTACCTATCCAAGTTGGCCCTAAGACCATTCATACCCTCTTATACATCCTTGAGGGAGAAATGCAATACAACATTTTCTTAGCACAACCATGGATCCGAAAGATGTGATGTGTTCCATCTACTCATCTTTGATACACTACAGGTGGATCTGGTACCCATTGTCTCAACCCAAATTGGCATAGCACTCGAGTATACTAAAAATACTCAACTTGATCATTCCTTCATCCAATTAGCCATATCCCTCGTCACACACAAGCCAATTGCATTGCTTCATAATTCCACATTGGCCCTTCTCTCCATGGTTGTCAATAAATATCTTGTGGTCTCAGACTCCCAAAGGCCTCACGATAGTGATCTCCATCCTTCACATACGGTCTACTCCACCTTGTCTCCTTAGCTATTAGCCATATTAATACATATGGTACCTCTGATCCCATAAATCTATGACCATCATATGGTAGACCTAGTTGTCTCTCAATTGCTATATGCTCCCACCCCCACACCTACACCAGCAAAATACAACTCAATCCATTTCATGTTGTCCTCTTAATTTCATAAAGCTCCCTATACATTTGTGCTAATAAGGCTGGTGCCCATGCAAATACTACTGACCTCTTCACCAAGTCTGTTACAACCCCTAGCATATTCCATGGAAACCATGCCCCTGATGAATCAGGTAAAACCCAATTTGATATCAATATCATTGCCAGGGTTTGTTTTACTGATAATACTCCTACCTCAAAATATTCCTCATACAACACCCCCCACTATTGATATCAACACTATGCCAACTACTACCAAACATCTCCTCCATCACTAACCTTTTTTGTCATTGATTTGCCACTGTAATGATAGCACCCTCTATCGGTAATTGCAAAATCTGATAAACATCCTCCAGGGTAATTATCATTTCCCCCATAGGAAAATAAAATGTACCCCTATCTAGATCCCATCTCTCACATAATGTTGATAGGTACATCATATTAGCATACACCATCTGAACGTGGCCAACACCTACAAACCCTACCATCTCCAACCACCTCCAATCCTCATCTGTCATCAATTGCCTTAAATTTCCAACCAATGGTTGATGTCGATGTCGCAGCCGCAATACTTTCAACTATACTCATATTACATAGCCCCATCCCATGAAATATTCATAACAAACAACAATAATAAATAAATAAATACATCCATAAAAATCTCTACCCACCCACGCAACCACAAACCCATCAAAACAATTTTTATCTTCCTACTCCATATACAATAAATAAATTAGCAACTACATACATAAAATAAAACTTCACTCACTGGCTCTTCTCCTTATTTTTTGTGCAACAAACTTCTTTCATCAGACCTTTGGTAAACCTCAACAATATTTCGTGTTCATTTTTTTCCTCCATCCATCGCTGCTATCCCACGCAGCATCTTGCATGTATAGTTTAATACCCCACATGAACCCTTCGCTACCCTATAGTGAATCCATGATATTTTGAATTTTTATTTTATCTTAAAGCATATGAACCAAAATCTCTGCAAAAATCAACAAAAAAATCACTATGAACACCATCGAGACAACTAAATATATGCTCAAAAGAATAAGCAATATCACACATATATCACAAAAAAGTGACATCTCCAATCAATAGATCAATATTCTTATATTGATATATGAAAAAAATGCTACATACATTTGAGAGATGGTGTTTCTCCTACACGTATATGTACATAGATGCAGATTTAGTGCCCTCCAAATTTATCCAAAATTTACATTTAAGACAAGGGTACATGTCAATGGTTCACAATAAATGCACCATGAAAAGTGGATAGCTGTCACCAACTACATTAAGTACATTCCTTTACAAAAACATGCCCATAACCTTAACATTATGATGCACTTCACTTTTAAAAAATACATGTCACACACATGCATAGGTTATGGACCCCCTGCAGCCTTCACCGTCAAAACATCTACTCACTATCAGAGTCAAAATAATTTAAAGTTATTGCATCTTCCCACATTCGTTGATTTGTTGACAACCCCCAATGCTGGTTAAAGTTAATATGCTTTGGCCATTCAAACTCATTAAAATAAGATAAATCAATAGTTTCTTGCATGACACAAGAATAATGGTTTACACTCCGCACATCTACCACATGTTGAGGGCCACTTGCCAACCATATCACTTGTTTGTCAATCACAATCCTACAAAATAAAAATTTAGGCACGAATCCCCATTCTAATCTATTAGTCACATTTTTGGCATAACCTTTCATGTTCATTGAAGTACTCAAAGGAATCCATTATCAAATTGGAGGATGAATCTACAAGCTATTAGGTTAGCCTTAAGATCTGGGGAGTTCAAATCATAACAATACATGTTCCAATCTAGGATTAGTGCTCCTAAAAGCCAAATGGAATTGTACTAAATCAACTTCTTACATAGAGAGATCACTTTTGGTTTCCTCCAATCATATATATACCAATTCATGAGATGAACCAGAATCAAACCCCCTGTAGAATACGACACAGTGATAGGACAATACAATGAATCCACTAAGTCGAGTCTCAATGAAATCTAGAATTATGATGACATATTCTTAACCCTATCATATGTCCATGACTTAAGGGATCAAATAAAATTTGCTTTTCGGGAGGAACTTGCACTCAGTGTAAAGATTCGCTATTTTATTCCATTAGGAAGACTAAACATTAAATTCCTTCCAAAATAATTGGTAGATCCTATCTCAAGGTAGTCCAAAGACCCAAGCTATCTCACCAACCTCAATCTTATAGCGTCCTACTCTTTCTAGTACACCTCTTACTACATCGACCCCAAATCTATCCTATTTCTCTTCTTTTGGTCCACTACCCTCACCACACTCATTGCACCATGATACTTTTTAGACCTGGCAATACCCCCACATTGCACTATTGTTCTATTTACTTGCCTCATTTGGAACCCCTTTCAACTTGCCTCCTTGGACACTTCTTTTAAACATTTCCCCCGTAGGCATCTATTTTTATACTTGCCCCCTTGGGCTACGCATTTTTCACTAGCCTCCTTAGGCTACACATTTTTTTACACATTTTTATGTAGTGCACATGTGGTCTCTTCCTGTCTTGGTCTACTCTTTTTCATGGTTGCCTTCCACTTCCGTACATCCCCTTGAACACCTCCCTTATCCACTACCTTCATATTGTCTCCTTGGGCACCACTTTTTTTCCACTTCAAACATACTTGTTACCCATATCCCCTTCTCCTCATCTCCCTCAACTTTTCTTTAATATCACACCTTACCCATACCTTACCCTTATCTCTCCTACCCATTGACACATTTTTCAAGTGGCTCATCCTTGGTCATGTGTCTTCCCTTGAGGCTTGCAAATTGAGGGGGTTATCAAATATACTCCCACAAGGATAATCATTTCATTGGGGCAACAAACAATAAAATTTTAGTTCAAGTTTTTGCACTATGTTGTTTTTTTAAAACAACACATTGCAAAAATGGGCATCTGTAGACATCTAACATATCATTTTATCCAAGTTTTGGTTCTTCTAATATCTCTTCGATATTTTTAAATTCATCTAAATTCCCTCTATTTTCTTGTGCACTATTCACTATTCACTGTTTACTATTCACTGTTCATTGTTCATTGTGCACTGTTTACTGTTCACTATTTACTGTTCACTATTCACTATTCACTATGGTTCACTATTCACTGTTTGCTGTTCATTGTTCACTGTGCACTATTTATTGTTCACTATTCACTGTTCATTGTTCATGAATTTAATATTTTTAAATAAATTTTTAATACCTCCTCACATGCTTGAGCTCAAGTCAAGGATTCTAGAATATCCACATTTTCTACACCTACCTTCTTACATGCTTGAGCTCAAGTCAAGGATTCTAGAATAGCCACATTTTTTACACCTACCTTCTCACATGCTTGAGCTCAAGTCAAGGATTCTAGATTAGCCATATTTTCTACACCTACCTTATCACATGCTTGAGCTCAAGTCAAGGATTCTAGAATAGCCACATTTTCTACACCTACCTTCTCACATGCTTGAGCTCAAGTCAAGGATTCTAGATTAGCCATATTTTCTACACCTACCTTCTCACATGTATATGCCCAAGTCAAGGGTTCTAGATTAGTTATATTCTACATTTTCTACATCCACCACCACTCATGCACACCAAATTCAAGGATTCTTTCTTGCATGCCATCCCACTTACTAATTTTATATTCCTCCATTTATCCTAAGTCTTCCTTTACCAACCCACTTAAAAATTTTATATTATCTCACCCACCCAAAAGTCTTCCATGCCAACACATTCAACATTTAAAATTCTTCACCCACCTAGTCTTGTCTTCCACTATGTCAAACTCATGTGCCACATCATCCTCACCCCCCTCTCTTCTAAAATTCTATAAATACCCCCCTCATTACCTTCATTTAAGGAATGAGGAATCAAGGCATGAATGAAGGAATGAATGAATGAAGGAGGAGGAAGCTAGGAGAGCCTACCATCATTCTACATGAGTTGATTGCAGATATATCATTCATCTACAACAACCTTTCAAGGATTTGTACCCTCACAAGCATCTAAAGCATGATATCTCTTCATCACAAACTATTGTGGGAAAGAGGCATATACACCATTGTCATTGTACATGCCCTTTGAGGTATTTTTTATGATTTAAAGAGACAAAGAGTTGTGTTTCTACATTGTAAAAAGAATATATTTACAATAAAATTCATTAGATACATTGCTCTCTTTGTCTTTGTTTTTTAGATATTAATGGTGGCTTCTTATCTCTACACCCACTTAGTATGAGTACATTGGCCAAGCGTTAGGTTTCATCCTCATAAAAGGAGGAAATCACCAAATGGTCCACCTAGACCAGGTGAATGCCTTGAATATGGAGAACCACACCCATGGTAAACCATCATAGATAAAATAACCACACCAATGGTTATTCATAAATCTTAGCTCTGATCCATTCCATTTAGAAGGGAGTTCTAAGATATTTGTATCACTATCATGATACAAATCCATGGAATGTCATTTTTAACATGATTACATATACTTAAACCTATTAGAGTTTAGTGGTACACACTCCACTTAGGCAACACTCTTTGTTGGTTCATCTTGATTTTATTACCAATAAGGACTTCTCTTGTCCTATAAGGGTGTTCCCTTCAATTCTTGGCTTAAAATGTAGGGTCTATCTTGGTTTATAGTTTAGGGTCATTTTGCCTTGTTGAGAGAGTTCCATTCCATGAGTGCTTAAGAGGTGGATTTAATCCATGAGAAAGGTTCATTACATATTATCCTTGGGTTCAAAGCACTACATAAAACTTCCCTTTTTTTTTTGGCAAGGTTTGTGTTTAGTATAGGGGTATAATATATAAATCTAGTTATCCCCTTAATATTTGGTTTCTATAACATGAATATGAATGGTGTTGCATATGAAAAGGTGGATTATTCATAAATAATTATCCCACAATATTATAATAATTAGACAAATGCTTTTAATTCATTATCACAATTAAGTAATCATCCATAATTCATCATTACTCATTTAATTCCAAAAATAAATGATACCATTGCATTAAATTATCAACATAATAGAATTTGAGTCTACACTTCTAGAATACATATATATATTCTACTAAAAATTTAGCATACATTACAGTGCATAAAATTAAACATTACATCTAATATACATTGTTCTAATACAACATCATAAATCATTTACATTTGAACATAATTACACCATTCACAAGATATAATAAATCATACCACAAGTAAAGTAACACAAGGATTTATCCTAGGAAACCCTGATAGGAAAAACCTAGCCTACAAAATACTATCTTCCTCATTTTCATAAACTTTAAAGGCAAATTTTACAATAAAAGTAGGGCATCTACAAGCCCCCTTTTCTCAAGGAATACAATGGTCTCCTTTGATTGTGTAGACACCTAAAATACGTCATGTTGAGGGCAACTATGCATATGGACATGCTACAAGACCATATGGAAGATCTTGGACAGAGTCCAAGATAGAGTAGTGGTTCTAACCACTCAATTTGTGCTCCTTGGCTTAATTAGTCTAAACCATAGCCCAGACACATGGTTTACAGCTGAACAATGGCTGAGGCCTATGGTTTACAGTCTAGACCATAGTTGTGACTTGTAGTTTTAACTGAAGTTCAATTGACCTTTAATCTGAGCCAAATTGGTTGGAATGGCCATTTGATCTAGAAGAAGGTAGTTAAGTGTTTTGGGTACTATTTTATGAGCTCATATATAGATAGCTTGGCTAGATTAATTTGTAAGTTTTGTTCTAATATACTTTGAATAGTTACCATAGTCTGATTTGGTGGACTTGGAAGGTTATTTTGCCCCTGCCTCTATCTAGGTGCAGTTGTGACATTAATGGAAGCCACAGGAGGTAGTGGTTGACCATACCGTCTACTCTTGTTTGCTATGTTGATAATTTCAACCATCCCAATGTATCTGTAGGTAGGTGCATCAATTTGGACCTGATTGATTTGGGCATATTGCCTTCTAGGGACCTCATGGTTTGGCAAAAGGTTTTTGTATATGCCCATATCTCTATTGTTGGGAGCTAATGGGTTGTCAACTTCAAGCTCCCTCGCTTCAATCATATTTTGCATGTGGTTCTTAAAACCAATGCACACTTCAATGCCATGCCATGGTACTCTATGATAAGGGCAAAAGTGATCATCCTTATATCCTTTTGGTTTAGTATTGTTGGGATACAAAAAAGGTACATCAAGGAATTTGATCTTCCCCATCTCATTTAACTAGTTGAAGACTTATTGCATTGACTCACATAGAGGTGTATAATAGCGAGGAGGATTATGTTATCTATCTTGCCCTTGATTGTTCTTTTGATCATAATTGGCTGGTTGGGGCTATACTTGATAATTTTGGGGTTTGCTACATAGCCCCATCCTTAGGTGTAGCCAATACGACTTGATTAACTAGAGTAGGGTTTGCCTGCTTCTGCTTGTATTTGTCATTCTTACCATTCTTGTTCCTTTATTTCTTGGTTCAAAGCTTAATGGTTCCATTTTCTAATTTTATGTCCTCAATGAGTTTGGCATGTGCCAAGGCTTCCTCAAATGAAGGATATTGTTGAAGTTGTAGAAAAATGGAGATGTGTTTAGAGCAACTTTTGGTGAACATGTGGAAAATCATCATACTACTTAAGGTTGGAAAAATATGAAAGGTTCACCTTATTTTTAGTACCAAAAGAGAAACGTTTTAAGAATGCATTCACTAGTTGTTCAAAAGTGGATGTGTTGTGCTTGGGCAGTTGGTTGAACCATTGAGTGGCAACACCTAAAAATGTCATAATGAAAGTTATTAGCATAAGAGCATCGTTGTCTTCAATATGACAAATGCATTTATGAAATTAGTAACATGCTCCTGTGCATCCTCTTCACCCTTGAATTTTTCTAACCTAGGCATCTCAAAGTGCTTAGGATATGTAGGGATAGGAACTTATGGGCACAATGGCTGGTTGTGTATTTTAATCAGTGTTGGTTGGTTTCCAGTCATATCTTTCTTCACAAAGGACTTCATATTTTTAGTGAGTTCCTGGAATGCCTTTGAAGTAAGGAGTTCCTCTTCTTGTAGGCCCACTCACAATGGTAATGGAGGTAACCATTTATCCACTTGAATTGTTCTATTATCTTCCCTCCTATGAGGGATTCAAGATGTATCTAATCCTGATTTACCATGTTTACCCTTTCCCCACTAGTTTGATTTTGTTTATTATTTGAGTGGTGTTTTCATTGTGAGATGTCTTCTTGCCTAGTACACCCTTATTTTGGTGATTCTACGTGTTTATCTCTTTGGTGATCATCACAGTTTGTTTACAAATTGATATGAGCTAGCTACCCAGCTTGCTCTCTTAAATGTTGCTCATGTTGGTACAAAATCCTTTCTCTTTGTTTGTCATGTTTGAGAGCTTACACTAGCTCTCACTCTTTATGTAACACATTTCTAACCATCACATGTGGTCAGATTGCACTATTAAAGAAAACTTATTTTTGTCTAATTTTGTTCTTGTGGTTCTAATTCGAATATTCCTTGAAGAGGATTCTATTGTTTCTTTGCTCTTGCTAGCTACTAAAACCTATTCAGTATGTTGATAAGTGCCCCTATGATAAAAATATGTATGTGTGTTGTGGGGTCACTTTGAAGCTTCCCCGAGTTGGATAGTGCATTTAGAAGTAACACTTCATGAACTTCTAGATGTATAATTTTCTATGGCTATATGGGATTTGGCCTTGAATGAAACCAATCCAACTCATCTAACTGTCTTATTTTCCATGGCTGATCTAATCCCGTGGGGTACCATTTACTCCAATGAGGTCATAATCTATTGGAATCATTCCTCTTATATGAAGGGTATCTTCTATTTGGTGTCTATTACTAGATGTAACTCTAGTTGCATGCCCATTAGTGGTCAGATCTGTTCTAAGTGTCTCATATGAATTTTGAGATGCTGTGACTCTTGTGTGTCTTTTGGGTGATGAAGGATTTGTGGCCCCACCATTCCTTCATGAATATGGAGGTGGGGAAACCTTGTCATGCCTATGTGAAGAGTGGGGTATAGAACTCCTTTTATGTCCATGTTAGGAGGAAGCTCTTGAAGCCTCCTCATGTCTTTGAGAAGTTTCTATGTGTTTAGAGGAGGGACTTAAGCCCTCCTTGTGTCTACTTTATGATGATGGTCGTGAGGCCTATTTGTGCTTTTGTAACTTAGTTCCATGATGTGACTCCCTAATTGGGATTTCTCAAGGAGAACCTACAAGGGTTGAGTTATCACCCCTTAGGCTCGCAAAACTGCATCTCACGGTCTTATGAGTAGGTGGTTCAATGTTACTATGACTTCACCTATGGGTATGTGTTGCTTCATATTTTGCCTCGATATTGAAGCGAGGATGCTTACTTCTAGTTTTGACCAGTGTGTTTGCAAATTAGTCTTTTATGTTACAATTAAATATAGCCAAATAATATCAAGCAAATGTTTATATTGATTACCAATTTATGTGTGTCCTAAAATGTTTGTTGTGTTTTGATGTATTGTTGTTCTTGTTTTCTTGCTCTTATTTTGGATATAGAATGAGGAGACTCATCCATAGTGCGAATCAAGAACACCCATTCCAAACATGATTTTATCAAAAATAAACTAGGGTACACCACTTAAATCCTAGTGGGGGGTTCGCCTAGCTCTTCCACTCGAAACCAATAATTATTCTAATAGTGGGAGATAGTTTGAACACAAGTAACTTAGTACCACTATAAATAATTCCTTTATTCTATTCTAGGAAATATAGAGGGCAAGTCAGTGGAAGGAGATGAATGCCAAAATCATTAGACTAAATTGAGGGTCGGTGATTAAATCCAACTCGCCAATGTTTAAAACATGTGTGCATGTGTGGGGTTCATTTTAAGTTTACATAAAGTAAAATACATCATACAACAACAATTACTCTTTCCTATATGCTTGATATAAAATACGTTTTACTTTTCAGAAATATGCATAACTAATATGATTTGCATGGATGCACTCTATTTTGTGCAAATATAGCCTCTAGCAGGGCCACAAAGCAAGAAGACCAACACACGATTTCTAGCGCGATGGATTCTAGGGTGGACTTTACAAGCATAAGTCATTGTTCCTAGTAGCGCCTAGTGGAAATCTAAGAAAAACCCTAAAATGTGCAAGATGCAAGTTATTTCCTTTCCATTCCTTTAGTTTCCAAATTAAAATGTTTCTTAATTTTCATTTTTTAGGAAAACAAAAGCAAACAAAATAAAAAAATATTAGAAAATTGTACCAACCTCTAATCTAGCTCATAAAACAAATATTATGTCCTCTACTACACTCCAGTTCTGGCTACTGTTGACCAAAGTGGCTAAACCTATGCACAAAAACTGGATTCAATCATTTTGTAGAAAATAAAAACTTGATAGGATTTGGGTCCCACCATGATCCCCATCTATAGTGACCCCGGGGAAGTTGCGCACCATCCACTACTCTATTTGCAAATATTTATTTGATCAAGATATACTTAATCATGCATTAAATGAAAGATGTGAAAATAGAAGCAACCAAAATATGAAGAAGTGAATAAATAATGCTCTTTATTGCTTTTCTCAAGTTTAGTTACATATAGATCCCTTTAAGGGATTCCCTTCATTTGATATAGATTTTACAAAATAGGATAGAAAATGTATGGTATCCCCTTGCAAGCGGTGGTGTGATTTCGTAGGCTTCCTGGTGATGCACACAAAATTGTATGAGGGCTCACAGATGCCTCCTTCTCTAGGTTTGGTTCCTAGAGGGATACTTTTTGCTCTCATATGTTGATAACCTATCCAGTGAACCTATAGTCCTATAAGCAATGAAAAGAACAACAAACACTTAGGTAACTAAGATTACCTACTTGGATGAGGTTGTTAGAAATAACCCTAATGATAACAAAAATATACCCAATGAAAATAGAAACTAATACTATGAATGCAAGTAAATACGAGAAATCAGATCTATGCTAATGGCATGAAAACATGTAACAAGCTAAATAAAGGAAACTAATGCTAAAAACCCTAGACTAGGCCTATGGGCCATTGTCCAAGATAGTGGTCACTAAGATGAAAACCTGTCTCTATTGCTCCAAGGCTTTGGATCTAAGCTTGCTGCTAATGTTGAAATAATTATCGTTTATGTCCGATGTAATGAATATCCTGTAGATGATAGCCCCTTAGTCGGCTAGCACATAATTGCTCCTCAAGTGTGCTCCTAATTGTATCTCTAATTTGATAGGGCTTTGCTACAATAAAAGCTCTCTAAGTCTCAAAAAGCTCTCCTCGATCGTATCTCTACATAAAGTCTCTAAATTCCTCCTTGGTGCTGTTAGGTCTACACCTTATAATGTTTTTGAAGCCCTAGGTCAATGTCCAAACCCTAGTACTAAATTTTGCATGCATATTGGATGTTCATAGAAAACATGATATCCCTATGTTCATAGAAAACATGTCATTTCATTGATAAATAAAGGTATTATAGAATGAGTTATTTCACAATTTTTTCCCCTTGGGATATAGTTAGGGTCTCCCAATAAAGGATCCCTTTACAAATATAGTTAAGGAATTATTCATATCTTCTTTAAGCACCTCAAGGAGGGTGCATTTACTAACTATGCACCAATTTTGGTTGAATAGATCCTCTAAACCTACAAAACCCAATAATAGGAGCTAGTAGAACCTATGGGACTATCATGATTAGGCCCAAATTGAAAAAGAGTAAATAATTGAAATCCTAATATATTGAATAATAACAGAACTAAACTAAGCTAAAATTAGAGGAAAATAACTTTGCTTACCTTGATTTCTAGTTCTCTAGTTTACAATTGACTAGAATAGATTCTTGGAGGGAACTATACCCCAATGTATGGTTATGTGTCAATCGTACCTCTTATTATGGTTATCTATATATTGATATATCAAACATTTCTTTTAGAGGGAAGGTTCCTCTAGTTCCCAAGGAGCTCTTGCATGAGTCTAATGGACATCTGAGTCTACACCTATAAGTAGTTTTACAAAAAATAAGGATAATGAGGCACACAAAAGCATCCATGGGAGTTAGCACAAAGAAGGGTTTGTATGCAAGTTAGGGCTAGAGTGGTTTTGATAAATTTTTGATAAGCATGTAACTCATTCTTGAAATTGAAAAAATGACCTCCTATTTATAGAAATTAGCCAAGGTTAGTGGGGTGAGGTGTCCTATGAGGTGGAAGAGTGCACCGTGACTCATCAATACCCTTAGGTAGAGGAAAATCCTAATCCATACACATGCATTAAATGAGCATGGGTGTACCATGCCTCATAAATGTATGGGATGAAAAATATGCTCACCCTCTTTATGTCATGTGGATGCAAAGTCATTCATATCATAAATGCATTGAATGAAGAAAGTCTTCATGGCATTTAAGGAATTAGATGAGCATAGGGATATTAAGAGTAGGGGTAGAGTAGGCTAGGATGATGTGAAGCTAGTATGGGGTTAAAAGTTAGACTAGGGTGAGGTGGCACTAGGCTAGGTTAGAGGGATGATCACATGATGACTAGGGGCTAGGTTTAGGAGGGGGCTTAATGGGGGAAAGGAGATAAGGTTGATGAATAGTATTTTAATGCAAATTAAGTAAATTTTAGGGGCTTTTGCAAATAACTAACCATTAATATTGCACAAGGGATAATTTTATATTTCTAGGTGTCTACATTTATCCTTATTTGTATTACGGTATGTGAAAACACAATGCAATACAAAAATACATGACACTAGATTAGTGATTGACTATGACAAGAATGATTTGATGATGGATGATCATGATGGCTTGTGATACATCACAATGATTGTTATGGTAGGATATGCAATATTTATATTGAATCATGAACAATGTAATATGTCCCAATTGTGGAAGGGATAAATATCTTTGAATATTTTCTTTGATGGATTATTCAGATCACTTGAACGAGTAAGTTGACTATCCATAGGTAGGTATCCTCATGATTCTACAAGTTGATTGTAAGTGGACTTAAGTTATCACCTTGATGAAGTGAGTGTGTGAGTAACTAGAGAGACATTGGCATTGAGTGTACCAAATTTTATTGGATTAGAGTTTGAGTTGAGGAGATAAATTTTTCTTTTTATCCTAGTAGAGGAGGGCTTGTGATAGTCTTAGGCAACATTCTTAGATAAATGTGATTCCAAGATTTAATGTTTTGATATTTATTATATGCAAGGAAGTATTAACGGGTAATATCTGCCCCCTTAAGAAATGATTTTATGAGTGAAGAAGTTGAACATAACATCGAAGTACTTGACCAAAAAATGTTGTTGTGATATCATAGAGTAAAAATGAATGTAGAAGATGATGAAATTTGAAGAAAAATTCAATGAATATGGGGACCACATGGAATCATATGGTCAAAAACCATATGGACATGTACAAAAAAATCATATAGAACTATATGGTCAAAATCCATACGATATGGTTAGGGTATGCCTAAATATAAAAGCATGATCACAAGGCACAAAGTTCATTTTTATTATGTGACTTGGAGAAACTAAGAGAAGAGTGATGGGTGAGGCTAAAAAATTGATGAGAAATGCTATCATATTGGATAGATGAATGCATGAGGTAGTGAATGGTATTGTTGGACCTAGTAGTGGAGAGTGTGTAGTGCCAGTTAGTTGCTTTTTACCCTATTTTTCCTATTTTTATATTTTTTATTGGAATATATTACATCATTTGGTTCTTTATTAATGTACCTTCATTAATACATACTTATATTAGGATTATATTAGGAGATAAATAGTTTATTAGAATAATTTAATAAATGCACAAGTGTTAGAATGTGCAATGATATAATTATGCATGTAGTCCACACGTACATGACTCTTAGGGTTGAGTAAGAGGTAAGGAATCTATCTTCTTATATAAGGATCTCATTGTGAGTGCTTAAGAAAGGATTTTGGAGTGCATAGTTTAGAGTAGTAGTAGTCACAATGTAGATCCATTATGTTAATATGGAGTGGTTGTAAACTCCATTAAAGTATCATTGTAATTTTTATGAATTTTCTTATATGAGCATTTCTAGAGCATTGTATCAAGTTTTCTATCATATTTTCATGTATGTTAAGTTGCTATTATAATAGTTATAATATTGCATGCTTATTTCAATACTTGTGATTTTATTTACTTTAATTTTAAGGCTCCAAAATATAATAGTGGTATCAGAGCCATAGTGGATCAAAGGAAAACCACAAGTGATCACCATTGCTATTGTTGAGTATTTGCAAACCGTATCAGCCATTGTGCGTCATTGCATGCAAATACCATCACAATACATTTTTGATAGAATAATATCTAGGTAGTATTATATGAAGTAGAGAAAGCCACATAATTTTTTGATAATATTTGAATAGATTTATTCACAGAGTTGCAAAAATTTATGAATACTAGAACTAAACATTGCATCCACTAGATTAGCAATCCAACTAGTGAAGATTATTTTCTATAAAGATAAATACTTTTTTATTGTCATTGCTAATATTTTATTTCAGAAGAAGGATTAGAAGTATTATTGGATTACTATCATCTAAGTTTTTCTTGTTGCAAAAATTCAACTCCCAAAATTTGGGAAGCTTCCTACAATAGATAAAGAAGAACTTCATCTTTGTTGCCTAAAAGTCAATATATTTTCATCGTGCAGGGATTAATTCTTTGTTGCAGAAAAATAAATATTGAATATTTGGAGGCCTAAGGAGAAAGGTATCATTAAGAAATTTACAAATTGAAGACTCCTAGTTTAAATTTTGAGGAGAGATCTAGTGGCCAAGGAAGCCACATTGAATATTATAAATCTAGGAAGGAGGTTTTAGAAATAAGATCCCATTGAAGGAAGAATATAATCAAGGAGAATATTCCTAGTTAATATTGAATATTGGTGATCTCCATTGAAGATTTAAAACTTCACATTGAATAAGAGATCCATAGAAGACCCTATTGAAGAACTTCCATAGTGGAATATTGAGCATTGAGAAAAACTAATAAAAATTTCTATTGCATATTTTAGTAGCAAAAGATTTAGGAGATCCTAGAAGAATATCTCACTACAAAACTTCCATAGTTGAAGATTAAAGAGGCCAAGAAAGGTCTCATTGAAGTTTTTGAAGCTACAAGATTTAGGACCTTGGAGAGGTCTCAAGGAGAAACAATAAGAAGTATTGGTGAGCCTCATTGAAGGATTTACTAGAAGAACTCATTGGAGAAATCACTACCAAGAAATAAACTTGTGATAGCTAAGGAATTGGAATAATTATTGCCATCCAAAAACAAGTCCAAAGGAGAAGGTTTGGCAAGAATATTATCAAATTTCAAGGTATTTTGGAATAGATCTCAAGATTGTTAGATTGTTTGAGGAGGATATTGTTGGAATCGATTCTCGCATCCGTAGTATTTTGATTGTCACGCTACAAGAATATATTTGAAACCAAAGAGCTATTACAGGCTTTGGTCGACCTACCTCATTATTCTTCTAAACACAAATATTGCTAAGAAAAATATAGGATAGGTAAGGAAACCCCAACGGTAATTCTATCATTTAAAACTCTAATTACACACTCCATATTTATGAAACACTATAGGTATTTAAAATGACCAAAAAATAGAAAAACTAATTATTATGCCTTATGTATACCAATGCCTAGATTCATTCGGATGTTATAGCAATTTAACTATGAACAGAGAGAAATGGGAAAAGGAAATTGGTGCTCAACTTTTTTTTCGAATATCGTAATAAAACCATAAGTTAACCAATGAAAGAAACATATATAATGCATTCAAATAATGTAACCCATTATACAGTGACACACAATACTAAGACAAAGATATAATAAAAATGAAACCCATAATTGTATTGATTTCATAAAATTTTACATGTAGAGTGGGCAAGATGCCTTTTAACTCTGTTCAAGAAAAAAATTATCAATACAATGAAAATATCCCGTTCAAATAATGTAACAGGTCTCTCCTACTCTATTTGTTCCAATCTGGTAACAACAAAGTCTTTGAATCTCAGGATCAATATGATAGGAAATAATCTCAACTTATTGAGCCCTTTCCTATTAAAATCCTACACAACAAAGGGAAGAATAAGAAATGAGAGAGAAAAAGTAGACACATAAGGGGATACAACAACACAACTATCAAGGCACTCAAGTATACCTCTTAGAAAAAATGCTATTCTCTAATGCTTGATGCAAAATTTGAACCTATTTGCTTCCTTTTATAGGTGATGGTTCTTGATTCTATTATTTTTGGTTCATATCTAGCCTTACACTTGTCAACATATGATTGAATCTATTATGTATGTTGTCCAGATGGTGCAACCCTTGAACTGACTGTTATGGTATACTATTGTACTGAAGGGAGCTCTTCTACTTAAATAATTTAGCTATTTTTGCTCTCATGTTGTCCCTAGAAACTAATAATTCATTAGTATATTATTTGTTTTTATTCTACATGTCCCGACCATTATGATCTGCTGTCAAGGATCGACCAGGTTGTTATCATGAAATTCAGATGAAGGATGGAGGGGGGCTCGACATGATGGTGAAGACAAGTGATAGTGTTCCAGAGGTAATTGAATGGAATCACACTGATCACGTAATAGAGTGAAGGGATAAAAGAGGAAAGGGGGTGGATTTACATAATGGAAGGTGGTTAGGTGGTGTAATGTTAGGAAAAATATCAGGATGGTTAGGAAAGAAGGCCTTAAAGTAAGGAGGCAATGATAGGTAAGAGGAAGGTGGGAATGTATAACAAGATTTTGATGTATCAATAAGCTACTTCTATAACTATACTCCGTCGAAATGTTCCCCATGTAACTATATTCCATCAAAGTACGGATGGAATGACTTTCTGTAATTTGAAGCCATGCTTTCTCCTTCACATGTTTTCTTCATCTTAAGTATTACATAATAGAAGAATGCATTTATATCCTTTGCACTCTTTAGTTTAACTTTGTCGATGTTTTTTAGCTCTCCCTTACTATCTCTTATTTATAAGCTGTGACTATGTTTGTGTAGCTTTATTTTTGTAGTACACTATTATTCCCATGAGATATACATCTTTTGGTTGTAGGCTTGAGTGTCAAGATTTGTCTTTAATTTGGTCTACTTTGTCCTTACCAAGGTACTGTCCATGGGATTTACTCTGATTTTCTTGAATCTTACCTTTCCTGGGTATCCTTCTAGATTCATAGTGTTTATGCGTACTATTTTGACTTCGTCTTCAATTATTGATCTTCATAGTGTCTTCCAGTGTACCTTACTGTGAAAGAGTCACCTCTTTTATTTTCTACTTTTATGTATGTTTAGGGAATTTCTTGTGAAGTGATCATCCTTTTCTGGTAGCTTAGACTATCGAATATTTCTTACAAATGAGTCCGATGATTTTATCAGTTTGCAATCTTCACAGGTTCTATCATGGTTTTTTATGGTATTCTTAAACCTGCAAGAGTGTTAGTTTCTAAAAATTTGAATATGTTGGTCAATGGTGATTTAATTCTTATTGATATATTTTTATCTATTGGGCTAGAGGTTTTACCATGTTCAACCGTTTGATCAACCTTTGTCGTATCACTTTATTAAAAAAAATTATAACCTATAGGTTAGATAGTCGAAAGATGCATGATTTGAACTTTCTTCGTTTGATTAATAAAGAGGATGATTAATAATTTGTTAATGCCCTTGTTAAGAATATTTTAAAATTTAATTAATCAAGCATTGATTCAGGCTTACCCTTCGGTATACCTCTGGAGTGTGCACTGTCGTTGGATTGATTTAGGATGAAGCGCATCCATTGGATCTGTCAATAGATACCCATTAGTTTACCTTTGCTTGTAACCCATTAGGTTGACTTAGACTCGATTTCTGCCATTGGATCATCTTTCTCTTAATGAAACACTACCGTCAGATCTAGGTGGTTGATTTATTACTTCTTCATCTGATTTATGCGTTACCGTTAGATCATGGAAAGGATTAGCGCAACCATCAATGTCTTAGGTTCTGTATAATTGTTAGTCCACCTGTTCATATGTATAATCATGTTTTATCAAAATTTAACCTAACGATTACAACCTTAACCTAGTTTTATTAATCAGAGTCATTAATAAAACCTGGTCATTTCTCTAAGCGATCACCACTATATTATGTCAGGATGTGAGCGCTACCGTTGATCTCTCGTAGATACTCAAGTTTTAGTAATAGGAAAGGGGAAGATTACCCATGTATTAAAATTTTATTAAGTCCTCTCTTTAGGCTTGGTAATGCAATTTAGTTAATAATTTGATGAGGGCAACTTTTAAGATTAATTCTTGATCGCTTTTTACAATTTGCACCATTGGATCGAATATCGATGAATCACTACCATCTAATCCCTTCGATATTTATCGAGGAGATTTATCACATTTGAGTGCATCCATCCGATCTTGTAGTAAACAGAGCGCAACTATCAGATCTCCTATAGCTACATACTTAATAGGTAAAAATGTGCATCCTTAGATTTTGATTAATCATGATTAAGCCAAAATGGGGAATTATTATCCAATGTATTATACCCTCACTAATTACATAATTAATTTTTACTTTACCTTCATCTCAACTAGTATTTTACCATTTCTTTATTTTGGTGTGACCGTCAGATCTTGATTGATGTTTGCATGACCATTGATTACGATCAACCTGTAATGTTAGTTATCGGGGGGGCACATAATTTCAAACTTTGATTAACCCAAAAAGGGGAATAGTTAGCAATGTGCTTAGACCCTTGTTTAATATTGTTTAAATGGATTTAATTAACCTCTTGGGGTCTTTTACCTTTTTAATGCATCTTCTATGGGTGTGCCACCGTTGGATTGATCTAGATCGAGTGTTGTCGTTCGATCTTCTTTATTTAGCTCGATGGTTATTCCAAAGGGGATGCATACCCTTAATGTTATTTTTAATGCGTGATTTATTTAAAACAAATGCAATCATTGATTTTGAGTTTGATTGAGAGATATCATCTGATCTATCATATTAGCTTGTTGTTTAACCTGAAGCTTTGACCCATGCTAACTCATTTAATTATTAGACATTTTTGGAGAGTGCGCAGCCATTGGATTAGGCTTGGCTCAAGCACATTCTTTAAGATCCATGAATTTGCATAGAATTTATTTATTTTAATCATTCTTGACCTTAGGTTATAATCTTTGTAAATTTTTGACTTGTTTGACTTAACCTTTTCTTGGTTCATCGAAGTGTAACCGTCCGATTAAATTTGAATTGAGTGTTGCCCTTGGATTCAATATTAGGTGCTCATATTTTAATTAAATGGGATATATAACCTCAAGACTTAGTTAAATTTTTCAACAGACTTAGGTTTTTTGGTTTTTAGACCATGGTACTTAATTAAATTTCTCCATTATTGAATACCTTAGTATTTAAAAGTTTAACACTTCATTTAGGCCTAGGGAAAAAAAAATTCTATGATGATCGGATTTCGGATTTAGAGGTTTGATTAATAAAATTTTACGCTATCTCTTCTTGAAAACAATGGATCTTTATTAAAAGGGGCACATATTATTAATTCAAACTCACTTAATTAGATACAGATAGGACCAACAACTTGCTTACTTTGATGAAACCAAAAATTTAAATTTAGGGGTTTCAAAATTTGAGTCAAATTTGGCTCCAACATAGGCTCTGAATGGGACAATGTGTTGAAAATATGAAGCACTTGAGAACCACAAAATATCTTGGTTTTATTTCTATTTCGGATAGAAATTCACATCACCAAGACTGATGATTAAAGCTTAAAAAAACAAAACATGACAATTTAATTTAAAAAAACTGCACATGTAACAGGATATCAAAGTAAAAAAGTATATAAAACTATGATTCCTTTCATACAATTTAATACTAAGAGTCATATTTTTAAGATCAGAAGAGATTTTGGTAAATTGTTATGTTTGTTTCAGCAAGGTCATATGATATGTTTAAACTTTATTTCCCAAAGCTACCAGTTTCATTATGTTTTTAGCCTAGTGTGTGTTTTGTGCATTCATTTTGATTCTTATATATTCCAAAACTTTGCCATATTTGAGAAAATAGTTGAGCCTATTTTATGATTTCAATATTTAAATATTTTCACCATTCTGTAGGGCTCCACTGCTAGTCAGGCATCTATAGCCCCGGTGAAGTTGCTTCTAATCCCATCCAATTTTTCTCTACTTCTAGCCAGGCATCTATAGCCTCGATAGAGGTTTTCCAAGATATCTCAGGCAGTGACTCTTATTAATTTTATTTAAGTTGTCTTTCTCTTTTGATAATTATAATGATATAAGTAAATTGTGCAATGAGTATGCCTAAGTTGAGGATTAGTTACTGGTTAAAATGGATGAGTGTATTGATTTTTTGCTTAACTACCTTCTCAAATATAGAAGGTATTATTGCAGAGGCAGAATATATTACAGAGGCAGAGTTACAGGAAATTACACATGTGTTGCCAACAATTCCAAAGGGGGAGATTGTTGAGCAAGGTGCAGTGACAGTATTGTCATTTTTTTCAACATAGTCAGATAGATCGGTTGATGCAGTGGACAAGAGTTCAAAGGTTATTCAGAGTATGTAAAGTGAAGTTAAATTCTTATGAGGATGTTTTTGATGTTTGGGTGAAGTTGTTACAAGTTGTCCAAGAAGACCGAAGGGGCCCATATGCTAAAGATAAAAGAGAAGCAAAAAAGCAAAGAAAAAAAAAGTGTCGTGATATCGCGACATGTTGCATTTTCACGGCCAAAAGAGAAGAGAAAATGCAAGGAGAAAAAGTGTCGCGATATCGCGACATGTTGCATTTTCACAACCGAAAGAGCAAAGAGAAAAAGTGTCACGATATCGCGACATGTTGCATTTTCACGACCGAAAAAGCAAAGAGAAAAAAGTGTCACGATATCGCGACATGTTGTATTTTCACGGGCCAAAGCAAAGAGAAAATGCAAGGAGGAAAAAGTGTCATGATATCGTGACATGTAGCATTTTCATGGACCAAAGCAAAGAGAAAGAGCAGAGAGAAAAAAGTGTCGCGATATCGTGACATGTTGCATTTTTGCGATCCAAAGCGAAGAGAAAATGCAAGGAGGAAAAAGTGTCGCGATATTGCGACATGTTGCATTTTTGCGGTCCAAAGCGAAGAGAAAATGCAAGGAGGAAAAAGTTTCATGATATCGTGACATGTAGCATTTTCGCGGTCCAAAGCGAAGAGAAAGGTAGAGAAAGAAAAAGTGTCGTGATATCATGACATGTCACATTTTCATGACTCAAAAATGGCAGGAAGGCAGAGAAGCAAAAGTGTCATGATATCGCGATATGTCGCATTTTCATACTCGAAAAGGGCAAGAAGGAATAGAAACAAAAGTGTCACGATATCGCGACATGTCACATTTTTGCGACTCAAAAAGGGCAGGCAGGCAGAGTAACAAAAGTGTCATGATATCGTGACATGTCACATTTTTGTGACTCAAGAAAAGCCTCAAAATAGAAACAAACAACAATGAATGAGAAAACATACAGTTATCAAAGGAGAAAACAAATGCATGCACAAGGGAAAAGAAAATGAACAGTCAGACATGCAAAGAGAAAATGAACAGTCATGCAAAGAGAAAATGAATGGACATGCAAAGAGAAGACGAACAGTCATGACCGAGAAAATGAACAGTCATGGTAGGAGAACATGGTGTCAATTATTTGCATGTGACGTGTTTGACGAAATGCCTTCTCAAAATATACAAAAGGAGTTACAACTGGAGTTACAACTAAAGTTACAACTGGAGTTACAAAGAGAAAGGATGGTTATAAAAGGAGTGTTGTTTGGAGAATTTATTAAGCATGGGGGATTAAAGCATAGCAGATTTGATCTTGTGAAGAGAGCAAGAGGAGAGCGAGAGACACGCAATAAGTGAGTGAGAAGGGTGTGAATTATGGGCGATGTTGAGTAAGCAATAGACCAGTCAGGGTCTTGTAAAAGTGAAGGCATTTATATGTCAATCTTCTAGTTTTAGAATTGAAGTCCAAGTTGGTGCTTGGCATCAAGAGTTGGTGCTTGTCATCAGGAGTTTGTGCTCCTTCCAGTTTGTGCTGGTAAATCAGGGTTTGGTGCTCCTTTCTATTGGTGTAGATAAATAATGGGTTTGTGCTCCTTCCAGTTGGTGCTGGTAAATCAGGGGTTGGTGCTCCTTTCTATTGGTGCAGATAAATCAAGGGTTGGTGCTCCTTTCTGTTGGTGCAGATAAATCAGGGTTTGGTGCTCCTTCTAGTTGGTTCTAGTAAATTAGGGGTTGGTGCTCCTTTCTATTGGTGTAGATAAAACAGGGTTTGGTGCTCCTTTCTGTTGGTGCATTTAAATCAGGGGTTGGTTCTCCTTCCAGTTGGTGCTGGTAAATCAGGGGTTGGTGATCCTTCCAGTTGGTGCTAGTAAATCAAGATTTGGTGCTCCTTCTAGTGGGTGCTGGTAAATTGATTGTAAATTTGATTACTTTGCAAAGGCTAGATTTGGATGGGAGTCCAAAAAGTCAATTTTTGAGGAGTAGCCAAATCGGTGAACCTCAATACATCTTGTGTTGTGTGATGCTCTATTGTTATATTTGCTTTATTTGATTTTAAGTTCTCATTGTTTTAGATTTACGAGTTTAATATTTGAGTTTTATAGAGCTACACTGATTCATCCCACCCTCTCAGTGTCATTGTGAGACTAACAATTGGTATCAGAGCCAAGTTCTTGAACAAGCTTAACCAGCTAGGGTGATCTTGGAAGTGACACAATGGCAGGTGGTGAAGGCTCCTCATCAAACAAAGCATCATTGTTGGATGAAACTAATTACACATTTTGGAGACTTAGGATGCAGACATATCTTTGTGCTTTGGGATACGACATTTGGGATTTAGTAGATAGTGGATACACAATACCCACCACTTCTCCAACCGATGTTGCCAATAAGAAATTGTTTGAGAATAACTCAAAAGCAAATAATGCTATCATGTGTGGATTAGTGGACAGTGAACTAGTAAAAATTATGAGTTGTAAAATGACAAAATAAATATGGGACAAACTAAGGAGCATTCATGAAGGAGATGATAAGATCAAGGAGGCCAAGTTACAAACACATCAATCTTAGTTTGAAGTATTAAAGATGAATGATGATGAGAACATAGAGGCATATATACTGAGAGTTAATCAAGTCATTAATATGATTAGAAGACTCGACGAGGAAATCAAAGATTTTGTCATCGTGAAAAAGGTATTAAGATCTCTTCCCCAAAGATTTGATTCTAAAGTTTCAGCTATAGAAGAATCTAAAAATCTAAATTCTTTTAGTATGGATGATATGCATGGTTCTTTGACTGCATATGAGATGATAATAGGAAAATATAAACCCATAGACAGAGAAGCTACTTTTAAAGCCCATAAAAATATGAAAGCAAAACAAGAATCCGAGGAAGAAGAGACATCAGATGAAATGGAAGCAAACTTTGTTCAAAAAATAAAAAGGGGAAAAGGAAAATACAGAGGAAAGTTATCGTTTAAATGTTTCAATTGTGGAGGCATTGGGCATGTTGCAGCTAAATGTCCACTTGATGAGAAGGACGAAAGTGATGAAGGATCGCACCAAGAAAGAAGTGACTAGAAGAAAAAAACAAATTTCAGAAACGACAACTTCAAGAAGAAAAGTTTCATCTCCAAGAATGTCAGTTCATTAGAAGACAACTGTGGTGAGGATTATGAAAAGGAAATAGGTGAAGCTCTTTTCATGGCACTCAAAGAAGAAAAAAAAAAAAGCACGGGAATATGATGAAGAAGAGATTCTTTTTTTGAAGAAACAACTAGAAGAGGCCAATACAAATCTCAAATTTGTGAAGAGCACAAAGTTGCTAGATGAAATGATAAGGCAACAAAGAAGCTCCATGGTTAAGCTTGGTCCTAGATATGAAGCTGAACAACCTTCATCTTCCAAATATGCAAAGAAGAAGAAGTTCATTGTTGAAGGATCGAAGCAAGAAAATTTTGAAGCTGAATCTTCAAAAGGAAGAAAATATCAAAGGAGATCTACAACAAAGCAACCACAACAAAAGAGATTTCATCAGACACAAAGAATGCAACACAGACAGGGAAGAAATCATGTGCATCAAAGAAAGAAAAATAATCATCCATCAAGGATGCACAAGAGACAACCACCCAAGATAAATGTTCAAGTGCATGAAAAGGTTAAAAATAGGGATGTAGTTGAAAAACTCAAGCCCAAGTTCAAGAAATATTGGAGAAAGAAAGAAGAGAGGAAATCGTGTCTCCTTGGACTGAAGGAGATTACTCCTCTATTGCACTAAGAAGCTCCAGGTAGCACATCCTCAGGGGGAGCAATCTTAAATTTTTATTTTAATGCTCCTATTTTGTTTGGTTATCTGAGGATGAAAGGCAAGTAGTCAAGGGGAGTTGTTGTATAGTTGTCAAAGTGTGTTTCAGTTCATGTAGTTGTTTGTGGAGGTAATAAGAGAGCTTTAATTTTCTCTAAATAAGTAGTCGTTATCAAAGAGATGCTAGAGTCAAAGAAAATAGTGGCACTAGCACCCAGTTGGTCAAGAGTGCCAAGTGGCACATGCAAGGTAGAGATGTTGAGAGAATAGTGCCCAGGTGGTGAAGCGCCAAGGAGGACAAGATGCCTATGCACCTAAGAAAGTCTTACATTATTTGAGAAATGTGAGATATTTCCCGAGGAATCCCTTGATCGTAGTGATGATAAATGCTCCCTGGAATCGTGTGAAGAATGTTCATCTAAGACATTGAGTAGCCATGAAATATGCCCTAGAAAGAAGCAAAATACTGAGTGTTGATGATTGCACGTAGACTGAGATTCCAACGCTAGATGTAACGATCCACTGTCAATACCTATGTAGACAATGAAAACATTCATGGCAACCATTAGAAACTAGAGACATTAAGCTGCACAACGGATGCGAGTTAAAGTCGTTAGTCATGGAGGAGGTGGCAGTCAAAAGGCTAAAGAAACTACGTGCAGGTTGCCTGGAGAGTCGATCATTTTTTATTTGGGAGTAACTTTTGCACAGCTGAGAGTTTCATGTTGATCAAAATATACCAAATAAGTAAAAGCAAGTTACAACAAGAATTATAATATGATGAGTAGAGATTAGAGTGCTTATCCAAGAAGACTTTATGACATAAAGAGTACCAGTGGAGGTGCATTCTATCTTGGAGACAGGTTGGTCACGTGGCACAGTAAGAAACAAGAGTCAGCCTCCTTATCCACAATAGAGGCAGAATATATTGCAGCGACACCGTGTTGTACGCAAGGGGAGTTTGCAGCAGCCCTTTGGTATTATTGTCAAAGGGGGAGAAGAGTTACAAGAAATTATATGTGTGTTGCCAACAATTCCAAAGGGGGAGATTGTTGAGCAAGGTGCAACGACAATATTGTCATTGTTTTCAACATAGTCAGATAGATTGGTTGATGCAGTGGATAGGAGTTCAGAGGTTATTTAGAGTATGTAAAGTGAAGTTAAATTCTTATGAGGATGTTTGGGTGAAGTTGTTACAGGTTGTCCAAGAAGACCGAAGTGGCCCATATGCTAAAGATAAAAGAGAAGCGAAAAAGCAAAGAAATAAAAAGTGTCGCGATATCGTGACATGTTGCATTTTCATGACCAAAAGAGAAGAGAAAATGCAAGGAGAAAAAGTGTCATGATATCGTGACATGTTGCATTTTCGCGACCGAAAGAGAAAATAGAAAAAGTGTCGCGATATCATGACATGTTGCATTTTCGCGGCCGAAAAAGCAAAGAGAAAAAAGTGTCGCGATATCGCCACATGTTGTATTTTTGTGGGCCAAAGCAAAGATAAAATGCAAGGAGGAAAAGGTGTCGTGATATCGTGACATGTAGCATTTTCACGGACCAAAGCAAAGAGAAAGAGCAGAGAGAAAAAGTGTCGTGATATCGTGACATGTTGCATTTTTGCCATCCAAAGTGAAGAGAAAATGCAAGGAGGAAAAAGTGTCGCGATATCGCGACATGTTGCATTTTCACGGTCCAAAGCGAAGAGAAAATGCAAGGAGTAAAAAGTGTCGTGATATCGTGACATGTAGCATTTTCATGGTCCAAAGAGAAGAGAAAGGCAGAGAAAGAAAAAGTGTCATGATATCACGACATGTCGCATTTTTGCAACTCGAAAAGGGCAGGAAGGCAGAGAAGCAAAAGTGTCATGATATCGTGACATGTCGCATTTTTGTGACTTGAAAAGGGCAAGAAGGCAGAGAAGAAAAAGTGTTGTGATATCGCAACATGTTGCATTTTTGCGACTCGAAAAGGGCAGGAAGACAGAGAAGCAAAAGTGTCACGATATCGTGACATGTCGCATTTTCGTGACTCAAAAAGGGCAGGCAGGCAGAGTAACAAAAGTGTCACGATATCGTGACATGTCGCATTTTTGTGACTCAAGAAAAGCCTCAAAATAGAAACAAATAGTAATGAAGGAGAAAATGTACAGTCATCAAAGGAGAAAACAAATGCATGCACAAGGGAAAATAAAATGAACAGTCAGACATGCAAAGAGAAAAAAAACAGTCATGCAAAGAGAAAATGAACAGACATGCAAAGAGAAAATGAATAGTCATGACCGAGAAAACAAACAGTCATGGTAGGAGAACATGGTGTCAATTATTTGCATGTGACGTGTTTGACGAAATGCCTTCTCAAAATATACAAAAGGAGTTACAACTGGAGTTACAACTAAAGTTACAACTGGAGTTACAAAGAGAAAGGATGGTTATAAAAGGAGTGTTGCTTGGAGAATTTATTAAGCATGGGGGATTAAAGCGTAGTGGATTTGATCTTGCAAAGAGAGTGAGAGGAGAGCAAGAGGCATGTGACAGGCGAGCGAGAAGGGTGTGAATTGTGGATGATGTTGAGTAAGCAATAGACCAGTCAGGGTCTTGTAAAAGTGAAGGCATTTATATGTCAATCTTCTAGTTTTAGAACTGAAGTCCAAGTTGGTGCTTGGCATCAGGAGTTGGTGCTACTTCTAGTTGGTGCTGGTAAATCAAGGGTTGGTGCTGGTAAATCAGGGGTTGGTTCTCATTTCTATTGGTGCAGATAAATCAAGGGTTGGTGCTCATTTCTATTGGTGCAGATAAATCAAGGGTTGGTGCTCCTTCCAGTTGGTGCTAGTAAATCAGGGGTTGGTGCTCCTTTCTGTTGGTGTAGATAAATCAAGGGTTGGTGCTCCTTTTTGTTGGTACAGATAAATTAGGGGTTGGTGCTCCTTCTAGTTGGTGCTAGTAAATCAGGGGTTGGTGCTCCTTCCAGTTGGTGTTGGTAAATCAGGGGTTGGTGCTCCTTCCAATGGGTGCTGATAAATTGATTGTAAAGTTGATTGCTTTGCAAAGGTTGGATTTGGATGGGAGTCCAAATAGTCAATTTTTGAGTATCCAAATAGGTGAACCTCGATACATCTTGTGTTGTGTGATGCTCTCTTGTTATATTTGCTTTATTTGATTTTAAGTTCTCATTGTTTCAACTTTAACTGTTTAAGATTTAATTTCTATAGAGCTACACTGATTCACCCCCCCCTCTCAGTGTCATTGTGAGACTAACACAATCCATTTAGGTCCAAAATTACCCTTTTCAACATGCTTATCATTTTTAGGATCCCAATAGATGAATGTATCTCCTAGAGAAAAAGGAGTACCTTTGGATTTTTTATTAAATAATTTTATAGTTTTTTGGGTTTGTTCCATCATTCTATTGATGGTCTCTCTTCTTTTCTCTTCTAACAAGACAATTTGGTCAAGCCTTCTCTGAATGGGATTAGGATTTTCATGGTCTTGCAATAAAATGGAAAGCTCCATTTTTTCCATTTTTGGAGGTAGTAGGGCTTTCTCTCCATAAACCATCTCATAGGGGGTTCTTCTTGTACTTCTTTTAACAAACAACCTATCAGACCATAAAGAAAATATTAGTTCACTGTCCCATACCCTTTTGTTTTTGCATAATGACCTTTTTATTCTTGTTATTACATTATTATTTGATGACTTAGCTAAACCATTTCCTTGGGGGTAATAATTAGCAGAATGAGATAATTCAATTCCATATTTAACACAAAATTCTACCATTTCATATGAAACAAAGTATTGAGCATTATCTGTTACCAGTTTTTTAAGAATCCCAAACCTGGTCAAGATGTTTTCTTCTAAGAATTTGATGACTGTGGTAGTTGTATATTTTCTAAAAGGTGCATATTCTACCCACTTTATGAAGTAATTTTTTGTAGTTATGATCCACTTATGCTAGCCAGATGAGTTAAGATTGATCTCTCCAATCAGGTCAATACCCCATTGAGCAAAATGTGCTTCAATGATTACTGTCTTGAGGGGCATGGCTGGTAGATGTTTTTTCCTACTAAAACCTGGCACAGTTCCTAAAATATTTATGCACATCCTTAAAAAGGGAATGCCAATAATATCCTACTCTCATAATATTATTAGTTTTAGCTCTTAGAGCAAAGTGTCATCCATAGAAATCATCATGAAATTCATTAATTATTTTTGGGACTTCTCTTTCATATAAATAAACTAATAAAACTCTGTCAAGGTGTTTCTAATATAACGCTTCAACTTGTATATAATAATTTTGCACTTGAAGCTTGATTGACCTCATTCTATTTGTTGACATGTCTATGGGAAAAGACAAATTTTGTAAGTATGACAAAATTTATTCATACCATTTACATTCTTCATTGATGATTCTTTTGTCATTATTTGTTTCATCTATTATGAGGATGTTTTTGAATCATGCTTCTTCCTTGTTAGCAAATAGTTTAGCCAAACCCTACCCTTTGACATTTTTCACTATTTTTAATTCAGAATCGTAGTTTTACCATCCATATTGATGGTCTTCCTAATGTCTCTGATTGAGAAAAAATATCCTTTATTTCTATAAAGGGAATACAACAGTAAACTTTATTTGAGCCAAATATTCCTTTGAAGCGTTCTAAAGATTGGATGACTGCATAAGCATATTTTTCTAATAGGGTGTATTTAATACGTGCTCCTTTTAGTCCTAAACTCATAAAGGCTATTGGCCTTTCATTATTTTCATCATCTTTCTGTGATAGAACTACAACAATAGAATTTTTAGATGCATAGGAGTAGATATTGAATTTTTTTGCATAATCTGGATAGCTCAGGGCTGGACTAGATGATATGGATTCTTTGATCTTATTAAATGCTTCCACATTCTCTACTATCCATTTTATTTCTCTAGTTTTCTTAACCATATCATTTATAGGTTTGGTCATCTCTGCAAAATTTGGGACAAATATTCTGATAAAATATTTTTTGCCAAAGAATGACCTAACTCCTTTTAAGTTCTTAGGTGGGGGAATTTTAGAAATAGCTTCTATTATTTTTGGATCAATGCTTATCCCCTTTTCTAAGACTATATTTCCTAGAAACTTTCCTTTTGTAGTCCCAAATATGCATTTTTTGGGATTTAGATAAATTCCAAATTCCTTGCATCGGGCAAAAACTGCAGTCAGATGTTCTAGATGATTTTCTAGATTTTTAGAAAATACCATGATATCATCTAAGTACACTACTACAATTTTGAACATTAATCCTTTGCAAGCAAAGTCCATTGCCCTCCAAAAAGTAGCACCTGCATTCATCAGTCCAAAAGGTATTCTTAAATATTAAAATGTGCCCTAGGGTGTGGTGAATGTTGCCTAGTGTCTATCTTCTATATTTATCTGAATTTTATTGTACCCTGAAAAACCCATCTAACAGAGACAATATAGTTGAACCTACTAGTGCTTGTAGTATTTGTTCCATGTTAGGCAATGGGTAATTGTATTTTAATGAGCTCTTGTTTAAATTTCTAAAATCTACACAAAGTCTAATATCTCCATTCTTTTTTTGACTGGTACTAAGTTGGATATCCATGAGGAAAATCTTACCTTTCTGATTATCTGGGAGTCCAACAATTTTTGTACCTCATTTTGTATTATTAGGGTCAAAGTTGAATTATACTTTCTTTGTTTCTATCTAAATGGCTTGGAATCTTCTTTCAAGGGTATTATATGTGTAATTACATCTATTTTTATAGTTTTAAGGTCTTCATAAGTCCAAGAAAAATATTCTTTGTTCTCTTTTAAGAAACTGATATATCCAAATTTTTCTTTTGTAGGTAAGGTTGTGTCTACCTTCACTATTCTCTGTTCTTTAATTGAACCTATGCTTATGTCTTCAGATATTACTTACCTGCATAAAGTCTTATAAGCTTTGTCAAAATCATCAAATAGACTTTCGAGAGACACTAATACTTTGGGTATTCTATTAGTTTTCAACTGGATCACTTCTACTAGTTATCCTATTTGATATTTTAACTTTTCCTCATATTTTTCATCACAGATTACATCTGCATACTGATTTTGCAAAGTCATAAAATCCTTAATATCTATATCATCTTGAAAGACCTATAGATAGACTATGTTATCTGGTACAAATGGCTTATAGATTGAGATAGTTGGGAATCTATCCATATATTCTACACTTATCTCTGGGTGATCTAAACCTGAGGTATTAATAGCTAAAATATCTACAATATAATTTTACTCCCTTGGAATATATGAGATATTGAAAGCTAGGAATTTATCAATTTCTTCCAATACTGCATTTCTATATTGCTTAAGCCTAGGATTCCTGGTATGATATTTACCTTTGATCTATTATATGATAAGCTCTGCATCTCCTATAACAGTTAAATAATTAATGCCTAATTATTTTTCTTTTCTTAACCCTAACAATAAGGCTTCATACTTAGCTACATTATTTTTGTAGGGGAATTCTAATATGCAAGGAATACCAAGGTAATTTCCTTTTATATCAGTCATATTAACACCTGCACCTGCTCTAGATTGATATTTATCTCCATCAAAAGACATGGTCCACATTCTTGGGTTAATACTCTATCTAATTCAACATCAACTATTTTCATATCTTCAGGATCCATGTTCTTTGCCTCTGGTATTTCTACCATAAATGAGTTATGCCTTATGGAGTAAACTCCCATCCCTTTTTCTTCCATATATAGATTTTACTAAGTTTATCATTGTTTCATTTATTTGAATTAACTCTAAAAAATGCTTGTTAAATGGGTCTCTTATCAAAATTATATTATCTTTATCTGATATGGGGATGGTAGCATAAGACCAGTCTAGTTGTATTGAACCTCCTAGTTTTTTTGCTCAATGCCTACTGAGTAATAGTGAGAAGAATGGGTCAACATCAACTATTACCACATCCATGACTACTCCCTTTTTAGGATATTGGTCTAAGAAAACCAACAATCTGGTTATCACCCCTACACAAGGAATTTGTCTACTATCCATTACAGAAATAGGGGTAGAATATCTAGTATAGATTAATCCTATTTGATCAACTATTAATTTGGGCATGATATTATGTAAAGCCCCACTGTCTATCATGAAATTATGAATCACATATTTTCCCCTTCATTTGAATTATGTATTAATGACACATAGAAAGGTTTGACAAAAGATGGTGATCTTGTATCATGTTGATTTTGTTTAGCAGCATGACAAGTAGGGTCTTCTTTCTGCTCCACTAATCCAAAAGCTCTACATACTTGTTATCTATATGTTTGAACTTTTATGAGCTCACCAAATGTGATGTTAAATTTTTGCTTACTAAGTTTTGACCCAACGTCAAATTCTATTTTATTTACATCCAGTGGTTTATTAATTTCTTCTTTGGGAATATCTTACTCTGACTCTATTACTTCAAGAGTAGTATTTTTTAGGTTTCTATCAATTTTCTCTTTACTGATATTTTTATTAGGGAAGGTTTATTTTCTTGTTTCACTTGTAGAGGCTTTCTCTATTCTATCTAGGATAGCCCTATTTATTAAATTCAAAGTATGGGTTGCCTCTAATTCTTCAACCTCTTGAGTAGTGGGGATTAATTTCCCTTGTTTCATCTTGTCATATCTTGACTCATGTGATTTCTGCAATATTTTAGTTCCTTCAGTTACTAAAATTTGAGGATGATGATTTGAAGCATATTTATACATATCTTCTTCAAACAACCTTTCCCTAATTTCATCTTCAATAGACCAACACACATTGATTTTTATGTCTTCCTCTGATTCATCATGTAAGTCTACATTGTACTGGTCGCTTAAGTGAATCCCACATGCATCAGGGTTATGAGGTGCATCACACGTGGAGCAAAAATAGGGAAATCCTTCTGCTACATTAGAATATGGTATAGGGTTAGGGACATTGTTTTGATCCTTATCAAAATATTTATTTTTCTAGTTGGTGTTCCCATTACCCTTATTCCTATTTCCATCTTCAAATCCATTATTATTTCCTCAATTCTTATTGTAGTTTTTCTTAAAATTAGGATGGTTGTGAACAAGTGTCCATTCTGTTTGTGAATATTCACCATTATTTCCATTTATTTCAATTATTTCTAACCTGTTATTCATGTTATTAAACATCCCAGTCATCTGACTAGTCAGTTTCTCCACAAGATCCATTTCAGTCCTTCTTTGTATATCAAATGCTAATTTTTTAGGCTTTATATCAGGAAGGTTGACTTCCAAAGAATAAGGCTTAATATTACCACTGTCAAACATATTTATTTCTATATCCATCACTTTTTCCATACAACCATCAATGGTAATGGCTTGTTCTTGCCTTAGCTCATAGTTGAATTCTCCTTGAAAGGTATTCTTATAAAAACAAATAGACTGAATATCACTAGGTCTCAGGGTGGCAGGAATATTTTTTCTTGTTTTTGAAAATATTCTATTAAAATCACTAACATCCTCATTCTCTTTGTTCTTCATGGTGGCTAATTCAATTAACAGAGATTGTTCATTTTTCCTTTCACCATATTTCTTCAAAAACACAGCTTCCATTTTTGTGAAGTTTGGGATATCATGGTCGAGAATGGAATTGAACCATTATCTAGCATCTTTTTCTAAAGTCTATAAAAATAGTATTAAGACTACATATTCATGTTCCACTTCCAGACTATCCATTGCATACAAGAAACTCTTGATATGATTTTTTCCAGTTACTGCACTGTTTCCAAAGAATTTTGGAAGGTTTTTGTGAGCCTTATTAGGTAAATTATTGAGGTTTACTAGCAACACAAAAGACCTATATTTATTAGTTCTCCATAGATAAACATTAGCCTAGGTCATTGTTACTATAGGATTCAAATTCATAGTAGCAATATCTACAGGAATATGGTTCTAGGCAGCTTGAATATAAATTGATGGGTTATCTACCTTTGAATTATTATTTTGAATAATCACATATATCTTCTACAACAAAATTTAAATTTTTCTCTACAACATAATTTAACTTTTCTTCTACAGTAATATCAGCAGTAATAGAATTTTGATTTTTCTTTATGTACCTTTTACCGCTATAATTTAATCTACTACTATAAACATTACTCTTGAAAAGTGGAGTTTTTTGGGTATGTATAAATACCTCTGGATTCTCGAGTTTTAGAAAAAGATCCTTACCGCTTCTCCTGGTGTTTGCCAACATGTTTAGTTATCTTATTTTTTATTTTTTCCTTCTGGGTTCGTCCAACAAAGTCGCCAGCATCAGGGTGTAGAAAGAACGACATATGCTTTTATCAAGAATGCTTGATATTACAACTCATCCTCACAAGATTTGGTTCTTGGGATAAATCAAGAAAATCAAGAAAAATCATTTTCAAGAAAATCAAGAAACGTAAAGAAAATTAAATTTAAAAACATGGGTAAAAAAATAAAGAACGTAGAAAGTGTAAAAATTAAAAAAAACGTTATTTATTCTAATTAGCCACCTGTTTATTTAAAAATAATGTCGTTCAGAGAAAAAAACTTTTAAGAAGATAATTAAATATTTCTATCAAGTTGTCCCTGGAAATGGTGCCAAAAAACTATTGGAACCGATTCTCGCATCTGTAGTATTTTGATTATCACGCTACAATAATTCATTTGAAACCAACGAGTTATTATAGGCTCTGGTCGACCTACCTCATTGTTCTTCTAAACACAAATATTGTTAAGAAAAATACAGAACGGGTAAGAAAACCCTAGCGGTAATTCTATGATTTAAAACTCTAATTACACGCTCCAGATTTATGAATTACTGTAAGTATTTAAAATGACCAAACAAGAGAAAAACTAATTATTATGCCTTATGTAGACCACTGCCTAGATTCATTGGACTGTTATAGCAATTTAACAATAATTTTAATTATGAACAAAGAGAAAGGGGAAAAGAAAATTGGTGCTCAAAGCTTCATTCGAATATCATAATAAAACCATAAGTTAACCAATGAAAGAAATGTATATAATGCATTCAAATAATGTAACCCATTATATAATGAAACACAATACTAAGATAAAGATATAATAAAAATGAAACTCAAAATTGTATTGATTTCATAAAATTTTACATTCAAAGTGGGCAAGATGCCTTTTAACTCTGTTCAAGAAAAATATTATCAATACAATGAAAATATCTCATCAAAATAATGTAACAGGTCTCTCCTAATCTACTTGTTCCAATCTAGTAACATCAGAGTCTCTGAATCTTAGGTTCAATAGGACAGGAAATAATCTTAGCTTCTTGAGAACTTTCCTATTAAAATCCTACACAGAAAAGGGAAGAATAAGAAATGAGAGAGAAAAATAGACACAAAAGGGGATACAACAACACAACGAGCTAGACACTCAAGTATACCTCTTATCAAAAATGCTATTCTCTAATGCTTGATGCAGAATCTGAACCTATCTACTTCATTTTATAGCTGTTGGTTCTTGATTCTATTATTTTTGGTTCATATTTGGCCTTACACTTGTCAGCATCTGATTGAATCTATTTTTTTATGTTGTCCATCTGGTGCAACCCTTGAAGTGATTATTATGGTATACTCTTGTACTAAAGGGAGCTCTTCTGCTTAAATAATTTGGTTGTTTCTACTCTCATGTTGGCTCTAGAAACTAAGGATTCATCAATATATTATTTGTTTTTATTCTGCATGTACTGGCCATTATGATCTGCTATCAAGGATCTACCAAGATATTATCATGAAATTTAGATGAAGGACAAAGTGGGTCTCAACGTGATGGTGAAGACAATGGGTGGAATTCCAATGGCAATCAAATGGAATCACACTGATCATGTGATAGAGTGAAGGGAGAAAAGAGAAAAGGGGGTGGCTTTACATAATGGGAGGTGGTGAGGTGGTGCAATGTTAGGAAAAATATCAGGATGGTTAGGGAAGAATACCTCGAAGGAAGGAGTCAATGATAGGTAAGAGGAAGGTGGGAATGAATAACAATATTTGGAAGTATCTATAAGCTACTTCCATATCTATACTCCATCGGAGTGTTTCCCATGTAACTATATTCCATCGAGGCACGAATGGAATGACTTTATGTAAGTTGAAGCCATGCTTTCTCCTTCACGTATTTTGTTAAGTATTTACAGAACAAAATATGAATGCATTTATATCCTTTACACTCCATAGTTTAACTTTACCAATGTTTCTTAGCTCTCCCTTACTGTCTCTTATTTATAAGTTGTGACTATTCCTTTGTAGCTTTATTTTTGTAGTACACTATTATTACCATGAGATATACATGATTTGGTTGTAGGCTTGAGTATAAGGATTTGTATTTCATTTTGTTTACTTTGTCCTTACCAAGGTACTATCCATGGGATTTATTTTGATTTTCTCAAATCTTTTCTTTCCTGGGTATCCTTTTGGATTCACAGTGTTTATGCATACTATTTTGACTTTATCTTTAGTTATTGATCTTCATAGTGTCTTCTGGTGTACCTTACTATGAATGAGTCACCTATGTTATTTTCTACTTTGATGTATGTTTAGGGCATTTCTTGTGAAGTGATCATCCTTTTCTAGTAGCTTAGACTATCAAATATTTCTTACAGATAAGTTTACTGATCTTGCTAGTTTACGATCTTCACAAGTTTTATCATGGTTGTTTTTGGTATTCTTAAACCTCTAAGAGTGTTAGTTTCTAAAACTTTAAATATGGTCAATGGTGATTTCATTCTTATTGATATCTTTGTATCTATTGGGCCAGAGGTTTGACCACATTCAATTGTTCAATCAACCTTTGTCATATCACTTTCTTAAAATTTTTATAACTTGTAGGTTAGATAGTCAAAACATGCATGCTTTGAAATTTCTTCATTTGATTAATCAAGAGGACGATTAATAATGTGCTAATGCCCTTGTTAAGAATGTTTTAAAATTTAATTAATCAAGCATTGATTCAGGCTTACCCTTCGGTTTACCTCTAGAGTGTGCACTACTATTGGATCAATTTGGGATGAAGCGCATCCATTCGATCTATCAATAGATACCCATTAGTTTACCTTTGATCGCAATCCATTAGGTTGACTTAGACTCGCTTGCTACCATCAAATCATATTTATCTTAATGAAACACTATCGTTAGATCTAGGTGGTTGATTTATTACTTAATCCTTTGATTTATGCGCTACCATCAGATCATGGAAAGGATTAGCACAATCGTCAATGTACTAGGACCTGTATGATTGTTAGTCCACTTGTTCATATGTATAATCATGTTTTATCAAAATTTAACCTAACGATTACAACCTTAACCTCGTTATATAAATCATAGTCATTAATAAAACCTGTTCATTTCTCTAATAGATCGCTAGATTATGTTAGGATGTGATCGCTACCATTGATCTCCCATAGATACTCGAGTTTTAGTAATAGGAAATGGGAATATTACCCATGTATTAAAATTTGATTAAGTCCTCTCTTTAGGCTTGGTAATGCAATTTATTTAATCATTTGATGAGGGTAACTTTTAATATTAATCCTCGATCACTATTTACAATGTGCACCATTGGATCGAATGTCGATGAAGTGCTACCATTCGATCCCTTCAATATTTTTTGGGGTGCTTTATCGCGTTTGAGTGCATTCGTCCGATCTTGTTCTAAACAGAGCGTAACCGTCAGATCTCCTATAGATGCATACTTAATAGGAAAAAATGTGCATCCTTATATTTTGATTAATCATGATTAAGCTGAAAGGGGAATTATTATCCAATGTATTATACCCTCGCTAATTACAAAATTAATTTTTACTTTACCTTCATATCACCCAGTATTTTTATCATTTATTTGTTTTGGCATGGCCGTCAGATCTTTATTGATGTTTGTGCGACCATTTATTTTGATCAACCTACAATGTTAGTTATCGAGGGGGCACATAATTTCAAGCTTTGATTAACCCAAAAGGGGGAATAGTTAGCAACATGCTTAGACCCTTGTTTAATCTTATTTTAATGAATTTAATTAACCTCTTAGGGTATTTTATATTTTTAATGCATCTTCTATGAGCGCGCCACCATTGGATTGAATCCAGATCAAGCGCTACCATTCAATATTATTTAATTAACTTGATGGTTATTCCAAAGGGGACACATACCCTTAATGTTATTTTTAATATGTGATTTATTTAAAACAAACACAACCATTGATTATGAGTTTGATTGAGCACTATCTTCTAATCCGTCGGATTAGCTTGCTGTTTAACTTGAAGCTTTGAACCATGCTGACTCATTTAATTATTAGACTTTTTTGGAGAGCCTGTAGCCATTATATTAGGGTTGTCTCAAGCACATATGTTCAGATCCACGGAGTTGCATCGACTTTATTAATTTTAATCATTTATGACCTTAGGTTATAATCTTAGTAAATTTTGACTTGTTTGACTTAACCTTTTTTTGGTTCATCAGAGCACAACCGTTCGATTAAATCTGAATCGAGCACTGCCCTTGGATTTGATCTTAGGTGCTCATATTTTAATTAAATGGGATATATACCCTTAAGCCTTAGTTAAAATTTTCAACAAACTTAGGTTTTTCAGGTTTTAGACCACGACGCTTAATTAAATTTCTCCATTATTGAATACCTTAGGATTTAAAAGTTTAACATTTGATTTAGGCCTAAGGAAAAAAAAAAAACTATGATGATCAGTTTTCAGCTTTAGAGGTTTGATTAATAAAATTTTACCCTATCTCTTCTTGAAAACAATGGAGCTTTATTAAAAGGGGCACATATTATTAACCACCATAGTTAGATTTTAACCAACCAAACCATAAGAATCCAAACTCACTTAATTAGATGCAGATAGGACCATCAACTTGCTTACTTTGATGAAACCAAAAATTTAAATTTAGGGGTTTCAAAGTTTGATTCAAATTTGGCTCCAACAGAGATATAGTTTGAAGTCAAAATTTGACAAAATAAAGGAGATAGAAAAACCACCAAATTTGAGATATTTGGGGACCATCAGGGTTATGCATAAGCATGAAATATCATAAATTGGCTCTATTTAGGTTTTTTAAAATTTTGAAAAGGCTAATTTTGGATCCTTTCACTAGGGGCCATTCACCCAAAATTTACGGGGTGGAAGTTTTTTTGGGGTAAATTCGCCCATCATTGATAATCATGAACCTAACTTTATTTTAATTCGCCGACCTAAAATTACATATGATTTTGATTTTCCTACCCAATTCGCCTTCAAATTATAAATGATTTTATATTTCCCGCCCAAATCACCTTCAAATTATAAATGATTTTATTTTTCCTGCCCAAATCACCTCATATACTACCCATATATATATTGTACTGGGTACCGATAAAAATACATCAAAAATACTCTAACTCAAAAATAGCTTTGAAACAACGAAAAACTTGAGAAGGTTGTAGAGGAGTGACTATCGAAATAAATCGATCGGTTGCAGAGGAGTCTCCATCGGTGCAAGATGATCTATTACAGAGTCATGTCTATTGGCATAAGCCGATCGATTGTAGAGCCATGTTTGTCAATGTAAGCTGATCGATTGCAGATCCATGTCTGTTGGTGTAAACTGATCGGTTGCAAAGCCATGTCTATCGACATAAGCCGATCGATTGTAGAGCCATGTATATGTCAACATAAGTCGATTGGTTGTAGAGCCATGTCTATCAACATAAGATGATTGGTTGTAGAGTCATGTTTGTCAATATAAGTCGATCGGTTGTAGAGTCATGTCTATCGACATAAGTCGATCGGTTGTAGAGACATGTCTATCGACATAAGTTGATCGATTGCGAGTTGTGTCTGTCAACATAAGCTAATCGATTATAGAGGTGTGTCATAAGTTGATCGGTTGTAGGGATTTTTGATCAATATTTGTCTATCGATTGTAGAGGTGTCGATCGACATTAGTCAGTCGATTGTAGAACCATGTCGATCATCATAGTCGGTCGATTGTAGTGGTGTCGATCGATATTTGTTAATCGGTTACAGAGGTGTCAATCGGTATCATTTTATCGATTGCAGGGACGTGTCGATCGACATCATTCTATCAATTGTAGGGACGTGTGATCGATATTTATCTATCGATTGTAGGGACTATCGATCGGTATAAGCCGATCGGTTGCAAGGAAGTGTCTATCGGTAAAAGCCTATCGATTGTAGAGGATTCACGACTAAAAATTGATAGAGTATTCTTCTTCCATTGTTCTTTTGTCCAAAATCCAAATCTCTTTTTCTATAGTTTCATAGGCACTGTAGGTGAACTATACGCAACTGTGGTAGACAACTATCAATGTCATCTGGTTGTGTGTCAGGAGCATTTCTCTTGTCAGAGATTGCTTCTTGTCTCTTAGAGTATGTTTCATACGCAGTGTAGAAGCACTATCTACAACTATGGTCGATAAGTATCCCTATCATGTTGTGTGTTAGGAGCATTTTCTTGTCAGACTGCTTCTTGTCTTTCATATGTCATTCTATAGGGCAGCATAGGTTCGTCTTGAGGGATGTCTGCTATTTTCCTTCAATTTCATATACATTTCCTAACATCTGAAGGTTTTTCTTTATAGATACAATGTCACCTACTGAATATGGAAATATGGGAGGCCAATCTTCTTGTAAAAAGACAATTTTGAAATATTTTACACAAATATCAAAATGCAATGAGGCATCAATCTCTATAGATCCTACACAACTTGTAGGTACAAACACCTTTTACCATTAGTTTTTTAATATTTCTGTTCTTATTAAATGTAAAACCTTTCTCTATTAATAGATAAATGGTTTTCTGCTTATCTACCTCTTTTTAAATGCTTTGTAAAACTGTATTCTGTTAATTCTTTAAAATAGTGCCTTTTTTACAACAAAAAATGATAGAGAACACCAAACATTGAATGCAGTAAACATTGTCGAGCCTGATGTGCGTTCACTCGAAGATATTCCAGCAGATGAGATGGGACCACATGATAATTTTCCTAATAACGACATTCAACAACCACTTTAGGAGATTTTAAATTCAGACACATCAACCGAAAGAGAAAAAGATAGTACAATTAAAATTCAGACCTCTGGGGAATCTTGTAGTCAAAAATCTAAACGTCAAAAGATAAGTGAATGGACTATTGGAAGGGATTTTAAAAATGAATGGGCACGGTTATACCCCTTTATTGAGCGAGATGAGAAACTGAATGTGTGTAAATGCATTATTTGTACATGGAAGCTTGGAAAGGATCATTTATTGCAAAATAAGAAAGACACAATAGAAAAACATTGTGGGAAAGTTTACATCAAAGAAATATGAAGTGATGGAACAATTAACAGATCTCATAGGTGGAAGGATGCATCGGAATGTGTGCATGTGAGATATGCACTTGAATATGAAAAAGCAATGAAACAAAAACAAACTCTCATTGAGAAGGGTGGAACAATCGAGGCACAATTTCAAAAAATTAATAAGACTGTATTAGCCTCAAAAAAATTGCAGTTTGCTATTGTATACAGTATTCTAAAAAAAGGTCGTCCCATGTCTGATTTTGTTGATTTTAAGGAAATACTTCAACTAGCCAATGTACAAAACCTTACCAGTTCACATTGGTCAGATCGAAGTGGTTGGGAAATGGCAAAATGTCTATCACTGGTTGAGAAGGAAGACCTGAGAGAGAATGTGAAACAAGCCAAATTTATTTCACTTTCCATTGATGAGGTAACAGTTGTTGACAACACATCTTGGATTTGCATACATGTTTACACATTCAAAAATCATTTGAGACAACCTCATTTACTAGCACTACATAAGATGATTGAAAATTGTAATGCGGAAAACATTTATAATGTTGTTGTAACCAGTTTAAAGGATATTGTCGAAATGGATGAAAAGGAAATTGCCACAAAGTTAATTTGTGTTGGAGCTGATGGTGCGGCTACAATGCAAGGACAAAGGAATGGTCTTTGTGTTAGGCTTCAGACTTCCATTGCCCCATATGTGATTCCTATTCATTGCATGGCTCATCGAATGAATCTTGCATACAAAATTGTGAGCAATTTTGATAATGTAGCAAGAGTGGAAGAACTCGTCCGCGATATACACTCATACTTTTCATGCAGTCCAAAAAGGTTTGTAGAGTTTCAACAGTTTTCTCTAGGTGTAATTGAAGGCAGAAAAATGTTAAAAGATGTGGAAACCAGGTGGATTTCACTGTTTCTTCCTGCAAAAAGGGTATTTTCAGAATATCAATCCTTGGTTGGGTTTATGTATGCACATCGTAGAGATGTTGACAAGGCAAAATATTTGTTTTTTCGTATGACTGACTTGGAAACTCTTCTCACATTATGTGGTATTCTACCAATGTTACAAGAAATGAATACTATGATTAAACTTGCACAGGAAAGGGCAATTTATATTGTCAATTTCATGAGGATGAGAAAACAAATATGTATGATTATTGACAGGATTTATTTATCCGATAAACATTTTGAGGATCCCAAGTTTGATAGTTGGAATACGTTAATTAATGTCAATGAATCGAACAAATTTTTAAAGTTCAACATCAACGATAATATTTGTATTGCTATCCATGGAAAGTTGATTCCTGTATATCATTTTGAAAAGCGATTAAATACTCTGACAGATGATGTTGAACAAGTGCCCATTACACATTCTGGATTCGATGAGGTTTTGGATAGCACTAAGAATAAATTGAAAAGAATTGCAAATGCATTAACAAGTGAAATAAGAGATCGTTTTAAGAGAGATGAGACACTTGAGGCCATGGCTATTGTTAATCCTAATTTTTGGAATCCTTGTGGTGACCAAAGTAGTAGAAGTGAATTGTTTGTAAAATATATGGGTAATCTTATGACACATTTCTCTAAAAGTGTGGAAATAAATGGCATTGAAATCAATGGTATTCTAAACAAAGATCTTTTGAGACATCAATCAACCAATTTTGGAATAACAATGGATAATCAAATTGCACAATTCAAAAATCCACATGAGACTGGTTCAATCACGCGTTTTTGGAAAAAATTGTATCGAAGTAGTGTCTTGCAAGATACTATGAGTGAATACTTTATTTTATATGAATTATGTCAGACAATGATTTTGGGATCTGTTGAAGACGAAAGGGTTTTCAGTGCATTAACTTTTGTTAAATCAAAATTTCATAACAGGTTGGACAAAAATTTGGAAAATTGTTTGAGAATGTATGTGTCATCGTACGAGGTGGGTAAGTTTCCCTATGATAGAGCGTTGACATATTGGAAGTCCCTAGCAGAAAGAAGAGGTCTCTCTAATATGGTTGATAATGACGAAAATGATTCAGCTAGCAGTGATGATGAGATTATGGAAACACATAATTCACAAATGATTCTCGGCTCTTTTGGAGAAGTCGATAAAGCTTTGTATCAACTTCCAGAAATTTAAAAATTGCAATGATTATATGAAAAATTCATATAATCTAAGATTTTTGGGATTTGAAATCATTTTGTAAAATTTTAGTGATTTGAATAAATTCATATTATCAGTGATTTTCCGTATTTGATATCATTTATATATGTCAATGATTTGAGAAATTTCATATTAACAAAGATTTTTCGTATTTGATTTGTTGTAAAATTTTAGTGATTTGAAAAAATCATATAATCATTCAATTTTCAATTATTATGCATGTTTGCTTTTTAATGATATGGACATGTCTATGTTTTCAATATTTATGATTTAAGCTATAACTTTAAGTAAGTTGAAATTTTGAAAACCATGTATACGTAATGATGCTATGTTATTGAACTATTTGAATATGTTGACAAAACATAGTTATTTTTCCTTTGACTTTAAATGTATGTCTGTATGTATCATTAGTATCATAAGTTGTATGATGTGACAAAATATAGTGATTTTTTATGGTTTATGCTTTATCATTGAGTAAACCTTGTATACATACATAACTAGTAAAAATTTCTCTACATATGTATGAAAAGTGCATGTAGTATATTACTCTAGATATGGTAAATGAAAATTTAAACCCATTCATAGATATATCCATTGTAAACTCACTTTGAAATATAAAAACAATATAGCATAATATAAATTATCATATTCATTTTTATACAACTATAATGACTAACTATGAATGCACTGAAAATTGAAACCCATGCATAGATATATCCTTCGTAAACTCACTTTGAAATATAAAACAATATAGCATAATACAAATGACCATATTCATTTTTATACAACAACTATAATGACTATGAATGCACTGAAAATAGAAACCCATGCATAGATATATCCTTCGTAAACTCACTTTGAAATAAAAAACAATATAGCATAATACAAATGACCATACACATTTTTATACAACAACTAGAATGACTATGAATGCACTGAAAATTGAAACCCATGCATAGATATATCCTTTGTAAACTCACTTGAAATATAAAAACAATATAGCATAATAGAAATGACCATACACATTTTTATACAACAACTAGAATGACTATGAATGCACTAAAAATTGAAACCCATGCATAGATAGATATATCCTTTGTAAACTCATTTGAAATATAAAAACAATATAGCATAATAGAAATGAAAATACTCACTTTTATACTACAACAAGAATGAATATGAGTAAACTGAAATTTAAACACATGCATAGATATATCATTCGTAAACTCATTTGAAAATTGAAATATAAAACAACATAGCATAATATAATAAAAATGACAAAATGAAAATAACACACAATTATAAATGTAAATAGTGTAATAGTAAATAATAAAAGCAAGTATCTTGTTTTCAAATGAAAACATATGAAATGTCTTAAAATTGTCTTTCGAAATATCAAGTTTTAAAATTCAATTTCTCACTTCAGAATCTTTTCCCCCCTCCTCCACTCCTTTTGCCTTCTCAATGGCTTCCATAGTCTCCATAGCAATGACTCCTCCCTCTTCTTTCCCATGTTCAGCTCCTTTTTCCTCATCCACTACTTCCACGATAACCACATTCTGCATTCCAATGACTCTTTTCTCGGGTTGGGTAACAATACTATCAATTGCTCCAGAATTGATAAGGATCTTCTCAACATTTTGCATTCCATCGAGAAGGGTGCTTTCTTCTTTGCCAACATCTTCAGATGTTGGCCCTTGAACTTCTTTACCCTTCTCCTTTAGCAGAACATCAGGATCCAATCCATTGCGGATAATGATTTTCCGCAAAATGTTGTTTTGTCGAACTGATTCTTGTGCTCTTTTTTTCATTGCCATGGAAGCGTTTAAGAACTCCTTTGCCATCCTGAGATAGTCATGCAGGTTTTGAACCTACTTCTTGATATTTTCATACTTTACCTACAAAAAGGAAAAATAGTTAATCAACATGAAAAGATAATTACATTTTAAAAAAGAGAACAAAAAAATTTTGAACACAAAAGTGATTAAGTCAAACCTCAACAACATTCTTTGCAGCTACAACAACAACAACCTTTTTCTTATCACTTGCCCATTCATTGTAATAAGCTTGGGCCTCACCGTTTATGTTCTCCAATCTGTTCATCATAAACTTTAAAATTTCATCTGTGTATGATGTATTCACATTCAAAATGCCATATTTTACTTGCTGTAGCAGAGCCTCCATATTTTCAGGTTCATTTTCAACAATAATTTTTTTTTCTCTTTTTGAAAAATTATTGTATCGGGCATTAATTTCCTTTATCAACACCTTTGCCCGATACTCCCATTTTTTCATTTTTGTTATATCTAGAAGTAGTAAATCCTTAATTGTAGATTCAACATTATTAGAAACCAAATATTTTTCTGAAATGTTTAATCTTTCATCCTCTTGTCGAGGAGGAGCCTGACGGGTGCTTGTTTCCCTTGGAGGAGATTTTCTTGAACATTTTGCACCTTCATTTCCTTTGTCTTGAAGCAATTTTGATAGTTGAAAAGTAGTGGGTGTGTTTTCTTGCAAAAAGAAATCTTTATCAAGTGGAACTTCATCCAACCCAGCACCAGAAGCTTCCGGTATATCCTTAAAAGTAAAATTAGCAATAGAAATATGACCGAATCCAAAAAAAGTCTTTGATGCTTCCTTCTCTGATAATTGTTGTGTTGCTTCTCTCTGTGGCCGAGATGGAAGAATGTGTTTTCCAACTGGGAAGCATTGACCTCGCATTTGAGTTTGGCGTTGTGGAGGAGGGGGCAGAATTTGTTGATTTTGTTGATGAAATTGTTGTAAGGGACCTTGAAACATAAAAATAAAAATTAGTTATAAAATTTGTGAAGGTAGAAAATAAAAACTAGTTATAAAATTAAATTATGAAAATTGGTTGCAAACTTTGTTATAACACTTACCGGTAGAAGAAAAAACATCTTGCATAGTTGCTATTGCAAATGGAATGTGGGCATGTTGTACATCTAAAAAAATAACAAAATTAATTAAAAATAGTAAAAAATTTGTGAAAAATTTGTTTCGACAGTAATTAAAACTTACTCCCCGAAGATGAAACCTCATGCGCAACTACACCCGTTGGCACAGGACGTGCAACCACAGGTTGTCGACGATCAGGAGAACTAGATCTTCTACGTTTCCTTGTTGATCTTCTCCTTAGCGGTGGTGTTATTTCCTCCGTAGGTGTTTCGGAGTCTCCTGATTCCTCTGGATTATAACCTCTGACAACAACATCCCGCTTTGAAGAGGAAGAGGATGCCCTTTTCTGTGTTTGGTATAAAATGTCAAAATTACAAAAAAACAAACAATGGAAAAATAAAAATTTTACTTAAATATTAACAAAAAAAATTACCTGAACCTGTTGTTCTGTCATGGCTAAATTGACTAGGGTAGAGTGCCAAGATGTTGGTACAAGAGTGTTCTATAAATTATATAAATATTCATAAAAAAAAAGCAATAATATAATTGCATGTGCTAACTATCGATGAGGGTGAAGCGTGGGTTTTCACGTTCTCAATTTCCAATCTGATCCGATGTGAGACATAGGTGGACCAGTCAAATTTTTGGTGTGCAATACAATGGACCAAATACGCTAAGGCCCACATCAAAATTTATGTCAGCCTTCCTTGTAGAATGAGTCTAACAAGGAAGAATTTGTAACATGCTCGAAGAAATTTATCTTCAATCACCGGTATGGTCAAACCCCTTCTGGACTTGGTGGACGTCACTGCAAAAATACAAAATCAGTAATTGTACACCAGTGACAAGAATTTAAATTCAATTAAATAAAAAAATAGTTATACCTTGAAAATATTCTGACTGCACTTTGAAGTTGGTCTCCAAGTAGAGTTTTTCCTCATCAGTTAATTGGTATTTGGAAGTGACAGGCTCAACACCAACATGGGGCAATGTTGTCAATCTGGCGACATATGTGGCTATGAAAGAAAGAACGATGTTTTTATTATCGATGACAAGATTTACCTTACCCGAATCCATATTATAAGCTGCAATGATCCTCTCCACCAATTTAATGTCCGTGTCAAAATGCGACATTGAAACTAGACCCCGAAGACCACAGTCCATGACCCAAGACATGTCGTAACCCGGTGTTGATAAAATTTCTGAAATCGGGAGGTAAACCAAGTTTTTATAATTAACTTTAAACATTCCAGGGGTTGTAGGGGATGCCATAGGGTGTACGGGTATGGATAAGAAGATACAGTGGAAAAGGGTTCAAACGGGAGAAAAAGAGTTAAAAATCGCTTAAAAATTAAGGGAAAATGATAAAACCAAGATAAAAGTGGTGGAAGAGGGTTAATTTTACATTAAAACGAGAGGAAAAGGGGTGAGAATGCATTAAAATGGGAGGAAAATGGTTAAAAATATGATAGAAAAGATGAAAAAATGATTGTTAATCCCTTTATATAGACTTTTTGCATGCAATAAGCTCCTGGATGGGTGACACGTGTCCTTTGCATGCAATCGATCAATGAATGGATGACACATGGCACTGATGCAGCACATCGACATGCTTGCAATCGATCTACATGCAATCAATCATCATGCTTACAACCGATCGACATTCTTACAATCGATCATCATGCCCGCAGTCATTTGTCATGCCTACAACCACTCGTCATGCCTACAACTGATCGATATTTATATAGCTAATCATCATGCATTCTTGAGTTGATCAACATTCCTACAACCAATTGGTATTCATGCAACTGATCGTCATGACTACAACCTATCATCATACCTGCATTTGCTCATCATGCCTATAGTCAATCGACATGTCTATAGTTTATCGTCATGCCTACAGTCGATCAACATACTTATAGTCTATCATCATGCTTGCATTCGATCATCATACTTGCAACTAATCGATATTCCTGAGTTGATCGACATTCCTACAGTCGATTGTCATACCTGTAGCTGATCGTCATGCTTGCAATTGATCATCATACCTATAGCCGATCGCCATGCCTACAACTGATCATCATGACTATAACCACTCATCATGACTACAACCAATCAGCATGCCTACAACCGATCATCATGCCTATAGCCGATCGATATACCTATAGCCTATCAGCATACCTGTAGCCGATCGACATGCCTACAGCCGATCGTCATGCCTGTAGTCGATCATCATTCCTACATCTGATTGCCATGCTTATAGCCGATCGGTATTCTTGCAACCGATCGTCATGCTATCGGTCGTCATGTCAGCCTAAAGTCTTTCATATCGGCCTAACACTTTTAAGTATGTCGTACATTTTTTAGATTTTGCAAACCGATATTCATATTCCCCAACATAGAAAAATTCACCATGGTTTGAAATTTTTTGGAGATAAATTAATGAAAATCACCACGATTTGAAATTTTTTGGAAACAAATAAATGCAATTCACCATGTATACTTCTACAAATATCTTTGGGATTCTAAGACAATTCGCCTTGATTTTATAAATATATTTCGGGTCGACCCCTTATGCATAACCTTGGGGACCATCATTGTTATAACCCAATTTTTGTTGTTCTAAAATTTGTTTACACACTAAACATAAGCATATATGTAAACTCCTCCTTTTTTCATCCATCCCCACAATTTACATAGGTCTTTCTTGTAAGTGTGTTAGGTCCTCTTTGGTTCACCTATCTCTACAACTTACATAAGTCTTTCTTATAAGTGTGCTAGGACCTCTTGGGTTCACCTATCTCCACAACTTACATAAGTATTTCTTGTAAGTTTTCTAGACAAACCCTAAATTATCATTCTCCTTAGAATGATCTAGTTTGTCCACTTGATCTTACCACCCTTTCTTCAGCCAATCAAAGAGGATAATTCATTTGCTCAACTAATCAATTCCATTAGATTATTCATATCAAGGAATTAGAGGTTTGACCATCTATCACATTCTTTTGATGATCATATCTTTTAATATTAATATTTTATTTGACTGTATGTAGGAGTCCCAAGTGTTTAAGTCTTTCCTTCAATAGAACCAACTCGTATCCTACTTAAAGTCAACAAGCCCAACTAAATAATTAATTTAGTTAAAATTCCTTTCTATCCAACTATCACTTATAATCATACCTTTCAAGGAGGTTCTCTAGAGTAGCATATGCATGTCTGAATTAAAGGAAGTAATTTCTAAACATCTCCTTAGTTTATCCATTGCCTAATACTCAATATATACATCCAAATGCATTCATCGGTTTAACTCTAGCCCTCATTATTGCAACATAAACTAATGTCATACGCTAAACTTATAGTCTAATGTTTGATGAAAATCAAAACCACCTAGTCCTTTAAAAAATTACAATAAAGGATTTACTTAGCTAAAAATTAAAGTTCAAAAGGAACCAACATTTATTACTAATCTCAAAACAAAAGGCTCAATCAATGATATAGAATCAACATCATATTATTATTCAACAATACCCATAATAAGCTATATATTACACAAAATAGTTATCTTCATTTCATTTTTAAACATCCCATTCTTAGTGGTGGGTTCCATCCTTCCACTTGTGTGAATGTCTATTCCTATCATCATTCAATTCTATTAGTAGCATCATATTCTATCATAGATACACAAATACTTTTGTAGAGTAAAACATGATTAACCAACCATTCACAAAAATATAACATATCTCCCTTTAGTCATAATTTCTCAATAATTAATACATCAAGAAATAGTCATTCATTCCATTAAAAGATACTTCACAATCTTCCACAAGATACATGTTCTAGATAAATTAGTAAAAATTCAAGCATCACATCAAACATGAATCTATTTAAATAAAAATTCTACCAATGGAGGGTCATGACATACTCCCTCCCTTAAGATTAACACACTCCTCTGTGTATCATCATATTTGACATAAAACAGCAATTTAGTTTGCACTCTCAAATAGAAATAGAAAATATTTTTGCATATCTGCTACTATCTCCCAAGGAGTATTTCTCTTATAGAAGCAGTCCCATTAGACCTTGAATTGTTCCAAAGTCCCTTTCCTCATTTATTTGGACCAAAAATCAAGGAAATTTACTGGTTGAACCTCTATGGAATCTATATTCACCATCTGTAGATTAGAAAAGTCCCACACATGATTAGGGTTAGCAACATACTTTCTAAGTAAAAAATGTGAAATATTTCATGAATCTTGGACAAAATGGGTGGTAATGCAAGTCGATATGCCATAGGACTAATATTATCTAAAATTTTAAGGGTCCCACAAATTATTTATTAGGATTTGTAGAATTAATTGCACTATTCATTGGTTTCACCCTTAAAAACACCTTGTCACCTACTGAAAACTCATGTGACGATCTCTAAATATTGGCATAACTCTTTTGTCGATCTACGGATTCCTTCAACCATTATATGATCATCCTTATTTATTGCTCCATATCCTTGAGTATGTCTAGACCAATCACAATACAATATTCTAGATTATCCCATGATAATGGTATCCTACATTTCTAGCCATACAGAGATTCAAAACGAGCCATGCCTAGAGTTGAATGGTGATTGCTATTGTAGGTAAACTCTACTAGATACAAGTAGTCTTCCCATATGGTCTTCTGATCCATAAAATACATGTAAAGCATGTATTCCAATACCTGGTTCACTCTTTTAGTTTGTCCATTAATTTTTGGGTGATAAGTAGAACTTATATTTAGTCTAGTACCATTGACGTGATGCAAAGCTTACCAAAACTCAGATGTAAATCTTGAGTCTCTATCTAATATAATTACTTCCAAAAAATCATGAAGCCAAAATATCTCTTTGGAAAATCTATTAGCCATAACTATGACATCATCCTTAGTAATTTTGGGAATAAAATTTGAAACCTTGGTTAATTTTTCAACCACCAATAAGATTGCATCATGTTGGAACCAGTTTTTACGCAACCTCGCTATAAAATCCATTGAAATCACTTTCCATTTTTGCATAGGTACATCATGTAGATACAATAGTCCCATAGGATGTTTGTGTTCTACCTTCACTTTTTGGCATTCGAGGAATTGAGTGATAAATCCAATTATGGCCCTCTTCATTCCAAGCCAATAGAAATTTTTCTTCATATTCTCTCTCATATTTTCCCCTCCCAGGTGAGTAGAATATGGTGATCTATATGCTTTATTCATGATCATTTTTATTAGTTCACCAATTTTAGGAATGACTACCCTATCCTTGGATCATAGAATGTCATTATTGAGGCTAAAATATTTATTTTCATCTATATTATATTCCTTTCTATATTTTCATGTACTTGGTTATAGTATGCATCCTAATTATTCATCTTCCTTACTTGATCCAAAAAGTCTACATGAACACGAGATAACATATCCATGTATCTCCTTATACTTAAAGCATCAACGACCTTATTCTCCTTTTATTTTACATACCCAATGTCAAAAATGTATTCTGCAAGGAATTCCATCTACTTTATCTACCTAGCATTCAGTAAGGGTTGAGTAAATATGTACTACAAACTCTGATTATCTATCCTTAACTCAAAATGTCTCCCTATAAATAATATTACCAACTCCTAATAGCAAAAACTATCGTAGTCAGCTCCAAGTCATGGGTTACATAATTGACCTCATATAATTTTAGTTTCCTATATCCATAGGCTATCACCGCTCCTTCCTGAGAGAGCACTCCTCAAAAACCTTCCAATGAGGAATCTATACAAACTAAAAAACTTTATTGAAGGTTGGGTTCTTTTAGTACTTAGGGTGTAGGAAGCTTTTTCTTAAGAAGTTCAAAAGCTACTCACATCTATTTATCCACTTAAATTATTTTCTTTTCCTCTATAGGTTAGTTATTGGAGAGGTAATCTAGGTGTAGTCTTTTACATATCACCTATAGTATCTAGTCAACCCCATGAAACTTTGAAATTTCATCATAGTCATAGATGGCAACTAGTTCAAAATAGCCTCTATATTCTTAGGATCTATTGTGATTCCTTATACTAAAATAATGTGCCATATGTATTGTACTTATGACACATAAAACTCACATTTGGATAGATTATTGTATGACTAATGTTTTTTAACAAATATAACACAATCCTAAGGTGTTTATCATGCTCTATATTATTTCAGGAATATATCAAGATATCATTTAAAAACACCAAAACAATTGTTTCCAATTATTTTCTAAAGATGTTATTCATGAATTTCATAAATGCTATCAAATCATTTGTTAAACCAAAATGTAAGACAACAAACTCATAATGCTCATAACAAGTTTTAAAGGTTGTCATATGAGTATCCTCCTTATGAATCATCAATTGGTGGTATCCTAATTTTAAATAAATCTTTGATAAGATTGTGATATCCTTAAGGTGATCAAAGATATCTTCAATTCTAGGTAGGGGGTATCTATTCTTGGTGATGGCCTTGTTCAACATCCTGTAATAGTTACATAATCATAAGGAACCATCCTTCTTCACAAACAAAACCAGTGCACCCCATGGTGACACACATGGCTTAATCAATCCCTCTCTAGAAATTCTTGTAGTTGCACTTTTAGCTCTTGCATTTCTATGGGATTCATTTTGTAGGGAGCTCTATGTATGGGCTCAATTCTAGGTTGGAGATCAATGGTGAAGTCAAATTCTCATTTGGGTGGTAACCCGAGTAAATCCTATGTAAACACATACCTAAATTCCTATAGGAGTGGATGCTTCCCAAGTACTTCTTCCTTCTCTTCCTTGTTTAATTTTTCATCTTATCTATAAAGACCATCCTCCATTTCTTAATGACCTTCTTGAGTTGCATTGACAAATTAATTTGGGGTTGGAAAGCCCCTTGTTGATTATACACCCTTTGAACTTTTTTTCTATATTTCATGAACTCAATCCATCTATCTATAGACCTATGAGCATGTAACTAATCCATACCTAATACAACATCAAAGGAATGCAAAGGTGCGACATAAAGGCATCCTATGGTCATTCCACTAGGTAAGGCAATATTTGCCATTGGGTAACATTAACTTATATATTAGGTTTACCCTAATTCATAATACACATTTCACCCATGAGCTAATATTCCTAGACTTTCTAGTGTGTCTTTAACTAGATTAATAGAAAAGCAACTATTTGTAGCACCACTATCAATCAAATTTTAACATCTATATCAAAAATATTATCCCTTATCAAAAATGAAGTAGCTTGCCCATCCAGTTCTTATTTTCTTATTGTTACATAAATATTGTGAGCCATTTCCTTGCATGCAAGTTCCTTGTACATAGGTTCCCTTCCATTATAATTATGTCCTACTCTGTGTGATCAGTTGGTGGTGTAATGCGGTCCACCACATTCAAAACATATGGTTTTAGGTCCTGGAAATATTTTCTATTTCTACCCATCATCTGCTTTCTTTACTAATGGAGGATTAGGTTTGTCCCTAATTTTATTTGTTGCTACCACTATTGTGATTATTTGGATTGTGGTTCTTCCCTTGGAACCTGCTTTTATAATATTCTTGGTTCTTATCATTCTTTCGGTCCTATCTAGAAGGATTTTTGTTTGCCTATTCTCCTTTCCACTTTACAAAAAATTGCATTGTTCTTTTTTCTAAGTGCCTTTTTTCCCTACATACAACCTTTCATAATTGAAAAAGGGTTTGATATAGGTTTTATATTTGTTGGAAAAATCGTAGGACTTCTACAAAGTAACAGGTTCTTGCATGTCTATTTCCTACCCTATTCTAGGATCTTCTCCTAGAATAAACTTATGGATATTCATTTTCTCATTGTATGCAGGTACATATTTTAGTAGTTTGATAAATATTTGATAATATGCCTCCACCATCTTAATCCCTTATTTAAGTTTAGTGAACTCTTCAAACTTCTAGGAGTATAAGTGTTCCATAAGGAATATTTCCTTAAAAGCTTCTACAAAATATTTCCAATTTAAAGCAACTACCACTGCTAGCTCTAGTCCATCACTAAAAGTTTCCCACCAATCCAAGCCAACACCTTGAAGATGTAAAATGGCATAGGATTTTTGGGTACTACTGGAATAGTTTTTCATATTGTAATAAGTTTCTATCTCCTTCAGCCAAGCTTCGACTTTGTCTCCATCTTCTTATCCACTAAACTTGGAATATTTTTAATATTGCATATCCTTGCCTAAATTAGCCTCTAATAAAACCCTGACCTATTGTGCCTCTAAAAGGGGTTCATTTGTCCATTACATTCTAGAGTTTTCAACCCATTTTTTCTTATTCAACATGGTTTCCAAAAATTGCGTTTGTGTTTTTACTTGTTCCCAAAGTTGGGCTACAATTTAAGTGATATCCTCTAATTCATAAATAGAATTTTCTAAACCTACGTCTGGTTTTCTATCTTCTACATTTTTCTATCATGTCTGCCTCATTATTGGGAAACACCCCTCCTCTTTGGTGGTATTGTCCCTGGACACACATAGGAGAAACAATAGGAATGATTTCACCATAATAACTATATTCCTAGTTATGCTAGACTTAGGTTATTGGGTCTATCCACACACCTAGGTATGTTTTCATTCATAAACAATCTAGTTTGCATAGTGAGCCTATTCCAATACGAAACATGCTTTAATACCAAATGTCATAACCTAATTTCTATTGTTCTAATTTTTTTACATGCTAAACATAAGCATATATCTAAACTCCCTTATTTTTCACCCATATTCATGAATTACATAGGTCTCTCTTGTAAGTGTGCTAGGCCCTCTTTGGTTCACCTATATCTACAACTTACATAGATCTTTCTTGTAAGTGTGCTAGGCCATCTTTGGTTCAACTATCTCCTCAACTTACATAGGTATTTTTTGTAAGTGTTGTAGGCAAACCCCAAACTATAATTCTCCTAATAAGAAGCTAGTTTTCCCACTTTATCTTACCACCCTTTCTTCAACCAATAAAATAGGATAATTCATTTTCTCAACTACTATTTCCATTAGAGTAGTCATATCAAAGAATTATAGATTTGACCATCTATCACATTATTTTGATGATCTGGTCTTTTAAAAATGATATTTCCTTTGATCATAGGTAGGAGTACCAAGTTTTTAAGTATTTACATAAATATAATTAACTCATTTCCTACTTAAATTCAACAAGCCTATCTAAAAAATTAATTTAGTTAAAATTCCTTTCTATCCAACTATCACTTATAATCATACCTTCCAAGGAGGTTCTCTAAAGCAGCATATGCATGTATAACTTAAAGGAAGTAATTCCCAAACATATTCTTAGTTTATCCATTACATAAGGTGCAACATATACATCCAAATTCATTCATCGATTTAACTTCAGCCCTCCTTATTACAATATAAGCTAATGTCATACATTGACATTACAGTCTAATGTTTAATGAAAAGCAAAACCACCTAGTGCTTTAAACAATTGTAGTAAGGAATTTACTTAGCTAAATAATTAGAGTTCAAAAGGAACCAATGTTTATTACCAGTATTAAAACAAGCACATCAACCACCATGATAAAAAGGCTTAATCAATAATATAGAATCAACATCATATTATTATTCAATAATGCCCACAATAAGCTCTATATTACACAAAGGAAGCTCTTCTAATACTTTGAAATATAATAAATTATCCTATAATGCTTTAGTACAAGGTACATTATCATGGTAAACCATGGAGCATTTACATAGGTTTTTGGTTATACAATTACATTCTATTTGCTCGATCATTTGGAGTTCTTCCTCATCAACAAAGTGGTAAATTGGTACTCTACACACTGATATGGGAATACTATGAAGGATATGTCCAGGTTTTCCATGGTCAATATAGTACCATTCTATATGAATGCAAGCTAACACATCACCCATCACACAACACACAATATAAACAATCACAAGTTTTTCATTCAATGGTTCGTAGAAAATTAGTCACTCTTAGAAGTAAAAAATATAATAGAATGTTCACAATTAAGCCAAATGTTACTCACCCAAGTTATTTTGCAAATCCAATCACAAGTACAATCGTATCTTTCCATATGGGGATTCACTAAATTCATTCTCAATTTATATCTCTATACTACAATGAAATCACTTGCAACAAAGCTCATTGCATTTTCTTATTTTCCTACATGAACCCACTTCAACAATAAAGTATATTTCTTTATTTTCCCACATGGTAATCACTGTAATAAATATCAATGCATCTCTTAATTTTCCTACAAGGAAATCACTACAACAAGATCAATATGATTCTTTATTTTCCTACATGGTATTGATTGCCACAAATATCAATTATTTTCTTTATTTTCCTACATGGTATTCACTGCCACAATAAAAATTATTTTCTTTATTTTCCTACATGGTATTCACTACCACAATAACAATTATTTTCTTTATTTTCCTACATGGTATTCACTACCACAATAACAATTTTTTTCTTTATTTTCCTACATGGTATTCATTGCCATAATAACAATTGTTTTCTTTAATTTTCTATAGGAATCTATTGCAACAATGTAAAAAAATTACCTTAATTTTCCTATAAGGTATTCATGGTAACAAGAGCAAAATTGCACCAAAAATTCATTGGGTCTTAATGTCCATCAATCTCTTAGGACAACTATGACTCCATGGTATTCATTGTAATCAGACCAACTAAGATACTAACCACAAAAGAGTTTCCTTCCAATAAAAAATGTAACCCATGAACTCTATTAAACATTGTCATACTATTGCTAGAAAATAGAAACATAAAATTCCATAAAAGGAATGCTTCAAGTACTAAGTCATTCTCCCATTAAGGTGATATGGAACATAATTACAAACAGGACATGAAAAGTTTTGCATGAATGAAAACTAAATTGTATTACCATAACATGCCTATAAATAGGCATCACAAAGATTTCAATCAGATGATATTGTATTAAATGTTAACAAAAATCAACTTATCTGTTACAACTAATAAATGGTAATACATTAATCCCTATAATTCCTTCCCAGTTAGAAATAATTGGTCCCCAATGTGTTCAAGTGTGGATGAGAAAGATGTGTAACTAAGGAGTGTTGGATACAACCGATAATCCACTCCTATTAAAAAAATAAGAAGACCAAAATGATAAAGTTTAACATATCTTCAGAAATAAAAAACTGACACTGGCACTACATCAATATTGAAAAATGCTCTCCAATTACTGTACACACTACTATACTCATAGACATCTATATAGATCCCTTGATCTGGTAGAAGAAAATAGAAACTAATGTGTCAGAGAAGGTGTAGTGGAATATTACTCGAACCACATATGCAAAAGGTATCAAGATTGAAATTGAATTTTTGGTTTGAATTGTGGGCCACACACATTAATGAAAGGTGCATATTAATTCAAGGTAATAGTTTAACATGCCTAAATGAAGGGTAATGGATATTAATGAAATGTGACAATGATTAAATGAATGCGGTATTGATTAAAAAATTAAATGGTGGTTATTGATTAAATTAAATTAAATAAAAATTTAATTTAATTTAATTAAGGGTTATTGAATGAAAATGCATTTAATGAAAATGGTTTTTAATTGTGTTATGCATTAATGAAATAAATTGTGTATTTAAAAATGCCAAAATTAATTAAATAAATTATGCTTTTAAAAATGTCATCATTAATGAAATAAATTACACATTTAAAAATGTCATCCCCAACTTATATATAGCGTGTGACTTACCTATTAATATAGCCAGATTTCGTTGGCTATCCTCGAGACCATCATTGCTTGCTTTCACAATCCCATACACCTTTCCAACTCTTGAGCCTATCTTGCATAACATTACCCATAGTAATTCATTATGTTTTTTGACCTTGTTTGCTTTCGCTTGGTCATTAGTTTTGTGTCATCCTCATGTCATTCTAGTTAGCAGTATAGTCTATATCACATTCCCTGCATTGCTTCATCAGTTTCTAGTTCCCATAGTCACCCAACCTTGTTGTCTACACTGAATTCATGTTAATTAATGATCATTTCTTCTTGATATCCATGTCATGTCTATCACCCATGTTAGTCTACCTGTGTCCTATCTATTTTTCATTCCCAGGTTTATCCCCTGCACACTTTTTGGTCATCCATGTGCCCTCGTTCGTTGGTTGTGGCTTTTGTGCCACACATTTTCTAGTCTTGGTTTTTGTTGTCCAAGCTGACCTTGTCATGTTCATTTGTGTGTTCCTCATATTAGTAATTGCTAACCCACCATTTTTCATTAAATACTGACAACAACCAGCTTATCTGTTACAACTAAAAAATGGCAATACACTAATCCCTATCACTTGTCTTATTTTTGTTATTTATTTTTAGTTGTGTGTTTAGTTTATATATTTTCCAACTACAATTTTTATTTAGTTTTTATTTCTATTATTTTAATTTTATAGTGTGTTATTTATTTCTTGCACATTTGTTTATTCACTTTATTTATATATTAGTTTTATAAATTTCTTATTAAACTGTAACTACACAAACAAATCAATCCTCCACTAAACTACTAGGCACTAAGGGACTCATTCACTACACTATAGTCATATACTGTGTGTGGCACTCATAAGTTTATGAACTCTTGGATTGATAATTAAATGGAAATAAAATAACTATTTTACAAAATATCATTTTTTCCTCACCAATGGTTGATGTTGCAAGACCATCAACTCTGATTTTTGATCGTCAATGATGGTTGGGTAGGAAATAGGGTTTGATGTAATATCCTTGCCATAGCTAATTTTGTGACTATAAAAGACCTGCACTCAAAATAGAGGATAGAACATTAGTAAAGTAGATAGATGAAGGTATAAAATAGTTATAAAAGACCTTGAAACATAACTCACTCTGCACAAAATACTAATAATAAAATATATTTGCTATATTTATGCTCCTATATGAAATAACAATGCCTAATGATTCAAGGGTGAGGGTCCTATCAAGCACACCATTTTTTAGACATGAAAATACACCATGCAATCTAAATGAAAATATATGAACAATGTGTATTATAAATTATGGGTCTTTTGAGTACAAAACAACCCTTTAAAAGGTTTTTTTTTAACAAAGAACAATTTCTATGAAATAAAAGGGGAATAATACCTATTTACAACAATATTCCTTAGTGAAATCTCTTTTCATACCACAAGTGATTTGTGGGTGTGTTTTTTACTTGTGCTTATTGGACCACCCTAGAGCTTCGCCAATTACTTCACACCTGCACACATGAAAACAATATTGGATCAATAACATGTAATGGGCCTCCCTCACATGAGGTCCTTTCCAAAGAAAACATGATAAAGCATTATAAAAATCATGCAATTATAATAAAATGTTAGTGAAATATTACAATACTAATAAATATGATGTATTATACATTCATTTACCTACTTGATGTCTAGATGCTCTGTTTGGTGTTCCTATAAGTAACAGTTAGTGGCGATTGGGCTTATGTAACTAGATATGATTGTTGGTAATAGTTAATGATGATTAGGACTATGTAATCAAAGGTGACAATTGGAACCAAGTGATAGGTGAGGTAAAGTGACCCTATTGGAGGTTTTTGATAGTGTCTGAATGCCCCCTAGTGCTAATATGGTTGTAGGATGTTAATTGATTTGGGTGTAGTTACAAGTGAAATTTATGTTGGCTCCTTTATGTGGACTCCATGTTTTCTATGGCTAGGCTCCTTAAGATGGATGACAAAGTAATTTGGGATCTCTAAGGGTAAAAATAACATATCACAAAATTTTGGTAGCATAATAGTAGCTTTTTAATCCTCTCTTCATGCAAATGATGGAAATGAATGGGTATTTATAGAAATTTGATGAGGGAAGGAAGATGTGACATGGAGGTTAGGTGGAGGTTAGGTGGTAACCATATGGGTGTGCAAAGATAGAAAATATAGGGGATTAAACTTGGAAGAGTGTGCACCCTCTATAGACACCTAAAATGCATCATCATGAGGAGACTCCAAAGGAGCCTTTTTTCTAACCCAAAAATCCATCTTGGGAAGCATTAGGGCTAATTCAGTTATTTTATCCAGTAGCAAGTAGCTTTCCCCATGGAAATATTAACCATATGAACACAATATGGTCTCATGATCATGAAAATATCGACATGATATGGTTGTGCAAAATTAAAAACAAAAAACAAAATGGATAACGAAACTACCTATCAGTGCTATGCCTAATTTTGTGCCAACACCAAATGCCTTGCATGTAGTAATTTCACCTACCATCTATAGTCATTTGGTGGTAGCTAATTAGGCTACCCCTTATTGACACTTGCCACTTTGATTTCTTGGTAAAAGGTCTATAAAATGGCACTCTCCCCTATATTTATGATCTACAATTTTAAATTCAAACACCACAAAGTGCTACCATACTAATATGCCAAGCCATATTACTATAAAAATAATTTTATTAGACCATTGCTTAGGATTCAAATTTGCACTTCTCTCCCTTGTACTATCGCTCATGCTACTTTGTTGATCGTCTGCACCTAGTCACTCACCTTCACACTTAAAAAAAACCATCAAGAACAAAATCATGTATTGCCCAAAATACTATCCAAAAGGGACCAAGTTGTGTCCATAAATAAAAAAATAAACTATAGAAGAAGTAGAAACTTACTTTGTGGATCCACTTCCACAAACACAACCATTAGAACATCACAATATAATAGTTACACCTATTACAAGGCCAAAATAGTTATCGGTACAACTAGAGCTAAATCCTAGTGGCAATGGTTTAAATTCACTAGCTTATCAAGTAGATGTGGGAATGAACCCGATGTACCATATTATTGTAGAAGTAGAAAAAAATTGTGTTGTTAAAAAATAAAACAATGAAATTCTTTCATCGTATCTTGAAAGGTTAAAGAAATTATAAAAATGACATAAACAAAATTTGATATTATGAAACAATTGAGAAATCTTATTGTTATCATTCCTCAAACTAGTAGGGGTGTGCCTATTTACACATAAGCCATTAGGTATTTATGCCTCAAGAGATCAAAATAGATGGTAAAAATTGTAAATTTAATATTACCCAACACTCTAGCAGATTTAGGTGCAACTATTAAATTCATGCCCAAAGAAATCATGCACAAGATACAACTAATGAATATAAGGCCAACTAATAATATATTATAGCTAGTAGATAGGTCAATAGTTCTTCCAAAGGGTATGTTGGAAGATGAAATAGTAACCATCAATGTGAGTACCCAGCTAACTTATTTATTTTACAATCAAAGTCAAAATTGGGTGGTTACTCACTCATCCTAGGATACCCCTAGCTAATTATGGTTGATGGCTATATTAGTTGCAAAACTAGAAAAATGAGATTAAACAAAAAAATATAAAAAATATAGTCATATGCTTGCTTGCACAATCTACCAATGAGTTGGAAGAACATAGTTTTGAGGCCATACAAGAATATTTTCTTCCCATGCTACAATGTACCATGAAACTTGATGAAGTAGGGGATGGGATAAATGAAGACTTAGTTGTATCAAATTTTTGACATAGACTAAGATCTTATCACAAACCATAAATTCTAGAGGCTATCTCGATTGCAACATGGGGGAGACCCCACCTTCAATATTCTCACCAACAATGTGATGAATGCTATTATAGTGTTCAATATAAAAATAATAATAATAATTAAAAAATAATAATAATAATAGTATTGTTTTGTTTAACACCATTAGTTTAGGTTTTTCTTTTCATTTTGTTATGTTTTATAGGATATCATAAAACTCATTACAAACTATAGGAATCCAAGGTAACTGGTCCTATCAGGCAAGTGTCGCTCCATCTTTCTTTCCTCAAACAAAATCATGTTGAATAAATAATTTTCTATGGAGATTCAGCAAAGTGATGTATTTTTACAAGGAGTTCGTAATAGCGCACGATGAAACAATACGAGGGCATATGATGTGTGATTTCTTAGAGAATATTGTGGTAGTCATGTTGGAAAACCCTTTGGTGGAGATATGGGAAAATGAATCCAATTTTTAATGGATACAAAATTTTGTGAATTATTCCCAAAACTAGTAGATCATTTTGATATTTTTTAGCATATACGAGAAATCAATATGACTATTTCCTCTTTACCTCTAAGCCCTACTTATTTACTTGCATAGACTAGGTCTCTAAGCTTAAAATCAATGGAAACATCATTCTATTATTAATCAACAAACACCATTTATGGCATTACCATGCACCTCATATTTTCTAGATCAAATTAGACATAGACATGGTGGATACCCCATATTTTTTTAAAATCATATAAAAAGTTTGATGAATGATCGTGTGTTCATCATGGAAGAAAAAAAACAAGAGAAAAAATAATAATATAAAAAAAAAAGAAAAAAATGATGAGGAAAAGAAGCATGGAACCTATTTTGCTTAACAATGTTAGAATATATTTTCTTTTATTTGTGGTTTTATTTTGCAGGGTTACGTGGCCTCAAATACAATCTATAAGCATCTAAGCCAACCAAGCCTATTAGGCATGAAGCTACAACACCCTACATTTTTTACACTTTGTATGAGTGCAGCGATGCAAAAACAGTGTCTACTTTCCTCCAAGAAGGCGATGCCTACATTAAAACTAGTGCAAATGTGTCTACTTCCCACCAAATGAAAGGTGCCTATATCCAAACCAAAGTAGAGGTTCTTACCTCTCACAAAGGGGGTGACACCTATGTTCAAATATAGCAAAAGTGCTTCCTTCCACCAGGAGGGTAGCACCTATATCCAACAGTAGTATTGATACTTCATTCCCACTAGGAGGATGAAATCTATATCTAGAAGTAGTTAGGGTGTCTAATTTCATGGAAGCATAATGATATCTATTTTCTAGTAGACGAAAGTATACCGGTTTTTTATTTATTGATAACACATTACGTGTACTCTTGAGATGATAATAATGGAGGACATCCATGATCGAGTTCTAATAGAGAAGTGTGTCTTCCCATGAAAGTTAAATAATATTTTTTCATTTTCAGCATGAGATCTCAAAATTAAGATGTAGTACCCAAGAAATAAAAATAAAAATAAAATTATATCCAATTCACCTTCTATGGATCACATCGCACAAGAAAGAGCGTAGGTCATTGATTTGATGGTACCTTGGAATCATGTAGCGACCAGTCACGTAGTACCACCCAATGTCATACACATCATGCTCTATAAAAATCCACCTGGGTATATATCAATATTTTGTTATTTATATGCATATTTATTACAAAATACATCTCTATGTTAAGTACCAATACAAATCCACATTTTTATTGTCCATTCATGCAACCCCACATCATAAATTAGTCATAAGATATGAATTAGGTATAAGAATAATTGTAAACCGATATCACTACATCCAGGCACACATCTAAAAAAATGCTAAGGTGTAGTAATATTATTATGTAAATTAACATACAAGGAAAATAAACAGCATGCCAAAGTCATACAATGGACTATGGAGCAAGTTAAAGGAGGGTCAAAACATTTACGTACACCCAACAATCGTAGCTCAAGTAAAAAATATTCATCCATTTTAATGGATGTCCTTTCTTCCTATTCCTAGTAGCACCAACATTATTAGAATATTTATTTTGAAGTGGGATATTCAAAATAGAGTCTATGTGGTCACACAAAAAAAATGTTGACCAAACTCTACCATGATATTTTGAAGGCTCAAAAGAAGAGAAAACACCAGTAGGGAACTCATATTCAACAACTCTGTAAAATTTTTAGCATAGCTAGAGCTTTAGAAAATTGGGAAAATTTCCTGTGATAACAAACTAAAGTAGAGATTCAATAAGGAAGAGTCGTTCTTGGTCTACATCCACCATAAATTATTCACAAACAATAGCATTGAGGTAGCCGATGAGTAAAAAAAAAGAAAAATAATATATAATAAAATAGAAAAATAATAATAAAATGAGGAAAATGCCTAGGCCTCTAATTGGAAGGAGAAATATCATGTTGTATAGGAAATATTTCAATAATATCAACATGCTACCACAATCGAGTAGGAAAAATCTAGTTAGCTAATGAATCAATAGAGCACTCTACTAGTGTCCAGTTAGCTGGCCAATTGAAAACTAAGCAATTCATAGTTGTCTAGTCTATTGGTAAGTCATCAGAATATTTTACTATTACCCAGTAAGCTAGTAAACAAATGCTGGTCATTTTGTGGTTGCCTAATCAATTGGTCAACCAAAAAATGAACATGTAATAGCTACCCAATCTACTGGTGAGTTAGCAAAACATTTTGCTACTATCCAGTTAGTCGACCAGCTAGAAGTGAAACATTCAGTGGCTACCAAGTTACTTGGTTAGACAATAGCTAAAAACTTGACTACTTGATATGATATATTATCATGGACCAAAAATAGAACCACCCATAATATAACATACCAGGGGAATGTGACATGAGGACATGTCAAAGGTTTAGTATGGGGGTATGATAAGCACCAAAAATACTTATTTTATATACATGTGTTAATGAGTATTATATGGAATATTTAACATTAGAAATGTGTTTTCATATAATTATTGTATGTAATTAATAGAAAATAAAGTATTATTCTTGATTGGTGGTTTTAGTGGAAAATGTGCGTAGATGCAAGTTTTTGCTACTACTTGATATTCTTGAGTAAACGTCTCATTAAAACCTAGAAATGCATAAAGAAAATAATATTTTGAAGTAAAAATATATATTTAAGAATACTACAATGAATGGTGGAGGTAGGCATATCACGATGCCTATGTCCTGACAACAGGAAAGCACCTACCTCCCAATGGTAGGCAAGCACCTATCTCCCAGTAGCAGACATCTATCTCCTAGTGATAGGTAGGTGTCTATCTCCCAAAGGTAGGTAGACACCTATATCTAGGTGCTTATTTATTAGTACAGACAAGCACCTATATCCCATTGCAGGTAGGTGTCTACATACAACAAGAATATAGGATCTATATTCAACATTGATTGGTTGACTAGTTATTCACATGGTTTTTAATAAAAGCATTTTTAGAATAATTTTTTATATAAACCTAAAGCAATAATGTGTTTATCCTTTGGCATAAACACAACCATGTTTTTAATAGATAAAATTGAAGCAATGCATGCACCAGTCGAGAGATCACATAAATTCTAGAAATAAATTATGTAAACTTAGGAAGCACCATTGTTATCTTGCATGATTAATTTTAGATATGGTTGCTCTTTTAATAGAAGATGATTGTAATTGTACATGAACTAATTATAGTGAATCATGTCACATGATTAAATTAGAACAACCTATTTTTTTAATAGGGGATGGCCATTTTCTATATAAAATGAAAGCCATTCATGAGATAGAGAATCCACGAATTATTTTATTTCTTTTGTACTACATAATTTATAATTAAATTTTTTGACTATTTTTATTAATTGGACTAAAGGAGTGATTTTTACATAACCAAATGAGTGGAGCATATATGGGATATTGGACCCACTCTAGGAAATAATCCTTCCCCACATTATTTCTATTATTTATATTCAGTCATGTGTTTATTTTATGCATTTTCCTTCTACAATTTTAATTCATTTTTTAATTTTTGTTATTTTAATTCTACAATGTGTGTTATTTATTTATTGCATATTCGTTTATTCACTTTATTTAATATATTAGTGTAGAAAATCCAAGGAAGTGACACACCATCCACTACTCTACTTACGAATATTTATTTTATCAATTTATACTCAATCATGCATTAAATGAAAGACAACCAAAATACAAAGAAATGAATAAATAACACTTTTTACAGCTTTTTCTCAATTTAGGTTACATATAGATAACCAAAAATAGGGTAGTAGATGTATGGTATCCCCTTGCAAGGGGTGATGCGCTCTCGCATGCTTCTCGGTGATGCACACATAATTGTATGAGGGCTTATAGATGCCTCCTTCTCCAGGTCTGGTTCCTAGAGAGATCCTTTTGCTTTTGTATGTTGATAACCTATCCAATGAACCTGTAGTCCTGCAAGCATGAAAACAATAGCAAATGCTTAGCTATCTGATATTGCCTCCCTAGATGAGATTGTTAGGAATAACCATAATGATAACAGAAATATGCTCAAATATAATATAAACTAATGCTATGAATGCAAGTAAGTGCAACAAATCAGTTCTATGCTAATGGCATGAAAACAAGTAACAAGATAAATAAATGCTAAGAACCTTAGACTAGGCCTATGAGCCACTGTCTGAGACAGTGGCTACTAAGATGAAAACTTGTCCCTATTGCTCCAAGGTTATGGATCTAGGCTTGTTGTAGATGTTTGAAAATTATTGTAGTTTATTTTTGATGTATTGAATATCCTGTAGATGATAACCTCTCAGTTGGCTAGCACTTTGTTTCTTCTCAAGGGTGCTCCAATTGGATCTCCAATCCGATAGGGCTTTGCTACAAGAAAAACTCTCTAAGTCTCAAAAAGCTCTCCTCATTCATGTCCCTGCATAAAGTCTCTGAATTCTCCAACCTATGCTTGGTGCTCTTAGGTTTGCACCTTATAATATTTTTGAAGCCCTAGGTCAATGTCCAAACCCTAGGACTAAATTTTGCATGCACACTAGATGTTAGCATGAGAAGTTTTGTCTTTTTATATGCTTGAAGGCCAGTTAAACTGATGTCTAAATCTATACTTGAGTCTCTCACGTATACTAGCCATGAGGAGGAATACAAAGTTATCCCCACTCAACTTTATTGCATGCAAACTGCCACTTTCACCCGATATTAGACTAATTTTATGGAAAATTACTATTTAGGGATTAGCCACTATCATCTGCAATGGCTAGGGTTGGTCACTCTAAGCTTCAGTGGCCAAGATCCAGTCACTCTGGTTCATAGTGTCTAGGCTTGGATGGGCTAAGACTACCCCAAATGAGTGGTGAAAACCACTTTTGGCACTTGGAAGGTCCCAAGGTTTAGTCACATGGTCTATGAATGTGCCCACATGAGTAGTCTTCTAAACACAATGTGTTTTAGGTGTCTATAGATGCCCCTTTTTGTGATGTGTTGTGTGGGAAAAACACAACGCAAAGAAAAAATATAGACTGCTATGTTTGTAGGGTGTATGATGATCATTGATTAGATCAATGTTGGATGGCCCAACCATGCAATACGACATGCACCCTTGAATCATTGCTTCAACCTGATTGAAGGTTTAATTTATCATAGGGCTTACACATATTCACTTGCACTCATTCTTCAAATACAATCTAGTAGCTTATGTTACTACAATAGAACTGACCAGAGGAGAGCTACAAATTAAAAATATCATATTTGCTTATGAAACCAACAAACGGGGCAATTTCTATGATAGTTGTCTACAATGATTCATAGGATGAATGTGATCTTGATATGATTGAGTGATCTTTGGTTGAATTTTATTATGATTATTTGAAGGTTTAACTACCCCCTCACACAACGCATTGATGAGGGAAGGGCAATGAATGAAGCGACAAGTCACTTGACCAATATGACTAGTTTGGATTCTTTCTAGTGTTTGTTCTTTTGATGGGTAATCCCCCATCCAAGTGTGATTCTAATTGTTTATGATGATCATTCATCCCTATCCCAGGGAGTGGTTCGGCCATAAATAGCCTTCTTATGGATTTAGGATGAGAAATTTCATTTAGGCTTGTGTTGAATCACTTGGCTTAGTGTTCTTATGTCATAAGGGAATTAGGATGATTCCATCGCACCCATGGAGTAGTCCAACCATATTGGTATTCTTAGGTATTGAGGTGGCACATCAAGATTTCTAAATAAGTGATTTTACCCAAGTAGCCCTATGGTAACTCACTCATCTCACTGGGTTACATGGATTGCAAATTGCTGTAACTGCCAAGTTGACAGAGTGAGTAACTGGATACGAAGCTTACTTGAGATTTTTGTTTTTATGTAATTTTTTAATTATTTTGATCATTATGATGATTATGAACCATCAAAATGTGTTTATTTTATTTTTTTGTTATTCCTCATGGAAGGAATTTTCTTGTATTTGCATGTGCTTCTGGCCGCTGTCAGATCCAATGATCCCCAAATGTCTATTTGTGGTCGCTATTGACCTTAGCGACCAAGAAGTGTGGGCCACTGACGATGGTAGCGACCAAGGCATAACTTGGGAATTATAAAAGTAGCTTAGGATTTTGAATTTTAATTATTCCCACTGGCAATTTGCTTTTTAGATCTCTATATAGAAAGTGATATTTGTGACTTGGAGTGTTTTTTGTTGAGGACTATGGTTGCACAGGGCGAGGCATCTACAAGTGGAGGAGCCAAATATTCTTAGGTACTCTTTGAAACCCTAACCTTACTCATTTTTTTAGGTAAAAAATGAACCACACTAAGTAATCAGTGAATGAACCTCATTAAGCTTGTTGGAAACAAACTAAACCTGTATATAGGCTTAGTTTAGGATTTGTTTTAGTGGGCTTGCCACTTTTTACATTTTTGTAATTTTTTTGATGTTTTTGTCATAGGGTATACGTGGTTGTCATGTTGCCCATCGATTGCTGCCACATAGAGTGGCTATTTTGGCCCATGACTCGGTCACTATCGATGGAAACGGCCAGTTCAAAATCAAATGAGTGAAAATCTGACCATTAGGGCTTGGTCGTTGTCAGCATTAGTGGTCGATTTTTGGTCACTATAGATGAAAGCAGCCAGGAACCTTAGGTAATTTTTTTGATTTTTTTTAGATGATTAATTGATTTTTTTGAATTTTTGAGTTGCTTTTCTGAAATTTGTTGCATGATTAGGTGCATTTACTCCTATTTCACTTAGAATTAGGATATTCTATCATTATTTACATCATTTTTCATGTTTTATTGTAATTTATGCCTTAGATGCACTGTAATTATGTCTTGATTTGTGTCCTTAGATTATCTCTGCTCAGGATCAAGACCCAAAGCTATTAAATGACCTATTTACATGTATGGATGATACTGTATGGGTATGGTTTAATGCATGCATATTACAGTATGTGACCAGGCTACCCCAGATTATGTTAGATCAGGTCTACCTCATGGTCCTGGCTCACCGATGGGATCCTTGGACTAATACCTTTCATATTCCTATCGGTGGGATGACTATCACACTAGAGGATGTATACAATATTTTTTGGATTTCTTTTGATGGAGTGGCCATCGTCTCTTCGACCACTAATGACCGTGAGGCAGTATTTTCTCAATTTTTTTGGAGGCATGCTACAACTACCTTCAAGGACACCAAATCTAGTAGTGTATTTATTCTATAGTGGTAGAGGGTGAGGGTCTTCTCTGAGAGGTATGCAGTGTTATTGATGGTCGTCAGCAACATACTTCTCCTAGATTGCTTTGGCTTGAGGTTCTTGTGGAACCTCCTTGTGATGGTTTAGGATTTTGTGGATAGTGAGGAGCCTATGATGAGTTGTATCGCATCCACTAGCAAGGTCATGCCAAAATTACTTGTAGCTTTCTCCCGCATATATGGGGATGAGAGCATATCCATGTAGATCATCCTAGAGGGCTCCCTATTGAGATTATAGCTATAGGTGGTTCAATGCAGTGTTATACTTCTAGATGGTCTTCAGAGCGTGAGGAGTGCAAGAGACATCCTCATGTAGGGGAGCTCCTCTATTACATTACTACTTTCACTAGGTTGTAAGCTTGAGATATCATATGGCATTCATATCATGATTGCCCATCCTAGGATGATTCAACCATACTTACAACTAGGATGTGGTGCGAGCGGTGGATCATTGGCCTTAAGGGCAACATTAGAGAGTATTTATTCTACTCTTACATCCTTCATCAGTATGAATTATAGCAAGATGTGTAATTTGCCCCAAATCTATATAGGCACATTGTAGCAAAGGGGGACCTTCCCCCACCATGCATTATAGAGCTTACCAATGAGGAGGATGCCCCAATAGTTGACATACATGTCGATGGGGGTGTCACAGATGCCTTCACACAATGGTGGGGGGATTGATTGTGGCATGGTGATGGAATCCTGGGCCATGAGGATGATGGTGATGATGGAGGCATGGATCCAGTAGGGCATAGAATTTGAACTAGGACTGAGGGATGGGGCCAACCAGTAGAGTAGGTGATAGAGAAGGGGCAGGTGATTCTTGAGGAGGAGGAAGAGTTGGATTCCTAGGAGAGGGATTCTCCTCTTAGGGCATAGATGCATGAGGTAGATATCGAGCTTCATTTGTCCAAGATCTAGATATAGTAGCGAGATGCCACTATAGCACAACTAATGACATAGATATATGTATTGTAGGTTGTTATTGAAAGTGGTGTTGCTAGGATGTATTTTTTTGTCCCTCCTACACCACAAGGCCCTACAAGGGTGGACATAGGGGTAAATATTAGGTGCATGTAGACATTTATAGATGACTATGAGGCACAAATTTTTGATAATGCATCCTACATTGCTACTCTCCAGATGTAGATTAGGATACTAGGAGCCACTCGTAGGGAGATGTCAGGTGCAGGTGGATCACAGGCTAGTGAGCACTCCACCTTAGGATAGTCTTCCATCCAACCTAGCTAGAGGAGCCAAACTCATACAGAGAGATCATCAGGCTCACATCACTCCACTCAGGTTCCATCTATAGGGGGAGGTGACACAGGGGGTGCAGACCCAATTTGATTACTAGATGTACTTGGATTTTATTTTTGAGATCAGCTCCCCTATATGACTATAGCCCAGGGGGATTTTATACATCCATGTATTTGATACACACATTTATATGATATCTTTGTATTATGATTCATTATGTGTATCCTTTATTGTTTATATTTTTGTTTTATTTATGCGATGTGATGATGGTGTTATGATGAATTGATGTGTGTGTTATATAATAGGTGATATTTATGATGATGTGGATATCTAGATGGATTCTTATGTAGATGCTTATGTTATCTAATTATTGTGACATGATGTGATGTATCATGGGTTGACTTAATGATAAATTTATAATTGTATGCATAGGAGGATTATGATGTATGCATATATGGATACCTATGTGGTCTCACGTGCTTTGGTTATGGCTATATGATGTAATGTATGTGGATGCAATGTCATTGTCAAATGTATATTTAATTTTTATTTTAGTTGTATGCATTTAACTTATATCATGATTATGGTAAATGCAACGTGTAATGCACTATTTACATGGTGTTTGATCTAATGTGAATGAATATATATGTTTTAGTCACTTAAAACATAATGAATGCATATACCATGAGTTTAATAATCTAATGGGTGACACCACAGAAAGTATATTTGTTATGAATATAAATAATCACTCTTATAACAAGAATTAATTATTTAAGCACCCATATATGAAATGCAATGGAATTGAATGTATGTACTTTATTGATAAGCTTATGTAATTTAAAATATCCAAAATAATCAGTGGCTATGTAAATATCATTTATGACATCTATCCAGTATCTAGCATACTTTTTTAATATCCCTTAATTCACAGAACATCATAAATAAAATTGATGATGTGATTGATTATAGGATTTTTTGCTATGTAGGAATTTTTGAGGTTTTTCTTGAGACTCAAACACTCTAGTTACCTTATCAACAACTGTGTATTGACCATACAAGACTTTTAAAAAGCACAAGTTTCATCATGGACCTAGATATTCATTATCCTTGTGTGTGCAAATGATTATATTTAGATAGAACTTAAGCATTTCCTAGGATATTAGGCAGGATTCTTTCAACCCATTGCTAAGACCAAGGATCCTCAAGTGTTCATCTAATCCTATGTTGGAATTAGTTGGACTATACTACAAGGCAGTATTGGGTTACCCAAATCTAGCTCATCCACATGCAAACATTGGTCTACACAAATGCAGGATGCTATTGTGATAGACATATCATCATGCGTAAGGGTATCACCATTTCCAGGATGGTTGTACACCAAACCTGTAATGGGGATCACCTTCTAGTATGTACAATGCTAAGAATTCTAGGGATTCAAGCTCAATCCCTTATTTTATTTATTTTATTTGGGATACTTGCTCATGCTTAGTGATGAAAATCACTATTTATTTTTGAATTTTCTCTTGAGCAAGGGATTTATGTAGTGATGATAATCACTTGTTTGTTTTGTTTGAATTTTACTTGATTATGGGATTTTTGCTTATTTTGGTAAAATAAAGGAATTTAAATGGGTAGGGCAGAACTTGTCCTTTTGCCAATTCTTATCACCTTTGAACTAGTTTCACAGGGGGATAAGCAAGGAAGACCCTTTTCACTTAAGGCAACCTAGACCACTTTTGTAGCTTTCATATTTCCTTTGTACCAATTGGGATTTTAGTATTTTTAACTAGTGATGGGATCCTAAAATATGCTAGGCACTATAATTACTTGACCTTACCCTCTAATAATCAAGATGGATTTCCACAAAAGCTAATAAGACCACTAGGTATGGTTAAATGGCCAAAAAACCTTAGTCTATTCCTTATAGCAACAAGAAGTGGTTGTGTTGAAGAAACAGTTACACACATGGATGAATGGATGAATATGGACTTGAGTATTTGTGGTTACGATAAAAATGGTGGCATCATTTGCAATACTATGATCATAACATATGTAAATGTAATGGATATAAATGTTTAATGTAATGCAACTATGTGGATGCAGATGTAAGATGCAAATGTTTTTGTATTTTTGAATTTTACATCATCTTTTTTGTATTTTTTATTTTATTTTGACAAAATGGCTTATTGTGCCTTTGGGGATTTTAGGGGTTGACCAAGTGGCATGAAAATACCCTTGGAGTATTTTTATTGAATTTGACCAAGCGGCGTGATGATACCCTTGGACTATTTTTTATTAAATTTGACCAAGCGGTGTGAAGATACCCTTGGAGAATTTTTTATTAAGGTGACCAAGTGGCATGAAGACCTACTTGGAGCATTTTTTATTAAGGTGATCAAGTGGTGTGAAGACACCCTTGGAGAATTTTTATTAAGGTGACCAAGCAGTGTGAAGATACCCTTGGAGCATTTTTTATTAAACTTGACCAAGCGGTATAGAGATACCCTTGGAGCGTTTTTAAATCTTTTATGTTTTTTTATGATTTATGTATATTTTAATGTTTTTGTGTTTTTTATTTTATTTGAATGTTTTTGTGTTTCACGTATAGAATGCCTTTAAATGGATGATATTGAGAGGCTTAAGCTCTTAAACACCATCCAATGATGTGATGTGATATGCCCCTGGTCTAATCCTTCTTGAAATTATGTAAGGGCCTATCCAATTTACCATAATTTTTTCTCATAGGTGTGGTGGAAGATTTGAGTTTTGTTGGTTTTATTTGAGCATAAGATACCCAACTTTGAATTCTCTTAAGTGGAATTTACTATTGTAATCCCACACAAGGCAATCCTAATAAAAGTAGATATGCTCTAAGGCATTGACTCAACGTTCATAAAGAAGTGTTAATTGATCAAGGTGGACTTGTCGCTTGGTGTCATCATCTATGAAGTCCTTCAATGCTATGTGTAGGGTTGGAGTTTCCAACTATAGGGGCATGATGGCCTCGGTGAAATATACAAGTGAAAATGGTGTTACCCCAGTGGGCGTCTGCACACTAGTCCTATATTCCCATAATGCAAGAGGTAATTACAGATGCTAGTCTTTATGATTATCTTCCACCATCTTCCTCAATATGGAGATTACTATTTTGTTTGAGGCTTCTACTTGCCCATTTTCTTGCAAATAATAGAGTGTTGAAAAAATATGCTGAATATGGAATTTTTTCATAAAAGCCCACACATTTTTGTTCTTGAAATATGGCCTATTATTCGATATTATTTTTTAAGGGAACCCAAAATAACTTATGATATTGTGTATTATAAACTCCGTAATACTTGGTCTAGTTGTCAATGTCAAGGGGATCAATTCAAACCTTTTGGTGAAGTACATAGTGGTCTTTATTATGAACATGTTTCAACCTGAGGATGGGGGTGAGATCTTCCCAACTATGTCTAGTCCCCACTACAAGAAGGGCCATGCTACCTAGATGGATTGCAAGGCTTGGGATGGCAAGTGTGTGAGGTTTGCATGATGCTAAAATTTAATGCATTTCTTGACATACTCACAATAGTCCTTTTTCCATAGTGTGCCAATAGTAACCCATTCTCAATATGCACTTAACAATAGCCATGCCACTAAAGTGATTGCCACACGTACCATCATGAGCCTATAAAATTTCCTAGGATGCTTGCTCCAACTCAAGGCAATGGAGGATAATTCCATCATAACTTTGTCTATAAAGGATATCTCCCAATAAGATGTACCTTATTGTACTCTACTTAAATGTTCATATTTTAGCATGTGATAGGCCTTGCAGTACCATTCCAAGCTTCAAGAAATCTTGCAATTGAGAAAGCCAATCCTAATAAGCCATAGTCTCTATACAAAATATGACTTGTTCTTCCTGCATTCCAAAACTTGTGAATATAGATTAGGAGATAGCCCTATAGTGAATGGTTGTGCCATAATCTGCAGGACCTTGAGAGATCAAAGACCCCAAAGGTGTCATTTGTAAGAACTCTCTAACTCTGAAGGAGCAATCCTGATTTGGTTCGATATGGATCATGTTGGCTGATTCTTGATTTTCAATAGCCTCACATTGGATCACTGAGTGCACAAGCACCTTAACATGAACGATTGTGAAATTAGTAGATGGATTTTGAGAGATTAATAATCCTAAAGATGCCATGGTGTCTATGAATCTATTTGACATGAGGTATTTCCTCGATGTCATACCATTCTAGTCAGGCTAGGTAAGTGTCAACAAGTTCCTTGTATGATTTCAGGAGTGGGCACCTACATTGGAATAATTCTTTGACTTGATTTACTATGAGAAAGGAGTCACAAAATATATTCAATATTTTAATACCCATTACAATGACTATTTGAAGTCCTAATATCAGGGCCTCATACTCGGTGTTATTGTTTGTGCATGGGAAGTCTAGTTTGAATGATAAGGACAATGGAGTGCCCCGTGGTGTGATAAATACAATCCCTACTCCACCCCCTTGATCGCACTTTGAACCATCAAATAACAATGCCATATACCTTTATTTCTTAGGTTCTTTGAGTTTTTGTGGATATAATAATACAAAGACTATATCATCATGAAATTCTATCGTGAGAAGCTTGCTATCCTGGAGAGGTGCCTCTGCTAATTGATCCACTATGGTTTGTCCCTTGATGGAATTTTGGCTTATGAAATCTAGATCAAATTATGTCATTAGCATGATCCACTTTGAAATATGTGTGTTGTAATAGGTCTTGTTCATCATGTACTAAAAAGTATTTTTTTTGGATATAATGTAGGTCATATGGCTCAAAATGTAGTGTCGCAACTTTTTGGTTGTAAAGACCACTACCAAATACAACTTTTCTACATACGCATACCCTAGCTCATAACTCACCATGGTGTGACTATTGTAATATACATATTTCTCTTTGTATTGTGCATTATTTTGGTCCAACATGGTGCCCAAAGTGAAATTGGTAGCAAATATGTATAGTAAAAATGATATGTTTGGCCGTGGTGGAGCCAATATTGGCGGTGTTTCTAGGTAAGTTTTAATCTCTACAAAGGCTTGTTGGCACTCTTCGTCCCAATGAAAAGCGACTCCTTTGCATAACAACCGATTCATGGGTCTAAAATTGTATGATAACTGAGCAATGAATCATTTTATGGATGCTAGCCTTGTAAGCTTCTTAATTCCCTAATGTTGGTAGGGGCGGCTATTTCTAATATAGCCTTTACCTTTGCAGGATCGACTTCAATGACTCTTTTAGAAATGATGAACCCTAAGAGCTTTCCAAAATTGATTCCAAACATGCACTTCTTAGGATTAAATCTGACGTTATGCTTAGTGAGGTGATCAAAGACTTTTCTAAGAATTTCAACGTGCTCTTGTCGCAAAAAAGACTTGGCTAGTAAGTCATCCATGTAGTCCTCTAATATTTTATGCATATAGTCATAAAATATGCATGTCATGGCCCACTGATATGTGGAACCAACATTATTTAGGCCAAATTGTATCACCTTGTAACATAATGTCCCCCATAGAGTAATGAAAGCGGTCTCATGCTGGTCTTTAGGTTTGATCCATATTTGGTTGCATCCAAAAAACCCATCCATTTGGGAGAGCATCTCATGGCCTATAGTGGCATCAACAAGAGAATCTATGTTTGGAAATGGAAATGAATCCTTGGGAGTTACTCTATTCAAGTCCCTAAATTCTATATAAATACATACTCTTCCATTAGGTTTTCCCATGGGCACCATGTTTGATACCCATTCAGGATAGTCGATAGGGACAATAAAAATCACATCCAATAGTTTTTGTAACTCATTATTCACTATCAAAGCAATATTTGGATGCATTTTCCTTAGATTTTTCTTGACATGATTCTTCATGGGATCTAATGAGAGGTTGTGAACAACTAACTTTGGATCAAGCCCTAACATGTATTTGTAGGTCCAAGCAAAAAGTTTTGGCCTCTCCTTAAGTAGATGAAATATAATATCTCTTTCCTCTGGATATAGACTTTCCTCAAACTTGACTTTCTTTGGTTGAGTATGATCATTACTAATGTCCACCTCGAAAGTTACTTCTATAGCCATATGTGACCCATTCTCCAACTAGTGAGGTGTGGGTATTAGATGAATGCCATCAGTGGGATTTATAGGTTTCACTAACTTAGGATCCAAACCAGCATGGAATACATCATATGAATAGCCTAATGCAAAATGAAATGGTTGTAACATATCATCATTGGAAAAAATATCCTCAGGCTCTACGAGTGAATCAGTGTGATCCCAATCAATAGCATCTATATTAAGATACTATGGTTTAGTAGGACCTACTAGGTTATGAAGTGGAGTGGTCAAATCAATGGATATTGTGTTGATGGATTGAATGAAATCTCCAAGACCACATGGTTTAAATCTTGTCTTTGATGTTTCTCCCCCATACTCATGATGAGGCTCTAGAGGAAAAGGAATCTCTAAATCCAGCCCATGAGTAGGTTGGATAATAGGATCATTGGGTTCTAATAGCTTTCTAAATATATATGGTGGACTTGACTACATGGTAAATGATATCTAAGTCGATAGGTCTTCCTAAAAACTTTAATCCAGGGTCTAGAACATGAAGTGCCACCTCTCTCTCTACTAGCATGTTGACTTGTCACAAGTGGTGAGGCCCAAGATAAGCAATTTTAGTTTCATCTTCATAGTCATCATCACTAATACAAAAACCATTGGCATTGGTATGTGGCCCTGAGACAAGGGATACATGTCTTGTCCTCAAGTAGGCCATCTCTATCCCATCCTCATATTCTTCATCATTTATTAAGATGCCATTCACATTAGTTTCTTACCCCAAGCTATGGGGCCACTACCTTGGTTCTAGGTGGGTTCATTTTGTTGAGTCCTCTGAATCATAACTACTTTTTTTTATATGTATCTACTCTTGTTGTGGATGGACCAGGCAAGACTTTGTAAATAGTGAAGCCCATGATAGGCTAAGATTTCCTATGCTTCATCATCGTTTATTGCATATCCATTTTCTTCTCACTCTTCATACCACAAGAAGCAACTTGTCAAGATGGCATCAATTGAGAAGTTTGGATGATAAATCTCTGGTGGTGGTATGTTTACCATGGCCACTTTTCCTTTGATTGTATGTCTTGTACTTAGGGTGTGGTAAGGAATAAAATCGATGTCTTCTCCTAACCCCATGCTTTATCTATCCAATGATGCTACTAGAGAGTCATATTGACCTCTAATATGATATCCTAACCCAAACTTATCAATGGGAAGCTGGTATTATGGCTCGTATGGTTGCCTATGCCCCTACTCATATATACCAATATTGTAGTTATACCAATGGTAATGTTCAAAGTATCTTAGAGCAAACTTAGGATTAGAGAGGTAACAAAAATTAACATTGAATATTTCATCATTGTCCCCTTCTATGTATAAAGACTTATGAGCATAGTCTAGGCCAGCATAGATAAAGTTGGTCTGGTTGGGAGGGATTCCAAGAAGAACCACTATTCCCACTGGTGGTCTTAGGTATTTTGGCCATACCATGTCTTGTGAAGACTCAATTATGGGTATGAATTTTATATTTTGCATGATATACTCTCCTATCCATGTACTTTCCAAGTGCATTGTCACATGTGATGTGGATGACCCCACAAACGACACTAGCGAAGTGGGTTCTAGTATTTCCTCGACTTGATCCTAAAGATCTTCTTCCATGGAACTCAAGATTTCTATAATGGCTATAGTTGGAAATTCATTGGGATTTTACTCCTCTATTAAGGGCATATTTAAATTTTTATCATATTTAGGTTTATTCATTGATGGTATTTTAGAAGCATCAGTTTTTTTGGGTGCAAGAGGAGGTGTCGATGTGTATGGGTCTTTTTGTACCCCTTTGTCTCTGCCATCTAGTTGCATAGTTGGAGATGAAGGTCCTACATATAGGTGTGTTGAAGGAATCACAAAATATCCTATAAAATCCACTTGATGGACATATTTGAATGGCTCTTCATTAGCCATAACCACATAGACTTTGTCATCATGCACATACTTGATGCATTGGTGCAAAATCGAAGGAACACACTTCATGTTACTTATCTAGGGATGCCCTAGGAGGATGTTGTATTCATGGCCCCTTCCAAGACATGCCACATAATTAGGATGGTCTTATGCCCCAACTTAATGGGTAGGACTATTGTTCCCAAAGTAAAGCATAAAGCATCATTGAAAGCTCTTAACATGTAGACTCCTGGAATGATATTGGATTTGGAAATCTTAAGGTGCCCTATTGTTGTTATTGTTATGATGTTGATTGATGAAACCGTATCGATCAAGACCTGCTTAAAAGGTAAATAATTGAATAATGCAACAATGTACAATGGAGGGTCTGGTAAGGCAGTAGGTATTGTCTTAATCTCATGTACAGGTTCTTGGCATTGCTATAATTGTCCCACAAAATGAGTGAATGCATTTGAATCTTGTTTTTGGAGCTCAATTGACCTCAAAATATCCATCAAAGTCTCCCTGTGCTTTGATGACTATTGTATAAACTTATAGATAGATAGCTTGGCTAGATTCATTGGTAAGTTTTGTTCTAGTCTACTTTGAATAGTTACCATAGGTCAGGTTGGTGGACTTGGAGGGTTTTTTTTTTCCTACCTATGCCTAGGTGCAACTAGGACATTAATGGGAGTCATATGAGGCTATGGTTGACCATACCGTCTACTCTTGGTTTCTATGTTAATAATTTCAACCATTCCAATACATCCATGGGTAGGTGCATCAATTCAAACCTGATTGACTTGGGCACCTTACCCTCTAGGGACCTCATGGTTTGGTAGAGGGTTTTTGTATATACTCATATTTTTGTTATTGGGAGCCAATGGGTTGTCAAATTTAAGTTCTCCCACTTCAATCATATTTTGCACCTATTTCTTGAAACCAATACACACTTCAATGTCATGCCCTGGTATTCTGTGAATCCTTTTGGCTTAGGATGACTGGGATCTAAAATAGGTACATCAAGGAATTTTATCTTCCCTGCCTCATTAAACTGGTTGAATATTTATTGCATTGACTCAGATAGAGGTGTATAATAGCAAGGAGGATTTTATTCTCTGTTTTGCCCTTGATTGTTCTTTTGATCATAATTGGCTGGTGGGGACTATGCTTGATAATTCTGGGGTTTCTGCACAACCCCATACCTTGGTGCAACCAATACAACTTGATTAACTGGAGTAGGGTTTGCCTAATTTTACTTGTATTTTTCATTCTTACCATTCTTGTTCCACTCCTTCTTGTTTCGAAGATTAATGGTTCCCTCATCTACTTTTATGTCCTCAATTATTTTGGCTTGTACCAAGGCTTCCTCAAATTAAGGATATTGTTGAAGTTGTAGAAAGAGGGAGATGTGTTTAGAACAACTCTTGGTGAACATGCAAACAATATCTTCTATGGGTATGAAGAAGGGTAAATTTACCATGACTTTTCTCCACTTATCCCCATACTCCATAATTTGCTCATCATCATACTACTTAAGGTTGGCCAAATCTGAAAGGTTCACCTTATTTTTAGTACCAAAGAATAAATTCTTTAGGAAAGCATTTAATAGTTGTTCAAAACTAGATATGTGCTTGGGCATTTGGTTGAACCATTAACTGGCAACACCTAAAAATGTCATAATGAAAGTTCTTAGCATAAGAGCATTGTTGTCTTCAATATGAAAATATGCGTTGATGAAATTTGTAACATGCTCTTGTGCATCCTCTTCACCCTTGAATTTTTCTAACCTAGGCATCTCAAAGTGTTTAGGATATGCAAGGATACTAATTGATGGGCATAATGGCTGGTTGTGTATCTTACTCAGTTTTGGTTGGTTCCCAGTCATATCTTGCTTTTAAAAGTACTTATTTTCAACGAGTGCCTGGAATGCCTTTACCATGTTTACCTTTTTCCCACTAGTTTGATTTTGTTCATGATTTGAGTGGTGCTATCATTGTGCGCTATCTTCTATTCTAGTATGCCCTTATTTTTGTGAGTCAGCATGTTTATTTCTTTGGTGATCATCACAATTTAATTATAATTTGATATAAGCTAGTTGTTCAACTTGCTCTCTTAAACGTTTCTCACATTGGTGTAAAAGCATTTCTCTTTGTTTTTTATATTCGAGAGCTTCCACTAGCTCTCGCTCTTTGTGAAATGCATTTTCCAACCATCACACATGGTTAGATTACATTATTAAAGAAGACTCATGTTTATCTAATTATGTTCTTGTGGTTTTGATTCACATATTTCTCAAAGAGGTTTTTGTTGTTTCTTTGCTCTTTCTAGCTAATGTAACTTGTTCAATGTGTTTAAAAGTGCCTCTATGATAAAACTTTGTATGTGTGTTATGGGGTCACTTTGAAGCTTCCCCAGGTTGAGTAGTGCATTTATAAGTAACACTTTGTGAACTTCCAGATGTAAAATATTTTGTGGCTATAGTTCTGAGAGTTTGCCTTGAATGAAACCAATTCAACCCATCTAGTTGTCTTATTTTCCATGGCTGATCCTGTGGGGTGCCATATATTCCAATGAGATCATAATATATTGGAATCCTTTCTCTTGTGTGAAGGGTATATTATGTTTGGTGCCTATGACGGGATGTAACTCTAGTTTCATGCCCATTAGTGGGCAGAGCTATTTCGAGTGTCTCATGTGAAGTTTGAGATGTTGTGAATATTGTGTGTCTTTTTAGTGATGAAGGCTTTCTAGCCCCACCTTTTCTCCATGAGTATAAAGGTGATAAAACCTCATCATACCTACATGAAGAGTGGGGTCTAGAACCCCTTTTATGTCCATGTGTAGAGTAAGCCCTTGAAGCCTCCTCATGACTTTGAGAAGTTTCTATGTGTTTAGAGGAGGGTCTTGAGGCCTTCTCATGTCTCCTTGATGATGATGGTCATGAAGCCTCTTTGTGTTGTTGTTACTTAGTTCCATTATGTGACTCCATAATTGGGGTTTCTCAAGGAAAACCCCCAAGGGTTGATTTGTCACCCCTTAGGATTGTGGAACTGCATCCCACGGTCTTATGAGTAGATGGTTCAATGTTACTATGACTCCACCTATGGGTATGTGTTGCTTCAAATTCTACCTTGGTATTAGACATAGGATGTTTACTTTTGGTTTTGACCATTGTGTTTGTATATTAGTTTTTATTGTAATTAAGATAGCCAAACAATATCAAACAAGTGTTTATCTTGATTACCAATTTATGTGTGCCCTAAACTATTTGATGTGTTTTTGTTCTTGTTTTCTTCCTCTTGTTTCAAATTTAGAATGAGGAGACTCATCCATAGTGGGAATCAAGAACACCCATGCAAAACATATTTTTCTTAAAAAGAAACTAGGGTACACCACTTAAATCCTAGTGGGGGGTTCACCTATCTTTTCCACTCTGAACCAACGGTTGTTCCAATAGTGGGAGATGGTTTGAACACGAGTAACTTAGTACCACTATAAATAAGTTCCTTATTCCATTCTAGGAAAATCTAGGGGGCAATCTGATGGAAGGAGATGAATGCCAATGTCAATGGGATTAATTGAGGGTTGGTGATGAAATCCAACTCCTCAATTTTTAAAACATGTGTGTGTGTGGGGTTCATTTTAAGCTTGCATAAATTAAAATACATCATACAACAAAAATGAATCTTTCCTATATGTTTGATATAAATTATGTTTCACTTTTTAGAAATATGCATAACTAATATAGATGCACTCTATTTTTTGTAAATATGGCCTCTAGTAGGGCCACAAAGCAAGTAAACCAACACATAATTTATAACATGTATTCTAGGGCAGACTTCACAAGTACTAGAAAAACCTAGTGGAAATCTAATAAAAACCCTAAAATGTGTAAGATGCGAGTTATTTCCTTTCAATTCCTTAGTTTCCAAATCGAAATGTGTCTTAATTTTCACTGTTGTAGGAAAAAAAAGCAGATAGAAAACTAAAACACATCAAAAAATTGTACCAACCTCTAATCTATCTCAGAGAACAAATATTTTGTCCTCAATTGCACTCTAGCTCTGGCCACTATTGACCAGAGTGGCTAATTTCTAGCCGTTGTTAGTAGGAGCGGCTAAGACTATGGGTCATTGTAGACCAGAGTGGCTAAACCTATGCACAAAAACCCAAGTTAGTAAATCGATAGAAGATAAAAACTTGGTGGGGATCCCACCATGATCACCATCTATAGTGACCTTAGGTAAGTAGTGCACCATCCACTACTCTACTTACGAATATTTATTTGATCAATTTATACTCAATCATGCATTAAATGAAAGACACGACCAAAATACTAAGAAATAAATAGATAATACTTTTTATTGTTTTTTCTCATTTTTAGTTACATATAGATCCCTCTAAGGGATTCCCTTCATTTGATAGAGATTTTATAAAAATAGGGTAGCAGATGTATGGTATCCCATTGCAAGGGGTGATGCACTCTTGTAGGCTTCCTGATGATGCACACGGAACTGTATGAGGACTTACAGATGCCTCCTTCTCCAGGTCTGGTTCCTAGAGGGATACTTTTGCTTTCATATGTTGATAACCTATCCAATGAACCTGTAGTCTTGCAAGCATGAAAAAATAGTAAAAGATCAAATATCCAATATTGCCTCCCTGTATGAGGTTGTTAGCAATAACCCTAATGATAATGGAAATATGCTCAATGACAATAGAAACTAATTCTATAAATGCGAGTAAGTGCAATAAATTGGTTTTATGATAATGGTGTAAAAACATGTAACAAGCTAAATAAATGCTAAGAACCTTAGACTAGGCCTGCGGGCCACTATCTGAGATAGAGGTCGCTAAGATGAAAACATATCCCTATTGCTCCAAGGCTATGTATCTAGGCATGGTATATATGTTTGAAAATTATTTTCATTTATGTATGATGTATTATATATTCTATAGATGATAACCTCTTAGTTGGCTAGCACTTCATTGCTCCTAAAGGGTGCTCCAATTGGCTCTCTGATCCAACAAGGCTTCCGTAAAAAAAATATCTAAGTCTCAAAAAGCTCTCCTCGTTCATGTCCCTACATAAAGTCTTTAAATTATCCAACCTATGTTTGGAGCTCTTAGGTTTGTAGCTTATAATGTTTTTTGAAGCCCTAGGTCAATGTCCAAACCCTAGGACTAAATTCTGCATGCACAATGGATGTTAGCATGAGATGTTTTGCATTTTTCTGTGCTTGAAGGCCAGTTAAACTAATGTTTAAATTTGGACTTGAGTCTCTCATGTATACTGGACATGACAAGGAATGTAAAGTTATCCCCGCTCGACCTTATTGCATGCAAACTACTACTTCCACCTGATATTAGTCTAATTTGATGGTAAATTACTATTTAGGGATTATTCATTGTCATTTGTAGTGGCTAGGGTTGGCCGATTTGAGCTTCAATGACCAAGATCCAGTTGCTCTGGTTCATAGCAGATAGGCTTGTATGGGCTAAGACTACCCCAAATGAGTGGTGAAACCCACTTTTGGCACTTATAAGGTCCTAATGTTTAGTCACATGGTCTATGAATGTGCCCACATGAGTAGTTCTCCTAAACAAGACATTTTTTATGTGTCTACAATTAGTTTTACAAAAAATTGGTTAAACTATAACTACACAAATAAATCAATCCTCCATTAAAATTCTAGGCATAGAGGGACTCATTCCTCACACTATAGGCATATACTGTGTGTTGCACTCACAATTTTATGAACTCCCATATTTAAAATTAAATAGAAAGAAAATAACTATTATATAGAACACATTTTTTGGCTCACCAAAGGTTGACACTATAAGACCTTCAAATCTGATTACTGACCATTAATGATGGTTGGGTAGGATTGAGGGTTGGATGTAACATCCTTGTCATAGCTATTTTTTGTGATATTAAAATACCTATACTCAAAACAAAAGATATAACATTAGTAAATTAGATAGATGAAGGTATAAAACGGTTATGTTGGCTCCTTCATGTGGACTTCATGGTTGCTATGGATAGGCTCCTTAATATGGATAACAAGAGAATATGGGATCTCTAAGGGCAAAAATAAAGTACGGTAAAATTTTCATAGCATAAAAATAGCTTCTTCATCCTCTCTTTATGCAAATTATGGAAATGAAGGGGGATTTATAGAAATTTGATGAGAGGAGGGAGATGTGACATAGAGGTGAGGGAGAGGTTAGGTAGTGACCATGTGGGTGTGCAAAGGTTAAGAAGATATAGGGGATTCCACTTGGAAGAGTGTACACCCTTTATAGACACCTAAAATGCATCATCATGAGGAGACTCCCAAAGAGCCTTCTTTCTAACCCACACAATCCATCTTGGTTAGCCTTAGAGCTAATTCAATTATTTTATCTAGTAGAAGGAAAATTTCCCCATGGGAAGATTAACCATATAGATATGTGATGGTCTTATTATCATGATAATCTCGACCTAATATGGTAATGCAAAATCAAAAGCAAAAAAAATAATGGGTAATGAAACTGCCTGTCAATGCTACATCTAATTTTGTGCCAACACCATATGTCTTGTAGGAGGCAATTTCACCTACCACCTATAGTCATTTGGTGGAAGCTAATCAAGCTATCCCTAATTGACACTTGCCAATTTTATTGCTTGGAAATATATCTATAAAATGGAACTCTCCCCCCTCTAATTAAGATCTACAATTTCAAATTTAAACGCCATGAAGTTCTACCAAACTAATCTGCTAGGTCATATTACTACAAAGCTAATGTTATTGGACCATCACTTAGGATCAAAAGTCGCACTTCTCTCCCTCACACAATAACTCATGATAATTTTTTGATTGTTTACACCTATTCGCTCACCTTTACACTAATAAAAAACCATAAAAACAACATTGTGCATTGCCCAAAATACTATTCAAACCCGGTTACATCAAGGTGCAGACCCGCAATAATGATTGTATCTCCTTGATATGGTTTGTAGATAAAAATCATCTTAGCCCAATATGATCTCAGTTAGGTGAATAATTTCTTCATTTTTGTGCATCTTAGCTTAGATTTATACATTTATCATTCACATGTTAGTTTAGATTTCAAATATTGCATGCATGCATATATTTTCCATTTAGTTTTGTATTTTCACACTAAATATGGGTCCAACTTTGGTGGACCTCACACACGCTATTTAGTAACTTTTTTTTTCTTTGTGAGTAGGTCATAGGACTCAAGGACAATGAAAAGCATAGGATCCAAATCTCATGTGATGATCACAAAAAATCTTGCTCTCCCTAACAATGTGCTGGCACAAAAATCTTCACATTGCACCTGGAGATATTATTTATTAAAGAAAGGGGAATCATAACCCCAATTTTTAATATGTGTATCATCCATAAATATACTCTCAAGGGGAATCTCTATAACACTAAAAATACAAATTAATACAGATTTTATTATATTGCTTCAAGCCTTTGTGTTTATTTTTATGGTGTAAAATTTTTATTCTTTACCCTTCAAATTTAATAGCTTTGGGTGGGGTGAACCCTCACCCACCCATATTCCATAAATTGACCTAGGATAAAGTGATGGGTATGAGGATATGTATGCCTTGAGAGCTACTCATGGAATTTTTAAATTTCTAAAAATATGACATGGAGATTGAGGAGGACAAAGCTATTAAAGTAGCCAATTTAATCCCTTTTGACTTGGAGCTTTTTATTACATTTTTAAATCATCCCAATTTGGATGGAAAGAGGATGGGGATACAAAGTGGATTAAATGAGGGACTTAGGTGGATATTTTGGATATACCTAGATATTTTAAGAAGATTTTTAAATTATTGTGCATATCTCCTAGATATTTGGATGAGAGATTACGATGGGATTAGGGGTTAATGAGGGGCATAATGGAGGAATTAAATGAATAAGAAGGATTATGAGAATTTTGAGGGAGGAGCGAGGAATAAATGAGAGGGACTAGCTATAAATTAAGAAATTAGGGAAACTAGGAGTAATATTAGAGGAATTAAATAGGGTACGAGGAAATTAGAGAAATGTTAGGGGAAATTGGAGGAGTTTTGGAAATTAGGGGAAAAAAAGAAATTAGAGTAAAATAAGAGACTTAAGGAAATATTAGAAGAATTTAGAGAAAATTTAGAGGAAAAAAATATAATTAGGAATGCTACGGTAAATTTAGATGAAATTAGAGAAAATTAGGAGGAATAGGAGGGAAATTGAGCCAACTAGGAGGGAAGGAGTAAAATTAGAGGAATTTAGGGGGAATTTGAAAGAACGGGGGAAATTAGAAGAGATTGAGAAAAAGAGGGAAATTGATAGGAATTTTAGGATTATTAGAAAAAAAGAAGTAGACTTAGAGGAATTCAAGAAAAATTGGGCACTTGATTGTGTTTTTATGATGATTTGGGGATTTTGGTGTATTTGTGAAAATTTGATTACAAATGACTAAAAGTTGGTGTCTACAGTGCTTTATGTTCATTTGTTTTATTAAGAAGATATTGTAACCATTGATGCACTATTAAGGCCATTCTTATAAATAAGTTGCATATTTTTGTAATTCATGACACTCTGAGTTGTTCTACCAATTTGTGATCTTGTAGTAATAAGATCTAGATTTGAGTCCTCAAGTGTATCTTTAAGCCATTTTGGTATTTTCTTCTTTTCTTCAAAAATATCTATCAAGTTATGAGAATCAACCTTTAACTTGTTTAATATTCCTTCACTATCCTTAATGAATGCATTTCTAATAATTTATTCCATTGTATGCAACTCAATAATTTAATTTCCTTTTGTAATAATAAACCTTATATCTCCCAAAATAAATAACTCAAATAAGAATTTTGCAAATTTTAAAATTTCTAAACCCATGATGTAAATAATATTTTTAACTCCCTATGGGTGAGTTTTGTGTTCTCCTCACCCACCTAATATTTTTTTGTAACAAGATGACCCAAGTCTAAAATGGATATGGTAAATGCAAGTATAATGATAGCTAAATATGTTTCACTCCAATAGCAAGAGGTAAATGGAACAATTTATAGATAGGTATGAAGAATGAATCTAGAAAGTCTAAAGTTCCCAAAGATAAATCCACTCACGACATAATGACATGTTGTTGCATCATGATTACAATGGATTAGAAAATCTTAAGGTAAGGAAATGATGTGAAATCATGACAGGTTGCTACATCATGATTACAATGGATTGGAAAAGCTTAAAGTGAGGAAATGATGCAAAATCATGACATGTCTCAATATTGTTATCACAACATATCAAGAAGTCTAAATGTGAAGGGTGTCATGATATCATGACACATTGTTATGTCATGGTTACAATGACTCAAACAAGTCAAAAAAAGGATAAAAGTGCAACATCATGAAATTTTTTCATATCACGATGATGAGGGCATGAGAATTATAAGGAAAGAAAATGCTACGACATCATGATAGGTCTCCACTTCACAATCGTGAAGGCTCAAATGATTTAAATATATAAACAAAGATGTTATGCCACTATATGTCTCCCTACCATAATTTCAAAACATTTTGAGGCTTGAAGACCCAAATGAAGTGCAACATCATGATGTATCTTTGTGACATAGTCACAATAGCTTGTAAAAAGCAAAATCTTTAGGGTTCAAGCTTTCTAGTGTCTATTATATATCAATAGTGGAAACTTATTTCAAGAATGAGAGATGCATTAGATTTAGGCTCATTTACACTACTTTATTGCATGTAGGTAATAGTTGATCCATGTTCAGGAATCAAGCATCAAATCCTAGATTAGATGAGCAATTTTTACATGACATTCTCCCAGCCTAGATCATCTAACATTTTGTTGTAACTATTCTCCAAACTGATACTTTGTTGTAATTAAAATTATGGATCCATATGAAAGAATATAAATAAGAGGGATGACCTCTTGTAAAAGGATTAAATCTTAGGCATTTACAAGTTGCATGTATGATGAGTTCTTAAAGAAAGCAATACATCTCAAATATATGTTGGGCCTCTAGTTCATTATCTTGTAGGACATGTATGTATGATTAGATTATTAGTTTTTTTGTATTTAGATAGGTGTGTATGGCATTAATTCTTATCTCTTTATTTTTGTGCATGCTCATTTTCTAGTTCTAGAATTTGCAATATGCTATACTAAAAATTGGAAAAATATATTGTTCTACATATTAGAGGATTGGTTGTTTTGTTAGGAGATTTGGATGTTTTTTTGTTTCATGATATTTGTGCACTTCTTGATGTTACTTAGTATTCACCATCTTAAGTTCTAGATTTAGCTACATATATTCCTTTCTGCACCCTTTTATCCCCATTATAGATTTTAGCTAGTTAGAACCTTACAGGAGCTAGCATTCTCTAGATATTGATCTTTTCAAGCTCTATAGCTTGATCAATCATTAAATGTTGGCCAAGTATTGGGTGAATATTTTAACTTAGGAAATTTTTGAACCAATAGTTTTTGCCATACCCGATGGGACCAGGTCCCACTCTTTTAGATAAATCTGAGTTTGATGATACAATGATTTGTGATATTTTTTCTCAATCACTTGGAAACTCAGCTACTAATGTAATCCTAGATATATAATAGGTTACCTTTAAAAACCTTAATTAAGCCTTAATTTTCTCATAGGATCCAAGATCCGATGAGAATTATTGGTCTCATAAATTAAGAAATTATGCTATCTAGAGACTCCCTCCTAAAAGAAGCATCCAAGGAAATTGTAGATATCAACATCGCATTGAGGATTTATGTCTTAGAAATGTTATCCCCTATGGAATGATATAGACCCCTTTGATATCCAATATCTACACAAAATTCCTAGAGTTTACTTGAATACCCTACCAAGCTTTGATGGTACAAAAAGACTACATTTGAACATTGTTAGGATGTAGCTTCCTTGGATACAATGCATAATATTACATCTGAAGATGTGATGATCATATTAATTTTTATCTCCATTAAGGGGAAAGCACTAATTTGGTACATAAATTTAGATGATCAAAGCATTCATGCATGGGCTGATTTGTAAAAAAATTTCATCGATACATTCGATAATTTTGGAGAACCTTTTTTGCTCCTTGCTCAATTTTCATTCATTAAACAAACTCCTCATGAGAATATTTTTGACTTCAACATCTGATTCAAAATAATGTGGAGAAGGAATTCTCATGAATTTCATCCATCCCCTACTCAAGCATATTTGTGTTATATCTATGCTTTTCATCATGATATAAGCATTCTTATCCAACAATTTGGAGAAAAGAAGTTCCCAAAAAATTTCAAATAGGTATTTCATGCTAAATATATATTGATTTAAGCAGGTACAATACCACCTAGGGAAGATCTACATCCTCTAAAACCCTCTATAAGATTATTTCATGTATATTTCCTTAAGGAAGTCAAATCACACCTATGTCAAAGAACAAAGGGTGACATTTTTTCCAATTCCCATGAAAATAGATATTAAATTGAGTAGGAGTTGAAGGTAAGGGTTTACAAGCTAGCTGATGAATTTAGAAATATATAAAGACAACTCTCAAAGAATAAAAGATAAGATCTCAATATTTTTGAATCAGTTACACAACAATTTTATGAATCCCATTATTTTCATCTAATAGCAAAATTTAGGACAAGTTTAGAAAAGAGGGAACAAGGCAATGATAAAAAATGGAGAGGTAGTCAAACTTGGATTAAGCCTCTATCCCATAATGAATTCCATATTAAGGAAGATGAAAATAATTTTGAGAATATAAGAGGATTCCTACTAATGGATAATATAATGGCCTGTAGTGCAATACAATATTGTGATTGCTAGGAAAATATAGATCATGCAGTATTTTAGCCTAGGGAAAGTAAAAATGTTAACATATCATCCCCACCAGCATGAAGAAACAATATGAGAGATCAAGTCATTTTTTGGAGATCCTCCTTGCAGAATCAATAAAAAAATAAAAAAATATTAGATGAATATAAGAGGTTGTATTTCCTTGCTGCAACAATTGAATAGAGAGAGTAAATAGTGAAATGATTTCATAGTTTTTTCAAAAATTTCACTCCAGTATTTACAGGATTAAGGGAGGAGTTTTTGGTATTAGTTAAGGTGGACTTGATTGATGTTTCCATAGGAAAACTCCTAGATACCAATGGTACGCTTACATGAGGCCCCTTACTCATTTTCCTAAACAACCATTCTTCTCCATTCTATTTGTCTCTTTTTTTGGAAAAGAGTATACTACATAACTGTGTAATGAATCCAATGGCCTAGGTGTCAATTATACCACTAGAAATATATAGAAGTCTAAATCTAAGTACACATATATAAGAGACAAGAATATTGTATTTTAGGAGGAATCAATTAAAAAGTGTGGAAACACTACTTAGATTACCAATGTTGATCTACGAACATCCAGATTTAACCATAATCCAAGATATAGAAGTATTTGATATACCTCCATTTTTTGGGATGTGCTTATCCAAATAATTTCTAAAATAAATGCAAGGATGCATCACCTAGGATTAGAATCATATGCTAATCTCATTTTCCATGGAAGTCATGACAATACAAAACCAAGGCTTACACCTTTTTTGCATTGAAGATTATAGAAGGCAAAGGATAGATCCTAAAAAATAACCCACACAAAAAATATTATCAAATATTTTTTGTTTCATAAAGAGCATGGTCGATCCAACCCAAATTTAACTTTCAATATTTTAATAAAATATTCCTTGATGGTTTAGTGATTGGTTTCCAAAACCAATGGGATACAAAGGACTATAATTATCCTCAACCTTTGGTAGTGACTCATAATACAAAGGTGGTAAATCAGATAGGATTATAGGAGAATGAACATTGTTATACCTCATAAAAATAACTAATATTTGGTTATAGGGCTAGTAGAACAAAACCATATGATTGGTTTACTACTCATACCTAGAATACAAAAATTTTAGAGTAGGAACCAAAACCATAATGGGATATTACTAGGGCTAATGGAAATTGGACATCATGGCAAGTTGATCATGAAGAGCATCTCAAATTTGACACCATATGGTTTGGGTATTGCAATTTCATAGGGTAATCTTAAAAAAGGATTCAAAAGTTGGACATGGATATACACATCATATTTTTGTGTACATAATTGATAAGTGATTAAAGTGGTTGAATATAGTCATGATGGATAAGTAGTACAAGCATGTGCAAGTGCATATCTTACATACCCATGTATATATACCTAATATGAAAAAGGGGAGAACCAGAGGATAGGTTGAGCAACTTTGTATATTTTTCAAAATATCAGGATTTGGGAAGATCAGACATGTTACTTAACATAGCCATCAAAGTAGATCACATAGCACCATTTCCTACCTTCCAACTTTCTCCCTTGTACACTAAGTTATTTGTATCATATGGTATGAGTGGAAGCCTAGAATCTCATGCAATCTAGGAAAAATATCATTTAAAATGCAATATGACATAAGAAAAATAAAAAATAGTATGAATATAAAACTCAAGTGGCACATAAATGGACAACTAAGAGAGTGTTAAGGATTCATGGGATCAAGGAGGAGCAAGTATATAGACATTAGCTAACAAAAAAACAACACCCATCTCTACTCTATATAAAGGTGAAAATATAATGGAGAGCAAAATATGAAGCTCTTTTTGTAGAAATGATCCTAAAGGTGCAAATAGAGCTTTCCATGATGGTGTATATGCAACTAAAGAAATTCCTACTTTCCTACGTGAGAAAACAAGGGATATGCAAGAAGAGCAAATGGTGGCCAAAAAATAGTGGCATATCATGGAAATCTATCAATTTTGGAAGCAACTCTACATGGCAATGGAATATGCATATTGAGGTACATTTTTGATGAAATCTCCTTTAGTTTGTGTACCTCTAATTTTTCTTTTTGTTATTTTATTTTTCCTATATTTAACACTATAGTGCTTCTTCTTCACATCCACTTGTATTTTTTAAAATGAACTCCTATTTTTTCAACATATCCATCACCTCTCACCACCATTTCATGTAAAATTTTCAATTTCTTATATGTATCCATATCATCCACCCTTGTTTTGTGAATTTTCATGCATTTTTTTCACTCCCTTTTCATATTTGTATATCCTTTCTTTCTTATTTATATAGTGGTGCAATTGTGTAAGAACGAATACCTTGCTCTCCCAATGTTATCTTTCCCTTCCCTCAACTTACCTTTTTGTATTGTTCTAGTTAAGTCTTTCTAGGTTTTCCCTAAAATAAAGTTGTCTACGTTCTACAACTTTACAAGCAAATTTCCCTTGCGAGTTGCCAAGAATTTGGGTGATTTTTATGTTCTCATCACCCACATAATTTATTTTTATAACAATATGACCCACGGCTAAAAACAAATATGGAAAAGGTAATTACAGTGATGGTTGAATATGTTTCACTCCAATAGCAAGATGCAAATGGAACCATTTGCAAATAGGTATAAATAATAAAGCCAAAAATTTTGAAGTTCCCAAGGATAAATCCAATTGTGACATCATGACATGTTGTTGCATCATTATTATAATGGATTGGAAAAGTTTAAGGTGAGGAAATATTGTTAAATCATGACATATCTCAATATCACAATCACAAGAGCTCAATAAGGTTGAATGCAAAGGGTACCATGAGATTACAACACATTGCTATGTTGCAGTTACAATGATTCAAGAAAGTAATAAACAAGGATAAAAGTGAGAAATTATGACATATTTTCACATCATGATGACAAGGGCTTAGGAAGTTCAAAGGTAGAAAAATGCTATGACACAACAATAGGTCTCCACTTTGTGGTTGCAAATGCTCAAATTATTTAAAAATAGGAATGAAGATCTGACACCATGATATGTCTCCTCATCATAATTTTAAAGTCTTATGAGACCTGAAGATCCAAATGGAGAAGAATATCATGATGTATCTTTGTGACATGGCAACAACTTACAAAAAGTATAATATTTGAAGGAGTTCAAGCTTGCCAATTTTTGTTATAGATCAATGATGAAAAATAATTTCAAGAATGAGGGACACACCAGATTGAGGCTTATTTCCACTACTTTCTCATGTGTAGGCAATAGCCAATATATGTTCAGGAATTAAGCATCAAATCCTAGATTAGATGAATGATTTTTACATGATGTTCTGCTAGCCTTGCCTGTCTAACATTTTTTGTAAATATTCTCCAAAATAAGACTTCATTGTAATTAAAAATATGGAACCATATAAAATAATATACATAAGAGTGATGACCTCTTGTGAAAGGGTTGTCTCTTAGGCATTTACAAGTTGCATGTATGATGAGTTATTGAAGAAAGAATACAACTCAAATCTCTATTTGACCTCTGGTTTATTATCTTGTAGGACATGTATGTATGAGTGGATGATTATTTCAATTGTAGTTGGATAGGTATGTATGGAATTAATTTTTATCTCTAGAATTATGTGCATGCTCATTTTCTGGTTCTAGAATTTGCAATCTACTAGACTAATAATTGGATAAAGATATTTTTCTGCATATTTTACAATTGGTTGGTATGTTAATAGGTTTATATGGCTGTTTTGTTTAATCATATTTGTGCACTTATTTGTGTTGCTTAATTTGTACAATCTTAAGTTCTAGATTTAGCAACATTTATTCCTTTTTGCACCCTTTTCCCCCATTGTATATTTTAGCTAGCTAAAACCTTATAGGATCCAACCTTATCTGGAGATTGATATTTTCAAGCTCTACATCTTGACCAATCATTCAATGTTGGCCAAATATTAGGAACATATTTTACCTTAGGCAGATTTTGGACCAACACTCCCTAATACATTAAATTTGTAAGTTTTCAAATTTTAAAATTTTCAAAAGCTTTAAAAATTTCAAATGACTTCAAACCAAAAAATATTCAAATTTTAAAAATCTAAAAACCTCAAAACTTAAATCCTTTTAACTCCTCAAATCCCTAAGTATTCAAAATTAAAACACTTAATAGAATTCACACCTAATAATCTTCAAACCTTAAAAAATAATCTATTATTAAACTATGTAGTAAACCTTATTATTTCATATCTAAAATATAAGTTTAAATTTTATCAAAAACTAATTTTTCAAAAAATTAATCAGGTGCATTAACTTTAACTCCACTTAATGCAATTAAAATTCATTCTTTCCCTTAAAAGTCCTATGTATGCACAAAAAATGAAAGTGTAATGTATAGCTATTACCTAATATGGCATTTATAGATATAATGCTTGTCAATGTTGCAACATTCCTAACTCTTCCAACATTATTTTAATGCTTATATTTTATTATTCACTTAGATATGAAGATAAAACTTCCATGTTTTTTCTCAGGTGTTGTCTGGTAGATCTTCTGCTCTTTGTATTCTGTTACTATTCTTGGGGGGTTATTTTTTCTCATTTATCAATTGTTAGCTCACCTCTCTACATATTCTACCTCTTGTTGCTCGTAGGTGATGTTCTTTCTCAAGTGTCAACTATTAGCTCTCAACTCTACATATCCTATATTTTATTGTTCTTAGTTGTCATTCGATAGCTCACTAAATAATGCTCTTTTTGTTGTTCTTAGTTGTTGCTTGTACCTTGTTGAATGGGTCTCCTATCGTACCTTATAGATCGCTATATGTGGCATTCTTCTTAGCACATTTATCTCCTAGTGCTTTGGCAACACTCTTCTTTTATAATATCTTTTAGCACTTACGATATCTTCTACCTTGAAGATAGCACTTTCGTATATTCTATCCTACCTTGATGATGGTACTTTTATGTCTTCTATCCTACCTTCAGGAATAATGCTATGATGTATTCTATCCTACATTTAGGAGTAGTGTTATGATGCCTTCTTTTATACCTTGAAGAATAGGCACTCTGGTATCATTGAATTCTATTTGTTCTTACTTGAATGCAAGTACCTTCCTATCACTTGAGTCTAACTATTCTACTTTGAAAAGTAGCATTCTATTTCTTAATAATATTATGTTGTTAAATAGTTCTCACAACTATGCTCTTAAAGTGTTACCTTCCTACTCTCGTACTCTCCTCTATATTGGCCTATTGACCTATATATAGATCTTTATATGGTAGTGCATTATTTTATTGATAGATTTAATGGCGAAATGACTTCTCTTTTGAATACTGCACCAAAAAATTTATCCATGACCAAGACTAAAATGTAGATATTTTTAGTCAACCTGGTTCCCTAATGTGATCTTATATTGGGAATCTTATAATGCTTCCTTCTTATTTGTGATTTACTTGTACTATTTTCTAAAGAAACTTTGTATTACTTCTCTTCTTTGGAAGCCTAGTTGTTCCTCTATATTCTAGAAGCTATGATGCTTCTCAATCTCTACAAGTTATGATGTTTGTCGATCTTCTAGGCTAAAAATATGAAATCTATCTTCAATACCTTAGATTGTACCTAAGAAAAATAATGTTTTTCCTCCTTTCTATAGATACCAAAATCAATATTAGGGTGACTATGAATTTCCCTAAATGACCAACTTTCTCCTAATTTGCCTCTCTTGTAATGTTCAATAGCGATTCTCCTCTTTTTCTCTAGATAATCCATAATATTATTAGGGTTACTTTGAATGTCCCTGAAATTCCAAATTTCTTCTAAGTTGGCTCTTAATCAAATTAGTTGAGTCTTAGTCTTCATTGGTTTTCCTTAAACCAAGTGGAAAGACCCTATCATCCAAATTAGGGTGACTAATTCTTTTCCACTTAATATCTACTCAATCAGACCTTCAAAAATAGAGTCCAAGTCTTCACTACTTTCAAAGTGGACAGACTCCAATATTATGGTGGCTAATAAAATAACTCTATCAAAAATGGATAGAGTTAAGTGGTAGCTTTGATACCACTATTGAATTTTAAGCCTTAATACCATAAAATATCATAGGTCCCTTAATAAATAAGCCATAATATTATAGGTCAAAATATCAATAATACAAGTAGAATTATATATGTGAGAAATCAAATATATATCTAGGCTAATATAATAATGAAATAATATTAATGCATAATATCAAATATGAATGTAAAATAGCCAAAATAATTCATGTACATCCATGAAGAATACATACAATATGAATTTCTCAAAATATGTATACAAGCTTTATTATCAATGCTCAAACCATTTTCCCTTACATTTCTCTCACCTTGTCTTCATTGTATGGATTTTTATCTCCATAATATAGACATAGTAATGTGATTCTTCATGTAATTGACCATTGATCTCCATATTATATCTCCCATGTCCTTTGAATTATCATCTTTCCACTTGTATACAAAACTCTTCACTCTCTTCTTACATGCATACTTGACTCTATGCCACTTGTACATTTCTAAATGAATCCTACTCTCTTACATGCACTTCTAATATAAGACACTTGTGCACATCCTCGCATTACATATTTTTACACTTACATACAAGACACATTTACACATTCTCTCAATAAACTTGCTCTCTTAAATACATGAAACTTGTGCATTTCTTGCACATTGCACTCATACATGACACTTGTGCATTTCCTACACACAGATACTTACATGAAATAGGAAATATAAATCACTCATCTAAACTAAAGATATAAAACCTGATCTATTACATATTTACATTTGTACCATAAAGGTGTAGTGGGGATACATTTGCATGTACCAAATAATATAATATCTCCAACAAAATCCATCCACTCAAATATTATATAGAAAGCATAAAAGGATGAAAGAAATGAAAATAGGCAAATATTTGGGGTCATGTATAGGCACCATAAATTATCATTATATTTTCCATATATAAGATTCACAAAACTTCAATGATTTAGTGAGAACTGGTGGGGGTATATCTACCAATACCAAATCCTCAAATACACAAATAAACTTAACCTTAATGTAACATAACAATAAATATTTTAAGGTTAATTATAATTTTATAAGGTGGGTTTAATCATAACAAGGTTAACCATGGCCCATAGGGATTATATAATAAAATATTACAATAAATTCAATATATTGTACAATGAATGTCCTTAGACCTATCCATTATTTTATTATATAATGTTGACCTTAGCCACAAATTAGATTATACTTTTAATAGAATGATGTTAATATTTATGCCTTTGTAGATATACTAATATTTGTGCTTGTATAATAAGGATAGGTCCTAAATCTTCTTTTATTTTGCCAAAATATGTTAACTGTAACATGATTCACCCATGATTAGATAATTTTTGATGTGGGTAAACCATTTAAATTGCATAGAACTTTACAAAATCTAACCAAGTATTAACATATATAAAATTTAGAGGTGTTATTAAAAGGTATTTTGGAAGGTGGGTAACAATTCCTAAACTGATATTTAGACCCTAGACCAACCCTTCCATATACCTTATGCATATGGATCCTAATCCAACTTCATCTTAGTTCCTTGATATGTAAAGGACTACACTATGGATTCATATCTACATATAGATATATGGATTATTCTTAATCATGTAGCTTATGTTTATAAAATATGTCTATGCTTAGACTTTTGCTTAGATATCTAATCTACTTATCAAATATCTAAATGTAAATATTATTATTGAGAATTAAATTACACTCTGATGCGGTGAGCAAGATTTTTTTGGCGATCGACGAAATTAATGGAGTGTCGCTTGGTTTGACCATGGTGACTACTTGCGATAAGGGAGGTACGAACCATGTCATGCACTCCAATGTCATGACTAGCACACTCAAATCCCATATATAACTAGATGGAGCAGAAATATTGGTCTCGTCCATTCAGACTACCAGAACAAATGGTGGTATTGAAGGGGAAGCCACCCAAGGGAAACCCTTCATCGACGAAAGAACCTACGAACTACCCTCATTCGCATATCTATTTTAGAAGAAGAAAAGAACAAAATTGAGTGTGGCAAGCAAGTTTGTCTCCCAAGGATGGGATGTTTTATGCCCCAAAAGTCTTATGGAAGGATATGCATCCTACAAAACTTACTCCCTAGTGGGGAAGTTTATAGGAGGCCACCCAGACATGGATGTTATTCGTAGATGGGCCACATCCAAGTGGAAGAATATAGGGAGCATGGAGCTGTTAGTAATGACTCGAGGATTCTTTATAATTCAACTAAACACCCAAGAATATTCCAAGTGCATCCTATCTGGAGGACCATGGTTTTTCAGGAGACAAAGCCTGTTATTGAAGAAGTGGTAGCCGAAATTCATTTCAAATTCTTAGAACATCAACTACGCCCCAATTTGGGTATGGATTATGAACCTTCCAGCTCATTTTTTCTATAAATATGCCTTTCAAGGCCTATCCAAGGCCATTGATGACATAGTGGCTATTGAACCATCCACTTGAGCAATGACACACTTAACCCAAGCATGCATCTATGTCAATTTGAACCTTGAAATCCAACTCCCAGAGTACCTGAACCTCATATATGGGGATTTAAAATGGAGGTAGTCATTGATTTATGAGAACAAGTTGGCATACTGCCTGTATTTATAGATGCAAGGTCATTTGCAATCCTAGTTCCCTAAGCTCAAAAACCCTAATATGTACAACCAGACCATAGATCGATCGAAGTAAATGCCAAGGTGAGTTGTATAAAATCGCATAATGACCACCATATTCCAAGCTTGGCTATATCCAAATGTGCAATCTCAAAATGCAAGTGCTTCTATCTCTACTACTAATAAATTTGAGGTTCTTAAATATTTTTGTCTTACTAAGGAAGTGGAGGAAGGGGAAATCCCTATTAAATCTAACTTGATGCCTAGCACTGAGCCCCACCAGGGCCCTATGCCTAGCCCTACCCACTAGGTGATCTTGGTTGCCCCTCCTCTGAGGCATTCACCTTATTCATCTCCCACCCAGTACTCCCGAAGCCCTCCCCCAAAGTCCTCTACCTTGCTATCCTCCCCTACATAGTCCTTTATCCCCCCAAAGTTAGGGGTCCTAACCTCACCAACCTTCTGTGACCCATTCGATTATAATAGTGATGATCTCAATCAACCTTACCCTGATAAATGGAGCCCTAGGCAAACTCATAGTTTTAGGAAATCCCAGATGGATTTTGGAGGAGACAATAAAAAAGGCAGAACTTCAGATCTTGAAATAAGGAACTGCGATACAGTGGAAGACATAGCGAATGGGAATCATAAAACTTTATTCCAAGAGAAACAATATCAAGGAGGAAACCCGAAGACCTAAACCCCCTGCACAAAAAGGAAAAGGGAGCAAAAGAATCCCCAAAATTTCTAAATGAGAGTCCTCTCCTAGAATGCAAGGAGGGTGAATGGAGTAGCCGAGAAGAGATTGGCTGCATCCATGAGGAGAGAACATAACCCAACTATTTTCCTCATTCAGGAAACTAAATTTAATGAGGAATTGTCTATCAAAGTCGCTAAAAATATTTGGAAAAACTATGATTTTTTCCATATCCCAGCCTCTAGTTCGTTAGGAGGTCTTCTATGCCTTTGGGACCCTACTAATCTGTAAGGAAAAATCATCTTTGGATAGGACAGGTTAATTAATATTTTGTTCCATGACCTCAATTCCTAGGTTTCGTGGGTTATGACCAATGTGTATGCCCCTAACTCTTCCCAGGATAGAAATAATTGTGGAACATGTTAACCCAGATGAGGTAATGTTTTAGAGACATCTCATGGATCTTAGTAGGGGATTTCAACTTGATGATCTCCAAGAAGATCCCTAGGAGGAGGGCCATAGGGATCGTCAGGAATACCACATGGCTCAGGACATGCTACATACAGTTGCTCTCAACTGCATCAATGATTTTTTTGGGCATCTTCAGATAGTGGCAAACATGATTTGTGAAGATGGTAATCTCATTTCAAGACCATTGAAGAGCTTAGGAGACTTCTTGCCATCCTGGAGACCCTCTTGCCTAGCGGGTATAAAAACAAGCATGAAGAGAATATCAAAGACCAGAATTCTGGTATATGCGCTAGATGATGGGTCAGGAGCCAGAGACTGCTATTTTTTTTCTATAATGTTTTGTGACTCTTTGTTTCTATTTGCTTTAGGAAGGGCACCTTCGAGGGTGCCACTAGAATTTTTTTGGTTGTTTGTGTTCCCTTTTGGGTATAACCCTGATTTGGGACTATGGGCCATTCGGCCATAGCTAAACCTCATGTAAAAAGGGTTGGGTCCCTTCAACCCATAAAGTAAATAAAACTACTTTTACCTACCAAAAAAATATAGATATTATAGAAAATAAATCACACACACACCATTATAAATTTCAAGAGAACACAAGAATTACGTGGAGATCCCAATTTGGGTAAAACCATGGTCAAAGAGATTTATACATATTTTTAGTAGAAATAAATTTTTGATTACAATCCTTACTATGGTATTTGATTGTAATATTTCCTTCTCCAACTTTGCTCCCCCTGCCTAATGTATTTTTTGCTCTTTTGTTCTCCCATTGTAGATCTAGAAATCAAGCCATCACCATGTGTTCTACACGAATTTTCCACAATCTATACTAAAGACACTGCCACACTATGTTGTGCAAAATTACCACCAACTGTTGTGCAAAATTGCCACCAACTATTGTGCTAAACTACCACTAAGATTTTTGTATCAATTTACCACTAATTATTGTGTGAAATAAAGTTGTTTTTATTAAATGTGTGTAGCACCCTTTATTAAGTGCTTGCAACCTCCTTTTCTTAATTGTGTGTTGATAATAAAATCCAACTCATTTTATTAAATGGATGTTGGTTATTTAAAACCAACCCATTTTATTAAATAATTGTTGGTTATTTAATACCAAATTATTTTATTAAATGGGTGTTGCTTATTTAAAACCAACTATAGCACCCTAAAATTGGCACGGTTAAAACCTTAGTAAAAAGATAAAAGATAAAAATTTGAATTTCAACCCCAAACTGCCCATTAAACCGCCTGTTACCTGCTTTCCCCATTTTCCACACCATTTTTAGGATTTGTTTTGATCATTGGACGATATCATCGCAGATTAGACGAAATCATCCCCGATCTGACGAATTCATCTAGAACAGAATGTCCAGACGATTTCGTCCCAAAACCAAATTTTCATAATTAGTTTCTATTTCAATAGCCTCTCCAACTTGGGCAGAAGCATTTTTGCGTAGTTGGATATTTCCTTATTGGAGATCTCCTAGATTGGGATGATCCCCAGCCTCTTAAACCTTTTCCTAATCCTATATAAACTAGGATTTTTCTATTTTATCCCCCTGATTCTCCCTGAACCCCCTAAACCCCTTAGTTGACGGATTTTATTGTAGAGTTAGTTCCTTATTCCCTTGCACTACTGCTTGTATTCAATATTTTGCATTTTCTTGCAGGAACTCTACTATTTTTCAATCGAAGCTAGTTCAGATCGTCGTGGACGATCTTAGATGATTTTTTCGAGGAGCGGAGATGATCTCGTACGATTGGAAGTGATCCTGACTGTAGTCCATATTGGGGGCAATCAGAGTCTAGAGTTTGCATTTCCTTAGCTTTCTCTGCATTTTTCATATTGTATTTCTACACTATCTTAAGTTATTATGTTTTTTGTATCTTGGAGTTCACCTCATTTAGCATGATCGCATGATAAAGTTAAAATCAATCATTAAATCTACTGCATTTCCTTATTTGTTATTGGAATCCATTATTTAGGCATGTTTTATGTTATTTCTACCATTATCATTTGCTTCTGCACTTGCATATTTGGTATTTTGCATCTATTTTTGTGATTGTAGGTTTCTGATGAATTCGTCATATTTCAAACAATTCTATCTGATTTCAGATGAAATTCTATGATTTGGTATGATCCTATGAAATATCAAATGATTACGTACGAATTGAGATGATATGAACTACTACAAGACTCAGAATCTTCATTAGACATCTGGAATCAGTTATGACACCTTCTAGCTAGCATATTATCTGTTATTAGCATTCATTTCTATTTTATGTATTCATTTAAATCAACATTGGTATATAGGATAGTTTAGATTCATATTGGCCAAACCTAGGAGTTGAATGATCAAGTATAAAAATGAACACATCAAACTCACTGTTAACCTAGGCATGGAAACTGCCATTCAAAATTTTCTTGGTGAACCCACCATCCATCGAAAATTCACCCTTATAACCCTCCCCTGAGATGCGGGACCTTCCAAGGTCCCCTTAGTCTGAGGTATTGTCCCATCCTTTTCACATCCCCCTTTCGGGTGTGGATCCTATAGCCTGAAGGTAAGGATGCAAAAAATTTGGAGCGATACATTTTGGTGAACCCGACGTGAAACAAAAACCTTTTGAAAACAAAACCTTTTGAAAATAAAAGTAAAAAAAAATCAAAACATAAATGCATTTAGAATCAAAAATTGCATGTCATATTTAGATGGTAGACTATAATAAAAGATGAGTTGTCACCATTAATGTTGAAAATCAATTAGCAGCTATAGAGATTACTTCTGTGCTTAGAGTACCTCAAACAAATAAGGTTCAACCTTTGTGGGACGAACTTGATAGGAGATTGAATCTCATTTCATCTAGAGCAACCAAACTTAGGCAAATCAAGAGGTTTGTCCTGGATAGAATCCTGGATCCCGATCAAGTGATTTTGTATCATGAACTTCAGAGAGCTTGCCATAGGTGGTTAGCAGATAAAATAGCCCTTGTGTCTTTTGAGTTGTATACCTTTGAGGAATACCTTGAGAATGTAGCCATAGTACATCAGTTTCTAGCTCATATAGAGGATCAAGAAGCTGATCTTATGGATAGAAAGATATGGAATAGAGTTCCCAGAGTTGTGTTATATCGAGAGTATTGCCATGAGATTTATTTTTACAAAACAAAATTTGAAACAAATAATATCACCATAGCACACTTTGTTGACTTCCTGAAAAACAATTTCCAATTTGAAGAGGAGCATTTTATGACTCCTGATGAACTTGATCCTATCAATGATATCCATAAACTATTTATAGAAAATTAAGCTATTATTTTATTATTGTCATTTCTTGTATTTAGTGTGCTGTTTATTGTCTTTATAAGCAAAAAAACAAAAAAACAAAAACAAAAAAAGTCAAAAACAAAAAAAAATCAAAACATTTTATTTTAAGTATTATAGTAGGTATATAATTAAAATATATACCTCCCAAGATCTGTCACAAATATATTAATATATATTTGCTAAAATCTAAATTTAGACATAATGACTAGACTCAGGAATGGAAAAAAAATTGAAGTAGAAGAAGATTGGTTAAGAAAACCAATAAATAACCTAGATGTCCTTCCTGAAGATCCAATTTAGGAAGAAGTAACCTTAAACCAACAAGAAGAAGAATTTGTGGATGCAAATGAACAAAAATAAAATGATAGAGAGGAAGGATCCTCATCTCCTAAAATAACTCTAGAAGGAGCTGTTACTTTTGAGAACATGGAACATTTTTGGAAATTTCTCAATACTAATATTGGCACTCTTAATAGAGTAGTTCATATGGACAAAGATCAAATTAGTGACACTCAAGCAAACCTAGAAGATATATATCACACACGCACTAATCCTTTGTCCTTTGTTGATCAAGAGAGTGATCAAGATGGACTATCCAATTTGGACATGGCTACTATAATCCAGAACATGCAACAACAAAAGGTTACCCAACCACCTAGGGTGCCTGTTACCAAGCCAAGGGTTATTCCCATACAAAAGAAACCTTCATTCACTACTCTATTTCACCAAGTTATTGATCAATATACCTCAAATCAATAAAAGCCTAAAACAAAATCAAATACCAATTTCCAACAATCTGGGATACAACATAATGCTACAATAAATCTTCTTCATAATACTCTTCCTACCAATCATTTGCATAACAACAATATAGCATCTAATCCTTATGTCCCACCTCCTACGCTCACAAATCCCATACTCATGTACCACCAAACCAATATGGTGGACAAACGGGTAATCTGGAAGCCATGGTGAAATAGTTATTCTCTCGCATGGACCAGATAGATCCCTACCGTCCCTCGTACAATTATCAAGAGATGTGTAGTCAACATCAGATCCTATAGTTGTAGCACAACCATATACCAAACACTTTCCTATGCCTGTCCTACCTATATATAAAGGAACTAAAGATCCCATAGAGCATCTTTGTATGTTTAGGATAGCATGTCATGACATATCACATGATGACTTGCTATTACTAAAAATGTTCCTGAAAAGCTTAGGGGGGATGGCATTGGAGTGGTATTATCAACTACCCACTCATTCTTTGAGAAATTTTGAAGATACCATTGAGTCTTTTGTGCATCAATTTAGTGCCTATATCAAAAGGCATGTAACCATTAAATATTTGTACAACCTAAAACAAGACAAAGATGAGTGTTTTGCTGACTTCTTAGCTCAATGGAGACAGTTGATAGGAAAATTACACTTTGTGTTACCTTATCGAGAAATGTTGGATATTTTTATCAATAATTTACAAGAACAACTATCCTATGAATTATCAACTGTTACCCTAACCACCTTCGATCAAGCTATAGATTTAGCTCAAAGGGTGGAAGATGCTCTCATTAGAAGAGGTCAGATCAAAAAGAAAGATGATGAGAAAACATCCAGAAATCAATATAAAAATAAACAAGTTGTGGGTGATGGAGTCACTGATAGCAGAAACATTGCCAATGTTAATACTGCGAAAACAATAGAGAAGTTTATATTGAAACCTCCCGATAAACCACCCCGAGAATTTACTAGGTTAAATCAACCTTTATCAACCATTATCCCGCAATTACTAGCACGAGGCTTGATCCAATTACCAGCTATCCGGGAACCTAATCCAACCATACCCGGATATAGAGCTGATTTACACTATGATTTTCATAGAGGACCTGGACACGCTACCAACTCTTGTAAAATATTAAAAAATTTAATACAATATTTGATTGATAATAATGAGATGGAGGTGCAAGCCTTCCAACCTAAACAAAATCCTTCTAATAACGCTCAAAAAAACATTCCCCAAAATTAGAATCAGAATGCCAATCAATCATTGGACATATTTCAACATCCTTTACCAAAACATGGTAAAGAGGTGGCCAATCAAATTGAGCATCACAATGTTCCTCCTCCTACCCGATATGTAGGGACTATTAGTGGACAATTACCTGTTCATGATCCTCAAATATTTGACACAACTTTATCCATAGTTACGACCAGACCTCTACATAATATTCGGATACTTGATCTTAGTGACACCAAATATGAGACTGAAAGTGGCATGGAAATCACCTCAAATCAATCGAATAGTTTTGAAGATGAATCAGATCCTATTCAACCTATCACAAGTTCTATGGTTCCAGAAGAACCATTTTCTCGAAGAGTCACTGCTAGACCATTTTATCACCAATTACTTTATAATGAACAAGCCATAAATGCTAGACCAAGACCTATTCATCACCCAAAAAATAATAGTGTAGGAACCATCGGAGCCGTTACAAGACAACAGGCTCAAAACTCTCAATAGGATCAAACTCAGAACAATGGATCAGCTCCATTTGTTTTGAAAAATCCCAATAAAGGGAATTATGCACCTAATGTTCAACCTAAGCCTCCTTACAATATTAATGAACAATTATCCAATACTATAGCTAGAATTTCCATTTTGGACTTGTTAAGATCTTATCCTATCCATAGGGATGAATTAATGCTCACATTAAGCCAAATGATGGTACCACAAAACATTCAACCTGAAGCCATGTCCAATACTATCATAACTCATGAAGTCGATTGTATTCACTTTCGAGATAAAGATATCCCGCAACATAGTTTACATAAGGATAACCCTTTATATATTACTGCCCTAATTGGAGATGTAGAAGTTAAACGAGTCTTGATTGATAATGGTTCATCTTTAAACATATGCACTTTTGACTTCTACCAACGATTTGGGTTTAGAAATGACAAAATGAAAAGAACTGATATGATTATAAAAGCCTTCAATTATGAGACACAAGAAATGTGTGGGGTCATTACTATATCCTTGCAAGTTGGTCCTAGAACCCTAGATACAACCGTGTTTATTGTACATTGCCCTGCATCGTACAATATACTTTTGGGTCACCCTTGGATCAACGTGATGTGAGCGGTTCCATCCACTTTACATCAGTGTGTTAAATTTGAATTTAAAAACCAGTTGGTTACCATTCATGGTGATCCTAGACCCTTTGATATGTGTGCTTTTATAGAACCTGTTGGAGTTCAATTTTGCCCTGCCCTGTCATCCACACATCCTAATTCTCATAATTCGTCCAAACATGTGAAAAACACACCCATAACATAATCTACTCTTTCAACTACACCTATACATATAACTCAACCATATTCTGAACAAACCACATTAGGACCTCGAAAATATCCTAAAATTACAACCAATGCTTCCTGTTTTACTCCTATATCTTCCATACCTATAGACTCACCCATCAATATCCCTATAACATCTACATCCACTATAGGCATCCTTTCCACATCCGACGATGTAGGAAATGTTCCTTCTACCTCTTATGGTCTCACTGATGAGCTCTTACCCGATTTATCTAAAATTCTTATATCAGAAGAAGCCAACACTACCATGCAAACTTCCATCCTTTTAAATAAACTCCCACCCTCTCCTCATACCTTGGGCCTCCCACAGCCTATGGGAAGTATCTACCAAGTTGGGAGTTGTGCTTTTATTTATAAAGGATATTATTGGGGAAGAATACCTAGAAACATTAAGACACATTGTGATGGATATGCTAGATGCTATTTTGCTAATGATTATCTTAAAGCTAAGCCCATAAAGAAATTGTGATATAAAGGTAAAGGTTTGGGACCTTTCCAAAATGGTATGAAAGAACCTTTTGAGATAGAACCATGGCCTACCCACTATGGTGTGGGCCTATTTTCTAGTAAAGGTCAGCCTTTTCCATTTGAGGATTATGACCATCTTGTATGTTACCAAGATTATCTAGATAAACAAGATTCTTTGCGTCTAAAGAATAATTCCTTTACCTGCAATATGCTATCCATAGCTTACCCTGAAATGATTGTTGAATCCGACGACGAGTTGGAGGGAGATATCTTTCATGATGTTTCCATTGAGGAATTTTTATATAATGAATTTTATTTTGATGGCTCTATATCAAGTATAGCCCAGCTTGAAGCTACGACTCATCAAGATGAATTATCCAAGTTAACCTTGGAAGAATTACAAGAATTGGGTGTTTCACCCGCCCCACCTAATTTTGAGAGAGATTTACATATGGAAGTTGAAAACGTTATAAAATTAACATTGGAACCGAACATAACCCTCACATAATCAATATTGGATCAGAATTAAGTCAAGAAAAACAAGATCAATACATTTCATTTCTTAAAAACTATGAAGAAGTCTTTACTTGGACATATGAAGACATGCCAGGTTTGGACCCTTCTGTAGTTATGCATCATCTAGTAGTCCATCCGGATGCTAAACCTATTAAATAGAAACTTAGAAAAATGCATCCTAAAGTGGCCTTACTAGTCAAATGGGAGTTAGAAAAACTCTTAAATGTTATTTTTATACAAGCCATTGATTATGCTGAATGGATCTCAAATGTAGTTCCAGTAACTAAGAAAGAAGCCACTAAAGTTAGGGTTTGTACAGACTTTAGAGATATTAATGTTGCATGCCCTAAAGATGATTTTCCTCTTCCCAACATGAATCAGATCATTGACTTTACTGCTGGAAGTGGAATGATATCCCTAATGGATGGATTTTTTTGTTATAATCATATTAGGATAGCTCCTAAAGATCAGGCTAAAACAACATTTATTACCCCTTGGGGAACCTTTTGTTGGAAAGTGATGCCATTTGGCTTAAAGAATGTAGGTGCAACCTATCAACGAGCTGTGACTTATATCTTTCATGATATGATGCATGATATCCTACATGATTATGTAGATGATATTATAGCTCGTTCCATCAAAGAAGATGATCATTTAAATTACTTGAGGAAAGTATTTGATCGGTTAAGGGAATATCTTATCCGACTAAATCCATCTAAATGCATATTCAGAGTTAAGTCCGGTAAATTACTAGGGGTTATAGTTTCTTTACATGGCATTGAAATTGACCCTCTCAAGATCGTGGCTATCACGGATATGCCCGCACCCACCAATATATCGGAATTACAAAGTTTACAAGGTAAGCTTCAAGCTATTCGCCGCTTCATCGATAAGTTAGCATACAAAACTGGACCCTTTCTTAAGATTCTTAAGAAAGATGTCTCTTTTCATTGGGATGAAGAATGCCAAGAAGCATTTGGACTCCTTAAATAATATCTCCTTAAACCACCAGTACTTTCCCCACCTAGATCCGATCGTCCTTTTATATTGTACATTTCTACTTATGATTCTGCCTTAGGAGCTATGTTAGCTCAGCTTGATGATGAGAAGAAAGAACGTGCTAATTATTACATTAGTAGAACCTTAATCAATTATGAGACTCACTACATAGCATTAGAGAAACTATGTCTAGCAGTCATATTTTCTACGCAAAAACTATGACATTATATGCTCAGTAAAAAAATGTATGTTATTGCCAAATTCGACCCTTTGCGATATCTCATGAGTCAACCATATTTATCTGGTCGCACAACCAAGTGGGTTCTTGTGCTAAGTGAATTTGAACTCACGTTCATAGGACAAAATTCCGTTAAGGGTCAAATCATAGCAGATCAATTAGTTGTTGCACCCTTAGAATCTACTCATCCCCTCATCATTGATTTTCTTGATGAATGCCTTAAACTAGAGGTAGACCATTCATAGCAATGGTCCCTATACTTTGACAGAGCCCGATGCATGAGTGGGGCTGGTGCATGTATTATTTTAATATCCTCGTAAAAACATCTTATACCTCTGTCCTTAAAATTAACATTTGCTTGCACCAATAACACTGCTGAATATGAAGCTCTTATCCTTGGATTACGAGCTGCCTTGGCATTGAAAATTAAAAATTTATTGGTTTTCGGTGACTCAACTTGTCATAAACCAAATCAATGATGTTTATCAAACCAGAGATGATAAATTATGCCCATATAAAGCATATGTTTTGCAGTTATTATCCTTTTTTGATCAAGTTACTTTGGAAGCTATTCCTCGAACTAGCAATCGTGCAGCTGACGCTATGGCTGCAGCTACATCTCTTTTACCATTAGAGTTAGACGATGAATATGCTACCATAATTATTCGTCAACTCTAGGAACCCACTTCAAACAAATCATGCTTAGAACCTTTGGATGTGTTTCTCATCAACGAAACAACTCTTGAACCATGGTATACTGATATATTTAATTTTTTGCAGAAAGGAACCTTCCCTGATGGTTGTACTAGCAACCAGCATAGGTTATTACGTAGACAAGCAAGTCGCTTTGTGATTATTGGTAATACCTTGTACAGAAGATCTTTTGAAGGCATCTTACTACAATGTTTGAATCTAGAAGAATCTATATTAGCTTTGAATGAAGCCCACAATGGATCTTATGGGGGACATTTTAGTGGTAGCACCATTGCTAAGAAACTCCTTTAGATAGGATATTTCTGGCCTACCATGGAAAATGATGCACATTATTATGTGCGACATTGCGACAAGTTCCAGAAACACGCTGACCTTGTCCATGCGCCTACACAAGAACTGCAGGCTATTTCATCTCCTTTGCCCTTTTCAAAATGGGGCTTAGACATCATTAGAAAAATCAACCCTGTGTCATATGATGGACACAAATTCATCATAACCACCACTAAGTATTTCATGAAGTGGGTTGAAGCTATGCCATTAGCTTCTTGCACTAGAACACAAGTTTCCAAGTTTATTTTTAATCAAATTATTTGTAGGTTTGGAATTCCTGCCAATCTCATTTCAGATAATGGAACTTGTTTCAAAAATAAAGATGTTAAAAAATTATGTCAAAAATATAAAATTCAACATCGTTGGTCCACTCCCTATTATCCTCAGGGTAATGGCCAAGTAGAAGCATCTAATAAAACCTTAATCAAAATTCTCAAAAAAATGGTCAATAAATCCGGTCGAGATTGGCACATTCAGTTATATCCTGCTTTGTGGGCCTATCAAACTAGTGTTCGAACCCCCACTGAACTTCACCTTTTGTCTTGGTTTATGGTGCTGAAGCCATTTTTCCCTTTGAATTAGAAGTTCCTTCTTTAGCTCTACTACTTCAAGATATTGAAGTAGGGGATGAATATCATTCTGGTAGATTTAGTCAGCTAGAACTTCTAGATGAAAAGTGCATCAATGCTTTGGAGCATCTTCGTGCCTACCAAAACAAGCTTAAGAGAGCATATCTTAAGAAAGTTCATCACCGATCCTTTGAGATCGGCAACCTTGTCTTAAAAGAAAATAAAAAAAATACTAATGCAACTAAAAACCTTAAAGGTAAATTTGAGCCCAACTGGCTTGGACCATATGTCATCACTGCTAAATTTGGATCGGGAGCATACAAATTATCTACCATAGATGGTAAATAACTTAAAGAACCTATGAACATTATGCATCTTAAACGTTACTATGCATAAAATTTGGTCATTTCATCATTGTATATATTTGTTTTGCATATTATTTCCTTTTAGTCACTTATATAAAACATTTCAAAAAACAATCACCTTGTATTTATTTCAATTCATAATTTAAAATCAAAAACATCAAAAACATCCAAATCATCAAAGTCTTCAAAAACATCTTTTATTTTTGTACCTATCAAATTGTGCAGTATTGAAGTTATATTTTTAGTTATTTTGGATAAATTAGCATTTATTTGGAATCATGCACTTTCACATTCACATGAATAACACTTTCACATTCACATGAATAAATATCTTGATTTTATTTGGTATGATTATTCATCTCTCTTATATCAAAGTCCACAATTGAATTAAATAATTTTTTGAGCATAGAGAACTGATCTTGTTATTTACTTGAACCAAGTATATCTTTTCACATTAAAATGATTTCATTGCAAATTCAATATGATGATACATAGTAGAAATGGTTTCCTGAGCGAAAATTTTCCCCTACTATCCTATCATGCACATTGTCTAGAATCTTTGAGAATTGACAAAAGGATAAGCTTACCTCTACCCAGAATAAAAATCCCTTGCTCTACAGCTAATCCGAGCAAGTATCCCTAGCATAGGAAGGAAAAGAAAAGTTCAAGAAAAAGAGAAAAAGAAAAAGGTTATTTTGTATCATCACAAGCAATATTTCAGTATTTTCTCAAATATCAAACAAAAATACAAAAGTACAAAAAAGAAAAGAAAAAAAAAAAGAAGCAAAAGAGAAACGCAAAAGCAAAATGCAATAAAATACTTTCCCTACCCCTTGAAAACAAAATAAGGGTGAATGAGCTTGAATCCCTGGAATTCTCAATTATTCAAAAACTGTGAGGTAAGACCCATAACAGGTGGTTTGTGCCCAACCCACTTGGCCTTGGGTAATTCCTAGCGTGGTGATATGTCTGTCACATTAGCGACCTTCTTTTGTACAGACCTATGTCGGCTTATGGATTAGCTAGCTCTTGATAACCCGACTTACATAGTAGTCTAGTAAAGTTACATGCATATAAATCATGGTCAACGAATATTCATTTGGTTAAGGCAAATTACTTGTATCACATTATCTTGCTCAAAATTGGTAAATGAACAATACAATCGCACACACATTTGTATTTGAGATATTTTGTATCATTATGATAAATCAAGATCGATAATGAACTCACATTTGCACATGAGGATTCCTTATAAATCTACATTTGTCTTTGAGATAATTTAAAATGTTTCTATAATTCCTTTTGGAATAATTTTACCATTTTATTTCAGAATTTTTGTTTTCTATAAAAGCAATTATATAAATTTTCTCACAAAATCACAAAAATGATTTCAAACAACATGTTCATATTATTATTTTTCTGTTTATCAAAATTCAAAAATTCATCTTGCAATAAAACCAAAAATCTATTTTCTTCTTTGGATTTCGCGATGATGGTATAAGTCTATACCTATTAATTCTATGCCTAGCGCAAACCATTGTTCTAATTTTCTTTTCCATTTATTTAAAAAAAAAAAAAAAACAAATTCATATGACTTGCATCATTATGTTACACAATTATGCTTTACAAACAAACGAACACTTATTCTATTTCATGTCATTATGTCAATATGCAATTTTTCAAACCATGGTATAGTTTCTAAGGAATTGTTCAAAATTTTATCACACTTAGGAATTTATGCCTAGAAAAATCATATTTCTTTTTAGTATCTCATGCATACTATTTTATGAAAATCTGAAAACAAATTATTAAACCATCATTATCTCCATCATTACAACACAAAGTCTTAAGACAGTCTCTTAAGCACTCTTTTACTTTTAACAATATTTCTATACTGGGATTAGCTTGACAACCGAGTGAGCGACGAATCCATGAAATGGTATATAACAGTGAAAATGTCCTTTGCAATTATTGTTAGAAGTCTCTTTTTTTTTTTTTTCATCAAATCACACCACAACAACCAATTGTTTACATCAGATTATTTTATTTAAATTTTATAGCATGACATCAAAATTATAATATTTCCAAACGACATAATTACATGAATCATCAATCAAACAAGCAAACAATTCAAACATTAAAGCATCATCAAAACATATGAACAAGTCATATCATAAGAAAAAAAACCATATATATATCAAAAAATTATATACATCATATCAAAACTGGATTGGTATGCCACAATCTATACCCTGGCATACTCAATCCTCTCAAAAATATATACAAAATCTATAGTCTATAACATCTAGCCTCAAGAAGCTCTCGAGATCTCAGCCTCATCTCCTCCCCCACCCTAACATGGAGGAGGTGGTCCCATAGAGGCTCGGGATGTATCTCGGGTCCTCATCATCGATCGGGAGGATGTCCTCATCGATCCTAGCCTGACTGGTTCTGCAATGTTGGCTGGCAGCTGTACCCTCTGGCCCTCTGGCACCAGATGGAAGTATACCCCCTGGTAGAATGTAGTCTACATCATAGACCACACTAGCTCATCCCTGCTCACCCCTTTGATCCATACCCTGAGCCATGTAGTCTCATATTGCAGTGTTCATACCTACATCCTCAGTTGAGTAGCCTCATCCTGCAGTGACTGCACCTGAGCTCGAAGGTGGGCAACCTCATCCTGGAGAGTCGTTGTCTCATTGCTCTCCCATATGTAAACACCCTTGCCCTTATCAGGCGATGGTGGTCTCTCCCCCTATTGTGAAGGGAGTCTCTCTTCCCTTTGCCCTGTCTCCCATGGCCTTTATGGAGCCCGTGCCATCCTTTGGCGTCTCTCCTATAGGGACCGCCATTGCTCTCTCCCCCTGTGACCCTGCACTGCCTCAATAGTAGCCTATCGTTGCCTCCCCATATGGTGCACCATAGCATGCACTGGAACCTATGCCCTCATCATCTGATGAGGGCAGATGCCTACGTACTAGGCATCGTAGCCATCTGACACCCTAGCGTCGTCACCATCCACTGGATGGATGGGGGCATCATCCATGTCCTAACTCTAGAATCATTGCATATCTAGAGCCCCGCTCAGTGTAGTACTATCCCGAATAGTCTGGGAGTACTCGTAATCCCTAAGAGAAGGGATCCCCTACTATAGACCAAACTGTCGTAGTACTCGATCGTAGTGATGGAGCTCTACCTCTCCCTGCTCCATCCTCAGCCAGCAAACTCGCTTGATGCGAGCCAGCTCTTGCCCATCCTCTGCCCACCCGAGGTGCTCTCGCCATGGCATCCAGGTGATCTAGTCTAGGATGAGGACATCTAGCAACCTTTGTGGCATCGACAGATCTATCCGCCACTATGACCCCCTCTATAGCCACCAATAGAAAACCCGGGGCCTCTCCCGATCAACCCTTGTCAATGGGAGCCCTACCGGCCTCCACACCGCAATGTGCTCCCAACACCAAACCTGCAACAGCGATGTCAAGACTAGACATCGAACTCCCTTGTATACAACCCCATGCAGGATCCTATATAAGCGAAAAAGAACAAAGCTGCCCCATGCAAATCTATACCCATGGTCTCTCATGTCACATACTATGTTTGAGAGCACCCATGGTAGTCTGCATCTGCTCTGATGGTACAACAGTAAGCCACCAACCACTCCTACCAAAACCCGAGTCAGCCTAGATGCCCTAGGCATCTATCGTAGAGACTCGATGTTCACTCCACCCTTCTCCAGGGTGAAGCTCGGGTCTCTAGTGAGCCTAATCATCGCCTGGTCCTGATTGGCCGTAGGTGTCATCAGCCATCCCTGTATGGGGATCCTCATGATCCTCCATACATCCTCTAGAGTGGGAGTCATCTCCCCTATTGATAATCAAAAATAGGATGACCCCAGATACCACTTCTCTGCTAGGGATGTCAGTAGCCCCATGTCAATCGATACTTGTGGCATCTCTGCCACATGCTATAGACCGACCTGTGCTAGTCGGTCATGCTTTGCCTAGTCGAGCATGGCTATGTCATATCTTATCCCATCGTATTTCCATTCCTAGCTCTTTAGTAACCCTTTTTGCAAAACAAACAATAAAACAACAAACTCATTAATAACTCAATCATTCAAATCAAATTAAACACATTTTAAATCAAGTTAAAGATGATATCGTCCACCATTGGATGATATCATCCCAAATTGGGCAAAATCATCCTTTGTGAGGATGAAATCATCTTTGATTTCACAACTTGGGGATCGCCCCTTGTTGGACAAAATCGCCCCTAATTCACCGATTTCACCTTCAGACAAAATCGACAATCTAGGGACGATTTCGATGAAATCGGGACAATTTTGTCCCGACAACGTCGATGGCCTAAAAACGATCGCGATGCCCCAAACAATCAAATTTAAATAATAAAAAAAACTTGCATAAAGTTAAATCAAACCTAATCTACTAGGATTAGATCCTTACCTGTAGCCCGCATCGGACCTCTGTCGTTCTGTGTTGTCTCCACCATTTTTCTCTCTATAGAGCTCTAGAACAGTAAAAAAAATGAATTAGGGTTTTACCCTATTTTCTTAGTTTTATTTAAAAATCAACATTTTAATTTTTGCTTTTTCGCATTTTTTCCTCAAACATCCGATTTGGGTAAAAACACGGAGGGGGCACCATAGTCAGCATTCGTATGATTCGACCAAGAATCATCATCTAAAAATTGAGTATATTTTTGTTTTCTCGTAAAACAGGAAAAACTCATCTTTAACGCATTGTCTTCGAAAAATTCACTAAAGAGGGGGCAAAATGTAGCACCCTAAAATTGGCACGGTTAAAACCTTAGTAAAAATATAAAAGATAAAAATTTGAATTTCAACCCCAAACTTCCCGTTAAACCGCCTATTACCCGCTTTCCCCATTTTCCACACCATTTTTAGGATTTGTTTTGACCATTGGATGATATCATCGCAGATTAGACGAAATCATCCCCGATCTGACGAATTCTTCTGGAACAGAACGTCCAGACGATTTCATCCCAAAACCAAATTTTCATAATTAGTTTATGTTTCAACATCCTCTCCAACTTGGGCAGAAGCGTGTCTACGTAGTTGGAGATTTCCCTGTTGGAGATCTCCCAGATTGGGATGATCCCCAACCTCTTAAACCTCTTCCTAATCCTATATAAACTAGGATTTTTCTAGTTTATCCCCATGATTCTCCCTGAACCCCCTAAACACCTTAGTTGACGGATTTCATTGCAGAGTTAGTTCCTTATTCCATCACACTACTACTTGTATTCGGTATTTTGCATTTTCTTGTAGGAACTCCATTGTTTTTCAGTCAAAGCTAGCTCGGATCATCGTGGAGGATCTCAGACGATTACGAATGATTTTTTCGAGGAGCACAGATGATCTCATACGATTGGAGGTGATCCTAACTGTAGTTCAGATTGGGGGCAATCAGAGTCTAGAGTTTGCATTTCCTTAGCTTTCTCTACATTTTTCATATTGTATTTTTGCATTTTCTTAAGTTATTATGTTTTTTGCATCTTGGAGTTCACCTCATTTAGCATGATCGCATGATAAAGTTAAAATCAATCATTAAACCTACTGCATTTCCTTATTTTTTATTGGAATCCATTATTTAGGCATGTTTGTTATTATTTCTACCATTATCCTTTGCTTCTGCACTTACATATTTGTTATTTTTCATCTATTTTTGTGATTGCAGGTTTCTGACAAATTCTTTAGATTTTAGATGATTCTGTCTGATTTCAGATGACCTTTTGTGATTTGGGACGATCCTGTGAAATATCAGATGATTACATATGAATTGAGATGATCTGAACTGCTACAAGACTCAGAATCTTCATCAGACATCCGAAATCAGGTATGACACCTTCTAGCTAGCATATTCTCTGTTATTAGCATTCATTTTTGTTTTTTGTATTTATTTAAATCAGCATTGGCATATAGAATAGTTTAGATTCATATTGGCCAAACCTAGGAGTTGAATGATCAAGTATAAAAATGAACACATCAAACTCATTGTCAACCTAGGCGTGGAAACTACCATTCAAAATTTTCCTAGTGAACCCACCATCCATCAAAAATTCACCCTTATACCCCTCCCCCGAGAGGCGGGACCTTCCAAGGGCCTCTTAGTCCGAGGTATTGTCCCATCCTTTTCACATCCCCCTTCCGGGTGTGGATCCTATAGCCTGAAGGTAAGGATGCAAAAAATTTGGAGCGATACACCAACCCATTTTATTAAATAAGTGTTGGTTATTTAAAACCAAATCATTTTATTAAATGGATGTTGGTTATTTAAAACCAACCCATTTTATTAAATAGGTGTTGGCCACTCATTAAATGATGGAATTTAAGTTAGTTTTTCTCCATGCTCCATTTCTTCAACAAGTGTTGATTGCTCTGAAGTGAGAATTTAATGCGAAGCTCCTTCCACACTTTCTATAGATGATTTTTTTAATTTATCTCCTGATAAATACCTCCATCATTAGAGGATTTTGGTCCCTCAAAATCATCTTTATTCAGGTTGGAATATTATTTCTCCACTTGCTTCTTGGAGATCCATTTTGCCTTTCTTAGCATTTTATATTTATATTTGGTGGGTTTTCTTGAGCTATAATTTTCACATCCAAAGATAAAATTGGACACATCATTCTACTTATTGGACCAATAAACACATCATTGCAGGTTAGCTACTATTTTTTACACACCAAAATGACCAACAAATAGTGATGTGTGAGCTTTCCTTATCAACTATAAGCATTTATCTCCCTTGGGAACACAAATTTTCCCTCTTTGAACAATAAGTCATTTTCCAAATTAAAAAAATCATTGGATTTGCTCTGCATTACATCTATACCTCTTATCATCAATAACACAAATATTTTTCTTACATTCACCAAATGTTTGGCTTGTTGCACTGTCACAAGTTGTAATTTATTTTCCAACCTACTAGGATTAATCACATATGTGATTCCATATTTCTTCAACTCCTAAATATTGCACCTTCACTTAAACAAAGCATCTCTTTCCCATAAATATGGGCTACCAAAAAATTACCTAGAAAATATAAATAGGTACTACATCACAAGTAATTACATCATGAAATTTATTTTTGCAGATGAAAGTACATTGCTTGGTTACCAGTAGCTCCACATACTTCTGCACCCATCCCAATGGATATGGTTGTAGATGATCTATAGTCTTCAATCCCAGCTACTTTAGTAGATTCTTAGAAATTAAATTTTTTTGGGATCTATTGTCAAACAATGTTGTAACTTGCATCCTTTGTACTTATATGTAGACCCAAAATAATTCATTTTTCTTGGTCTTTGAAGCTTGTTCCTCCTTCTTAGAGGTCTTATCCTACCTTAAAATCTTAATTTTGGTAGCATACACTACCTTTACTTCATCATATTCCTCAAAACATCCTTCTTCTTCCTACTCAACCTTTTTAGCAGAATTAGAATATTTCTTCTTTCCCTTGTTCCACCATTTTAGCCTCTTTTTAGGGTGTAGCATCCAACAGTACTCACTTGAGTGAGTGTCAAAATTACACTTCCTACAATATTTTTCACCCTTTTGTGATTTGGTGGTTGTATCCCCTAATTTCTTCTTACATTTACTACTGGAACCCTTGGTTTTCTCTATAATATTGTAGGATTTAGATGAAGTTGATTTCATTGGTATTCTGACCCTCATTTATAGGTATGTGGCTTTAATGCATACCTCATAATATTTCTTAAATATTTGAGGATCACGAAGATTAACACCCATTAACACAACTTGTTTTCTAAATTCTATGGTGTATTCTTAGACTATTTGGCCTTGTATCTATATTAGAAATAACCATCTCTTCTCCATATTCTCTTGATAGCCAATAGGATAAAATTGAGCTCTTACAACCTTCACAATTATGACCATGTTTCCACAACTGGTTGTTAAATTCTTGCTAATCCAGCTAAGCATGCCTCTCACCATGTGAGAGTATGGCCACCCAATTTCAATCTAGCAAAGCTGATTTGCTGGACCTTTGTATAATAATTAGTACTAAAGTAAAATTCCAATTTCTTTAGCCACCCATATAATTTTTTAGGATCTAACTCCCCTTCAGAAGATAGAATATCAATTTTTATCTCCATTTTAAATGGATTTGCAATCAAGGGTTGTGATGATACATTCTTAGATTATTTGTATTTGGATCCTTCAAACTCCATTTTATCACCATTGGAAGCACCAGAATCATTCTTAGATTTTGAATCTAATTCCTTATTTTCCTTCCTTGATTTCTTTTCTTCTTGAGAATGTAGACACCTAAATATTGTCATGCTTAGGGGATCTACTTACATAGAAACACTCATAATATCATAAGACATAATCTTGGACTTTCTAAGAACCAGTAGTGGTTCTCACCTCTCATTTGGGACCTTTACAAGCCATCTAAGCTTGGCTGCTCAAGCCAAGAGCAACCAGATTCTAGCCGCTCAAGCCTAGAGCGGCCAAACCTTAGATGCTATAGGCGATAATGGCCAAATCATAGCCACTTTAGATGATAGTGGCTAAGCCATAAGAAGCGATTTTCCAACAAACATGCCCAATATTAGGTGAAAGTGGTAGTTTGCATGCAATAAAGGTGAGTGAGAGTGACTTTGCATTCCTTTTCATGACTAGTTCACATAGGAGACTTGAGTTTGCATTTAGACTTAAGTTAACTAACCTTCAAGCATAAACAAAGGACAAAATATTCTCATGCTAATGAACAGTTCACATAGAAGACTCAAGTGGGCAATTATATTTTAGTTAACTGGCCTTCAAATATAGACAATAGACAAAGGCTTCTCATGCTAACTTACACTATGCATGAGAAATTCATTTCTAGGGCTTGGACATAGACCTAGGGTTTCACACTATAAAAGGTGCAAGCCTAAGAGCACCAAGAGGAAACATGATCGATATATGACATATAGAGACACATGATCGATATATGACATATAGAGACCTGAATCACATACAGGAGATCATTTTAGAGAGATAGTTCTCTTTGGGATCACGTGTGTGACAAATCTTTGATAAATCAAAGGGCACAACACCTACTTTCTTCAACATTAGATCATAGTATTTGACCCATAGCTTTGGGGCAAGGAGAGAAAGGTTTTCTTTAGTAGTCGTTGTCTTGGACAGTGGCCCGTAGGCTTAGCTTAGATAGACATAGCATATTTTATCTTGTTTTCTTATATCATTAGCTTATATTTACATGATTTCATGGCATTGTTTTATCATAGTTCTGTTACATTCTTTGATTACTAACAACCTTATCTAGGGAGGCAATCTCGAATAGCTAAACGTGTATTATTGTTTGAATTACACACAGGGCCACAGGTTCATGGGACATAATCCATGACATACGAGAGCAAGAGAATCCATCCGGGAGACATACCTGGAGAAGGAGACATTTGTAAGCCCTCAAAAATTTTCGTGTGCAAAACCAGGAAGCATTTTAGAGCACGCCACCCTTTTGCAAAATGGGACATCTCTTCATCCACTTGTAAATAATTGTATCAAGATGGGTATCCCTAAGAGGGACCGACATGTAACTAGGGTTCAATATTAATGAAAGATCCATTCTTTATCATTTATATGTTATATGTTTTCTCATAATATTTTAGCTTTATTTTTGGTATAGTAATAACATCGCAAGTAGAGTCAAGAGTGGTGCGTGCGCACCTGAGGTCGCTATAGATGGCGATCACAGTGGGAAAACCACTAATTTTTCATTTTTTTTTCTAGAAAACTAAATTAATTTTGTGTGCAAGTCTAGTCACTCTGAGATATAGTGGCTAGAAACTAGCCACTCTGATCTACAGTGACTAGAAACTAGCCACTCTGAGCTACAACGGCCAAGAACTAGCTGCTCTGGTGAACAATAGCTCTGAGTTGGATCAAAGGTTGGTATAACTTTTTTGATATTTTACAACTTTCTATCTACTTCTATGTGTTCCAAATAGAGAACTTAAATCACATTTATGTTTTGAAATTGAAATAATAAATAAGAAAGAATTAAGCATTTCACATATCTTAGATCTTCTTTTAAATTTTCCACTAGGCGTTGCTAGGAACAGTGGCTTATGCCTAAAAAGTTCACCTTAGAATCCAACATGCTAGACATTGTATGTTTTTTGCTTGCTTTGAGGCCTTGCTAGAGTCCATAGTTGTATGAGATAATGTGTGCTCATACAAATCATAGTAGTTCATGCATATTTCTAAATATTGAAATGTATTTTTGCACTTAGGCATATAGGAAAGACTCATTGATCCTATATGATGCACTTTATGTTACAAAAGCTTAAAATGAACACCACACATGCACATCTCATTTAAACATTGGAGAGTTGCATTTCATCACCAACCTTCAATTCAGTCCAGTGATGATGGAATTCATCTCCTTCGACTGGTTTGCCCCCTAGAGCTTCCTAGAAATGGATTGGGAAACTTACTTATAGTGACACTAAGTTACTTGTGTTCGAACTGTCTCCCACTATTAGAATAATCATTGGTTTAGAGTGGAGGAGCTAGGCGAACTCCCCATAGGGTCTTCAGTGGTGTACCCTAGCTTATTTTGAGAAAATCATGTTTGGCATGAGTGTACTTGATTGTCACTATGGATGAGTCTTCTCATTCTTAATCCAAGAACAAGAGTAAAGAAATCAAGAGAACAACACATCAAAACACAACAAACAGTTTAGGGCACACTTAAATTGGTAATCAAGATAAACATTTGTTTGGAATTGTGTGGTCATTCCTAAATAGCAAACTCAAAATATGAAGTCATAAAACAACATGGTTAAAAAAAGAAGTAAACACCCTCGGTTTGATACTAAGGGAGAGAAAAAATCAATTCATACCCATAGGTGGAGTCATAGTAATGTTGAATGACCTACTCGTAAGACCATGAGATGTAGCTCCATGAGCTTAAGGGGTGATAACTCAACTCTTGGTGGATCTCCTCAAGAAACCCCAAGTAAGGAACCATATCATAGAACAAAGTCACATAAACAAAAAGAGAATTCATAGCCATCCTCATCAAGGATACATGAGGAGACCTCAAGGACCTCCTCTAAACACATAGGAACATCTCAAAGGCATGAGGAAACTTCAAGGGCTTCCTCCTCACATGGACATAAAAAAGGTTCTAAAACTCATTCTTCACATAGGGATGATGATACTACCACATCTCCATCCACATGGATAAAACATGTCACCACTAAGCCCTCTTCATCAAGAAGGTAAACAAAAATTACAACACCTCAATACTCACAACAAATATATGAAATAGGTCTACCCACTGAAGGATAGGAAACTAGAGCTACATCTAGTCATGGAAAAAATATAGAAGAAACCCTTATTACAAAAGTAAATATTCCTATCGACTATTACCTCATAGGAGTAAATGGTACCCCATGGGACTAGCCATGGAGAACAAGATGACTAGACAGGTTGGATCAATTTCCTACTCAACCAACTCAAAAAACTGTAGATACTAAGAACTCTACATCTGGAAGCTCATGAACTATGACTTCTAAACATACCTCCTAGTCTGGGGGTACCTTAAAGTGACCTTGCAAAAGATGCATGGAGTCTAACCATAGGGATATTCAATAGTACACTGAACAAGTCAAATTAACTAGCAAGAGTACAGATACAATAGAAACCCCATCGAGGAATTTGTGAGTCAAGACTACAAGAACAAAGTCATATAAATATAAGTCTTATACAATAGTACAAACTGATTGAATGAGGTAGTTAGAAAATGCATTACATAAAGAGTAAGATTTAGTGGAAGCTCTCAAACAAGAGAAACAAAGAGAAGGACTCTTTCACCAACATGAACAACATTTAAGAGAGAAATCTGAGCAACTAACTCTTAAAAATTTATAGATAAATGGTGGTGACCACAAAAGAACAAGATACGTTGACTCACCTAAGAAAAGGCACACTAGACAAGATAGCCCACAATGAAATCCCCCACCAAATCATGAACAAAATCCAACTAATGGGGGGAGGGCAAACATAACAAATCAATATCACAATCCTGAGTCCCCTCATAGGATGGAGGAAAATGGAACAAATCAAATGGATAGAGAGTTGCCTCCATTGCCAATACAAATAGTCTTGCATGAGGAGGAAATCTATGCATCAAAGGCATTTCAAGAGCTTGCTGAAAAGATGAAAACCTTTGAGAAACAAGAGGTGGCTGGGAACTCACCAACATTGAGCAAGATACACAATCAACCATTGTACCCATCAATCCATAGCCCTCCATATCCTAAGCACTTTGATATGCCTAGGTTAGAGAATTTTAAAGGTGAAGAGGATGCATAAGAGCATGTCACCAATTTTATCAATGCTTGGTTTCATTTTGAAGATAATGATGCTCTCACGCTAAGAACATTCATAATGACATTTTCAAGTGCTGCCACTCAATGGTTTAGCCAACTACCTAAGCATAGCATAACCAACTTTGAACAACTGGTAAACGCATTCTTGAAATGTTTCTCCTTTGGTGCTAAGAAGAATGTGAACCTTTTAGACCTGGCAAACCTAAAATAGTATGATGATGAGTCAGTAATGGATTATGGAAATAGGTGGAGAAAAATCATGGTAAAATTATCATTCTTTGTTCCCACAAAAGAGATCATTCGTATGTTTACCAAAAGTTGTTCTAAACATATCTCCCTCTTGATACAAATCCAACAGTATCCTTTGTTCGAAGAAGCTTTGGCACAGGCCAAGATCATCGAAGAGATAAAAGTAGATGAGGGAACCATTAAGCTCCAAAACAAAAAGGAGTGGAAAAAGAATGCAAATAATGACAAGTACAAGAAGAAGCAGGGTAACCCTGCTCCAGTAAATCAAGTCGTATTGGCTACACCCAAGGATGGGGGTGCACAACAACCATATAAATATCAAGAACATTCGCCACCATCCAACTACGACCAAAAGAACAATCAAGGAAGAAACCAAGAATGCAAACCACCTCGTTATTTCACACCTTTGAAAAAATCAATGTAATCAATCTTTAATCAGTTGAGTGAGGCCAGGAGGATTAGATTTCCTGATATACCTCTTATGGATCCCAACCATCCTAAGCCAAAAGGATATAGGGAAGATCAATTTTTTCCTTATCATAGGATACCGATGCATGACATTGAAGCTTGCATCGTGTTTAAGCATCAAGTCCAAAAAATGATTGAGGTGAGAGATCTCAAATTTGACAACCCACTAGCTCTCAATAATAGATACATGGGCATATACAAAAACTTATTTCCCAATCATGAAGCCCCTCGAGAGAAAGGGGTCCAAGTCAATCAGGTTCGAGCTAACATACCTAACCACATATGCGTTGGGATGTTTGAGATCATTAATATAGAAATAAGGACTAGGCGGTATCATCAACCGCAACTGCCTATAGCTCCCATTAACATCCTAGCTGCTCCTAGGCAAAGACAAGACAACATTCTAGGTCCACCAATGAGACCTATGATAACTATTCGAAGTATATTGGAGCAAAATCTACAGATGAATCCAGCTAAGTTATCCATCTATGATATCATATAATAGTCCCCAAAGCATAGGGAGACTCTAATGGATATTTTAAGAACAATTGAGCTTCAACCACAAGATGCGAATGCATTCACTCACTTTGTGGTACAAGTGCAAGAATGCCAAGAACCTGTAATCCGATTCTATGATCATGAGATTAAGATAGTTTTTGCTGCCTTACCAGAACCTCCGCTAAACATTGTAGTGGCCATAAATTACTTACCTTTCAAGAGGGTTTTGGTAGATACAGGTTCATCGATAAACATCATCACAACAACTGCAATAGAGCACCTCAAGATACCCAAGACCAATATCATTCTAGGAACTTACACATTGAGAGATTTTAATGATGATTTATGCAATACTATGGGAACAATAGTCCTGCACATCAAAGTGGGGCACAAGACCATCCCCATGATGTGTCATGTCTTGGAAGGCACTATGCAGTACAACATCCTCTTAGGGAACCCTTGGATAAGGGCCATGAAGTGCATGCCTTCGATCTTGCACCAATGTGTCAAGTATGTGCATGAAAGCAAAGTCTATGTGGTTATGGCCGATGAAGAGCCTTTTAAATATGTTAATTAGGTGGATATTCTAAGAGAATTCATGATCCCTTCTACTCACCTATATGTAGCACCTTCATCCCCAACCACACAAATGGATAACAAAGACAAATGGGTAAGAAAAGACCCATGCACATCAACACCTCCTGGTGCACTCAAGACAATAAATGCTTCTAAAGTACCATCAATGTCAAAACCAAAAGACAATCAGAAGCTAAATGCCCCCTTAGTTAAGGAAGAGAGGCCCAAAGAAATTCCAACTGTAGCCATTGTTGAAATGCCAAGTCCTATGGAAGAGGAAGATCCTTAATATCAAGATGAACATAGCGATTATCACCATGCTTCACCAATATCATCCATGGGGTCATCTACGTTGCATGCATCAATACACTTGACAAGTATAGGCATAGGGGAATACCTTGTGCATAACATCACCTTTATGCCTATCATTGATACTACACAAGACATAGAGATACATAAAGACTTGAGGCCACTAGTAGGAATAGTGGTTCCATTGGGAATCCCTCCAACCAAACCAATTTTGTCTATGCTGGCCTAGACTGTGCTCATAAGTCTTCAGATATAGAAGGAGATGGTGACGAATTGTTCACAGTCAATGTTCATTATCTCTCTCATCCAAATTTTTCTCTAAGCTACTTTGAGCATTACCATTGGCATGGCTATGGACTTTGCGTATATGAGCATGGGTACAGGAGGCCTTACGAGCCACTATATCAACTTTATTTCGATAGATTTGGCTTAGGCTATTATAGCGAAGGTCAAGATGACTCGCTTATAGCGACATTGGAAATATTAAGCACAAGGTTGGGAGAAGACATTGATTTCATTCCTTATCACCATTTGATAATAGCAAATTTGAGCAATAGAAAAGTAGCCATGGTAAACATACCATCTCCATAAACTTATCATCCAAACACCACAATTGATTCCACCCCAACAGGGTACTCATGGGATGAGGAGAATGGATATGAAGTAAGTGGTTATGAGGTGAAACTTTGCTTAGCCTATCAAGGGCCTCGCTATTTACAAAGGTTCACATGGTCCATCCACGAAGAGATTGGATATACATCAGATGAAAGTGACTATGAATCAAAAGACTCAACAAAAAGAGCTTACTTAGGCCTAAGCCATCAACCCCTGACTTTGGGGCAAGAAAAAAATACAAATGGATAATTCATAAGTGATGAAGAATATGAAGATGAAATAGAGATGGCCTACTTAGGGCCAAGAAATGAGCCCTTTGTCTTAGAATTGCATACCAATGCTAATGGTTTCTGGATAAGTGATGAAAACTTTGCAGATGAGACTGATATGGCTTATCTTGGACCTCACCACTTATGGCAAGTCAACGAGCTAGTAGAGAGAGAGGCGGTACTTCATGCCTTAGACCCTCAACTATAATTTTTGGGGAGACCTTTTGACCTAGTTGCCATTCATCGTATGGTTAATCCCCCTCCTCCTACATTCAAAGAGCAGTTAGAGCCCAATGATCCTATTTTCCACCCTGCTCATATGCCAAATATAGAAATTCCCATTCCTTCAAAACCTCATCATGAGTATGGAAGAGAAACCCCTATGACAAGATTGCACCCATGTGGTCCTCGAGATTTCATCCCATCCATCAACATGATCTCCATCGATTTGACCACTCTACTACATAATCTAGCAGATCCTACCAAATCATTGCATCTTGATATAGACTCTATTGATTGGGATCGCGCTAGTTCACCCATAGAGCCAAAAGACCTATTCCCCAATGAAGATATGTTACGGCCATTCCATCTTGCATCAGGTTGTGCGTATGACATCTTCCATGTTGGTTTTGAACCTGAGTCAATAGGTCCTATGAATCCCACTAATGACATTCATTTGATACCCATGCCTCATCAACTAGAGGATAGGTTACATATGGCTATAAAAGTGACTTTCAAGGTGGACATCAGTGATGATACTACCCAAACAAGGAAAATCAAGTTCGGAGAAAGTCTATCTCCACAAGAACAAGCCATATTGATTTCTCTCTTTAAGGAGAGGCAAAATATTTTTTCTTGGACTTACAAAGATATGCTAGGGATAGATCCAAAGTTAGTCATTCACAACCTTTCATTGGATCCCATGAAGAATCTATTCAAGAAAAAACTAAGGAAAATGCATCCAACCATCACTTTGATGGTAAAGAATGAATTACAAAAACTATTGGATGCAATATTCATAGTTCCTATTGACTACCCTGAGTGGGTGTCAAACATGGTACCCATAGGGAAACCTGACGGAAGAGTTCGTATCTGCATGAATTTTAGAGATTTAAACAGGGCAACACCAAAGTATTCATTCTCATTTCCAAACATATATGTTCTTGTAGATGCAACAGTAGGTCATGAAATGCTCTCCCTAATGGATGGGTTTTTTGGATATAACCAAATACAGATTAAGCCCAAATATCAACATAAAACTGCTTTCATTACTCCATGGGGAACATTCTGTTACAAAGCGATGTCATTCAGTCTCAAAAATATTGGTGCCACATATCAGGGGGCCATGACATACATATTCCATAACTATATGCATAAGATATTGGAAGATTACATGGATGACTTACTATCCAAGTCCCTATTGCGGTAAGAGCATGCCGAAGTCCTCTGACAAGTCTTCGATCGCCTCATAAAACACAATGTTTGATTGAATCCTAAGAAGTGCGTATTCAACATAACTTCTGGCAAGCTTTTAGTATTTACCATATCCAAGAGAGGCATCGAAGTTGATCCTACAAAGGTAAAGGCTATACTAGAAATTTCCGCCCCTACCAACATTAGGGATTTGAGGAGCCTACAACGCAAGATAGCATCCATCAAAATATTCATCGTGTAATTATCAAACAAATGCAAACATATGAATAAGTTGCTACACAAGAAATTACCCTTTCATTGGGATGAAGAATGCCATCAAGCCTTTACAGAGATCAAGAATTATCTAGCAACACCACCAGTATTGGCTCCACCAAGGCCAGACATACCATTTTTACTATATATATCGGCTACTAATTTCACACTGGGTACCATTTAGTCCAAAATAATGCACAAGACAAAGAGCAATACATATATTAAATTAGTTGCACCTTGGTGAGCTATGAGCTAGGATATGTGTATGTCAAAAAATTGTGTTTAGCAGTGGTCTTTGCAACTCAAAAGTTGTGACACTACATGTTGAGCCATACGACCTACATCATATCAAAACAAAATCCTTTGTAGTACATGATGAGCAAGATATATCAAAATACATGTACCACAAAGTGGATCATGCTATTGATAGAATTTGATCTAGAGTTCATAATCCAAAAGTCCATCGAGGGACAAGTCATCGAAGATCAATTAGCAGAGGTGCCTCTTTAGGATAACAAGCCTCTCACCATAGAGTTTCCTGATGATGTGGTCTTTGCATTATCAGATCCACTAGAGCTCAAAGAACCTAAGAAATAAAAATACATGTCATTGTTCTTCGACGGTTCAAAGTGTGAACAAGGAGGTGGAGTAGGGATTATTTTATCACATTGTAGGGTGCTCCATTACCCTTAAAATTCAAACTAGAATTCCCATGCACAAACAACAATACAAAATATGTAGCATTGATCTTAGGACTCCAAACAACCATAGCAATGGGTATTAAAATATTGAATATATTTGGTGAATCCTTGCTCATAGTAAACTAGGTCAAAGGACTCTTCCAATGCAGGTGTCCAAACTTGAAGACTTACAAGGAACTTGTTGATAATTACTTAGCTCGGCTATAATGGTACAATATCGAGGCAATCCCTCATATGTCAAATATATTTGTAGATACTATGGTCTCCTTGAGATCCTTAATCCCTTAGAATTTATCTACTGATTTTACAACCATTCATGTGAAAGTGCTTTCACACTCAGCAATACGTCATGAAACTTTTGACAATCAAGAATGAATCAACATGATCAACATCAAACCAAATCAAGATTGGTCTTTCACATCTAGGAGTTTCTTGCAAACAACACCTTGGGGGTCATTGATCTCCCAAAGACCCATAGAGTGTGGTGTGACCATATACCATAGAGTTGTTCCTCAATCCGTGTTCACTACCTCGGAAATGCAGGAAGAGAAAGTTGTCTATTCTATAGAGGTTGTGGCCTATCAGGATTGGATTTCCCAACTGTGGGACTTCCTGAAGCTTGGAATAATACCTCAAGGTTTGTTGCATATAGAAAGGCAAACATTTAAATAGAGAGCAACAAGATACATTTTTCTAGGAGAAATCCTCTATAGACGAGGATATGATGGAGTATTGATTCGTTGTCTTGAGCCCCAGGAAACAGATTGGGTAGTTCTAAAAGCTCATGATAGAACATGTGGAGGCCATTTTAGTGGCATGACCATTGTTAAGTGCATATTGATAATGGGTTACTGTTGGCCCACAATGGAAAAGAACTATTGCAAGTATGCCAAGAAATGTAGTAAGTTCCAGCATCATGCAAATCAAACACACTTACCATCGCAAGATTTGAAGCCCATCTAGGAAACATGGCCATTTTCATAATGGGGACTAGACTTGATTGGGAATATCTCACCCTCGTCCTCATGCTGACATACATTCATCATAACGGCCATAGAATACTTCACTAAATGGGTAGAAGTGATCCCCTTAACATTAAAAACTGGACCAAGGATTGCGGAGTTTATACTCCATAATATCATAAGTTGTTTTGGGGTCCCTTCTAAGATAATATAGGATAATGGGCCATATTTTAAGAACAAAAATATGTGTGATTTAATGAACAAATATCATATTTAGCATATTTTTTCAATGCCTTATTATCCGCAAGTAAATCGGAAAGCAGAAGCCTCAAACAAAATAATAGTCTCCATTTTGAGGAAGATAGTGTAAGAAAATCATAAATATTGGCACATGTAATTGCCACTTGCACTATGGATATACAAGACTAGTATACGGAAACACACTAGGGCAACACCATTTTCACTAGTATATGACACTGAAGCCATCATGCCTCTAGAGTTGGAAATCCTAACTCTACGCATAACACTAAAAGAATTCATAGATGATGAAGTTGCATGGCAAGGCCACCTTGATCAATTGATGCTTCTTGATGAACACCGATTCAATGCTTTAGATCATCTCCATGTTTACCAAGATCACCTTGCGCAAGCTTACAATAGTAAAATCCACCTAAGGGAATTCAAGGTTGGAGATCTAGTGCTCAAATAAAACCAACAAAATTCAAATCTACCGTCACATCTACGAGATAAGTTCATGACAAAATGGATAGGTCCATACATAATTTCATAGATGTTGGACCTAGAGCATATCACCTTATATCATTAGATGGTGTTGAATAGCTTGAACCTCTCAATATCATTCACTTGAAGGCATTTTACACATAAAACACAAAAAAAATCAAATATGTCAAAAAACACAAAAAAAATCAAATATGTCAAAAAACATAAAAACATTCAAATATGTCAAAAATAAAAAATATTAAAATATGTCAAAAACACAAACAAATCATAAAACCATAAAATTCAAAATCAAAGGCTCCAAGGGTAATTCATACCACTTGGTCAAACATTCAAATCAAAGGCTCCAAGGGTAATTCAAACTGCTTGGTCAAAACCAAAATCAAATCAAAGGCTCCAAGGGTAATTCAAACCACTTGGTCAAAACCAAAATCAAATCAAAGGCTCCAAGGGTAATTCAAACCTCTTGGTCAAAACCAAAATCAAATCAAAGGCTCCAAGGGTAATTCAAACTGCTTGGTCAAAACCAAAATCATCAAAAGCTCTAAGGGTAATTCATACTGCTTGGTAAAACAATCAAATCAAAGGCTCCAAGGGTAATTCACACTGCTTGGTCAAACATCAATTCAAAAGGCTCCAAGGGTAATTCAAGACGCTTGGTCAAAAATAAAATCAAAGGCTCCAAGGGTAATTCATACCACTTGGTCAAAAATCAAATCAAAGGCTCCAAGGGTAATTAAAACCACTTGGTCAAAACCACAATCAAATCAAAGGCTCCAAGGGTAATTCACACAGCTTGGTCAAACATAAATTCAACAGGCTCCAAGGGTAATTCATGCTGCTTGGTCAAAAATCAAATAAAAAAGGCTCCAAGTGTAATTCAAACTGCTTGGTCAAACACAATAACAAAAGCCCCAAAGGCTTAATTAGCCCTTTGGTCAAGATAATCAAAAATAAAAAAACAACATAAAATCAAAAATAGAAAAATAATTGCACTTCATATTTTGCATCCACATCATTGCATTTCATTTTCACATACATTACAAGATATGTCATGGGAGTCTTAAAAGTGATACCATAATTTGTCACACAAGTCATTCATATCCATCCCTTCATCCACATGTGTGTAATTGTGTTTTTCAACACAACCATAATTTTTTGCTATACATAATTACTAAGGCTTTTTCAGTTAGTCAACCAAATCTAGTAATCTTATAAAATTTTGAGAAAAAAAACTTTTATTAGTAGAAAATAAGGCCTAGCTATGATAAAGCCTTGGATATCTGCTTATTGTGGTGTAGTGGTAAATGCCCTGGGAGCTGGTAGAGGCCGACCCAGGTTCCATTCCCCTTGTCTCCATCCTACAGATATATGGTATAGTTAGGAATGTCCTATGTGCTGGTAGAGGCCGATAAGGCTCCATTCCTCCTATGCCCAACCTGTTGAAAGTGGCACCTCAAAAATGGTGTTTTCCACTATAAATTAGTTTAACCCAGGTGTTGTAGGTGAGTTGGAGAGGAGAGGGTAATCCTCCAAGGGAGGTCCCAGGTTCAAATCTCCACCCTACCAAAAAGCTGAATTGGGTATCCAAAATCCAATTGATAATGTTGGTGCGGGAAGGGGGCGGGTGTGACTCCCGGGTGACTTTGACGGTGTAGACCCCCCTATTCATGGTCTCTCAAACCAAGGTGGCCCCATAAGGGGTTTTTCACTTAAAAAAAAAATGATAAAGCCTTGGATATTGAAGATATCGTCACTAATTGAAACACTGAAATCCTAGTTGGTACAAGGAAAATATGAAAGCTGCAAAGCGGTATAGGTTACCTTAAGTGAAAAGGATTATCCTTGCTTATCCCCATGTGCAACCGGTTTAAAGGTGTTGAGAATTGGCAAAAGGACAATCTTTACCCTATCAAAATCCCTTGCTTAAATCAAAACAATCAAAATTCCAAAGCAAAGTACAAATTCAAAAATCCAAGCATACAGTCCAGGTTTCAAAAGCAAAAATCCGATACACAAATCATATATTCAAAATACAAAAAAATCAAGCTCAAGAAAAAATAAAAAATAAACAGTGATTTTCATCACTAAGAATGAGAAAAATAAACAGTGATTATCATCACTACAAAAAAATCCCCGCTCAAATAAAAAAATAAAAATCAAAATAAACAGTGATTTTCATCACTACATATGAGCAAAAATCCAAAGCCAAAAAGAAGAGAATAAATCTTGAATCCCTGGAATTATCAGCATTGTACAAAACTGGAAGGAGAAATCCTTATGCATGACGATATGGCAATTACAATTGCTTCATGTATTTTTGTAGACCAATGTTTGAATGTGGATGAGCTATCTTAGGTAACCAAATATTGCCTAGTGGTATAATCCAACTAATTCCAACATAAGGATGAGATGAATACCTGAGGATCCCTGATCTTAGCAATGATCTGAAAGAATCATACTTGAAATCGAAGGAAATGCTTGAGTTCCACCTCAAAATATACAATCACATGCACATACAGAGATCATGAAAAACTAGGTCCATGGTAAAAGCATAACTTTTCAAAATTCTAAGTGGTAAGTAGACAACTGTTGATAGGGTAACTAGAGTGTTTGAATCTCCGAAAAGCCCCAATTTTTTTTTACATAGCAACAAATAATAACATCAATCACACCATAATATTCCTTATAATATTCTATAAATTAGGGGGTATCAACATAGTAGGACAGATACCGCATATATATTAGAAATAGTATATAGATGGCCACTAACTACTTTATATCTTTTAATTTATAGAAATTTATTAAGAAGATACATTACACACCATTATATATCATATATGAATACTTAATAAATTCTTATGATAGAAGTGATTATTTAAATTGATGATCATTTTAAAACTTTTTGTGGTATCACCCATCAAGATTGTCAATGTCATATGCATTCCATATGTTTTTAATAATTAGAGCATACAGGTTCATTTATACCATTCCATCACATAAGTTAGGTGCATATAGTTAAAGAAAAAATTGAACATGCATTTAACAATAACATTTGCATTCACAAAAACAAGTCATCATCATATTCATAAACCACATCATAAAACATACAAGCAATATCCATTTGCATATAATAAATTTATCATTCATCATCAAAATACATTGCATCATATCATCAAATCATATAAACATCTACACATCCATCTAAGCATCTTAAAATATCATCTATCATCTAAAATATCCATCAAATCATCATAATAGCATCATTGCATCATATCATAAAAAAAAATAACAACAAAAACATAAGCAATAAATGATACACATAATGAATCACAAAAGGTAAATATATCATAAAAATATGTGTGTTAAGTCTAATGGATATACAAAAATTCCCATGGGCTATAGTCATGTGGGTCAGTAGACCTCAAAAATGGATTAAGAACCAAGTAGAACATCAATCTAGTGCCAGGCCTGAGCCCCCTGCATCACCTCCTCTAGTACCACCTCCCCCTATGGTGATGTCGCGAGTCAAGTGATGTGAGCATGTAGGTCTCTCTATCTGAGTCTGGGTCCACTGGCTAGGACGGGTGGAATACTACCCTAAGGTAGAGTGCCCACTGACCTGCGAACCACCTACATCTACAAAATCCTTAGGGATAATCTCGTGCCTCCTGATATGCATTTGAAGTAGGGTAACATGATCTGTATGACACCAAATATAAGCCTCATGCTCATCCAAAAAGGAATGAAGCCATCCCACCTCTACCCCTGAGCCTACTACTAGAACCTCCTATGATGTAGAAGTAGAAACAACAAACTACATCCTGACATCACCACCCATAATAGTAGCCTGTAGAGCCTGTATCTATGATGTGAGATGCTCAATCATAGCATATCACCATTATGCCTAGATCTTAGTAACCTAGAGCTCAACCTTAACCTCATGCAACTATGCTCTTAGAGAAGAGTCTCTCTCCTCAGGCTCTAACTCCTCATCCTCCTCAAGAACATCAAGATCCTTTGCTGCAATCTACTCTATCGGTTGGCCCCATACCTCGGTCCTAGCTTGAACCTTACATCCTATCGGATCTGCACCATCACCCCTGCCATCAACCTCGTGCCTTAGACTATCGATTCCATGCCACATTCGATCACCCCACCATTGATAATAGGCCTCTATAACTCCCCTATCCACTGTAGGGTCTACGGCTAGGGCATCCTCCTCATCTACAAGATTTGTGACCTATCATGGAGGTAGGTCCCTCTCTATTGTGAGGCACCTGTACAAGAATGGTACCAAGGGTACATCCTGCTATAATCCATATTGAAAAAAAACCTGAGAGTAGAATAAATACTCTTAGATGGAAATCTTACCGCCAATGAGCCATCACTCGTGTCATGTCCTACCACTAAAACTAGATGGATAATCCCAAATTAAAAACTCATAATACGGCTACCACATGATATATCTGGCCAATAGTCTGGTAAAAGCATCATTGTAGTGGGACAACTTCCCTACAAAAGTGTAGCTCTTACGCTCCTCATGCTCCCAAGCCCATCTGGTAGCATAGCACTATTTTCGAGCCTCGATAGATGTAATATCAATTGGGAGCCCCTTAGGGTGATCTACCTTAATGTGCTCCCATCCCCAAACCTGTAAGAGCAAACTACAAGCAATGTTGATGCATCCCCACTAATGGATGTGGTACAACTCATCGTAGCACTAAGCCAATAACAATCTACCCGATGCATAGATGATAGGCTCCTCATGATCCAGTAGGTCCTACACCATCTCTAGGAGGTTCCAAGAGAACCTCAAACCCGAGCAGTTCGAGGTAAGAACATTGCTGATCACCATCAACAACACAACATGCCTCATTGTGAAAACATGAGCATCATACCAAGTCTTAATAGATACTCCCCCGGACTCAGTATCCCAGAGATCTTGTCCAAAATGTTCTCCAAACACCCTATCATAGATGGTCACCTAATCATTATTGGTTGATGAAACAATGGGCACCCCATCGAATGGGATCTTAAATATCCTGTACACGTCCTTCGACATGATAGTCATCTCACCAGGTGGAATATGGAAGGTTTTGGTTCGTGGATCCCAACGATGGGCTAAACCCATAAGATAAGCCTGGTCGGCCATAATGTGGGACAACTTGATAAAATACTACAGCCCACGAGCTTTAAACCACTCCCATTCAGTATCATCAAATCTAAGAAGCAAGTCTAGTAGGAGCTTCGGGTCTCGAGCCTGAGAAGTGAGGATCTAAATAAAGCAAAAGAAAATAAAATATAACTATAGTGCATCTAAGGCATAATTCACAATAAACATGAAAATGATGCCAAAGAGTATGAGTTACTCTAAATTTAAGCAAGAAAAGCATAAATTGCAGCTGAGAAAATAAAAAATTCAAAAAAAAGCATCATAAAATCAAAACATAAAATGCAAAAACAAGGCTCAAGATTTAGCCGCTGTCGCCTACAGCGGCCAAAACTTGGCCACTATAGGCAGCAATGGCCAAGGCCCAATGATCAAATTTTTGATCGATGGGATTCAAGCTTGGCCACTCTAAGTGACAACAGCCAAGGGGTGACATGAAAAACCCATGAACACTTGGCCAAAAAATAAAATAAAATTACAACTAACAAAATAACTTAAGCAAAGCAATAAAAATGAGAGAAATCAAACAAATTGGAAAATAAACCCCCTATCCAAGCATAGAAACTAAGCTAAGTTTGAGAATACCCAAAACAACGGTAGTAGGGGAATAATGGAAAATTTTCAAAAACCCTAGGCTAAAGCCACTAACTTATTGCAAATTTGGGGACCAACCCACCACGAAAAAAAGTAACCTAAGCCTAATTACGAAGTTTGTTCATTGCTAGCAGATTTAGTGATGTTCATTTTGTTCATTTCTAGCAGATTTAGTGATGTTCATTTTGTTCATTTCTTAGTGGAGTTCAATTTTACTTAAGCAAAGAAAAGAGAGCTAGGGTTTTGAATAGAAATACCCGAGAAGCTTCGGCTCCTCCAATAGCTAATGTCTTGCCCTATGCAGCCATGTCCTCAACACCAGCAAGTTTCGAAGTCGCAACAATTGTCGCTACACCAGAGCTCTAAAAATGGAATCTTCAACAATGAAAATGATAGGTCAAAACCCTAAAATTGCAAGTTTTATATTTTCTTAATTATGCCTTGGCCACTACTGATGTCATCGGCCCAAGATTATTGGCTGCTCAAGGTGACAGTAGCCACAGGTAAGAAATTAGAGGCTGCTGGACCTGACAACGGCCAAGACCATAGATAAAAATTAAGTAGTTCCTTCAATGAAGGAATAACAAAAATAGAAAATAATCACACTTTAATAGTTTAGGATCATCATAATGTTCAAAACAACAAATTTTTTTTACATAAAATCATAATATCAAGCAGGCCTTGTATCTAGCTACCTATTCTATCCATTTGATGATTGCAACGATTTTTACTCCATGTATTTTGGTGAGATGAGTAGGCAACCATAAGGCCACTTGGGGAAAAAACAACTCATTTTGGAATTACGATATGTCACCCTTCAAACCTGAAGAATATCAATGGTCAAACTGCTCCACGAGTGTGAAGGGGTCATTCTAATTCCCCTATGACATCAAAACATTAAGTCAAAGAGACAATCTAAACATAAATAGAATCACTCATCCTAACTACCTAAGAAGGCTATTGATAGCCAGACCGCTCCTCGAGATAGGGATGGATGATTATCATAAGCAATTAGAATCACACTTGGATGTGGGATTATCCATTAAAAGTGAAAAATGCTAGAAAGGAACTAGAATAGTCATATTGGTCAAGCGACTTGTTGCTTCATTAGTTGTCATTTCTTCACTAATCCATTGTGTGAAGTAGTTCAAAACTTCAACTTAATCATAATAAAAATCAACAAAATATTTCATGATCATAGCAAAATTATGTTCGTCTTTCGAATCATTGCATACAACAATCACAAATTTCCCTTGTTTTCTAGGAACGTAAGCAGATATGACATATTTAATTGTAGCTCTCCTACCGATCGGAATTGTTGTAGTAGCTGAAGCTACCCAATTGAGTTTGAGGAATGAGTGCAATTTAACATGCAAAATCCATTGGGCTAAGTCCTCCAAATGTTGAGGCAATGATTCAAGGGATGTGCACCATCTTGCATGATTGGGCCATCTGGTGTTGATCAGACCATTGATCACCATACACCCTACAAATGGATCAGTCTACATTTTTGCTCAACGTTGTGTTTTCCACATAGCGCACCACAAAAAAGGGGTATCTGTAGACACCTAAATCATGTCATTCTTAGGGGAGCTACTTACATAGACACACTCATAATATAATAACACATAATCTTGGACTTTCCAAGCACCAACAATGGTTCTCACCACTCATTTGGGGCCTTTTAAAGCCATCCAAGCTTGGCCGCTCAAGCCAATAGCAACCAGATTCTAGCCACTCAAGCCTAGAGCGGCCAGACCTTAGCCACTACAAGTGACAACGACCAGATCATAGCCATTATAGACAATAGTGGCTAAGCCATAACAAGTGGTTTACCAATAAATATGCCCAATATCATGTGGAAGTGGCAGTCTGCATGCAATAAAGGTGAGTGGGAGTGACTTCACATTCCTTTTCATGACCAGTTCACATAGGAGACTTGAGTTTGCATTTAGACTTAAGTTAACTGACCTTCAAGCATAAACAAAGGATAAAATATTCTCATGCTAATGAAAAGTTCACATAGAATACTCAAGTGGGTAGTTAAATTTTAGTTAACTAGATTTCAAATATAGACAATAGACAAAGGCTTCTCATGCTAACTTGGACTACGCATGAGGATCCTTCAGGGCAAGGTAGCCTTGATAAAGTAATTTATCGCTCAACTATCAGATAAATGTTGACCCATGAATTGACTACTACATAAGGGGGTCCCATTCAACTGGGATAAGGACTGCAAGGTAGCCTTCGCTGAGATAAAGTAATACCTAGCGATGCTGCCAGTGCTAGCTCCACCAAGGCCAGAGGTGTCTTTTATACTATATATATCGGCAACTGAATTTGCACTAGGAACCATGTTGACCCAAAATAACATGTAAGACAAAGAACATGCCATATATTACATTAGTTAAACTTTGGTGAGTTAGGAGCTTGGGTATGTATATGTGGAAAAATTGTGTTTAGCAGTAGTGTTCACTACAAAGAAATTAGGACACTATATGTTAAGTCATGCGATGTATGTTATATCCAAACATAATCCTTTGTAGTACATGGTGACTACGATGTATCACAATACGCATACTGCAAAGTGGATCATGCTTTTTATGGAATTAAATATGGAATTCATAATCTAGAAGTCCATTAAGGGATAGGTCATAGCATATCAATTAGTTGAGGCACCACTATCAAATAGTAGACCTCTAACAATTGAGCTTTTGAATGATGTAGTATTCATCGTATCTGAAGCTCTCGAACTCAAATAACCAGAGAAAAATATTGATATGACTCTGTTATTTGATGGTTCGAAGTGCAAAAAAGGGGGTGGTTCCAAAATAGTGTTCTTCACATCGCAAGGGGCTCCAATGCCCTTGTCATTCAAGTTGAATTTTTCATGCACCAACAACATTGTTGAGTACGAAGCCCTACTGCTGGGCCTCGACATAGCCGTCGCCATAAATATTAAGATATGGAACATCTTTGGTGACTCCTTGCTCATAGTAAATCAAGTTAAGGGGCTTTTTCAGTGTCGATGTCCCATACTGAAAGCCTATAAAGATCTGGTTGATACATATTTAGCCAAATTTGAATAGTATGACATTGAGGCAATCCCTCGATCGTCAAATAGGTTTGTAGATATCATGGCTTCTTTGGGATATTTAACCCCTCAGAATATATATATTGATTTCACTACCATTCATGTCAAGATGCTTTCGTATCTAGCAACAAAGCATGTATCCTATGATAAAAAATAATCAGTCAACATGATCAGTGTAGAACCACAAGCTGAATGGTTCTATAGAGCTAAATACTTTCTGAAGAAGGCACCCTAGGGGTCACTAACATCTCAGAGTCCCATGGGTAGTGGTACTACCATTCACCATAGGGTTATTTCTGAGTTTGCATTTGCAAAAGTAAATACGCAGGGGGAGCAAGTCATCTTGGTAGTTAAAGTTAAGATTTATCAAAATTGGATGTCGCAATTTAAAGGCTTCCTAAAGCATAGTATAATCCTAGAGGGATTGTTGCATGCCGTGAAGCACACATTTAAATAGAAAGTGGTCAAATATATCTTAATAGAAAACATCTTGTATCGAAAAGGCTACGATGGAGTTCTCCTTCATTTTTTAGTCCCAAGAGGCATCATGGGCAATTTTGCAAGCCCATGATGGTACGTGTAGTGGCCATTTAAGCGGCATGGCCATCGTCAAGCGCATCCTTCAAATGGGTTACTATTGGCCCACTATGGAGAAGGAGTGCAATGCATATGTCAATAAATGATTTAAATGCTAGCATCATGCTAATATTAAGCACTTTCCATCACAGACCTTACAGCCCATCCAAGTAGCTTGGCCATTTGCTCAATGGAGACTAGATCTTATAAGCAAGATCTCTCCTCCATTATTGAGCTGACATACGTTCATAATCATGGCTACTAAGTATTTTACAAAGTGGGTGGAACAAATACCCTTAAAAATGACAACTAGAGCTCGTATAGTAAAGTTTATACTAGAGCATATTATAAGTCATTTTAGGATTCCATTCAAAATAATATCGGATAATGAAACATCTTTCAAGAACAAAAATATGAGAGCTTTGACATATAAATATAGAATCAAACATAGTTTTGTGACTCCATATTATCCACAAGCAAACGGGTAGGCTGAAGCTTTAAATAAGATAGTGGTCACCATATTGAAAAATATGGTACAAGAAAACCACAAATACTAGCACACCCAGTTGCCCCTTACGCTATGGGATTACATGACTAGTATTCAGATGCCCACTAGGGCGACATTGTTCTCACTAGTACATGGAACTGAGGCCATTATGCCCTTGGAATTATAAATTCCAATGCTACGTGTCGCATTGAAATAGTTCATATATGATGACACTATACGGCAAGCTCTATTGGATCAACTGATGCTACTCGATGAATATCACGTGAATGCCCTGGAGCATCTCTGCGTTTATTAGGAGCGACTAAAACAAGCTTACAATGTCAAATTCCACCAGAAAGACTTTGAAGTTGGGGATATTGTATTGAAATAAAACCAACAAAAATCTAATTTTCTATCATATATGTGAGACAAATTCGTGACTAATTGACTAGGACCTTACATCATAACTAAAAATATTGGTCCAGGTACCTATTGCCTAACGTCGCTAGGGGATGTTGAGGATCCTGAACCTCTCAAAATCATCCATCTTAAAGCATTTTATGCTTGAAGATCATATTAAAAGTCTCCAAGAGTTTCTTGTAACTTCTCAGTCATCATAAAAAGCTCCAAACACTATCATCAATGGTTTGGTCAATCAAAAAGCTCCAAAGTCATCTGTAAGCCCTTTGGTCAACCTCAAAATCTTCGAGGGTCAAAACTGCTCGTTCATCCCAAAAGGCCCCAAGGGTTCCTAAAATTGCTTGGTCATTTTAGGTAAAAGCTTTGAGGATTTGCTTATAATCACTCAGTCATCCTAAAAAGCTCCAAAGGCATCTGTTAGCCCTTTGGTCAAATGCAAAAGGTACCAAGAGTTTCTGAAAAATTGCCTGGTCAACCCCAAAGGCTCTAAGGATTCTCAAAATCACTTGGTCATCCCAAAATGCCCCAAAGGTACACATAATCCTTTTGGTCAATCCTAAAAGCTCCAAGGATTCCTAAAAATTGCTTGGTCAATCTAAAGGCTTCAGAGGCATGCACTCACCGTTTGGTCAATTATGAGGCTCAAAAACCATAAAACTTATAAAATCAATAAAATCCAAAAAAAATGGTAAAGCATAAAATCCAAAAACATTTGCATTTGCATTTGAATTTTGCATTTTCATTTTGCATTTACACATGTATTCGCTGCATTACTGCATTGTATATAGGCATTCGTCATCCGTTGCATTATGTAATAGAAGGCATTGTGTTTGTTAGTCTTAAAAACGATGTCATGTTTGTGTTTAAATTATGCATTTATCATAATCCATAATTCATATGAGTAATTATGTTTTTCAACACAACCTATAATGTTGTTATGGAGATATACTAGTATTTTTTGATCACTCAGCCATACCTAGTGGTCTTATCCAAAGTTGGTAGAAAGCTTACTTCAATTTTGTAGCTAAGGTTCAGTTAGTATAGCCCTTAGCATATTAGAAGCCTATCACTAATCAACAAACTTAAACAATCCTAACAAGGACTAGGGGAATATGAAAGCCATGAAGTAGGACTGGGTATCCTAAAGCTAAAAGAGTTATTCTTGCTTATCCCTCTGTGCATACGATATGGGAAATGATGGCAGTTGGCAAAAGGATAGGTTAGTTCCCTATTCATAATCCCTTGCTTATGATAAAATGAGAAATATCCCAAATATATATCCCACATAAATCCTCATGATTGATACCCTAGATTGATATCATAGATCAAACCCTAGAGTGATATCCCATATTGATATCATAAGATCGATATTCTCAATCAATTTTTTCCAAGTAAAATCCCCCAAAGGAAAGTTTTCGAAGAAAAGTATCAAATGTAAATGTTAAAAAGTGAAGATCAAGTGAAGATAAAAAAATAGGCTTAAATCAAAGTTCAAAGCGAAGATCAAATGAAGATCATAAATCAAAATTTTGAGCAGAGATCAATTGAATATCCAAAATCTAGTTTGAAGAGAGATCAAATGAAGATCCAAAGATAGTTCAGAATGAATATGGAATCGAATCCCTTGCTTCACTACATAGGAGAAAGTATCTCAAAAATTGAAGGATAGAAAGGAATGATCTTGAATCCCTAGAATTATCAGCACTACCATACCTTACGCATGATAATATGCTTGACACATTAGCACATCATTTATGAACAAGACCAATATTTGAATGTGGAAGAGCTAGCTTCAGGTGTCTTGCATTGCTTAGTGGCTTAGTCCAACTAAAATATAAACTTGAGATTGGATAAGATATTTGTGGAACCCCTATCTTAGAAATGGGCTGAAAGAATCTCGCCTGACATCGGGGAATGCTCATGTCTTATCTTAAAATAATAATTTGCACACATAGGGATAATGAACATTTAGGGTCTATCCTAGCAAAATTCTTTTATCTCAAAAGTCTAGTGTGGTTAGTATGCAACTTTTGATAAGTTTATTAGGGTGTTTGAGTCTCATGGAAAACCTCAAAAATTTCTCCCATAGCAACAAAATGTCAAATATTGCAACCATATAAACCATAAAATTTCAAAGTATCGAATCCATGATACATCATTACATAAAACATAATCAACATATAGGATAGATATCGGATGGATATTAGAAATAATATTTAGACAACCACTGACTATATCATGCATTTTTTTCAAATTTTGCAAAAGAAAATCGAATGACACATTATATCATTCGCACCATAAACATCGCATACCATTGCATTTCATATATGGGTGATTAATTGATTAAATTATTATATTAAGGGTTTTCAATTAAATTCATGATTTTTATACATTTTGTGGTGTCATCCATTAGATTGATAAATATATTTGCATTCATTCCTTATGTTTTAAGTGATTAAAATATACAGGTTCATTTACATTATATTAGCATCGTGTAAATAAATCATTACATACATTAATGCATGAAAAAAAACAATAACAAATATGCATTAAGAAAAGAACATCGCATCCATATGCATTTATCATAAAAAACACATCTAAGCATCTAGATAACTGCATATCATCATCATAAATTAAATAGCTATCTAGTGCATGTCATCCATACATCACATCGTATAGCAACAACATAAAATAAGAATTGCATCCATGTGCATCACATAAACATAAAATCAAAAATAAATGAGTACATAATAATGAGCCATAAAATAATGATCATATCATATATAAATATGTGTATCTCAGAGTACATCGGGAGTACAAAAATTCCTGTAGGCTAAAACTGTGTAGGTCCTTGACCTTACACCAAAAATGATATGTATTAAAAATCTACAATAGTAGAGCTCTAGCTCTGATCTACTCTCCCTATACCAGATCTCTCACCACCTCCCTTAGTATTGTGCTCAAGAGCCTTCTTTGCCTACTGCCCTATTGTCTACTATGGATCCTACTGAGAACCCTGAGTACTGCCTAACCCAAAGAGGCCTAGCACTCGCCCAACTACCACCTATTCAATGGTAACCTCTATGCACCAGGACCTATGGCTGGATGCTATAGTAGACTGACCTGCCTCCATGGTCCTGGTATGCCTATTGCCACCATGTCTACTAGAGTACCTATGTGTCCTCTCACTCCGATGGGTGTGATGGCTTAAGATAGTAGTAGAATATCCTGTAGTCCAAGATCTAATTTGCTAGGACTTTGGAGCATACAGATCCTCAGGAACCTCTACATCTAGCATTTGAATGTACCCAACTAGCTTGTCTACCCGAGCAACCCTGGATGCATGCATATCATTGGAACTCATAAAAAAACCCTACAAGTTCTGAATCTCTACCATAAGATCTTGACCACCTGGTAGTACTGCTACTGGTGCTACCAAAGGTCCCATAATCACTTGAGAGTATGAGGGATCCCACTTTATGCCCTAAGTAGATCCTGCTCTACTACTACTGCATCCTTTTGTGCCAGTGCCAAGTCACGAGCATGGGTGAGCTCACCAACCTAGGTTTTTGTTGTGGCAACCCATGTTTTTAGGCTAGCAATGTACTTCTCTATCTACGCCAGTCGATGATCTCTATTAGTTAACTATACCTACAAAGTAGCGATAGTAGTGTCTCACTCCATCTACTGTATTTAGAATCATCCCAGCTAACTCTTCAATTTAGACACCTATGCCAAGAGTAGTCCCTCTACACTGTTAGGAGGGACCTCACCCTCCTCTAGAGCCTCCTCATCAGGATCAACCTCAGGAGCCTCCTTAGTGGCAGTATTTGTACCCTAGCCACCCTTTGTCTACTAGCACACATTGCACCCATTAGGATCCACCTCTACCCCTACCTGATCAACAACTCGGTCCAGAGGTCTTGTCCCATACAAACAAAACATAGACCACCATATGTCATACTCTAGAGTGGTCATAGCTCTATCAACTCCAATATCTTAGAAGTCATATGGAATGTCCCCTAGAGCAGGAGGCTAGATCCATGATATATTCCTCTCCAAATATAGGTGCCTATAGGCAAATGGGATCTCTAAGATGTCCTACACCATGCCAAACTATTGTAGGATGTGAGAGAAAAATTGGTACTCTCTGATATCGACCTTCTAGTCAAGTAACCATCTATCTCAACAAGACTGTCAAAGTCGCTTGTCGGTCTTAGGCTAGTCAAGACACTCCATGTAGGGCCACAACTCGACATCATATGGCCCGAGTCCTAAGAACCATGTGATATGATGCTTGAAATTGCCAGCATGGGTCTTGCTACGAAAGCCCTCTTCCTATTGAGTCCAGTAGATAGTGTAGCACTGATGTACATAATCAATATCTATAATGTGTAGGGGTAGCTCCCTAGGATGCTCTATCCAGATGTGTTGCCAGCCCCAAATATATAGAAGTAGACTACAAATGATCCCTCGATGGCTTTAGTCAGAGATCTGGTATAGCTATCGATACAACTAAGCCAGTAGAGTGCTCCCATAGGCTAGGAGTAGTGGTTGTAGGGTAGATAATTGAACAACTCTATGCACAATGGCTAGGATATTCTAGGGAATCCTTGCACTAAAGGAGCCTGGAAGCACAAATTTCACCACCAGTTATGTGAAAATGGCCTCACACATGGAGAAGACATTCTTCCCCTACCAATAGCCAATGTGGACCCCTCCATGGTCAATAGCACGTTGAGCCTCCTTGCTCTGAACACCAAATATGGCATCGAGTATGAAATCCTTAGTGCCATAGGTTGAAGAGACGATGGCCTTGCCATAAATGGGGATCATAAATATCCTATAAACATCCTCTAATGTAACTATCATTTTACCTATAGGCAAGTGAAACATGTTGGTCTGCACATTCCAGCATCGGGCCAACGCAGTCAAATAGGATTGATCTACTTTGATAGTGGGTAGATCCAGTGCGTAGCCAAAGCCGATAGCTCCAAACCACTCTCACTCACCATTAGTGATCTCTCCATGGAGAGTCTTAAGAAGGTTAGTCTATCGAGCTCTAGAGGTCAACCTCTAAAATAAACAACATAATATAAGAAAAAGCTAACTAAAACAAGCAAAAACATTTAAAAACTGACCTAAAATCATTAATAATAGTTAAAAACTGATAAAATAGCAAAAACATGTCATTATGCAGGCCTAAAAATCAAATTTGTCAATAATACAGGTCAAATATGCATTAAATAATATTAATTACCTTTAAAAACTTAGAAAAATTAAAAAAATTGTAAATTTTTCCTAAATTCGGTGAACTACGGGTCAACCTTGTGGTCCGCATGTGGTAAAAAATTGATCATTGGGATTTTGAATGTTGATCGCATCTGGAAGTTGTGGTCCCCAATTGACCAATTGGGAACCATAGCTAGTACCTGTGGTCTCCGACTGAGATTCAATTGAGTGCGATACCATGACCAAAAATGAAAAAAAATTAAAACCTAAGCTACCCTAGCCTAAGATGAGGTTCATTGCCAACAATTTAATGATATTGATTTACCAATTACTTAATTGGATTAATTTGTTAGTAGTAATCAATGTTAGGTCTTGGTTTTTGAGTTACCTTGCCCTCATCTCGTCCATCGCGATTAGAAGACACTTGCCTGTGCCCTACCATTGTCTGGTGAGTAGGTGTGCGGGTAAAGTGTGGTCGATTTTAGGTGAGTTCTCAGCTGTCACTATCAGAGCTCCATTTTTGCAAGTTGCTATCATGGAATAATGAGACATTTGAAAATTGAACTTTTATAGACGTATCATGTTTTGTGTGGACCATAGGCCCTAGCCGCGGTTCCCAAATTTGCAAATGGGAACCGTAGACCCTAGCTATAGTTTACAACTGGCAAGCAATTTTATAAAATCCCACCATGGGAAGGGCAAAAAAGGTAAATTCATGCCTCCCATTGGGTCATAACTCAATAAAAGAAAATCAATTTGGAAATTTGGTGATCATCAAGCATCGAGATCCAATTAAAAATAAAAGATCTGGTTGAGATTATAAAGTACATTCAACCGAGGTCATTACTATGACAATCCTTTCATGGAGCGATGCACCTCCCAACCAAATAAATAAGCTCAATGCATAATCCAAAACATTAAAAAAAAATCAAATAATTCAAAGCATTAAACGCATCTCGTATTCAGTAATTTACCCTATACACTTGGCGGTTGCAGCGACTTACTATCCATGCAATTTGATAGGATGAGTAAATCACCATAAGGAAATTTGAGGTAAAATAATCATTGTTGATGTGATATGCTTATTTTCAATCCCTAATAAGGCCTTCACGGCTAGACTGCTCCATGGGAACAAGGTGTTGCATGTCATTTCTTCTATGACCTCTTTTCAACAAATCATCGATCATTTGATTCAACACAAATCTGATTGGATTTGTATCATTTTTCCATGGGATAGAATTGTACAAATACTATTAATAGTTGGAATAAAAAGTTGAACTAGGCCCAACCAATGCATTAATTTGCTCAAATCCAAATTTTTTCAGATCATCCATGGTGGTCAAGAGACATCGTCACTTTATTCATTGTCATTACTATCATCGACTAATCGCTTTATGGGGTAGTCATAATATCAAATCATAATCAAAATAAATAAAATATCCCTAAAATTGTAGATCCCTTTATCTTTTCAAAATTATATTTGTCCTTACGAATCATTGTAAACAGTTATCATAAGATTACCCCTTTGCTTGGGGAAAATAGCAAATATGATAATTAGTTTGTAACTCTCATCCTTTTGGTTATATAGGCCTAATAACTATTGTAGCACCAAAGCTACTCAAATATTTGATGACGAGTGCAAAATATTTCAAGTTTAAGCCTCCAAAGAGTTGGAAGCAATGATTCCAGGATGCGCATCCTTTTTTTGGACCTAGGGCATCTAATGTTGATCTAACTAATGATCATCATAGAACCTTCGACATAATTTTAGGAGGTCTATTTTTGCTTAGCATTGTTTGATCTCACAATGAATCTCAAAAGGGGCATCTGTAGACACCCAAAATGCATCATGTCGAGGGTGACTACTCATATGGACATGCTACAAGACCATATGGAAGATCTTGGATAGATTCCAAGATAGAGTAGTGGTTCTAACCACTCAATTTGGGCTACTTGGCCTAATCAGTATGAACCATAGCCCAGTACTATGGTTTACAGCTAAACCATGGCTGAGACCTATGGTTTATAGTCTATACTGCAGCTATGACTTGCGATCTTAACTGAAGTTCATTTGGCCTTCAATCTGAGCCAAATCGTTTGGAATGGCCATTTGATCTAGAATAATATGGTTAATGGATGAAATATTCCATAGGCTTCCATTCCAACTGTCCTAACCACCTCTTCTTGATATTGGCTTCTCTAGGAAGCCACCCCCAATCCTAGGGCATCCTATAAATACCCCCTCCAAATGGGGAGAATATATAGATGATTTTTATAGCGAAACATTGATGAATTATCGAGAGAGTGTGAATTGATCAAGTGAGCAGCGAAGCCCTGTTAGATTGCATACTGAATTCATGCATTCAAATACCACTTTGCTATTCATCCAATGATCATTTTTCCATGGAATTTCTAAGAGCGTAGGAGGATCAAGAAATGCAAATTCGAGCAAACAAAGGCCCATCATAGTGATTCAACCACCAAACCTATCAGAAGGACACCGAAGGCGACCCTTGAACATCAATTGGACAAGGAGGTCAAGCCCACTACCCTTGAAATTGAGGGTAAGCCTATAAGAGTGCTAACCATGGTTGTCAACCACAGTTTATAGTGCAAACCGCTCATAAGAGTTACGGTTTACAGTAGAGGTATAACCACCTTCCTATTTTCATTTCTATCTAGATAATTAGGTTAGATTAGTTGTTTTCATAGTTTAATGGCAATTTAGTAGATTTTTGACCATAGAATTAGGTTATATTTACTTCTTATGTTTATGGTTCAATTAGGACCTAAATGGTTTCTTTATACATGTTTATGCTTCATTTTATACATTTGATCCATGCATAGTGTAGTTGTTACTTTCCTTTATGCTGTTATATGAATCTTGATTAGATTTGCATAGCTTAGAAAAACTTTTTATATTTTCTTGATTATGCATGTTTAATGGTGTCACTATGCAATTTACTTAAAAGGGCCTCATCATGAGAGGCTGCCTATATTTTTAACATTCTTGTGTTGATTCTTGACTGCAGGGAACAGTTTCAAAGGAGAACCGACCATCAAGTTCCTTTCCCATCATGAAGAAGAGGGCACCTCCACCTTAGAGCAGTTTGTGTCATCCTAAAAGGCATTTGAAAATCACACCTACCCTTAAGAGGGAAACAATTGTGCACTCCTATTGTAATATTGTATCAAAATAATTATCCCTAAGAGGGGTGTACTTGTAATTGGATTTTGACTTTGAAAACAATGGAATAAAGCATTTTTCTTCTTGTTTCATTTGTTGTCAACATATTTTTCTTGTATGCATGCTATATATTTATCATTTATTGCAACAAGATGCCATCAATTATGAGCCTTTTTGGTGGTTACAAAAGGAAAGCAAAAAAATCTAAGAAACTTGAAATGCACTTTTGTTCCATTTTTCTTAAATTTTCCTTACTAACATGCAATAAAATGATTTCACTTGCTATTTTTCTTAATAATATGATTAGGGTTAGGGTTTGGTCCCCAGATCAAGGATCTTATGTTGATTACCCTAATAATAAAGAAACACACAAAGTAGACAATATGATTATCTCTTTTAAATTTTAGATGTGTGTCCTAAAACTAGTTTAGTGTGTTTTGATATTTTTTGATACTATAATCTAACTCTCATCATGTTTTTCAATAGTTTATGTATTCTCAGATTGTTTAAGGAATTTCACCTATATGCTCATATCTCGACAACCTGGAAATGAAATCCAAGTCGTGTAATCCCCCAAAGTGTGGTAATAAAGTCCACACCTAGGCATGGAGTACAGGTCCTCCCAGATCCTCACCCAATATCACCCAATCAATGTTATACCCTTTGAAGAGAAGTACATGCAAATTTTGTGTGCTACATATGGTTCTTAGATCCGGTATTGGTCTAGTAACAAAAAGGTACATGGGATTTGGGCCAACATATGGAAATCATTGCCACCATCGTTGAACCCTACTAGTGGTTGGATATGACTTCCAACTCACTAGTGTTTACAATATGTCATGGTGTGTGTGGTTCCTTTTACTTTACATGAAAATGAAATGCATAAAATAGCATTCAAATGATTTTCCTATTTGCATTTCAAAAGAATGTTTTATTTTAAGAGAATGCACAATTATGCTAGATGATTTTTTAGAGAATGCAATTCTACCTATGAAGGAATGACCTCTAATTGGGCCTCATGCATGCAAACTCTAAACAAGAAATGTACTATACCACTGGATATTAGGGTGTACTGTAATCAGAGATCCGTTATTCCTAGTAGAGACTAGTAAAAAACTAAAAAAACATCTAGAATTTCACCATTTTACTTTCTACTATGTTTTCTAATTAACATCCATCTATTGCATTCTGCTTCGATAAAATCACAGACAAAATACAGAGAGGGAAAATGATCCTATCTCAGATCCAAGTCTGATGATGGTGTCTAATTCTAATTTTTTTTATTTTTTGCTGACTACATCTATCAAGAAAATCTGCCACAATTGCCTGCAAGTGTCAGCCATGATGACAACTATTAACCATGGTTGTCAACGACGGTTAGCACCTAAAACAAAAACATAGAAAAAAAACATTAGTGATCGCAAATTTTTTGGGGTTTGTCTCATGATCGCATTAATTAGTTAGATCACATTAGGCTTAATATAGGTTCAATTAGTTTTTTAGAAACATATGACTAGTTGGATTAAGCATTTGAATTAGGTTTACTTTCATGTTGTCAATTTGATAATTAGTGTAATTGTGGCTTGTTTCATGCACCTTTGCTTCCTATTTGTTAACTAATCCAGTAGATAGATAATACATGTTTTCTTGAATATGCTTAATGATCACATTTCATTATTAACATAGGTTTACCATGATTTACTCATTTTATTTATTATATGCTTGTCATGGCATCCTCTTGTGAAAATTCCTTAAAATACCTCATCAAGAGAGGTTACCTTTGCTTTTGACGTGTTATTGTTGTTTCTTGATCGTAGGGAACAAATATCGAAGGAGATTCAATCATCCAATTCCTTCCTCAAAACGAAGAAGAGGGTCAAATCCACCCTAGAGTAGTTCGTGTCACCCTAGAAGGAGTTTGATTTGCATCTACCCTAGAAAGGGATTAGATCTATTGTAATTGAAGTATCAAAAGGGTATCCCTAAGAGGGATTGATTTGTAAAAGAAAATGAATTGGTTCAAAGAGGAATAAAAGATGCATTTCATTTATGTATGAATGCCCATTTTTACTTAATTTTAGCAATTGCAATATCATGTGAGCCTTTTGGTGGTTACAAAAGGTGATCACGATGATTTGATCTTCAATTGGGTAGCAAAAGTGTCCCTCTCAATGTATGCAAATGATTATGCAATTAGTGAATAATAAAAGTTACTTCTCTATGCTCTCTATATAATACATAAATCTAATACTCATGTGTCTACACTTACATATTTAACTATATTTCAATACAAACATATAAGGCATACCATTTTTCATGCTTCTTCACATAGATAATATCCATATCTACCATGTATCACCATGTGGTCCATGGTAGCCCATTGGACCTATCCACGCTAAAATGCTCCCAACCCCAAACTTTAAGGATTGTAACACTTTATGTAACTAAAGGGAACTATATGTAAAATGCTCTCAATCCCAACCCCATTGGACCTATCCACGCTAAAATGCTCCTAAAGGGGACTATATGTAACACTTTAAGGAATAAATACATATTAATAGAGTAGAATTTATGTTCATTTGATTTATTTACATCATGTTTTGTTTCCTCTCTTTTATCTTTGTATGGTGCAAATTTTCCATTTTTAGGAGCAACACATAAAATAACCTAAAGTCCCAAATTAATCTAAACCAAAAATATCAATGCATGCCTTAGCAAGTATATCAAGTCCTCAAATGATGAAAGTGATATGTCACTTCAAATAAAAACAAGTAATAATTATCATTGACTCAAGAAACACACATAACTTTATTTACCCACGAGTGGAAAAATAAGAGAACTATTACATTAATACTTGTAATTCCTCTGATGTCATGGTTTTCAATAATGGTAAACTACCATGTAAATTAAAGTGTTAAAATTTTAAAATACAAATAGGAGAATATAATCATAAGGTATATATGTTTTCCTTACCCATAGGTGGATGTGACATTGTTTTAGGAGCACAATGGTTGTGGATGTTAGGTCTATTATGGTGGGATTTTTCTAATCTATGGATGAAATTCAACCAAAAGTAAATTGAGTATACCTTACAAGGAATGAATACTAGGGATGCTCAATTTTTTTCAATTCATAAGATGGAAAAACTATTGAAAAAGTCATCCCCTAGGGTTGTGGCTCGAATAGTTGCTATAGAAGGTTTTGATGAAGGGGATAAGGATCATCAAGAGAAATTACAAGTTTTATTGCAAATATATGCCATAATATTTGAGGAACCCAAAGGAATATCCCATTATTGTACTCGTTACCATGCAATTCAACTTATTCCTAGTATTCTTCCCCAAAATATCCTCCCTTATAGGTATCCATATGCCTATAAATAAAAATTTGAGAAAATGGTACATGAACTTCATGGTGCAAAGGATATTCATCCTAGTGTTAGTCCCTATTATTATGTAGTGTTGTTGGTATGAAATAAGGATGGGTATTTGTGTTTCTATGTGGATTTTAGGTACCTTAATAAAATAAATATAAATATAAATTATCCATTTCAATAATTGATGAGCTATTAGATGAGTTGCATGATGCCTAATATTTTTCAAAATTAGATTTGTGATCAAGATATCATTATATTCAAATCAAGGATGAGGACATTTTTTAAACATTTTTTTAGGACTCATTAAGGGCACTATGAATTCTTGGTTATACCATTTAGATGGACAAATGCACCTTCCACTTTTTAGAGTTTGATGATAACTTTTTGTCATTCCTTCACAAATTGATTCTATTTTTCTTTGATGATATTTTGATATTTTTTTTCATGAGAGGAGAATATCCATCATTTGGACTAGATGACAACTTTTTCGGAGAATAAAATTTATACCAAGAGTTAAAATTTTTCTTTTAGGTTATAAGAAGTCTAATATTTGGGTTTTATTATCACTAAAGACGCGGTTAAAGTTGACTAAAAATGATTCAGGCTATTCAATAATGGTGAAAGCCTCAAAACTTAAAGGGACTATTAGTATTTCTAGGACTCACTATATATTACCATAAATTTATTTATAATTATAGAAATATAGAAGCTACCTTGCCAACCATGTTGAGAAAAATTCTTTTATGTGGTAAAAACTAATGGAGAAGGCTTTCAAATAATTAAGGCAAGCTATGATAACCACCCCAATGTTAGCAATGTTGAATTTTTTTAAACCTTTTGTAATTGAAAGTTATGCTTTTGGCAATGGAATTGGGTTAGTTTTTATGTGAGAAGGAATACCATTGGCCTTCACCAGTGGAGCACTTTCAAGCTAAAATTTGGGTAAATCTACTAATGAAAATTAGATTCTAGCCATTTTACATAATTTTAATCATTAGAGGTTGTATCTCATTGGGTGTCACATTTTCATAAAGACTAACCATCAAAGTCTTAAATAATTTTTGGAACAAAGGGTGACCACCCCAAAACAACAAATATGGGTTTTTAAATTGTTATGTTATGGTTATGAAATTACCAATAAGAAAGAAAAGGAGAATGTGGTGGTCAATTATTTATCCTAAAAATATGAATATTACGGGATGCTACATGCAATATCTACACAACCTCCATAATGAATCCATTATCTCAAGAAAGAAATTACCAAGGATTCTAATTTGGAAAATTTTATCAAAAAACTCTAAGAAGAGACCAACTCGTATCCTATATACACTTGGTATGATCAAGAATTGAGATATTATGATAGACTTGTATCCCAAAGGTCACAAATATGAGAACTCATCTTGAAGGAAATGCATGCATCACCAAAAATTAAGAATTTTGGGTTTATAGAAACCTATGAAAGGACCAATCATACTTTTTTGGAGGATAATGAAAAGTTATATTTAAAATATTATGGTAGAACGTGACAAGTGCCAATGCGTAAAAGGAGAAATGTGTGTTACCCTAGAACCCCACAACCCTTGATAATTATGAAATAAGTATGGGTACATATTTCTATGGATTTCATTGAAGGGTTGCAAAAATTTTGAGGAAAATTAGTTATTCATTTGGTAGTGTATTGTATCACAAAGTATGCTTATTTTTATTCCTTGTCCCACCCCTACACCAACTTTTTCATTACCCAAATATTTTTAGACTCCATATTTTGTCCTATGGAATCTCCAAATAAATTGTGTTAGATAGGGACCCTAATTTTACCAATCACTTTTGGTAGAAACTATTCAAGTTGCAGGACACTCAAGTCAAAATGAGTTTGGGTTATCACCCTCAAATTTATGGATAAACTAAAATTATCAATAAGTTCTTAGAGACATACCTTCGTTGATTTACCTCAAAATATTCTACACAATGAACTAAGTGGATCCCTTTGATTGAATGGTGGTATAATACTACATATCATACCACTACCAAGCTTACCCCATTTGAAGTAATATATGGTCTTCCTCCACCAACACCCTCCTCTTACATTCTAGGAAGCTCCATGGTTCAAGTTGTGGATTCTACCCTTAGTAAATGTGCTACCATCCTTCAACAACTTAAGGTTAATCTTGAATTGGCCCAGAACTATATGCCTCAAAAATGTAATCAAAACCACTCTAAATGCAACTTTGAAATTAGGGACATGGTTTTTATTTGCCTACATCCCTACAAATAGTGATCTTTCTATCTTTATGGATGCCAAAAAATTACATCCAAATACTATGTTTCTTATTAGGTGTTACAATGGAATGGGTTAATAGCCTATAAAATATCTCTTTCAACCACTTCTAATATTCACTTGGTCGTTCATGTCTTCTTTCTCAAGAAGGTTGTTGGAAACAAGGTACAAGTACAATCAACATAAGGATCCATCATTCTTAAGCTTGAATTTTGTTTGAATAGGATATCATGCATATTTTATCATTGTGTTATCACTAATATTCTCGTTCAATGGTTAGGATTATGATATGAAGATGCCACTTGGAAGTCCCTCTAGCAACTCCAATAGGATTTTCCTCATCCTTAAATTTGAGGATAGAGCATTTTAAATAGAAATGGCATATTAGGACTTCATCCTAACACCATTATGTAATACCCCCTTTCATAACATGGGGATCTTGTTATAATATATTATAATAGTTTTGTAATGACATTATGTAATATTTTATAAGAGTTTGTGGCACTAGGGGCACATAGAAAAGTCACACCATTTTATGTAATTTTTATAAAGGATGTAACTATTTTGTTAGTAGAATAATCTATCTCGGGTGACATTTTACATGTAAAATAGACTTGAGCATTACATAGGCTTATGAAGAGTCATGAAAAATGTGAGAGATAGGAATGGATGTATATTTTTCATATTGAATGAAAGTATTGAAGGAAGTTGCCCCCTCAAAGAGGCCTAGGATTTTATATTGTGATTTATGAGATTGATACATATTTTTGCATTTATATTTTGTATTGCAAAATTCTATTCTTTTATAAATTACTATGTTTATTACAATATTTATGTGGATATGATTATTTTAATTATAAGGTTCCTAACATGCACTCAACACTCATATTACCTTGTCCCATTCCATCACATCCATCCAACCACAATAAACATGCACTTTGTTGGCTACTTCCTCTTGGTACTAATACTTTCATGTGCAGTGATTATGCCCTCCATAAATCTCACAAGGATGGAAGTTCCAAAAAATAGTTAGAATGTGTTCAGATCTTCCACACTGATTGCAACAACCCATCCTAGGACCTTCACCTCTTGTACTATTCTCTCTTTCTGCAATATTGGTCTCACTAATTCTAGTTTTCATTATATACTAAAGACCTTCATTCCTTGGCCTTATTTATAACATTATAGAAAATTTTAAACTTTTCCCATACCTTCCCAATCCCTTGCCATTGTACCCCATTATTATCATTAACTTGGATCCAATACCTTTGGCATACTTTTCAAAGAAACTAAGATCTTCATCAACACACTGATCATAATTTCCTTCACCACACTTTGAAGTACCATTATTACTATCAAATTTAAAATATGGCCTTTTTTATGTCCATAAATAACCCAATGAGGTTCCTCTTCCTTGACTATCTCTTTTTCACTTCTTTTATCCTACTCTTCCTCATTTTTTGTAACATGATTTATTGCATTGTTGTCTTCATCATAACTACTATGAGTGAAATGGACAAATGAATTATATCACATGCTTATTCTCTTTATTTTTTCAATGATTTCCTCCACTTGCTTCATAACTTCAATTAACATTGGCTCTTCTCCTTTCAACTTGGTCTAATAACCCTTCAATAATTGTTTATCTATATTTAGGCAGACTATAAGAGTTGTGTCCACCCTTTTTCTTTTTTTCTTCAATGGAATTAATGTGTACTCTTTCCCATCATTATCAATAACATAGGTGTTCATCCTACCATCATGCATTTCATTCATATTAAAATTCCAAGGTCTTCGTAGAAAGATATGACAAGCATCTATAGGCATTACATCACATAGGATCTCATATTTATAAGAACCAATATGGAAATCCACTGTACATTATTATCTCACCAAAATTAGATGTTCGTTTTACAACCATAAAATTTTATATCTATTTAGCTTTTCAATCCTCTTAAACCCAATATTTTCTACCATCTCTATTGACACCAAGTTGTTTGTACTTCTACTATCTACAACCACCTTATAAAATTTACATCATAATTCACAAATAATATAGAATAATATCCTTCTCTACTTAGGATCATACACATCCTTTATTGGTTTCAATAATACCCTTTATGTCAAAAGGGATTCTACTTGTCATAGTTCCTCCATATACTTTGGTGAAGTAATAATATCTTCATTTGCTTGAAAATTATGGTTATGGTCTTCCTTTCCTTACCTACTAATTTATTGTTATTGAGGACACTCAAATTCCATACATCCTTTTTCCAAACACCTATAACACTTGTGTATAAAACCATGTCCTTAGCCTCCACTAAATATACCTCATCCTCTTAATGATTCACTTATTTCCTAAGTACTTTGACTAGAATCACTTTGATGAGTACTAACCTATCCCCCTGCAAATGCATCCCTCTAAATTTATTTGATTGTTCTCTTTCTCGATAGTATTATATTCTTTATATTACTTTATTTTATTGCTTGTGCAATAAATTTTCCTCTGCATTTAGTGCATATTGATATGCCTCTTAAATGGTTATGATTTGAAGTAAACCAATTTCATTTTGTATGGACAACCTTATCCCATTTATGTATCTTGCAACTTTCTCCTCATCTTCACTGTGACTAGATCTTATGGTAAATTTATAGAATTTATCCTTGTACTTATTTACTCCTAACTCCTTTTGCTTGAGGTTTTGAAGTCTTTTATACAACCCAACCTAATAATTGGAATATAAACACTTAACCTTCAATTTGGTTATAAACTTATCCTATGTTTGAATTTTATCCTTCACCTTTCGCTGCTTCTCAATTTGGACATGATCCCACTACCAGGACACATGACCCTTTAGTTTTATACAAGAAAAATTCACCGTATTGGGATCTTATATTGATTCTAAATTAAAATATTTCTCCATATCTACAATCCAATTAATGAGTTCTTCATGTTTTAAACTTCCAATATATGATTAAGTTTTTAAATTTGGCTTCTTGGCCATGTTAGAAATTTCCTATATTAATATTATTTCTAGATATCCTTCTTGTACATCATTGTAAGCTTCTGGTTAATTTGCTTCCTCCTCTTCATTATCACTTATGGCTTCTACTTGACTATACTTCCTTTGGGAAGTTTCACGTACATATAACTGAGTGATTATTCCTTTAATCATATAATCTATATCCATATCTCAAGGGCTTCATGGTATTCATATTCCTCATTATGACATATCTCCTTTAGCATGTATTAATCCTTAGGAATATTCTCACTCTAATACAAAATTGATGTAGCAAAGGAGAGGGGATCAATTGAACAATAACCTTTCCTAAAAATAAATATTCATAGTTCCCTTTTACCATAGTGTATGAATTTATTACATTCTAATTTACATGCTCCAAATAGAATATTTATATTTTATCCCTTAATTGGGAAGATTCTAGATGAGAAATTGCACCACAATATTCAGTTATTGTAACCCTGATGGTAGTCTCTAATATTTATTACTACACCTTCATGACAACATAATATTACTTTGAAGGCACTTGCTACATTAACATAATGATATTTATCATGATGAAATACATTAGATAACACCTAATAAATTATAATACTAAAAATAGCATGATAGTGTTGGGTATAATGGTATTACTTTTTACAAGATGGTAGTAACTTTGCATATGACAACAACCACTTTGTATAATATGGTAGAATCTTAAAACACTTCCATATAAAGACAACATGAAACTAGATGACACTTATCTAGAACATCAATGTTTATATTCATATATGGAAATATCTCCCCCCTCTCTAATGACATGACTAGAATAATTGGCTAGATGACACAATTGACTAGACAATAATTTTCTTGATGGCTTGTTTTAGCATGACATCCTCAATCAACATTTTCCAAGATGGTAGGTTACTTTATGGTACATTCCATGATGATACTTGATAAGATGATGAATTATAGATGATTATCTCATTTTAAACAACTTCCACTCTAGATCTATATAAGACAAGAACTTGTGATGATAGTTTTCCCTGATGGCATACATTTCCCCTTATGGTAAGATATCTTCTAAAATGAAAATTTCCCTTTGATGGAATTATTATTTAGTTGGAAATATGATAAGGGGTAAGGGGTAATATATTAGATGATATTTTTCTCTCTAATAACAACACACTACCACAACCTATCACTTCATGAGACGTCGATCCAACAGTAAGGGTTAAAACAAAAAATAATCAAAATATAGTATCGATTCAAGCAACAACAAAACATAACATAAATATGGAAAATAATTTGTTATTCATTATTGCATTTCAAAATTTACATCCACCTATGAGAAGCATTCTAGAGCAATTTAGACAATTCCTTCCTCATTCTCTCTCTTTTTTCTCTCTTAATTCTGCTCTACTTTCTTCTTTTTATGATTGTTAACCTCTCTCATTTTTTGCTTGTTCCTTTTAACTTCCTCTTCATTTTTATCTCCCTCTTAATTTTTATTTTTCTCTTTCACTTCTATCAATTTCCCTTTTCTTCGGCCTCCTACAAATATCTTTTTTTTGATATCTTGCCTATTTATTTTCCTACTAAAATTCCCCTTTTTACTTCCTTATGCAAAGGTTTTTATACACAATAGTAGCAGTTGCAAGGTAGGTGACAATTATAATATAGGTTTTTGTTACATTGCATATAACCATCTAGATTCTCTTACATAAAATTTACCTACTCTATTTAGGAAGTCTTCTATATAAGATACTGATTCGATGGCTACAACTAAAATAAAATGATTAGTATTATAAAAATAGTTAGTTTTATTATGTACAACATTGAGGACATTAGTATGTAGTCGTGGGTAAAAATTTTCACCTCTTCACCCACTCTTATTTTATTAAGGATGATGTTATATTAGATCTAGTTAAATTTTGAAGCATTTATGGAAGAGACAGATTTTCAAAACCATGTGGACAAGCAAAAAAACAAATATCGAAGACTGGGATCGGATGGAAGAATGGGTAGGGGCATGCTCAAAATAATATGAAAAATTATTTCCCTCATCATTAGATAGAAAAATAGAATCCCATATCCTGGAAAAAAAATATCAAACTACAAAATAGTGGTCACAAGTCCCAAGTACCCGTCCTTGAAGCTGGACAAAACTTTGGGAAATTAATATCAAAGGTCCAAGCTAAATATTCCATCCCTGAAATATGATGAGTGGAGGACTAAGAAGATGGTATGTACCTGAGTGATGTTTATGTTAAGAGGAAGGAAGCTTCAAGAATAGTCCATTAATGGTCATAGATACCTTTGTATGAGCTAACAAAGAGCAAGTAAAAGTACATAGAGCCTACAACGATCAAATAAACTTCTCAGGTGCTCAAAGGGGAAGATTAGATGAAATTTATTGCTCAAATAGGTTTTGTAGGAGCGATCAAGGGCCAAAATATAGGTAAAAAAAACTAACTTCCTTCGGATAGCCATCATTATTTTGGAAAGCAGAATATCAGTTGATATTTTAATCATTCCAAAATGATCCTCCCACATGATGCCATCAATTTTGTAATTTAAATTCAATTTAAAATCCTCTATAAATAGAGGTATGCTCACCATTATAAATGGCATATTTGTGGCCTTTAAAATTCATATATAATTCATCATCGCTTGTAAATAATAGTGAATTACTATTTGGTCTCTCAATCCATCTCTCATTCTACTTTTACCTTTGTGTGAATGTTTATTTCTATGATGGTCGTCTGAGTTGGTTTGCTTAATTTTACTATCTAGATTTTTTGAGCTTAGCTAGGTTGTTTTGAAATTCAAATTCACCATTGGACATTGGGGTTTATTTTTGTTAGAAGCAATTGGGTAGGAGTACTCTAATTCTACTACCTAGATTTCATGCACCTTCCTACTGGTTCTAGAATTTACCCTTGTACACTACATCAAAGGAGAAGTGATAGACGAGGCAGAATGATCTGTTAGATGGTTCAATATTGTTTGATCTAGTGATGTCAAAGGAGTGTGTCTTGATGCAGTCATACCCCATCCTTGTCATTTTTTACTAGGACCTTATTTGCTTTTTTTCTCATTCCTTTTCTCCCTTTTCCCCTTTGTGGCACAGTTAGCTAGAACTTTAGGAATCGGCCTTCTCTGGAGATCAATCACCTTTGCCTATCTTGGGCTAGCCGACTATTAAATGTTGGTCAAGAACCTTCGGGTGTGCCTCCCACTCATTTAATGTATAAGCCTGGGTTTGGTTAGTGAGAGTAAAAAATTAACTCTAACAAAAACCAAAAGAGATCATTTATTGGAATGTATGATTTTGAATCAATTGGCTAGCTATTTCACTCTTTAATTTTGATAGAGCAAAGTAGATAGAAAAATTTCCTTGATCTCATCATATTGATCCATGGATGTGGCAATTATCTCCTTCTTTCACTTCCCATTCCTCTATTAATATGCAGTAAATTTCAATGATTGGATCTCTTTACCAAATAATTGTGTTCTTGAGTGTGTATTTATAAGTTCAATTCACATGTTTATATACTTACAAAAATATATTTTTACGGTTAAATTCAAAATTTTAAAAATAATTTGTCTATAGAGTGAACCACTTACAAGTTGGAGTGAGTTTCTTTCAAATATTAACCGTGGAAATTATTACAAGGGTTACGAAAATAACTTCAATTCTCAGGTAAATCACTTTTTTTAGAGGAGCTAGTAATATTTCCTAACATTTTGAGTGCTTAACCTCTAAAATCCAATTGAAATCACTCAAATTCTACTTAGAGGATTTTTAAAATTTTTAGAGAAAATAACTGGTTCCCTTCAGTGAATTACTTAATGATTAAAGTGAATCAATAGTTGAATTGGACATACATAAATTTTAGATATTTTTTAGGTGATGGTCCTTATATAGTGTGATTCACTCCTATTTTTAAGTGAGTCACTTCTTGGGTGAGGACTTGGTAAGAAGTTTCTAAGTTTATTCCAACTACTTTCAGCCTATGGAAAATGTAAATTTAGAACTAAAAGTGACAAATTTGGTTGATTTGTTGTTGCCTCACATGATTATTTTGTAAAACCAAATATATCTCTTATTATATGTGACTAAATATAAATTTGGTACTAGGCTTTAAAGATCAATTACTTGGTCTTTGTAAACTACATTGGATTTAGCTTGGAAAAGCTTTACGGATTTGAAACAAATTACTAGGTTACTGAAGTGAATAACTCTCTAATTTTGATTGAAAGGATTTTCTATTTTATCCTAGGTAATTAATTTCAAATGTAGTGAATTGCTCTTATTTTGAATTGAGTCCCAAATTATGACAAGGGAAAATTCTTTTAAATACCAATTGTTTCATACATATAGAAAAATACTATTTCATACCAAATTGATAATTAAAAAAGACTAAAGGGATTGGGATTAACTAGAAGCACTAAAAAAATATTGAGTTGATAAATTATTCTTATTATGTGTTGTCAATTCTAATTTTAATAATTTTGGATGAAAGGGACAAGTATCTTCAAGCATTCAAATTTTAGTTGACTCACTATACCTGCTAAAAATCCTAAAGAATATAATCTAATTATATGAAATTAAATGTGCAAATGTAATGTACAAAATGTAAATGTGAAAAATTAAAATGCATGAATGTAAATTATAAAGTTTAAGGTTAAAGGGGTTAAAATTAAATATGACTAAAACCATAGAAAAATAAGTGTATGATCAATTAACATGAGGAAATTGAATAATAACAATGCATTCTCATTGATATAAGTTAAAATTATGAGAGGAATGACAAGATGGAAAAAAGAGAAATTGCATAATCACCATGTTTTTGGCAATCTAACAGGGTGGTGCAACTAATGGAAAGCAAGAGACTTATCAATTTCTCATGAGTATTATAAACATAAAACACAATGTGGGTTTCACAAAGTGTTGCTCTAAAATTTTAAAGTTCAAAATATGTTTTTAATGTAACCCATGGATTCCATTTGCAGGAAGGATTCATCTATAAATTATCTTGGGCTAAAAACTCATACTCCTATCAAAAGTAAATATTTTGTGGTATCTATAAGAAAATAATGCACCTCAAAATGCTACATGCCTATAAATATGCTCCTAAAGAGCTTGGAGGACTTCTAAAATGAGTTAAGACACTACTACATACCAAAATTTTGCTTTCTAAATATATTCTTTAAGATTTATACTTCCCAATTTATCCCTCTACTTGTCCAGGAGGATTTCACTCTAGGAGATGAGAAAATTGATCTAGTCTACTTATTGGGTGAGTCACTTATTGGGTGATGACTTGGTAAGAAGTTTCTACATTTATTCCAACTACTTTCAGCCTATGGAAAATGCAAATTTAGAACTAAAAGTGACAAATTTTGTTGATTTGTTGTTGCCTCACTTGATTATTTTGTTAAAAACAAATATAGCTCTTATGATATGTGACTAAATATCAATCTAGGACTAGGCTTTAAATATCAATTCCTTGGTATTTGTAAACTACATTAAATTTAGCTTGGAAAAGCTTTACAGATTTGTAACAAATTACTAGCTTACTAAAGTGAATAACTCTCTAATTTTGACTAAAAATATTTTCTAATTTCTCCTAGGCAATTGATTTCAAATGGAGTGAATTGTTGTTGTTTTGAAGTGAGTCCCAAATGATGACCAGGGAAAATTCTTCTAAATACCAATTGCTTCATATATATAGAAAAATACTATTTCATACCAAATTGATAATTTAAAAATAGACTAAATGGATTGGGTCTAACTTGAAGCACTAAAAAAATATTGAGTTGATAACTTAATATTCTTACATGTTGTCAATTCTAATTTTAATAATGTTGCATGAAATGGACAAGTCTCTTCAAGCATCTAAATTTTAGTTGACTCCTAACTATACCTGCTAAAAATCCTAAAGAATATAATCTAATTATATGAAATTAAATGTGCAAATGTAATGTACAAAATGTAAATGTGAAAAATTAAAATGCATGAATGTAAATTATAAATTTTAGGTTTAAAGGGGTTAAAATTAAATATGACTAAAACCATAACAAAAGAAGTGTATGATCAATTAACATGAGGAAATTGAATAATAACAATGCATTCTCATTGATATACGTTGAAATTACGAGAGGAATGAAAAGATGCGCAAAAGAGCAATTGCATAATCACCATGTTTTTGGCAATCTAAGAGGGTGGTGCCACCAATGGAAAGCAAGAGACTTATCAATTTCTCATCAATATTATAAACATAAAACACAATGTGGGTTTCACAAAGTGTAGATCTAAAATTTTAAAGTCCAAAATATTTTTATAATGTAGCCTATGGCTTCCATTTTTAGGAAGGATTCATCTATAAATTATCTTGGGCTAAAAAATCATACTCCTATCAAAATTAAATATTTTGTGGTATCTCTATGAAAATAATGCACCTCAAAATATTGCCTATAAAAATACTCCTAGATCTTGGAAGACTTATAAAATGAGTTAAGACACAACTACATACAAATATTTTGCTTTCCAAATATCTTCCTTAGGATTTATACTTCCCAATTTATCCCTCTACTTGTCTAGG